>OX291549.1:29269849-30469849 GCA_946406115.1 Apoda limacodes | reverse complement strand
GAGAGATAGATCTTTGTATGCTGCTAAGTTTACAGTAAGGAAAACATTTACATATATAGGAGAGGTAAATCTTTGTATGCTGCTAAGTTTACAGAAAGGAAAAGATTTACATAAGAGAGGTAGATCTTTTTATGCTGCTAAGTTTACAGTAAGAAAAACATTTAGAAAAAATAAAAATAGAACTTCAAAAAAACTTAAAGAAACCCGATTGCCCTTTAAGAACTAAAAAGCAATTACCAAGTAAACCTTAACCATATTTACTTCTGTACCTGTAAAGTCACGGTCACAATGTCGTTTAATGACATTTTGTATGAATTGAAATATATTATGACTTTATGATAATATAGTACTTAAACAAATATTTGACTGTAAGCAGGCGGGACTCATATTAGCGCAATTTGAAATAGTAGTGATATATAGTTTAAATACACTGGCGGTCAAACAAACCGGGCCACTATCAATCCTCGAGTTCAAACGCTGTTTCCTTCGAATCTATCAACTCAGTTCTAAATATAGTACCGTTGGATAGGTTATAAGCTTGACTGTGAACGTTAATTGTATTATTTAAGATAATGATTGCTGAGTTATTGACGATAGAACAAAAAGTAAAAAAAAATGAACTTTTTAATTTTTGAACTGCTGAAAAACCTCCCAAAACTTAAAAATCGATGTGACAGTATTGTGTGTTGCATTCTCTAGCTTAGATAACCGATTGCATCTGTGTGCCCATTGATCAACCTAACAATAAATTCTGAGGGATGTCGATCGCCATTCAGAGCTCAGAAAGTGATCAAGGATGCGGAACTCCGGCTCGCAACCTTCGCTTTAACTCATTCCAAAGATATTCTATGTTGATCAAGTCTGGCGAATTCATGTTGCGAATGCTAATATCCCTTAAATATTGAAAAACGATTCCAGCATAAGCTCTTGTATTATCATGAATTAGAAGCATGTCATCTCCAATATAACATGAGTAAGGCACGACATGATCCTAAAGAATGTCACGAATATACCGTTCTGCTGTCGGACCTCGTGATTTAACATTGGATTCAATGACAACCAACTCTGTTCGTGTAGTTAAAGAAATACCACCCCGCAACATAATTGAGTCACCGCCATATGTAACAGTTTCTTCAATGAAGCACTGAGCATAACGCTCTTCGGTGCGTCGCTGTACTCTCTGCCTTCGATCACTCCCATAAAGACACACTCTGGTCTCATCAGAAAAAAGAGAATGTTCTCATTGATCCAGTGTCCATGTTCACGGGCAAATTAGAGGCGTATTCTGCGGTGACCCACTGTTAATTGTGGGCCGTAGTATCCATATTTAACGAAAGAAAACAATTTCGACCACTCACTTTTAACACACAAATCATCATAAGCAATATTTTTTGGTATAATATTGACAAAACTTTTATAATTTAAGTCTACCATCAGAGCGGAGTAAATTTTTGTCTTACACTACACATCATACCCTTAAAATAAAGCCTACAAAATAGCCATCCAACGGTACTTTATTTAGAATTAATTGAGTGTGTACTTTTAAAGGAAATTGCATTTCAACTCGAGATTAATAGTGATAGTTTCCTTGACCGCCAGTGTAGTTCAAATATATATTTAAATTCATACAAAATGTCATTAAACGACATTGTGACCGGGACTATACGGGTACAGAAGTAAATATGGTTAAGGTTTACTTGTTTATAGCTCTTTAGCTCTTAATGTTTTTGCAGTCGGGTTTTTATATTTTATAGCTGTCCCGGCGAACGTTGTTCCGCTGCCGTCCCTCTGTACCCGGCGAAAGTTGGTTTTTACCTATAGTGCCCGAGTCCGGCTCGCACTTGACATATCGAGATAAAAACTATCCTATCTTTTAAGTTGGATCAAATAACAGATATTTACGAAGTTTGATCAAAATCGGTTCTGTAGTTTAGGAGTCCATTGAGGACAAACATTGTGACACGAGATTTATATATATTAAGATTTTACTTATAACTTTTTAGTCTCAGCATACAAGGAAACCGAATCTCACAACTAAACAAAAGACTAATAGATCCATACTATAGAGGTTCCCTTTGTGGTAGGCTCCGTAGACTTATCAAAAAGAATATACTGGTCGTGAGGTTTTATAACATTAGTACGGATTGCAAACAACATGTGCGTTGCTTCACTTTAATACATATTATATTGTGTTTGTACATTTTCATTGCCGGCGAATGGAAATCATCGCATATTTCCAGTCCGTTATGTCTCATGTCATACTTATGTAGTACTCGGTAGTAAACTTGGGCTGCGGATAAGGTTTCTCGTATATCAACCATTTAAAAGTAATGACGTTTCGCAGCACTCATTTACGCTAAGGTCTGATGTCCACAGCTATAGCGTTGCTACATACATAATCTACCACAACGATTGTATTAAATCTTCCGCAAAGTTATCTGCATACGTGTACGATATATATCGTAGTTGTAATCATAACAATATTAAATAATACGATAACTATGCAATCAGCAAAATATAATCCTCGGTGAAGTGGCGCGTCAGATTGGCTCTTGGATCTTCGGTAACGTACTAGGGATGTGGGCCTGTGCATGTGACGCGTAGAGTTGTCCATAAAACAATTCAGCTTCTGCCAAGATCTCTGGTTTGGAGGTGACTATTCTGCCATCTGCAATTGTTAGTCTTGTCAGAAGGATCATTGCAAGCTGACGACTTTCAACCCTTATTTTGTGTAATTGCAAGCTCAATGCTGCGTGTGCTGGAGCGTCAAATGTCGCGATTAATCATCTCACGTTTAGAGATTTTGCATCTGACGAAGACCTTTGGGTAGATGATATCTCTCGTCTTTTCCTTTTAAGTTCAAGAGTTTCAGGCAAAATTTACTATAAACTTAGCAGCATACAAAGATCTATCTCTTTTTACCCGACTGCGATTTCAATAAATTAGAGCTCAAATGAAAGCTGTTGATCCCCCGAGTGTTATAGGGTACATAAAATTAAAAAAAAAAAACAATATGCCGGCAGTATATTGCACAACACACAATTTTCTTTTTGTGTTTTGCTTCAACCGTATCATGTTTGGTATCAAAATAAAGATTAAAAGTAAATAGTCTTATAGTAAAATAGTCAAGCACGAGTCCGAAATTAGGTAAACCCACTTCAGAGAGTACTTGAACTGTAGATTGTTGCACTCGAGGCATATCCACCGTGTTTGTATATAAAAAAACAAAGAGCTAGAATAGTTTGTCTAAAACTATTTTTATACAACACTAATTATTTATTATTTATTATCATTGACTCGCGTTATTATCCGCCAACATTTAATCATTTAAAATAATTTTATTTTTTAGATTTAAACGGTATTTTAAGTAAAACCGCGGGCACAGCTAGAAGATTATAACCTTCCTCAAGAATTGGGCTATCAAATGCAAAAATATTTATCTCTAAGTTACCAATTTATCATAACAGATTGTGTGAAAATTGCATTGACATGCCCTTTTCTCGATCCGCAAAACCCATGGGCATTATTAATATTATCACCCTCAATTATTACAGAATTACGTAATACCCAATATTTTTCTCTAAGACGTAATATTAACATCAACCATGGCTTAGATACTTAATGGAGCTCTGGGTGTGGTTCGCCGCTTAGAGTGGCTCATTCCCTACCAGCCCCATACGTCCCCACTGTTGAGCACGAGAGCGATTTGGGACACAAGTTCACTCCGATCGGTAAGTCAATAGGCAATTTGGGTGTTGGGGTCGATGAGCTCGAAACTACACAATTCGCACGAATTGTTTATCAATGATTATTATATTCTTTATTTGCCAATTGAGCTAATCGAAGACATGGCATTTTTAAGGATTTAATTAAGAGCTTATAAAGCTGTCGAATACCCGTCTGAGCCAGAGTACCGCCCGTGTGCATCTCTTGACAGCTATTAATGAGACTCTGTCATACTTAAGGCTGGTTAATTTGGGGTCTTAATTTTAGGGTCTTGGTCACTCACCAGCTCCACGCAGCCCTTGTACAGAAAGCTAGTACAGCCTTAAATTTATAATTAGTTTGTAGTCCATGTGTTCGCAACTTGGATTGCCTTTTTCTTACATACATAATCAAAATGTGAAATAAGTCCCCTACCAAGGTTTTCTCTAAGGACTACAATTTGAGGTTTTTCAAGAAAGAAGTTATTAGATTTTTGAAGGGTCGGCAACGTACGAGTGATGCCTCAGGTGTTGCAAGCGTCCATGGCTGCGGTGACCGCTTACTATTCGGCCGATAGCTTGATTGGCATCTTAGTAAAAAAAACATTAAGCTACTTCCCGCGCACCTGGTTTGGTTGTCAATAGGTTCGTCAGCCAACAGCAGCGTTGCCAACGTTGCCGGATTTTGGCGTGGCGTCCCATTTTAAGCCCAAGCGTTGGTCCAAGTTCGGTGTCCAGCTAGATAATTAGCTGCGTGTTACATAGGACGGCTACTTGAGCTACTTTAGTCTAGTTATCGAGATGCAACTTGACCGCATGTGCGCAAGTGAATAAACAAACAAACACCGATACCTCATGAGAATAACTAACGACAGGATCATGTTACCTGACGCCATGTTACCTGACGCCATGTTAGCTGACGCCATGTTACCTGACGCCATGTTACCTGACGCCATGCACGCACACAACACTAGGCGCGTCTTTACTAAATGTACCTTGTGGGGACGCCCGCCCCGGTGACGTCACTTAGCTGGCCGGCTTCGGGTATAGTTTGGAGATCCAGTTTTTCAAGTGACCAACACTAAATGTATGTATGTATTTAGAAACACCATTTTAAATAAAGGGCTACTAAATATACCCTATTTTGACACAATAACTTGCTTGGCCGAAGTGGGATAGATTTAGTAGCTAATTAAGAAATTAACGCAGTACTAAGTATACCTGAACAGCATTCGTCACTGACAAATTATTTTACTGATTTCAGTTATTCAGTGAGAATACTTCTCCTTTTAATATGAATACAAAAAATATCAGGCTATATAAAAAATATTAGTTCAACATCCGAAGCACAACAGTTTATTATTCAAAGTATAAAGTTTAATAGAAAATGTTCGCAAAAATATCAGTTCAGCCTAGGTCAGTCAGTCAGTTAGTCGTCGAGAGGTCTGGTAAAAATAAAAATCCGCCGTCCCTGTAAATTGGAAAAATCAAAAAAATGTAAACGGCAACATAGTGTATGACTTATATATTAATACATTTTTTTGCATTTGTTTATTTATATATTTGGAGTTTTCAGTCTATATAAAAATGTTATATATTATGAGAAAATATTTATTTTTGAAATATTTTGCTTGCTATAAGCGTCATCAGTCATAATATCATTTATTATTGGCACATTCATTTTATCATTTATTATTGACACATTCATTATATCATTTATTCAAGCACCTGATACTAATCTCAAGCAAGGCAGGTTAAAGTGTAGGTAACAAAAATAAGGAAACATACTCGTACTTATGGCAAAATCAGGTAACAATTATACTTGATTTGATTGAAGTTTGATTTTGAATAATTTTACTCTTGAAACGTCGTCTTAGAGTTCTTGATGGGATTCCGTAAAGTCTTGAAATTCCATAAACCCCCATAATCTTGCTAGATGAACCCATGATTACAAGCGTTGCAGTCATTGACTGCTTCGTCCATGTCATGACGATTGGGTGATTTGCACCCACTTTTCGTTAATACTTTCGCGGCATTCCAGTTCTGAGATAATGTAAACATTGAGGTTAAATTATATTCCGCTAGGGGCGACTATACTTTAAAAAACGGCGTGCATCAATCCTTCTTTGAGAGTATAGATGTCACATATTAAAAGAAAAAAAGCAAAAATACTTAACTTACTGAGCAACTACTTAACCCTCTCTAATAGCTAACTGTAAAATAAATCACTTCTATTTACCATAGAAAAACTGTTGATTCCAAACAAACTCCCGTAAAATACTATTCGTAAAATTTTCGCCCGCCAAAACTTCAACTACGTACTACCCATGCATACACACACACACAGCGTCTAGGCTCGCTGCATACTAGTTGTAGGCGAGGGGGGGTTGTTCTTTGATGAGACTGGTCGGTTCTTTAAAAGCGAAATGGGTATAATTTAATACGCAGTGGGGTTGGAGAATGTCATTTGAAGTCACTTTGATTCCGCAAGCGACTCTTTCTCGTAGTGCTCACGCTTTCACTTTGGACATCTTCACAGATTTTGCGGAGAAAACGCACGAAATTTGACTACAATGCGTGGTAGCCCTTAATAGCCCTTCTCCTACGGACGTACCTAGGACTGCGTTAATCGTATTAATTAATTAGCAGAAATGTCCAAGTTATCGCGATAATAAAAGAATTTGAATACGTTGTCGTCACTAAAAACAAATAGTCTTATCTATTTTAGTTTCAGTAACACACACACACACACTCACACACATACATACATACAAACACATACTCGTTGGTTCCGCAATGGGATTTACATGCGCTTTGGAACTAACTGAATAAACGTTGTTTTCTTTACTTATTTTCTGTGTCTATTTTAAACTTGGGTAATAACGTAAACGTAAATATTGTTACCTGAATTAGTTACATTTTAAACCGACTTCAAAAAAGGTGGAGGTCCTCAATTCGAATGTTTATATTTTTATTTTATGTATGTTCGGGCATAACTTCGTCATATATAGACGGATTTGCAAAATTATTTTTTTTGTTCGAAAGGAAGACAGACACCGGATCTCTTCAAAAAATTACAGCAAATCAACCGCGATTGCTGCTTTAGCACAAATATGCATTGTTTACGCAATCCCACAACATAAAATCAACCGCGATTGCTGATTTGGAACAAATATGCATTGTTTACGCAATCCCACAACATAACATCACGCCTGTACACTCGAAAGCAATTCGTCATTCAAAAATATAAACTTTTTAACAAAAAAAAAACCGGCCTTAAAAAAGATAATTAAAATAGTTAATTACTTATTTCCAAATATCTGATCTGAATTACAGTTTGAAGTCTATGTATGTACGTAACTATGTATAAATATCACAATTCACTTGCACTACGACACACTTTAAACCGTAATTCAGATGATGAGAGTTTAGCCGCAAATCGCAAAAACCGAGTACCAACTCCTTAAAAAGTATATATTACCACCCCCGCCCCCCTTCCAGAACTTTTTCTGAGTCTGGACTATTTTTTCTTCGTTATTTACATCATCAACTGAATTTCCCGACCACTCGCATACTGCTAAGAATTCGTTTTCCTCAAACAGAATTGGCCCTGGTCGATATATGTAAGCTCAGTGATGTATGCTCAATATTTGGTTTCACATTCAGTGTTTCATTTTGTCTGCAATGATTTTTCTGTATTTATTGTAGAAATGGTTATATTTTTGTCGATTACAGAATTAGTTTTGCGGCAAGGATAATGGCAACAAATATCTTATTGTATGTTTATTTTCTGTAAGAATATTTTCATGTTTTTTTTTGTAATTTATTTGGGTAAAGAATAAATAAGATTGTTGTTTAGCAAAAAGGCACAAGACCTTTTAATAGATATTGTGTATAAATCTTGTGTTACTATTGGTGTGGATGTATACTAGTGTTTGTAAATCTTAATATATATAAATCTCGTGTCACAATGTTTGTCCTCAATGGACTCCTAAACTACTGAACCGATTTTGATTAAATATCTGTTATTTGATCCAACTTAAAAGATAGGATAGTTTTTATCTCGATATGTCAAGTGCGAGCCGGACTCGGGCACTATAGGTAAAAACCAACTTTCGCCGGGTACAGAGGGACGGCAGCGGAACAACTTTCGCCGGGACTGTTGGTATATTATATGATTAGATCCTAATCTGTTGGTGAAGTAAAAATAATTACCGTGCTCTTACTTTATATAGAAATATTGTAATGATAGGTTTGCATTAAATTTGTAAAAATAATAATTAAAATTATACTTACTTTGTAGTAATAATTAAAATAATAATTACTTTTATATTTACTAGCGTTTATATACTACTTTTTTACTGCTGTACTAATTTTTTTAATTTATCGATATTTTGATCGACAGGTCAAGCCCTATCTGTTTATGATTAAATTCAGTATAGCTTACGCACTGTGACGTGCACTGCGACAAAATGAAGTATTCAAAATAGTGTCATTATTAGTTGAACTTTTTTTAACTCTAGTAACTTTGTATCCATTTTCTCGTCCCCCACAAAAAGTGCCAGAATATTATGAACGCGCATAAGACTCAATGGCGTCCCTCCTGAGTCCTGGGTCCTGTTCGCTTCAGGATGCCGTGTTGCTCTGTGTTCGAAATAAGTTTAATTTTAACTTTTTCTTTTTAACTTCCAATATGAAGGCTTATTTTCTTACGTTTATTTATTTATTTACTTATCTCTTAATTCTTTTCATTTTTGACGCTTTTTTATTACTCATTTTTAAAGAGACAACAAAACCTTTCCTTTAAACGATATCGAATTGTTTGTAACACATAATGATTGATTGAATATTGAGTAAGTGATGTCATATCACGCTTGTGTGACAAAATATCAAGGTAAGATCTACAGTGGTTCGAGGTTGAGAGACGTCTCGTTGTTGACTCGACAACTCCGCACTTGTACGATACCATCAAACATGAAACTCTGCTCGTCTCCCACCTACATGTGAGTTCATCTCCGACACCGGAAACAGTGCAAATATCGCGATCTGCGTCACTATCACTGTCCTTCCCTCGCACTCCGCGTCCACATTAGTGCGTCACGCTTTCTTGGGGCCTACCACGAACTACACCGAGTAACGGAAAGGTTCGGATTTGTTAATACAAATGTAAATCTACATCTATGCTGCGCAGGCGGAGTATCGGCGTGGTCGTGGAGTTTTTATACATTTTGTTATTAATCCCTGCCTATACTTATACTGATCTTTTATTGTATCACTTATTTCTCCAAAGTATGTGATTAACGACTTGTGGGACATATTATTATATGAAACCACCTTAATCCAGATACACTGCATTGGAAGTCGGGCTGGCCTGTCAAGTGTGCGTGTGCCACGCAGGACTAAAGTGGTCGGTGAAAATAGGTTGTCCTCTACATTGTGGTGTGGATATGTGTCCAGTCTCTGGGTACCTCCTTCTGGGGATTAAAACCGTCAAGATACCTACAGATACATAACTCCTTACATTTGCAGTTTTCGGTGTAGAGTTAGTGGTAGAGACTCTGTCTGGGTAACTCGACAACTGCGCAGTAGGTCTTGTATTGAATGTGAGCCGATTGTCGCGACACTCAGCTGTAACTACAAAGCATTAATACGTACATGACTATTAACACGCAGGATAGGTACGTAAATTTACTGTGTGCCTCTCACATTAAGCGCTTATTACACTTATGACAATACATTTACTGACACAAAACCAATTCAAAAGTCAATTATAAGCAATCTAGAGTCAGATCATTGTGGACAGTTTGTGGTTTGAGAAAGAAAAAAAAGCATTACTAAAAAGGAAATGAAATTCATACCAATTACAACTAAACGAATTGAATCATTTAAATCTAACTTATTGCATTAACTGCCGGATTTACTTTATAATGGCAACCCAAATGATATGTACAATACTGTTCTTGATACTATTACTACAGAGTATACTAAAATATTTACTGCAAAAAAAAAATATTTCCTGTCGCATTAGATTTCGGGAATGGGCTATCCCACGTATTTATAAAAGTAGGCGTAAACTGTATGAATTATATAAAGAAAGAACATATAATAATAGCCAAATACTGAGGAATTTTTTTTTAAAAAATCTCAAAAATCTTTAAAATAGTCTGTCTTGTTGCAAAATCAATTCACCTCAGACATAAAGTAAAAAATTCAACAAATAAAATAAAAACTACATGAAACAAAATAAATAATGAAACTGGTAAAGCTAGGAATTCTTGTCAGGGCCTTAATTGTAGATGATACTAGTTTAAAAACTAATTCTGAGGTAGCAGTTGCTTTTGAATTTTTTTTAGCAATATTTCATTCAAAACAACTGAACATCTTAACATCATAATTCTGTTGAAAATAGTATCCACGTAAAGTTTGGAAATTTCTCGTCATTAGGAGTTGGTAAAACTTAAGATAAAACTTTCTTCAATAACATTGATCAACTTAATCAGCATTTTTCTTCTATTGTTGACATGGATAGCAACAAAAAGGCATACACCCTTAATCATCTTTCAAAGATCCCAACTCCTGACTTACCTCCTTTTTCTTTTAGTCAATTCAATGATTGTGATGTTAATAAGAGTATTTTGTCCATTGCATCCAGTGCTGTTGGTAGTGATTGTATTAGCCGTAAAATGATCATTCCCATCCTTGACATCCTTATTCCCATCATCACTCATATCCTTAACTCTTCCATTTCCTCTAGTAGTTTTCCAGCCATTTGGAAAAATGCTTTCATTATTCCGTTACTAAAAAAAAAAGCAAATCCTTCTACATTAGCGGACTGTAGGCCCATTTCTATTTTACCTTTCTTATCAAAGGTCCTTGAGCGACTCATTCAACATAAACTTAATACCTTTCTGACTAAAAACAATCTATTAAACCCCTTGCAGTCCGGTTTTCGTCCTGGTCATAGTACGGCTACTGCTCTCACCAAAATTACTGATGATATCCGTTACGGCATGGATAATAAACAACTGACAGTTATGTCGCTGTTAGATTTCAGTAATGCCTTCAACACAGTAGACTTTGACATATTGCTGGGCATCTTACGCTCTCTTAACATATCTCCAACAGTAATTGACTGGTTTCACAGTTACTTGTATGGGCGCCAGCAACGCATCCGGTTAAAGGATACATTCTCCGACTGGTGCTCCACTTCAGCTGGTGTACCCCAAAGTGGCGTGCTGTATCCTCTCCTATTTGCCATATTCTTTCACGCTATTACTCACAAACTTTCTTCTCTCTTCCACTTGTATGCAGATGATCTCCAAATTTACACACATGCCCCAATTGATGACATCAATAAAGCCATTGAAAAAAATAATGCTGCTCATGACCAAATACTTCAGTGCAGTTCATTTTATGGCCTTCAAATCAATCCTCTCAAGTCGAAAGCTATAATTATTGGCAGTCCAAAAATGATATCACGCATCAATTCGAAACTATTACCTTCAATTAAACTTGACAGAGTCTCTATACCTTATTGTAACTCCGTCAAAAATCTAGGGATAATTGTTGACAATACGTTATCGAGGACCCCACAAAGCAATAAGTCGTAAAATATTTTCTTCGATAGGGTCAATGAGGCGGTAACGTAATCTGTTACCTACCAACAAAAGTTGCACTTGCACAATCTTTACTTCTTCCTATTCTTGATAATGCTGATGCCTGCTATATTAATCTCACTGAGGAACAATTAAATAAACTTGAGCGGCTACAAAATCTCGATTTATATTTGGATTACGCAAATACGATCATGTCTCTCAATTTCGTGCTCAGCTCAAGTGGCTCCCAATTCGACTTCGCCGGAATACCCATACTCTTACACTTCTTTATAACATACTTTTCAATCCATCAAATCCTTACTATTTGAAAGAACGATTTCAATTTATTTCCTCTTCTACACTTTTCCACTAGTCTTCTTTTAAAATTTTAAAAACACCAGCTCACAACACTAATTTTTAAAATCGTTCTTTCACAGTTCAGGCTATACAGCTATAGAATTCTCTTCCACTGAATATTAGGCGCTCACAATGGTGGTGGTGTGGTTATTTTTAAAAACCAAATTAAACAACATTATCTTTTAATCTCAAACTCACAGTGTTAAACTCACATGGTTAAAATTGTCTTATTTTGTGTTTGTTATTTTATTTCAAATGTCTTGTATATGTATGTTATATACTTGTTTATTATGTATATTATATATTGTGTGTATGTTTATTCTAATTACAACTTACCTCTTTCGTCACCGCACCACCTACTTCTGTTTGTATTTTCCTCTAATCAAAGGTTTGCCTGGTAGAGATCGCTTTTTAGCGATAAGCTCGCCTATTTGTACTTTTTTTTTATTATAGCTTTTTATTGTATATCTATTTAAATTGTGCAATAAAGAAAATTTCATTTATTTCATCCATTCATTGATTCATCTTAACTCAAGTCCAATTATAGCAGAAAAATTAATATAAACAATGTTCCTGAATGTAAAATTCCCTTTGTATTTAAAACATTAGAAATAAAAAAACACCTCAGACGTTTGGGGACTTTCTGTTAAAACTATAAACTCAATAATTCATGTTATAGCACATCCCTTAGCCATAATTTTTAAAAGTTTTGTTGATAGTGATGTGTTTCCTGATGAGATGAAACTTAGCAAAGTTATACCTCTTTTTAAATCAGGTAGTTCAACAGATCCTAACAATTTTCGGCCTATTTCAATACTACCTGTACTCAGTAAAGTTTTAAAAAAAAACATACTTTTTCAAATGTTAAGCCATTTCTGTATTAATGACCTACTTAAAAGTAAACAGTTTGGCTTTATGAAAGGCCGTTCCACAACCGATGCAGGGGTGGCACTATTAAAAAATATATTTAACGCCTGGGAGGATTCGCATGATGCTCTTGGAGTGTTATTTGATTTATCTTGGAGTGTTTTATGACTGAGTCCAACATGAAAATCTCATCAAGAAGCTGCATCACTATGGCATTAGTGATGTATTAGCATTAGGCAAAGCTCGACATTTAACCTTCGACGTGAGTAGCAGAGTACAGAAAATAGATGTCTACTGTGAAAAATCTCCAGAATCAGCAGTCACTATGGGAGTTCGTCAGGGCTCAATTATAAGTCCTTTTCTATTTCTTATTCACATTAATGATCTCCTATATCATGTAAAAACCCATGACATTTTCTTTTTTGCTGACGACGCCTCTTTACTTTTGAATGTTAAGAAACGGCAGACATGGTATGATGAATTAAATAATGCCATTACTAAGATTGTAAATTGGTTTAACGCTAATAATTTGTTACTTATTAGAAAAAAACCAAATGTGTTAAATTTATATTACCAAATGTTAGCCAGATCCAGACATGTATTAATATTAATGGTGAGCAATCAGAACTTGTTAATTCAACAGTCTTCCTTGGCATAACGCTGGACTCCAAATTCAATGGGGTTCTCATATTCATAACCTAGCCAAAAAACTTAGCTCTGCTGTGTATACGATCAAGAAAATAAGACAATTGACCGATGTCGACACAATGCAAAAACGTATATATTAGCTATTTCCATAGTTTTATGACATATGGTATCTTATTGTAGGGTACCAGCGCTGCTGATGTAAATACAATATTTGTGTTACAAAATCGGGCAATTCGTGCCATTCACAAATTAGGGTCTATGATATCTCTGAGGGATAGGTTTAGGCAATTAAATATTTTAACTTTAGCGTCGCAGCACATATATGAATATCTTTTATATGTGCCGAAAAATATCAATAGTTTTAGCAAGAAAAGTGACGTTCACAAAGTAAATACTAGAAGTAAAAAAACACAACAGCTTGAAGAGCAAAGGTGGTCATTGGAGAAAAAGTAGCTGCCTTTAATATTAATGATGGCAAAGATGAAAATGATTAATGACTGAAAGCTAACAATTTTTAATTTTTTTTAAATTAGTTAAACAACTTTTAAAAAATTTTCGGTTCTTCCTCGTAGTTAAATTATTTTTGATGATTTACCCGTTTGAGCCAGGAACCGAACTAGTGTTATTTTCAAACAATAATATTTAATAACTTTGACGATTTAAAAGTGTTTGTAAAAACCTAATTTGAGTCAAAAAAATTCGACTTTTAAAAAACCTTTCCTCCGATGACTTCCTTTTCGTCCCATTGAGTACATACTTTTTACTATCACAGGCGCAAAAAGCATACATTTATAAAAGACTTATTTTAAAAGTTCGACTTCGACTTTAAAAAACCTATCCTCCGATGACTTCCTTTTCGTCCCATTGAGTACATACTTTTTACTATCACAGGCGCAAAAAGCATACATTTATAAAAGACTTATTTTAAAAGTTCGACTTCGACTTTAAAAAACCTATCCTCCGATGACTTCCTTTTCGTCCCATTGAGTACATACTTTTTACTATCACAGGCGCAAAAAGCATACATTTATAAAAGACTTATTTTAAAAGCACATCCAAAAACTTATCACCTGTCAATTTGTTCACATCAATTATATTTTTTTTTAATCAAAACAATTATTATAAGCCAAACAAACGAAATTTAATAAAAGTAGTACTAAAAATAATTCGAAAATATGCATCAATACTATATTATATTTTTCCTCTAATGCGCAACAAAAAAGTTATCCAATGTACAACAATATTATTTTCATATCAAATATACTGATTGCACATCGAATAAATTAGACCGTACAAACGTAATAGTCACACATATATAACAAAATAAATATTTTTGCAACATGTTTTCTATTTACCATCTTAAAACTGGCTCAACATATATGTCTTAATATTTCAGAAAATATGCTCAGCATTATTTTTGATTGATTTTATAGCATCGATCTAATATACTGAAAACTAATATATGGCGCGCTTTCTATCACTTTGCTGCGCTGAGTAGGTCCCTCTAGCGATGTACCTCAGAAATCAGTGGATTTTTCAGTAAACATTGGAACAGTTGCATTGACAAGTCTGGATTAGAAATTTCGATGATGGTGCTGGCAACATTTATTATGTTGAAATACACTATCTTCTATACGGTGTAAAAAGATACGGAAGGAAGATAAGACGGCTGTATTAAAGAACTTTATTGAAACGACACGATTGTGTCGATGATGAAAATTATCGATGCGATCCGATGCTCGTAGGAGCTATGTTATATCAACATATGACAACTCCCTGGTTTATCCTGCCAGAAGTTTTTTTTTAATACCACTAAGGTGGCAAACAAACTTACCGTCCGCCTGATGGTAAGCGGTCATCGCAGCCTATGGACGCTTGCAACACCTGAAGCATAACACGCGCGTTGCCGCTCTCCAAAAATCTAATAACTTATTTCTTGAAAAACGCCATACTATTATGTTATATACAACATAGTATCATTGTCTCAAAGATTAATCCATGCAAGGCGATACTGCGAGTGAGTCAGTTTTGGTTCCTTAGATCTTACTCAGTTATAGCGAATAATTAGATTATAATGACATGGTGAGTTACTTTAATATGTTGCCATATGCGTTAAAAAATAGAAGCTATGTCTTGACAAAAAATGTATTGCAAAGTTAGTTAGAGTTAACTATTTTGCTTGGCAATCAGTATTTTTAATTAGAATTGGGATTTTTTTTTACATTTAAACGATATTTTTTTTTATTCACAGTTAAATACTAGCATTTATAAAATTGCACTCTTTTATAAAATAACCTTTTTTTTATTTAATTGATTTATTAATTAATAACGGTACGAATTCAATAAAAAGTTTTTTGTTACAAATTATGTATATCAAAAAACCGGCCAAGTGCGAGTCTGGGTCGCGCACCGAGGGTAGGTACCGTACAACTCTATCATATGTAGATAGTCCTTCCATCATGAGATTAAGTCTCACAGATTTATGATCAGTTTTTGGATTTTTTCCTATATTTGTGATGTAACATTCTCGTAGGTTTTGATTTATTTGTGTCATTATATGCATCAAAGAAATATCTTGAAAGAGCCTAAAAAAATCGTCGCTTTTCCTCAATTTCCCTGGAATCACATCATCAGATCTTGACTTGGTTACAATGGAACCAATTTAGGAGTAGGCATATTCTTTCAAATAAAAAATAATTTTTAAAATCGGTTCGAATTGACGGAGAAATCGGTGCACACACGTAAAATAAATATACCCGTCGAACATAGAACCTCCTCCTTTTTTGAAGACGGTTTAAAATAACCGTATTTCCGGAATATTTTTTTATTGCTTGACTAAGAAGCTTGATTATTTACAACTGTAACCGAAAACTTTAGTTTTTGATATTAATTTCAACTTTATACCTTAACGCGTTCTTGAGTAAAAGGATCTTGTCAGACAGACAGACAAATTATTTTTTTAATGTGTCATAACTACAAATTAACGTATTCGGTATTTTTTCCTATATAAGCTTCGTGTCAAATTCTAGGACAACGGGAAGTACGCTCTAGGTTTTAATTTATTTGTGAATAACTGAATGTCTAAATATGCGTCAAAAATGGCCGTATTTTTTTATTGAGATGACATAGTAGATTGATTTTTTTTACAGCTTTAAGGAACCGCAGACCTTTGTAGTTGATATTTCAACTTGATAACTCTACGCGTTCTTAAGTAAAGGGGTCTTAACAGATACACAAACTTTTTTTAAATGTGTTGTAACTAAAAATTAACGAATTTCCGATATTATTCTATATCTGTGATGTAAGACTTTGCTTCATGTCAAATTTGATTTGGTTTTGATTTGTTTATCTATTCCAAAATATGTTACAAAAATGGCCGTTTTTTCGCCGTATTTATTTTATTGCGTTGACTTCGAAGCTTCATTATTTACAGCTCCAAGGAAATGTAGACCTTAGTACTTATTTGATATTAATTTCAACTTGATACCTTTACGCGTTTCTGAGATAAAAGGGGCTCGACAGACAGAGAGAGACAGACGGATAACAAAGTGATCCTAAAAACAACTTTATATGTTATATTATAATTAAATAAGTAAAAAAATTGTATTATTTGTATGTGTGAGTTGTAGTAGACATTTCTGCTGGAAGTGGCAGTTTTTTTCCGGAGTTCACGTCGGTACCTTTATCTAATACAATAAGTGCCGTATCGTATCCACTTGTCTATCTTCGGGTTTATGTCGCAATAGTGACGCCAATTTTCATCCAAGTATTTTTTACTTATAATTTGTGATTTAATTGTGACTCGCGGCCCGCACTGCATGCAGTCGTTTGTCACGTGAGCGTGAGCGATTTATATTAGAAAGATCGATGCGTGTACCTAGATTGTGACGTCATGCTATCTTATCATCACGTAAACATCCAAATAATGACAGATGTGAAACTTATTAGATGGTGTTTTCCGGAAAAAAGGTGAAATTTTTATATGTTCAAAAATAAAGTACCTTACATGCAAAATATTTGATTCAATTTGGTACTATCGGACAAAATTCCAAAATTGCAGCCTATCAACAAGCTTTTATTTAACTTCACCTGTATGTTGTTGTATGTTAAGGCTCAGATATAAGATATAGGGTAGACAGGCGTAAATACGCCGATTTGAGAGAATTAAGGATTTTTCTCCTCTGATAAATATCAATCCCTCAAACTCAATGTTTTTTGTTTTAACAAGACCAGACAACTAATATCTAGGTCTGTGGTGTTTCAGTTTTACATTAAATTGCGTAGTTCTAAAATTATTAGAGTGCAAAAACTTGTAATTTATGGTCAAAACAGCTGCAACTTCGTGCTTATTATACACTATAACAAAAACGTTTCCGAAAATTTCAAAGCACCACAGACCTAGATAATATAATAAATTTTCTAAATAAAAAAACTTTACCGTCATTCTTACTAAATTAAATGAATAAACACAATAATTCGAAACACAAAAATCATTAGTCAATTTTGTAAAAATCGAATTCCATCATGATGCTGGCTCGCTTGACAAACACAGGGGGCTTGAGACGGGGGAGGCGAGGCGAGGTAGCAGCCAAAATCCGTGAGCGAATCTTCACTTGTATTGCGTTTGACGTAAGTAGGTAGGTACCTACGGAAACAATTACGAAAATATCACTGTTGCGCAGCAAGTTGATTAGATTTTTTTGACCTTTAACTAACTCAGTAGGTATTTAGCGTAATCTATATACATAAATTAAAAAATTTGTTGCTAAGCGCGAAACTCGAAGACGGCTGGACCAATTCGGGTCATTTTTTTTGTTGTGTTTATAAGTGTTAGAGCAAGGTTTTTATGAAAGAAAAAAAGGGCAAGTGCGAGTCTGACAGGGTCAAGTGCGAGTCAGGCTCGTGCAAAAAGGGGAAAACGGTTTTAATGGAATTTTGGTAGGTTGTTTTGCACACGCCGGGGAAGGTTTCTGAGAAAGAAAAAAGGGTCAAGTGCGAGTCGGCCAGGGTCAAGTTCGAGTCGGACTCGCGCACTAAGGAAAACTCGAAGACGGCTGGACCAATTTGAGTAATTTTTTTGTTGTGTTTGATAGTGTTAGGGCAAGGTTTTTATAAAAGAAAAACGGTCAAGTGCGAGTCGGACTCGCATTTTAAGGGTAAACTGATTTTAATGAAATTTTGGTAAGTTGTTATGCACATGTCGGGGAAGGTTTCTGAATTAGTACAACCCTTTCACAATAGGTTGGGGCGGCAGTTGTTTTAAAAAAAAGAAACACGGTTCACCGGGTCAGCTGGTAATACCTATAAAGAGCATTGCCTAGAGCGTGCAAAATAATAGTAGGTAATAAAATTAAAAGTGTAATCATTTGATTTGCAATTTATTGACCCTCGATAAGACAGGATCCTGAGTAAGTTACACTTATATAATACTAGCTTTTGCCCGCGTTATCGGTGTAGAATTTTAACGACAACTCCTCACTTATAGAAAAAAAAACCGACTAACACTTGACGTTTTCAAGTAGCTTATGTCCTTCGGGACTCAAACTATCTCCATGCTAAATTTCATCTTAATCAGTACAGATGTTTAAGCGTGAAGAGGTACAAACAGACAGATTTACTTTCGCATTTATGATATTAGTATGGATTTTTTTATGATGAATACATACCTATTTAAAAATTTGCCGTATGATACCTATTTTTCAAAATAATTGTAGGCACCTACATCTACTGTGAACAATGTGTCACTAAGATTGAAAGTCTTGAAAGAGATTTCCAATTATTCCTATCCTAAGTAAAAATAATAGAACAGTAGGTATTTAATTTTTTTTAAATATTAAAAAATAAATTAAATATTATATATTAAAAATCGGCAAACAAGCCGACGGTCTGCCTGATGGTAAGCGGTCACCATAGCCTATGTACGCTTGTAACATTTCCATAATACAACCTTCTTTTACTCTAATATCGGCCAGTAAAGAATGTTATTGTAATTTGAACATTCTATATTTCATCAGAACAGGTAAATGTGGCCGAGCTTAGGTTGTAAGAGTAGCCTAATGTCGGCTGTGTCAGTTCGGCCGCCTCAAAATGTTAGTTATGCTTTTTTAATAGACTATAGAAATCACGGGCGAAATTAGGCTGCTCTAACAGAAATACAGTATGTTAAAATACTAAATAAGTCTATTCATGTAACTGTGTAGAACAGTGTGTTTATATTTTTTTGCCGTAAAACACAATGCTTTTTGTCACATTAAAACTAGTTACCGTTGGAAATTTCAACTATTTATTTTATTTTATTTATTATTGGTCAATTTTCAAATAATAAGAAAAACAAGATTACATATATAACCTAATACGATTTCTATTTTAAAAGGTATTATAAAGAGTTAAAGTTATGCATGGTAAAGTTTCAACACAAATAAATAATTTCTATTGATATATTGCCCTTTTTACGATTCGACGTTAGGATAGAATAAGGCTGTAGTTAGGTAAAGGATGGCCGATATTAGGGAAATTTGCCATACAAAACTTTAAATGCATATTATTCTGTGTCACGTAATTTAAGATGTTTATAATCACTATATTTACTCAATAACATAAAGTGTAAATGTCAAATAGCCCGACAATGGAATGGTGGATAACTTCTAGGTTCAGGTATGGTTAGGACTGAAAGTTGCGTTTCATGTTAAGGGTCCGACATTTGGGTGTTTTACCCTACTCCATTTCAAAAAATACTAACTACGAATATTGTTTACGAATTACAACCTTTATAGATTATTTTGGTATTATTAATTATCTATTGACCGCCAATGTTACATTTATGTTACCTTTCATTTCTTTAGTCAATCAGTAGGCAGTGTACACGTTTTTTAACAGTTACAACTTACTACTTAACTTTATCAACAATTTCGTAACGTACAATTATTTTGAAAAATACTAATTAAGTAGCCTATAAGTACCTATAATATACATAAGTATTAATTTAAAAATGGTAAAAAGTAAGTAAATATTTGTACTTACATTTTACCATTATTAACATTATTATGATTTTAAAGTAAATTTTAAAAACGGTAGATAACGTATGTGTGGGTCAAAATGTTACGAGGTACCGAGTTACCTACCTATTTTATTATCGTCCTTGCTGGTTTCCGTAAAAAGGTAAATGAATGTTAGCTCAGAAACCTCCTCCTATTTCAATATTCATTCCTGCCTAAAAATAAAGAATTTTTCAAAAAAAAAAACTCGCATAACCTCTATAAGTTTGTATAAGTAGGTACTTAGCTATTTTTTCAGAGAGCGCGCCGACTTTTGCGCAAGTGGTAGCAATAAATTAACATAGTTTTATCACAATCGGATAAACAATATGGCAGTACATTAAATACTTATTAAATTAAAAAATTAATGATGATAATTCATTTATACTTCGTTAATGCTCAAAATATAGTATTTTTGGGTGAAAGTCATATCGCTTATCAGAATACTGACGTTTCAGCTATACGACAAAATCATACCAGAATAAGGCGCGCGGCGCGGGGAAAGGGGGTCTTGCGCCCGCATCGTGTTCGATAGGGACAGCAACATTTTAGCAAAAATGTAAAACGCGCCCAGGCGCCGCGAAGTGTATTCTCTTAATGCAAATTTTGTGGCAAAACTAGGGGAAGGTCGTATTATCAGACACAATTCAATTTATTGCAATATCTTGAAAACTATTAGCCAGATAGGGTTGATTTTACTTCTGCCCTTTATTTAGAATAAATTCTTCTATTTATATATTAAAAAATATTTTTTTTAAGATTTTTTGAACTAGAAAGTACGGCATTAATCTAATTTCTATTCCAAATTTTTGTTGTATAGTAACGGACTTGACGGGTGGTATCGGACATTTTTTTATTCCACAGAAAGTAAGATATTTTTAACTCAAATCTTAAATGTTTTCGCAGTAGAAATGCTAACATAACTAAACTTTCAATACCTAAAATTTTCTCATAAGAGCTTTTAAAAAAAAATCAATTATCGGTTTACTACCGACGTGCGGACGTATGTTGTTATACAAGGTGGCAAACAAACATACCACTAAGTGGGATGATTTTGATTTCGTCTATCTCAGGGTCTGGGGGGTTACTGTACGACTCGCCTGCATATGCAAGTATTATCATAAAAATATTCAACAAAGTATTGAATAAAATTCAACGTTACTACGACATACTACAATAACTAGGCTACAATTTGTAACAAATCATTTTTTCCTTTTACTTGTAATGTAGAAACGTAAGAAATAAATCGTCTACACTTACTCAGACTCAATTTTTTCACAAAAACACTCGTAACACGGACTCTGTGGTCGGTAGCCGACTGGTGGACTAGATAATTAATATGTACTTAATTATTTTTTATAATTTCCTTTTTATTCTGTTTTTTTTTTGTTTATCTATAAGTTGTGTAAATAGTCCAGATAAATATTTTTCTTCTTCTTGATGGCTCTTTGATAGGTTCGTAACATAATTCTACTGTGTTAGTTAGAGAGGTAAGAGGTAAGGTAAGACACACACTGAGTTATTTGTAATCTCCGGTACCAGCCGTTGTCCGATAGTTTCCGGCCTTCCCCTATATCATCTAAAGGATTAAAAAAAAAAGTGTTTTAGAATTTACTTTATCTAGCGCATTACCTCACTAAGCTATTTATATTTATTGTAAATACTAAAAAAAATCTGGAAGTGACCAACGTTTCAACACTTCAACAAATTTTTAAAGCGTGTTTTGCAATTTGTTGTTATGAAAGTCGATGAAATTATTAGAAATCGTTATTATCTAGTGCATTGACTATAAGTGGTAGCAATTAACTACAAAACGGTAAATAGGTACGTACGTTAAATTAACTACAAAACGGTAAATAGGTACGTACGTTAAATTAACTACAAAACGGTAAATAGGTACGTACGTTAAATTCCATACAAAAAATTAAAAAAATCAAGTTTCTTAAGAAGTATATAACAAATATATCTTATAGTTATATAGGTACTCGTATATATGACATTGTGTAATGATTTTAGTTCATTTACATAGACATCGTTGGTATTACAGAAATTAGCTTTCTGCCCTATAGGTATCACCCTTTTAAGTACAAATCTTCAAGCCTTATTTGACCCACGTTTCCGGCGTTCAATTGAGTTGAAATTTGGTACACCTATGTAACTTGGATGACAATGATGATGATGGACCATAGAGCTGGTCTGATGATGGAGTCGGAAGGTGTTCAAAGAACTACTAAAAGCACCAATGTATTAACTCCATCGTGTTTCGGCTCTTTGGAATGGTTTTGAGGGTTGAGGAAGTCTTGATATTTCTTTTAATATTTTTCTAATATTTAGTATTTGTATGTTTTCAGAAGTGCTTTTTTGTACACCTTCTCTTATGCTGTTTCTTTTCTTTACTTATTAGCGAACAAACGTTTGACACACTGATTTATCACTCGCATCACCGTCACTGACAGAACACACCAGTGAGCGGCTGAGCGCTCGCGCTGGCAGTAGACAAACGTGGATATCAAAGCGTTATTTTTAGCCCCAAGACATTGTTGTAGCTCGCAAAGAGAACAAACGAGGGATAATCTCGGAAATGGAGACATAATTGAGTGAGCTCACTCGGATCTTGTGTAGTTGTGTGCTGAGGCTGAGCTTTGCCGAGACACGGAATTTGATAAGTCTCACATGTTCACTATTGCTCAATCGTTTCATGTTTTCATGTAGGTACTCGTAAGTGCATATACAATGCTGTGCTAAATTACAGTACCTACATAAAGGACTGAAAAACGTATTGTTCACTTTTGTTTTAAACATTAGCTACCTAATGGGCAAAATATTTTCATTAAATTATTGTATTTAACAACATTATTCCAACACTTGTGCAAATTTTACACTCGGTTGTAATAACATTCAGTAAATTCATTACAATTTTATGTTACATTATCTTTGTGCAGTATAATAGCTTAAATTTAAAATGAAAGCTTGTCTGTGAGTAACTAAAGAGAGTATAGCGACTATGTGTGGGTGATTGTGTGTGTGTGTGTGTGTGTGCACTTGCGTAGTTTGGATTGTACTCAAACAATATTTCATTAAATGATTTATGTATAATTCTTGTCCCTGTTGAGAGTGTTGAGCCGACTTGTCTAACTGTAGGTACGAGTAGATACTACTAGATCATAAAATGTTCATACAGTTATGTAATGAATACATTGATGTATCACAAAATTCACGTAATTTTAAGAAGAGTTAAAATTCCGTATAAATGTAATTATTGCTGATATCTGAACACTTGCGACCGGTGTGTCTGTGTGTGTGTGTGTGTGTGATTTTGTTCAAAAAAGTGATTTTATTAAATGATTTACATTAAGCTATGTTACCTTGTTTTTTTTCAGACTTCTAGAACACTCGGTGGATGATAATATCATGTATATTAATTAGCTTCCAATGTTGAACAAATTGTATAAGGAAAAGGAAAGTCAGAGAAAAAGTTTCTAAAAACTTTGAAATGCATTTTCAAATACCGATCCATCGACCCGCTCAACACAATGCGGTGCTGAAACATTTTTCATCCCTCAGTTCTATGCACTTTAATGTTTTTTTTATATTCATTACAAAACTGTGTGTGGCTTACATAAGATATTTCTGTAAAATCGATTCAAATTATAAAGCTGTGAGACACGGACTTCTGTCCATGTCATGACGAATGTGTGAGGGTTCTATTTTTCTATTTAGTTACGGAACCCTCAAAAGCGTCATTTGGTTTAACCAGAAAGTACCTGTCTACGTCTAGCAACAACTCCGAGACAGTGGAATAGCAATTTCTGATCAAAATAGTTGATGTCGACTTTGCGTCTTTGATGTCGACTCTTGCGTTCTCGCGTCGAGCGGCGCGGCGGTTGCGTTCGAGTAAAAAAAATTGAGCAGCTCATACGATCGCCGTATATCAGTGCACTAGCCGTGTGACGTTGTGAGGTGCATAACAACTTACCAAAATTTCATTCCTTACATTATGATATGTATGTGTTTACAAAAAAAAAGGTCATATTTATGTATTTGTATCCGTTGTCTGGTACCCATAACACAAGCTTTGCTTACTTTGGAGCCAGACGGCGCTGTGTGTAATGTCCAAAAATATTTATTTACTATTTATGTATGATATGTGTGTATTTACAAAAAAAAGGGTAATATTTATGTATTCGTATCCGTTGTCTGGTACCCATAATACAAGCTTTGCTTACTTTAGGGCCAGACGGCGCTATATGAAATGTCCAAAAATATTTGTTTACTATTTATTAATTATTTTCACCGACACATTAACACTAAAGCTACTTGACAATAGATAGCGTTGTGAAAAAAAAAACGAGCAAAGCTCGGTCTTCCAGGTACTATAAGTATGGATTGTTAAAGGCTGTATGTATACCTATGTGTTCAATATTTATAAATGTCTTTTAAAATATATAATTATAAACAGGTTATTAATAATGTATTATAGTTGTTATACCTACATGCGATATGGTTGGGCGACAGGTATAACGTACAGAGTACATTACTTGATATGTGTTACTAACACGACAGAAGCACTCCAAGTGTCACTACAACACATACACAACACAAAAGAGCCAACTGAAAACCAACGTCGTGACCCTCACAGGTCACAGCACATGCTAAGTTGTGACCCTCGCAGGTCACAGCACACGCTAAGTTAGCACCTATTTGACGAAACTACCTATGTCGTATCTTTATTGTTATTTATACAGGTTGTTTTAGTTTCTTTTAGTTTCTTAGCGCGCGAAAATAAGTGACGCTCATGTGCGGACAGCACAAGCTCAGCGGGTCGATTCCGTAAAAGATTGCTAACCTTTTTTGAAAGAAATAAGATATACATTGCGGTTTCGCGACAATCGATGAATTTGATACGTCATTTCAAATGCGCAATGTATATCTTATTTCTATGAATTTTAAACGAGAATTGTTAGCTGTCATTTTACAGAATCGAGCCGCATGAAACAGGGCAGGGAAAAATATCTCGATTAAGTATACAAATATTATATATTTGTATAGCTAGTTTAGTTAAATAGTCCATCCCACTGACAAGTGTACAGTGTGAGCGTGCGTTGCGTTGTCTGCCGCTCGATCACACACCTGCGATTAAAGTTAGGAGTAATTTAAACAAACAACTTTAAGCACATTGTGTTTTTTCTATACTAATATCTACACTAATATTATAAAGAGGAAAGATTTGATTGTTTGTTTGTTTGTATTGAATAGGCACCGAAATTACTTTATCTTTTACTTTACTATCTTTTACAAGTAGAAGCCGATATTATTCCTCATAGACATAGGCTACTTTTTATCACGGGAAAATGCTTCATTCCTACGGGAAAACGGGTAATAGGACAACGGGTAATAAGAATTATGCTTCCGTACTTATCTTTTTCACATAACTTCTAAACGGCCGAACCGATTGGGTTGAAATTTTAAATGGGTATTTCGATGGTTTTCTGGATGATTTAAAAATTTAACTAAACCCGGTTGGTGGCGCTGCTGTCGGTATGTCAACTACTAAACGGCTTGACCGATTGGGTTGAAATTTTGTATGTGTATTTCCATGGTTTCACAGACACGAATGTATTATGCTATTAAAGAGGAAAGATTTTAGTGTTTCTTTTTTATAATTGAGGAGTTGCCGTAAGAACTTACGCCGACAACGAAATTTAGGGCGGGCGAAGCCGCTGGCAGAAGCTAGAAAGAAAATATTTCAGAAACGGTCGCCACTGTAACTTGAACACGATTATAACAATGTAAATAGTATTTGTATTTCATTGAAAGCTTTCGATTTCTTGATACTGTGGGATACCGTGGGCGCGGGTGTGACCTCCCCCGGTTCCGCAGGACTGCCTCGTAATTTATCCCGATATGACTTTTTGAGCATGCCTTAATAGACAAGAATTTCTTACTGTTCTCCATCTCGATACTCTTGAGCAGTGAATTATTTGCATAAATAGTAGCGCTGCCGTATACCTCACGCAGTAACGTGTCCGCAGTGTCTGATATATCTGATCTATAAATATATATTAACTTAGCAAGAAACCGTCTCGTCTAAAAGCCATTACCGATTGTCCAGGTGTCGCCAGCTCGCCAGCTTCCCCGCGTCTGTTTGACACACTTGGCCAACTAAATATTTCTTGTCGCCAAAAACTACGAGCTGTTTTAAAATAATTTGTTGTAAGAATGATCACCGGTGCGGCTGCAGCACACTGCGGCCCCGTCACCCGGCGTATGACATCCAGAGAATATGTTGTGTTTGTGTTGACAATAATGTTTATAAAAGCGCTATTTCATAGAGGCCTGAGTCCGACTCGCACTTGACCGGCATAAAAAGTAAACTATATCCTTGTCTGTAACTAAAGCTATATTTGTGTTAAGAACAAGTCGGCCTGTTGGTCCGTTGATTTCTTTTGCGGAAAAAAATGTTTCCGAGGAATTCCGGTCGAAATATTAATATTAGGAATGTAAAAATATCATAATACATACTGCGTGCAGTAGGTACTAAGATTTTCGTGGCCACTAAATAAAGCGAGATTTGTAAACATTAAAAAAGTAATAAATGCGTTTGTTTTTAGCTTGCTATGTTTTTTGTGGAGTTGTCGTTTTTTGCATTTCATCCATATACGTTTTTATCACATCTATTCAAAAAAAGAAGTGGTTGGTTCTCGTAAACAGGGATTAAAGTTCCACTTTGAATCCCTAGGAACGCAAAGTGATTTCAATTTGGAATGTGGATTATAGAGATCATTGTATGAACAAGTTACTAGCTGTATAATAAAACTGGCCTAGTAAGAAAAATGTGAAAAAGTGAAAACCGCGTGAAATGTATTCCACGATTATGATACAATTATGAAGTAATCTTTGCAATTATGATTATTTTATTAAAAAAAAACCGGCCAAGTGCGAATTGCACTCGCGCACCGAGGGATCCGTACCTACCACCATTTATGTAATCTACAAACAAAAAATTTTTTTTTTATATTTGAGTTGATTGAATGAAAGGTAAATTACGCTTTGCAATTTATGACGTATTAAAAAAACTACTGACTAGATCTTGTTCTAACCAATTTTCGGTGGAAGTTTGCATGGTAATGTACATCATATATTTTTTTTAGTTTTATCATTCTCTTATTTTAGAAGTTACAGTTTTACCACTTTGGAAGTGTCTCTCGCGCAAACTATTCAGTTTAAAAAAAAAATATATTAAAAACTTCAATATCATTTTTGAAGACCTATCCATATATACCCCACACTTATTGGTTTGATGGAAAAAAAATTGAGTTTCAGTTCTAAGTATGGGGAACCCCAAAAATTTATTGTTTTTTTTTCTATTTTTGTGTGCAAATCTTAATGTGGTTTACATAATTCAGCTACAAACCAAGTATCTACAGTATAGTTCTTATAGTTTCGGAAAAAAGTGGCTGTCACATACGGACGGACAGACAGACAGACAGATATGACGAATCTGTAAGGGTTCCGTTTTTTGCCATTTGGCTACGGAACCCAAAAAAATGTGTGTTTTCGTCAAGTAGGTAGTGATAATTAAGTAAATTAAGATACTATTCTTATTAATTAGTTACATTTATCTCTTTTCTCAAAGAGGGTTATAAAAAGTAGAGTGTATCACTCGGTCGGAAAATTACTTTACCCCGTGCGCCGTCCGTTGAATCCCTCGCTGTGTTTCGGATTCTACCTTCGCTCCACTCTGGATTTAAAATAGCGCCCTCTTATACCTAGGTAACAAACATAAACTCTGTTCCTTCTATCATTGGACTGATTATGTTATTCACCAAGTGTTTCCTATTTTTTTGTATTCGTATAAAAAACCTGGCATTGGTTTTGAGAATCAGTTTCTAATGTGATCAATTATATCTAAAGTGGGCGTATCCGTGTGTTGGTGGCTTGCGTAGATATAGAGCGGGAAGCGTGACGCAAAACGCGTAGTGCGTGACGCAACCTATATGTACGCGAATAGAATCTGGCCCTGACATTGAATCCCCATAGCGGTTTGGTGACGTCAGCATCACGCACACTCATCTCATCACCACTTACTGTTAAAAGTAGTTGTTCAACAACATTATTGTAAATGGAGCAAGACCAGTTACAAGCAACAACCTTAGTGTTCGACGAGCTGTTGTTAGTGTAGTGTTAGTACAAATTAATGGTTAGAAAAACTATTTTTAGAACACTGCCTTTTTGAAGCTGCAATTTTATTTTTGAGTACCTACGTTGTTGATAATATTAATGTAGGACTCATATTTATTTCGAAATAAGGCATTTAGCTTACAATTTATTGAGAACATAAAGTTTTGCATTTGTCTTTAAAATATCTATCGATATGGTTAAATACCAACCTGGAGCTGATAGGTGGTCTTAATTTTGGGCTCGGTGATGCCGATGTTGCGTGAAGCAGTACTTATTCATTCCTTTAACTTTCAAATTTTTATGAATTGTATGATAAACTATCTGTTATGTGAGATCACACATTTTATGTATAACTAGCTTTCGCCAGCGGCTTCGCCCGCCCTAAATTTGGTTATTCGCTAGGATTCTTACGACAACTCCTAAATTATAGAAAAGAACCTACTTACACTCTCTCTCTCTATCTCCCTCTCTCTCTCCCTCTCTCCCTCTCTCTCTCTCTCCCTCTCTCTTAAAAATAATAAATAATTAGTAGTAGGAAGATTTGCTTATGTTTTTGAGTGAGTTTAACCTTTTTTTGAATTAAGTTGTCAAACATGTGTCAAAATAAAATGTAATTTAAATCAAAGCATTAAGGAGTATTGATATCAACTTCGAAGCAAATGACCGCCAAAATAACTTTCAACCCCTTTTTAACCCCGGGATGAATTTCGATAAACTACGAAACAAGTCTTCCACCAATTCTCTTAAAAAAGGTTTATGCAAAATTTGAAGGAGATTGAACCAAGGAATCACGTTGTCCCATACAAACTTTGCCCCCCTTTTCACCCCCTTAGGGGTAGAATTTCGGGAAATCCTTTGTTATCGGATGCCTATGTCATACAAAGAACACCCCCCTTCAAGTTTCAGGTCTTTACGATGAGCGGTTTAGGCTGTGCGTTGATCCATCAGTCATTCAGGACAAAGCATTTTATATGTATAGATGAATGATCTGGTGAGTGAGATCATACATTTTATGTATAATGAATGATTGGTGTGCCTAGTGTAAGTTTTGAACGATACTATCGTGTTCGCGTCAACGAAATACATGTATGGAAATTAAGGAGCGCCTCTAGCGGACGCGTTTCGAGAAGGTTTTTTTCTTATAAGACTTTAAATGAATACGCGAACGCAATAGAACTACTAACAGTGAGCGAACTTCTTTGTGTCGGCGCAAAACGCCAGACACTGAAAATGAGTCAGGGTTGTCACAAAAAAATTGTGAGTACGTTCCTACAGATTGAAATGTTTGCATGTTAAAATTAATGCATGTATATGTGTCTAGAATAATTAGGTAGTAATTTTTTTGTCTCGCACCCCCTTATTTGGTGTGTCGTTGGATACGTCTTTAAAATTCTATTCAAGTTCCGTAGTTAATCTCTCTGATACCTACTTTCAAGCTATTAGCTTTCAAAGTTAAAAAAATGTGTTTTCAACTTTTGAATTGTGAGTTAAATCTGAAAAAAATCTCAATTATGAACTTCATAAGTACCTATTTTTAGCGAAAATTTAAACAAATTGGTTTACAATTTATTCAGATATTTACAATTTTATTTTTAATAATAAAGTACTCATACTACGGAACCCTATATACATACATAATACACGCACTTCATCGGTATTTTTGAATTCCTTTTTAACATGTTTTGTGGCATGTCGAATCAGCGCAAACATATTATAAAATACCTATTTATTTGTTATTAAATTACTTTCTAGATCATTCCAGCCTATTTACCTATCATTCTGTCAAACGTCAACCTTGTAGACTCGTAGACCTACTAGCAGAGCCTATAAGTACCTAATTTCGATCTATTGGTAGCACATGCCTTACCTACATGAAATGAACATCCTAATTGCAGCGCTACCTACCAGGTCCAAATAAGTCATCCAGGGACCCACTCAGACACACAAGAAAGGGACAAGTACATTTCCTTTTTCCAAGATAATGCAAAAATATCAAAAAATAATAGTTAGTTTAACATTTTAATAGCAAAAGTTACCATAAATATCTCTCTGTCTTTCGAAAGACGTCTACACTATGTTTTTTTTTCAATAATTGTAACCTTATAAACTGCTATAGAATTTGAGAAAAACCTGCTAAATAAACTTTATAGAGTACCTACTTTTCAAGTGTAAAATTCTATCGAAGAAAGTAGGTATATGCAATCATGTTTTAGGTTCTTTTTTGGCCTTCAGTAGGTTTATGTACCTACTATATTTTACTGTGTGTTTTGTCAGGCAATATGTTCAATAGTTTAAGAAAAATCGCTTAAATTACTCGACAGTGAAATTATGTATGTAATGTAGGTACCGTGGTGCCTACGCGTATAATAATATCATAAAAACTCAGAATTATGTTATGTTATGATTATGAATTGACATATAATTTATATTATCGTATGTCAATTATCTGATATAAAAACAAGGAGCACATATATACACAAAATAATTAATTATTAATCAGTTATGTAGGTATAGTATAGTATATTAGTAATATTATATTTTTTTTTTTTTTTTTTTTAATTATATTTTGGCAACAAACGGTCATACATAAAAATATATGGTTAGTAATTTCTTATATAAAACAGACCTATAGTGCCGAAAAACACTTATTGATAAAATAATATAAGTAACGGATTAGTCACAACAGATTCGCAAAATACAAAAAAAACATACAAAAAGCTTAACCCCTTATTGCATGAATTATGAAGGAGATAGAAATAAAAACATTTTCAGCGAAAATATCTTTTATTAGGCCTGAGAAGAGAATCTTAATTAAAAGAAAAAAAAAAACCATTACTTTAGAAATTACTCTATGAAGCCATATATGGATTCGTATGCGTTAAATGAAATATAAAATAATTAGGTTTTATGAAAATCTTTAAAACAATTTCTTTTATCATTGTAGCATAAATAATCTTGACATTTTCCACATTTAGTAAAAGAACGGTATTTGGAGCAGTTCTGGCATATTTGTCGATTTTTTTTTTCCGAGGAGAAGGGCGAGAATAGGGTTGGTATTTAGAGTCGGAGTCAGAAGCAAGATTGTCATCACTCAAGAAACCATCACCAGGAATGAGATTAACATGCTTGGATTTGCCATAAAAGCTAGAAGGATCCATATCTGCAAAGAAAAGAAGCAACCTTGTATGCACACGAAGCCATATTTGTCTGATAATGTTTTGGCGCAAACGCATACGAAGCCAAATATGGCAATTTAAAAAAATGGCAGGAAAATCGAAGAAAACAAAAAAAAAACACAACAAACGTAATCATACCATGTTTTTGGACACACAAGAAAGCTGTTTTGAAATTCACAGGTTTTTACTTGCCGTTTTAGTATATTTTTTTTCCAATGATTTGACAGCTAACGGAAACCATAGACAAGAAAAAATGCGTTTGGATACACGAATACATGAAATATTTGATTGCCAGGAAATAATTTAAAAAATACTACTTTTTATGTATTTAAAAAAATAAGAAACTTTAACAGCCATATTTGGCTTCCTATGCGGTAAGGGGTTAACAATGTTACAACAAATTTGTTTTTTTTTTTTAAATTATTATTAATTTAATTACGTGTCTTCTCATTTAGGCTAGGTTTATAATTACATTGCAAAAAAAAGAAAAGTTAACTCAATTACTTATAGAAAAAATAAAAAAACGAGTTGCACTCCGGGAGTGCCGGCAGAAGTGAAAACCTTTACACACGATTCGCGCTTAACACTCAAATATGTCACAAGACATGTCTTTGACATTGTCAAGAAATAATAATGTTTGTTTATTTACTTTTTTGACGTAGTATATTTGACATCGCAATCATAGAATTAAAATTCCATATCCAACCTCCCTATACTACTCATAATCGCGAATACTAAAAATAAAAATTATAATAGGCGTGGCATTACGGTTTCCGTATTTTACAAAGACAAAGATGCACTTTGTTCAATTTTCATATTTTAAACACTTTATATACACGAATTTTACGAATACACAGCAGTATGGCCACTACACAGACGGTCGAGCCATCAGCTGTCACCATCCATGGATGCGCGTAGCACGCTGTAACATAAACACACACGACCATTCGCGCAAGCGCCCTGCGCCGCCTAAACGAAACAGCAGGCGCAGGCATACATTTTTGCCGCGCCGTAGAAAGAAAGGGGGATACTCCCCCTCCTACGCCGCGCCAGCTGTCTACTCTCCATCCGTCTTACGAATTTTCACGATCAGGACACGTGGCCTGACCAGCCGAAGTCGCCTTTCTTCGTAAAAACGCGTCACGCACTGAAGCTTCTATTATTGCAATGACACAATTTATAAACCTACGATTATCAATTATAATTTATGTTTTCGATATTACACTTTTTTTAAATATTTCAATTTTATGGTTTTATAACAAGTAAGCAAAAACTAAAATGTATTATTTTTAATGTCTTTACCTATTTTCAAAATTGTGTTCTGCTAAAAGACTATTCTTTAAATGCTTGTTCCTAAATAATTGTAGTGTCTACTTTTTAATAATTCAATAATATAAAAACAACGATTTCACACCTCATGATATTGCCAAATTACTAACAGACATGTCAGACATTTCCGCATAAGTCGTCAAACTCCGCGAAACACTAAGGTTACGTGATTGTTTACTTTAAACGTTGCCGTGCTAGAAATCATTGGTCATCTATTTAATCTATTGAGCCCATTACACACGGAGTTATAATACATATTAATATAAAACATAGTAAGGCATATTTCGATATATGTATTTTCAATAGTAAACGTTAAATACCACACATACAGCTGTAAATATATTTCAGTTTTGAATGGATATATTTTGGCACTTTATATTAAAGCTGGGACTTTAATGTCATACGTTTTATCAAAGCGGTAGGTGTTGTATATGACTTGAGTAGACTAACAGTTGGCGTTTCCTCTGCAGACTGCCGTCATTCAGTTTATAGAAATACCTCATTAATATCTGCCTGGAAACTTGCTTCTAATCAGATAAGTAGATTAAAAGATTGATATCCTGAAAAAAATTTAAAAGTTTAAATCAATACCAATTATTTAAGGCTTAAAAATTATACTTTGAAGTACTAATGTGACGTTGGTAGCTAAAAAATAATTCTACATGTATCACAATCACAATGCATTCTTTCACTTCATAATTCTATAATCAGAAATCTGCAGGAGAAAGCTCTAAGCTCAATCCCAGTGGCAGCTATTGGCACATGAAAGTGCGTGTCTCGAGCGAGTAGAACAACATGTGGCGTAATTCTAATATTGAGTATAGCAACATTTTAACCCTGCAAAAACGAGAATCAAAGATACTCTGTGTGTTCAGAAGAGATTGTTTGTACCCTAACCTTATATTGTATATATAGAACTATAATACCTATTATCATAATATTGTCACGTAGTACTTAAGGTTTATATTCATAAAATTACATAGAGAGTTAGTTGAAGCATATACATAATTCCTAAAACCTATATTTGTGACCCCGAAAATACTTGAACGACATACAATTTATCAAAATTTCTGTTAGTGTATGTCTTTTAATATAAAGAAACTTAGTGTCAAAAACTTTTCAGTGTCTGTATTCATAATAAAAATTTAAGTTACCATTACCGATCTTTATTTTTATTTATATAATGGCATGTTAACTTTGGTTTACCATATGTATAGTACCATATACCTTGTTATACAACTAGTTACATCAGAGTAGTTAGGCGCTAACCTACAATCATTAGAAAATAAATATAATTAAACATATAAAAGTGCGGGTTACAATATTTTATTAATTAATTGTAATATTTATTTATTTTTTTAAAACGGTTTCCTGGTGTTTAGTTTGGTTATGGGTAATAGTTGTTAGTGGAATTATATCTAAGAATAAGGAATAAGAATTAAATTAAATTTACCTTTAAAAAACATAGTTGGGAAAATTAATTCTTTAAAATTTTTATAACAATGTGTGACCGAAACTCCACCGAGCCTATACCCAGTTCGGACACCACACAATGAGCAATAGACTCCTATAAGTGAAACTGTTACTGTAAATAAAGTATCTTTTCGTGTCCCTCCATTCTGACCCGATCACCCTGCTTTGTGGTTTGCAACTTTAGAGGCCCAATTTTATATAAACTGTATAACACAAGAGCGCACAAAATTTCACTATGCTATTTCTCAAAGTTAGCTGGTAAGGTGAAGGACATCATAACACCTAAGGAGGAGCCTTACAGTGTTTTGAAATCTGCCCTTATATAAGGTTTTAAGACTCATATAAGAAAAAGGTTAGACGGTTGTTAGAAAAGGAGAAGATACGTGAAAGAAAACCATTCTCTTTTTTCTGTCACCTACGCGGACATTAGCCGGTTTGACATTTCCTGAGGAGCAACTGAAAACTATTTGGCTCTATAGATTACCCACCCAAATCCAAGGTTTCTTGGTAGCACAAAATAAGTCATCTTTGCAAGATCTTGGTGACTTTGCAGACAAGCTTTTAAAAATCAGTCCACAACCTGTAAACTCTTACCATGTACATGCTGCTTCTACATCATCGGAATCTAACGAGCTGAAGTCTCTTCACCAGAAGGTAGATAAACTTACTCGTATTGTCGCTAGCCTAACTGTCAATAAAAATTGTACCAGTGGCCAACAACGACATACCCGCAGTCGCTCGCGATCACGGCTACCTGACAGCTGGTATCATAACCGTTTTGCAGCCAAGGCCAACCTTGCATCCTGCTCCATCAAACCAGGGAAACCACAGCAGCGGTCAGTAATGACGACTACTGATTGCTCCGTACAAAGCCGCCGTCTATTTTTATTTGATAGGAATTCAAGTCGTCGGTTTTTAATTGACTTTGTTTCCGATCTTTGCTGCATTCCACTGCTTCATATAAAAGTACTTTGAGTTGATCGCAGCGAATAATAGTAAAATAAAAACATATTGGCTTGTCCAGCTAAACTTTAATTTAGGACTACGACGTAATTTACGTGGAATTTTGCCGTTGCAGACGTTGCTAATGCAATAATCGGTTCTGATTTTTTAGATTATTACCAAATTTTACCTGACTGCGCTCAAGGCAGACTTCGTGATAGTAGTTCTTACTTGTTTACTGTTGCTGACATTATCTACTGTCGATCACCCCAGTGTAAAGGTACTATAGTTACCTGAAACCCCTTACACAAGTATATTGTCGAAGTTTTCCAGCGTGACGCGGCCCTCGGGTGCTCCAACGGACCAAAAACATACAACCGTTCATAACATAAACACGTGAGATGGCCCTCCTGTCACGGCCTGTCCTCGTCGGATACCGTCGCAGAAGCTGCAGGCTGCACAAAAGTATTCGAAAAGATGGTTTGGGTTGGTACAGCTAGACCTTTCAGTAGTTCACGGTCCTCCCCGCTATATTTGGCACTAAAAAAAGCGTCTTTTTTGACTTGGCGTCCCTGCGGTGACTATCTTGCAACGCCCGCACCATGCATGTATCCTGTGCAGCATATAGGGGATTTTTCTGAAAATTTGGCTAGTTGCTCTGTTTTCAACACAATAGAGCTGCACCCACCTGATATTTGCAAAACAAAGATTATAACGCCATTTCGTCTATACGAATGTCCTTATATGACATTTGGTCTTCGTAATGCAGGACAAACTTTCCAAAGGTTTAATAATAATAATAATGATGATTTATTTGCAAGAATATGGGTTACATATTGGTCTTATATATTATACATTTGTTCCATCATATCCTACCTTTACATTCAGGTGTGCAAAATTTATTTATTTAAAAATGAGTTTAAATGACAAATTCAAATGACACACTTAATAAAATATCCAACTCATTTAAAATAATTATAAAATAATAATTTAGGTATCAGAACTAGTTAAAATAACAAATTTTAATCAAACAATCAATAAATAATATACTTAAAAACATTAAATGGAATTCAATATATAAATAATCAGAAAAAAATATATCAAAATAATCAAAAACAATCAATGGAATCAAAAAAATAATAAAATTAAAATCAATATAATTTAAATAGTATAATCAGTTTACAATTTAATAGTCTTATCATTGCACAGTCTTATGCTTATCAGCTAAAAATTCTGCGACCGAATTAATACATCTTATTTAATAAGAAGTTAAATAATTGAATTTTTATGGCTCTAAGGGGCAGTCTTTTTAAATCATCTGAAACATGATTGAATATTTGAATGGCCATACAAAAAGAGTTTTTTTGATATAATGTAAGTCTTTGGGGTGGAGTGTATAACCGGTTTCCGGACCTGTTATTTCTTTCCAAGTTTTAAAAACAGTTGGATTTTGAAAGACAAACAGACACATCTCATAAATATAGAGACATGGAAGTGGTAATATATTAAACTTTTTGAACAATGGTTTACAGCTATCTATGTAGCCAGCTCCACACATCGACCTGATACACTTTTTCTGAGATTTAAATGCTTTATCTGCATCGACAGAGTTTCCCCAGAGTACAATACCATATCGTTGTATTGAAACCACATAACCGTGGTATGCAAGGAGTGATGTGATAGCTTGCCACTTGTCTAGTTCTTAGCACATACACGTAGACATAGACGAGGTGGTGCGCGGCCTCAATTTTTGTTTCGCTTACATAGATGATATCCTGGTATATTCAAAGGATCCTCAACAGCATGCAGAGCACCTTAGGATTCTTTTCCAGAGACTACATGAGTATGGAGTAGTAAATAACCCCGCTAAATGTACTCTTGGAGTAGAGGAAATTCATTCTTGGATACCGAATCAGTGCAGCAGGAACTCATCCACCAGAAGAGCGCATCCGTATTCTTAGGGATTTTCCACTACCCAAGTCAGTACAAGGCATGCGCAGGTTCCTTGGGATGGTAAATTATTATCGTCAATTTTTCTGCTGCTTTCTTAGAATTATTTACATACGCCTCCAACAGACACACATCGGCACGTGCTTACAACATAGAAAAGACAGTAATAAGTGGAAACCACTAGCTTACTTCAGCAAAAAGCTGACGCCTAAACAGGCCGAGTGGCTGGCTTTACTACCGCGAGCTTCTCGCAGTCTACGAAAGTGTTCAACACTTTAGAGATATTCTGGAAACCCAATACGTTACTATTTTATCCGATCACAAACCGCTAGTACATGCCTTTGTACAGCGGCGAGAGAAATTACCACCGACGAAACTTAACCAACTTTCGTTTATATAAGCCAGTTTTCAACCGACATACAACAGATCAAAGGCAAAGACAACGTTGTTGCAGATGCCCTGTCACGTATAGAGGTTCTCGTTGGAAGATAATTACAACGAACTTGATGAAGTCACAAGAGACTGATCAGGAACTTATTCGACAAATCACATCCTTATCGTTAAAACTGGAGAAGGTAAACATTCCAGACACTGACTTAGCTATATTCTACTACTCCTCTACTGGTCGACTTTGACCGTACTTAACATTTTCTTTCCGTCGAGCACCATTTGACCGTTTAATCTACGGGCAACCGCACGCCAGGTAACTGAGCGTTTTGTCTGGCCACAAATTAACAAGGACTGTCGAAAGTGGGCACAATGTTACATACACTGCCAACGTAGCAAAGTGAAGAAACACGTTTCTTCACCGATCGGAAATTTCAGCACCCCTTCTCGCAGGTTCCGGCACGTCCAAAATGACATCATTAGCCCCTATGCCTTATTTCAATGGTTATACATATTGCTTTACTGCAATAAATAGATTTACCAGATGGCCAGAGCTCTGGCCTATGTCCGCAATAGCTGGAGAGGTTGCAGAAATCTTTGTGATAGATTGGATTGCCCAGTTTGGCATTCCCTATGTTATTACCACTGATCAATCTTATTGGGCAAAGGACCAACAAAACGCATCCGCACTACTGGATTACCCCTGCGCGAATTGTATGATAGAGCGTGTGCACCGCCAACACTGATGTGCCACGCTGAATCGTGGAGCAAAGGGTTGCCCCTAGTACTCTTACGCATAAGATCAACACTGAAAGAGGATCTACAAGCATTCTACGAAGAACCACTTCGTTTACCAGGTGAGTTGGTCATACCTCCAATCAAACCACACAATTCAGCAGATATTAGAGATTTTGTATATCAATAACGAGAACGGATGGAAATTATCCAGCCCGTCCCAGCATCTCATCACTCCTTGTAATCATCTACCTTTGTTTTTAAAGATCTTGGTTTGGCATCTCATGTTTTGTTGCCAGATGATATGGTGCTACGTTCTCTTCAGCCGCCATACACAGGACCATAGCGAGTATTACAAATGGGAGATAAAACTTTAACATTGGGTGCTAATGGCAGACAAGTCACGCAGACGCTGACTCTGCTATTACTTCTGCCTATACGCCTAGTATTCCAATAAGCTCTTAAGGTGGCAAACAAGCCTACGGTCCGCCTGATGGTAAGCGGTCACCGTAGCCTATGGACGCTTGCAACACCAGGGGCATCACTCGCGCGTTGCCGACCCTTCAGAAATCTAATAACTTCTTTTTTGAAGAACCCCATACTGTAGTCCTTAGAGAAAACCTTGGCAGGGAGCTCATTCCACAACCCAAGGGTTCGCGGGAGGAAGTTTCTCTGAAACCGCACTGTTCGCGACCATTTTGGTTCCAAAGTGTGAGAATGAATTCCCTGTCGATGGCGAGCGGTGCGATGGTAGAAAGTAGCCGTGGGCATCATTTCGAACAATTCCTCAGAACACAATCCATTGTACAAGCGGTAGAACACACACAGGGAGGCAAAGTCTCTCCTCAGACTTAAGGGTTCGATACCGCAAGTGAGTTTGGGATCGTCGACAATTCTCACAGCCCGTCGTTGAACCGAGTCAAAAGGGCCAAGCTGGTATCCGGGTGCACCCGCCCAGAGATGGCAGCAGTACTCCATATGGGGCCGGACTTGCGACTTGTAAAGTAGCAACCTTTGCCCCGACGTGAAGTACTGCTTCGCTCTGTTGAGTACACCAAGTTTTTTGGACGCCAGCTTTACCTTGCCTAGCAAATGATCTCGGAACTGAACATCGCTGGAGATGTCAACGCCAAGGATCCCAATGCTCTTGGAGATGGAGAGGGGAGTGTTCTGGAATTGTGGGACTACAGTGAATGGGGTTTTCTTAGCGGTGAACGCGCAGACTTGTGTCTTTGAAGGGTTGAATCGGACCAAGTTTTCCCGCCCCCAGTCAGAGACCTTGGACAGACCGATCTCGATTTGAGACACAAGTTCTTCACGCTTTTCCTCCACAACGGAACGTGGGATGCTTGCACGGCCCGTGTAATAAGCGTCTCCAGTACTGTCATCTGCATAGCAATGTATGTTGTTGATGTCCAACATATCATTGATGTGCAGTAGAAACAGCGTAGGAGACAGCACAGAGCCTTGCGGGACACCAGCATTAATGTCCATGCTATCAGAGCAACTACCGTCAACTACGGCTCGTATGCTTCTGCCGGACAAAAAGCTAGCCACCCATTTGCACAAACCCTCGGGCACTCCGTAAGAAGGCAACTTCGATAGAAGACCCCGGTGCCAGACCCGATCGAACGCCTTCGCTATGTCTAGGCTACATGCCAATGCCTCCCCCTGACTCTCAATGGCTAGTGCCCATCGGTGTGTGAGATACACTAGAAGGTCACCAGTTGAGCGACCGTGGCGGAAGCCATATTGACGGTCACTGATCAGGTCGTGTTTTTCTAGGTATCTCAAAAGCTGTGTGTTGATCACACGCTCCATCACCTTGGAGAGGAGAGAGGTTATAGCGAATTATTAAGCTCTTATTCATTGCCAACAACTACTAACACAAAACCAATTCCCGTTTCACTCTTACTGGGACCATTAACTCCAACCTCTTCACCTCCTTCTCCTATCGTCACCACGACAGGTGGAAGAGTTAAGCTTAGAGATATTTTAGACTTGTAATCTTTAAATTGTCCTTTTTTTCATGCTTATTTCTAAGTTGTTGTGATTTAAATTTTTTTTTGTAGTATTTCATATTGTTTTTGATTTTTGTTTTTTCTTCTTCATCGTAACCCTTTTCTTCTCTGTAGCCGTTATTCTAATATTGAGTATGGTAACATTATTCTCCTGAAAAATTGAGAATCTAAGACCTCAGTTCATCTGTGTGTTCAGAAGAACTAGTTGGTACTTTGACCTTATATTTTATATAGAAGTGAAATACCTGTTATCATAATATTGTCCAGTAGTACTTAGTTTTATACTCATTAAATTACATATTGAGAAAGTTGAAGCTCAGTCAAGATTTCTAAACACAACATAACACGATACAACAGAATACAACACAACAAAACGAAAACTAGTTTACTTAACTCGATAAATAACCAACGATTTGGCAATAATGTGTTTTATTGAGGCATTTCGAGGAGCTTTATGGTGTACTGCTGCCGCTCCTGTTACTAGGTAGGTATACTTATGACTTGAATAGAAGATGTTACGTTAGTGGTAATATTTGTGATAAGAACTTTGAGGACGGGGCGGACGAAGTAATAACTCGGTTTTATTTGAGACGTTTATGACATATACATAGACAGCAGTGGCGAGGGGTGGAATTATGACAAGGGTAAGCCGGTCAAAAAAAAATATTTATTTATGTTTTTTGTTCTAAAAACTTAGTTTGGAAAATGAAGTTTAGTAATCCAGCAAGTAGTGAGTTAAACAGCACTCTATATGAATTAAAAATAAACAAATATGTAAGTTAAAAACACGAAATAAACATAACCCGAGAAAAATATCTACCACATCGCAAGCATTTTTAGTGATAATGGCAGACGGACACCAACTAAATAAAATGCAAGTAAACTTCTAAATAAAAACTTTTGTACTTTGTTATTGAAATTTGAATATATTTTAGTATTTAATCTTGCAAACTTATCTATCACTTCTAGGCGACAGTGAGAACAAATAGTAAAAACGTATTTATTAGAAAGAGCAAAAAAACGTATGCTGCGAAATGTGAGCCTATTCTTAGGTATTTCGCACAACGCACATGAGCGAAAATCTTTGGAGCGAAAGAGACAGAGTAAATACACTACGTTGAAAAAACGCGTAAGCAGTAGCTTGTAGATCGGGCTTTCGTCCTTTTGGTCGCGAGTTATCTAATTGCAAATAGCTTCTCTTTACTACTTTAGTTTTCAAGTTTTTTGCTTTATTACACTTTGTACTACTACTTGTACTGAGTACACTTTTTAACGTGAAAAAAATATATGTTATAGTTCAAATCTTTTGATTGAAACCAAATGGATTTGCCAATCTATATCATCACGCTAAGACCAATAGGAGCGGAGCATCAATGTTTTAAAATCAATGTTTTTTTCTGTTTACGAGCTTCCGCTGCGTGCGCTGCGTAAACGGTTAAAGTTTCGCAAAAATGACAAAAATGTTCCTCTTTAAAAGTTTTAAAAAAAGTCCGCAGCAGCATATGTCTATCTTTTAGGGTTGGCTCACTATAACTTTTTTTATGCTAATCAAATTTGTTCTAAAATAACGCATTATTTGCGAAGGTGTTTTTATAAACATGATATTATTTCATTAAGATTTATATTATTAAGAAGATTCATTAAGAAGATTAGTTGATTAATCCTTATCCAAATAAATACGATATTCATCACAATTATTTAATTTAAAACGAAATTGCCCTATATATCATTCGATTTCAATGAATATCTTAGGAGATATCGCAGTTTTAAAATAATAACGCAGCAAAATAATTATTTAGTACTGCGCGCGCATTTATGATGTGCAAGGCCGGCTGGCAGTCATGAGGGGGAAAGACGGTGGCCCCAGTTTGCTCTGCGAGATACCATGCCGCGCAACTCATACGCGCTGTCGGCTCCCTCCCTCCCTACGCAGCGGATTTTCCATATGCGGTCACGTTCTTAGCGCCTATCGTACGTGGAACTGTGTCTCTTTGTATGCTTTTATAGTGTAATATGTCTTTGTACACTGGTCGAAACGGCACGTTTTTGCTAGGATATGCCACAACAACCTAAGATTCTTCAAATTAAATTGAAAAATTATTTAATTACTAGGTTTCTGAGAACAATTTAAAAAAATCTGAACAATTAGTGAGTATTTACTTTACAATGCTGATTTCTATCAAACTCAGCTCTTTAAAATATAAAAAGACAAATGAAAAAGTAGAGTAGTGTACGTAAAATGTAAAGTTATTAAACTTTTTTTTTTGCAAAATACACAACTGCACCAAAAACAACTAATTTACTCAGGTTGTTGGTTGCTAGGCCGAACAATTTGTGTAAAAACATAATTTTAAAATAAGATGAACAAAACAATATACTTTTTTTTTCTCAATGTACAAAGCACAAAGGGGCATCCGACCCTTGAAATGAGACAAGCAGGGAGTTACACGATCTGTCTCCCCGTTGCGATGCTGCTCCTACTGCTCCTGCTGTGCTACAAAGAAGATAAGTTCTGCACCGTCACAATGAAAATATTTTTATCTACGTTTTACTACGTTTTCGACCATTCCTGTATTACTCTTGGCCATTATGTGTACCTACTTATCGTTCTTTACTCCAATATAATATACTGTATTTCTTTTAAATATTTTAATTTTAGTTCGCGCTTCTGGAATCGAACCCACAACCTTACAGGATAGCTGCCCTTGCCACAAAGACAGCGTTTCAGGCCCGAGAAGTTGTTTGTCACTTTTTGACAAAAAACTTTCGGGGTTAAGTATGTAATTGCTAATCCAAAAAAATACACATTAAATACCTGTATTTTTAATTTTAAACCCTAGATCACAAATCCTATTTTCGAATAACACTATCACTACACATTTGTGTCACAGACTCACAAAATAAAACATCAATATTGCTTTTGATTACTATTTTCACTAACCTAAAATCACATGAAACATAAGAAAAACTTTAGATCTACCATGAAAACACAAAAAGTAATCAAAAAAACTAATTTAACGCAGTCATTACAGATTGGAACGGTATGCTCTCCACAAATGGCTTTCCCGCACTAGCGACATGCAAATTTAGTGATCCTGTGCTTTTGGTATGGACAAAAGGCACACATCTTGCGTTTGTTTGGTCGGTGTTGTGAAGTACTTGGCATAATGTCTTCAATTTTCCAGATATCTTATAAGTGTTCTGATATCTCGCCTCAAAGTTACAGCACTGAACCGATTACGTAACCCAGACTAAGTTCATCGGCCAATTGTTTGACAAAATCTCTATGTTTTAATGGCTTCTGCCGTATTCTTATCATATTAGAAACATAAACAACATACATAGGTTAAGAATATCATAAAATATACATTGTGGCCATCTATTTGTGTTGCGAGTGCAACTCATAGAAGTGCACATCTGGTCGAGTGTGTCAACTGCGCCCTTTGTACTATTGTACAAATGTATAACTTCTGGCTTCTTGGAGTCTGAGTTGATGTTTGGCTGATCAAGAGAAGTAGAAAGCAAAAAAACAACTTTATTTGATTGAGGTTTATACGAGATTAAAATTTTTTTAGCGTCAAAAGCAATCATAGTGGTACCAATATTTCTTGTCGTCTGTAATAATATGGACCTCTTCTGCCACACTATCCTCGCACTCAGAGTCCGAATGTTCAGAGTCAGAGCTGGCAGCATTCATCATCACTATCGCTATATTATTGGTTTAAAATTTGCAATATTTTTTCTTGATCTCTTGTCAAATCCATCTGCAATAGAAAAAGTGTAAAGATGAAATCATAAAATACGAGAGAATCTTTCAATAAATAGTAATTATAATTTAATGTAAATGATTCAAATATAATAACGATTTATAAAACAAGTTCAAAGAAAAGAAATAAAAATGTAGAGCATACCTTCGTTCAATTTTCACACGTAGTCACTACGTAGGTCTACGAAGCTAATATTTCGCGTAATCTCCGGATCTGATTCGCATACGCAATAAGAAAGGTAGGAAAGGTATAAGACTGCTGATCGGGACCGGGCGGGGGAGGATCAGAAACATGCCTAGACATCGTTTGCGTCGGCGGGCTGTAGTTTGTCAGACTAATGATTAGTGACTTAGGGTAATGAGGGTATATATACAGTGTGTACCTGAAGCAGTGTTGCGGAGATAGTCTGTTACTAAAGTGGTGGGTCACCCTCAAATTATGCTGGAGATAAAAACAATGAAAATATACATACATGCCTCCACTACATATTATAGGATAGGATAGTATTCTCTGCAACATTGTATGCATTTATTTGTGGTCATGCTTATCATTCATCTTGGGCGGGACAAGGCGCGTTTATTTATGAGCTTTTGTGTTTTATATGCGGCACATTAAAACTTATAGTAGAGACTCGCAGCGTGTACTGTACTGTAGCACAACGGTGAATCTAAGGACGGAAATGCACGAGCGTGAAGTAAGGCATACCATCTCAGTATGCTGAGTTTACGAAATACCTACTGTCATCTCGCACGATTACCTTATCCCGCAGGAAGCGATAGTATAGGTGCCGGATCCGCCGGGTTTCCGAATAAAAATAACCATAATGATGATCCACAAGTCGAAAGCAGAAAAGAAAAAGAAGATTAGAACCTACGTTGTCCTCATTTTCAAATACACTCGTAAATAACTGCAAGATTGAAGTTAATTAATTCTAGAAAATTAATTAGTTATAGAGTCCTCTTAGGCCAATTTGGGCACGAAACCCTTAAAGGTCCTTTGTGACTTGGAAGGTGCAATGGCCAGTATTGACCATTCAAATTTGGGTGATTCTCCGCTAAATGGAAAATCGTTGTCCACACCTTTTCGCTATAGATTTTTTTGCGTTTTCATTAATATTTTGGATAGAAGTCTGAAAATATAGAAAAAACTTTACGCCTGCAAAGTTGTGTGAAGATATCACTTTTATTTTTTTGTTCCGACGATCTAAACACTCACAAAAACAGTCCAAAAAAAAAACGGCACCTTAACGGCAATGGTAAATTTAACTTTGGCATTCTCACTATTAAAACTTGTCCCAAGAGTTTTTTTTAATTTAAAGTTTAAGGGTTAACAGCGGCTACCTGGCGCCGCCACTTGATATTTTTTAATTACTCTTTACACAAAGCACATTTAAAAAATGTGCTACATAGAAATTGTTATACTAGTCATTAAGTATTATTAGGATGTTTCGTGCTGTGTGTAAATTAGATCGGTGAATTTACAGTATAATTTTTGCTAAAAACGGCCACTTTTAGCCCACCTACTACGGTTCGATAAATAGAGCCCTCTAAAGGGAGGAGAGACCGACACAAACCATAGCCGTAGCAATAGGACTCCGTTTGGACCCTTTGTGTTCTAAAAAATTAGATCAGTATCACATGATGGGGATCTTTAGGGTTTCTTAGCTTTCTTGAACTGAAGAGATGCTGAGGTTATTAACTAACTCACTATTATCGTATAAAAAAGTTGTTGACAGTGGGATTAGTTTCTTTAGTTCGATAATATCGCTCCGATCCCTCAGGTCTCCATTTGAATATGAAAGACACAATAAAGGGGCTCAATGACTTAATTGGATGATTACCCAAGCGACGACGACGGTGGTGACTAGGAGACAATTTGGACCGGTGCTCGACGATTTGCTCTGGTTGCCGATCCGACTTGGGTCGAGGTCACCGCTCATTGTGTGCTAATAGAACGCCATGGGCGATGAACGATCAATGTTGCATGCAATAACCAGACCGATCAGTTACACCCAACTACTTCTTATGCAACTGTTTTAAAAGCAGGCGTACGACAAGGTTCTAGTACCACTGTAACAACTGTGACATTTCATTTTTAGTTTACGTTTATTTTCTACGTTAAAAACTCCACCTATTGCTTACTTACGAGATAGATAAACAGGTACATTTACAAAAACATACAACGACTAGCCGCGGGCAAAGGCTAGCATAGAAATAAAAAGTCAACAGCGGATACAAATAACGAAACTTTTACTCACAAAGTCAGTGTAACCCAAACTATCAACTATGTGTGTTGAACATTTATCTTTATGCTCTGCCCGCGGCTCCGCCTCTTCATCTTCAAGCAACAGCAAAATGTCTGTTACAGTACCTATACACTGTGGCTTTGTGCTCGCTACACACTACACGCATACACATACACATTGCGTTTTTGCAAAATGTCTTTTACAATACTTACAGTCAATTAGCTACGGACAGACGCTCGGTTGCTGTGGATTTGTGCTCGCAACACACTACACGCGTACACAGTTCGTTTTTCATGTGCGAAATGTCTGTTACAGTACTTATTGTCAATTGGCTACGGACAGACGCTCGGTCTCTGTGGTTTTGTGCTCGCTACGCACTACACGCATACACATACACAGTTCGTTTTGACATATGTAAAATGTCTGTTACAGTTCTTACAGTCAATTAGCTACGGACAGACGCTCGGTTGCTGTGGCTTTGTGCTCGCTACACACTACACGCATACACAGTTCGTTTTTCATGTGCGATATGTCTGTTACAATACTTACAGTGAATTGGCTACGGACAGACGATCGGTCGCTGTGGCTTTGAAAACCCATAATGTGCACGGCATAAGAACAATTTTATATATATTTTATCTATCTTTTTAAAGCATAATCGAAATTAGGTTTTGTAGAAGATGTTTAAGTATGCTCTGTGTCCTCGAGGATAAAGTAAAATCTAATCACTAGTGAATTTATAAAAGTTCATCGACATTTTATTTAAGTTTTTTGGGACCATATGGCGCTGTGTTCGATGTCTAGCCCATATTCATTTATTTTTATTAATTATTACTAAGATGATATTGCGTGTTGCAGGTGGAACAGCGCGATGTTCCCGGCATCGATTGCGCGCACCTCGCGATGGACACGGAGGAAGGCGTGGAGGTGGTGTGGAACGAGGTGCAGTTCTCCGAGCGGAAGAACTTCAAAGCGCAGGAGGACAAGATCCAGGCGGTGTTCGACAACCTCACTCGGCTCGACCACCCCAACATCGTCAAGTTCCATCGGTACTGGACTGACACGCACAACGACAAGCCTCGGGTCAGTCATACATTATTTAACTAAAACTTTGCTAAATACGTCGATCCTAACATCCTCGATCTTGTACTATGCTTACGATACTCGTATTTGCTATATGAGAGATATAGATAAATCAGCGATTAAAGGCTTCTCCCTTGTTCACTTATAAACCGTCTCCATTGTTAGTGTTGTCGCTACTTAGTTTTCTCGATGCACGATTGTCATCATCAGCTTACGTTGAGCTGGTGCTGGTCTGAATCTAGGAATACTGCATAATTCTAAATGCAGCGTTTACTTTAGTAGCTCGTACTTTTCGACAATTATCTTTCATATTGTATCACCTAATATGCTGTAGTATATTGTAAGATAAACAAATGATATTTAAATTCCTTACCAGTCCCATACGTCCCTACTGCTGGGGCACGGCCTACCCTGACTAAGGGCGAATTAGGGCCTATTGAACCTGACATACTGTAACGGCCGCCCCCCTCCCCCTCCTCCCTTAAGAATAAATAGATTATTAAGATAATTAAATTGTTCTATGCAACAAATTTATTAATCGGCAAAATAGGTGGGCGAATTGCGAGCTATCCCACTGGGCGTCGTGCTTTCTGGTCGCTTGCTAAAGCTGCCGTGGGGAACTTCTGCCAGTCGTCGTTACCACCACTGCGAAAGACCGATGGTGACTTAGCCCATAGTGCGAAAGAAAAAGCCGATCTATTGGGCAGTCTCTTTGCCTCCAACTCAAATATGAAGGACGCAAGCGCTGTACCTCCTACTTTACCGTGATGCGGTAAGACCATGCCGGAAATCTTTATAACACAGCGAGAGGATCGGCGGGCGTTGCTTTCCCTAGACGTTCAAAAGTCGAGTGGGCCAGACGGTATACCAGCAGTGGTGCTTAAGCGGTGTGCTCCTGAGTTATGTCCTGTACTCACGCGCCTCTTCGCGCTTTCCTACCATACTAGGCAATTTCCGTCTTCATGGAAGACTGCGAATGTGCACCCGGTGCCCAAAAAGGGCGATAGATCAGATCCATCGAATTACAGGCCTATCGCTATTCCCTCTCTCTCCTCTCCAAGGTGATGGAGCGTGTGAGCAACACACAGCTTTTGAGATACCTAGAAAAACACGACCTGATCAGCGACCGTCAATATGGCTTTCGCCGCCGTTGCTCGACTAGTGACCTTCTAGTGTATCTCACACACTATGGGCACTAGCCATTTAGAGTCTGGGGGAGGAATTGGCATGTAGCCTGGACATAGCGAAGGCGTTCGATCGGGTCTGGCACCGGGGTCTTCTATCGAAGTTGCCATCTTACGGAGTGCCCGAGGGTTTGTGCAAATGGGTGGCTAGCATTTTGTCCGGCAGACGCATACAAACCGTAGTTGACGGTAGTTGCTCTGATAGCATGGACATTAATGCTGGCGTCCCGCAAGGCTCTGTGCTGTCTCCTACGCTGTTTTTACTGCACATTAATAATATGTTGGACATCAACAACATACATTGCTATGCAGATGACAGTACCGGAGACGCTTATTACGCGGGCCGTGCAAGCATCCCTCGTTCCGTTGTGGAGGAAAAACGTGAAGAACTTGTGTCTCAAATCGAGATCAGTCTGTCCAAAGTCCCTGAATGGGGATGGGAAAACTTGGTCCGATTCAACCCTACAAAGACACAAGTCTGCGCGTTCACCGCTAAAAAACCCCATTTACTGTAGTCCCACAATTCCAGAACACTCCCCTCTCCATCTCCAAGAGCATTGGGATTCTTGGTGTTGACATCTCCAGCGATGTTCAGTTCCGAGATCTTTTGCTTGACAAGGTAAAGCTGGCGTCCAAAAAACTAGGTGTACTCAACAGAGCGAAGCAGTACTTTACACTTTACATAGCGAAAGCGTTCGATCGGGTCTGGCACCGGGCTGTCCTATCGAAGTTGCCATCTTACGGAGTGCCCGAGGGTTTGTGTAAATGGGTGGCCAGCTTTTTGTCCGGCAGACGCACACGAACCGTAGTTGACGGTAGATGCTCTGATAGCATGGACATTAATGCTGGCGTCCCGCAAGGCTCTGTGCTGTCTCCGACGCTGTTTTTACTGCATATCAATGACATGTTATCCATCAACAACATACATTGTTAGCAGATGACAGTACTCGAGACACTTATTACACAGGTCGTGCAAACATCCCTAGTTCCGTTGTGGAGTAAAACTGTGTCTCAAATCGAGACCACATTGTCCAAGGTCTCTGACTGGTACTCACGTCGGGGCAAAGGTTGCTGCTTTACAAGTCGCAAGTCCGGCCCCATATGGCTGACATCTCTGGGCGGGTGCACCCGGATACCAGCTTGGCCCTTTTGACTCGGTTCAACGACGGGCTGAGAGAATTGTCGACGATCCCAAACTCACTTGCGGTATCGAGCGCTTAAGACTGAGGAGAGACTTTGCCTCCCTGTGTGTGTTCTACCGCTTGTACAATGGGTTGTGTTCTGAGGAATTGTTCGAAATGATGCCCACGGTACTTTCTACCATCGCATCGCTCGCCATCGGCAGGAAAATCATTCTCACCCTTTAGAAACGAAACGTACAGTGCCCCACTTTCAAAGAACCCCACGTTGGAAAACACAACCTAAAAGATTTCACAACGAACATACAATATTTTAACTTCTAATATAAAAGTATTTACTAACCAGTTATGGTGGAACAATCTGGCTGTAGTTTAACCCCACGTGGTTCCTAGATAGCTTCTATTGACCCTCAAGCGTAGCAGTATACTATAGTTTCCTCCTTCTCGGGCAGCGTTTCGACAATTTAATGTTCTGAATGTATGGGACCATGCACTTTTATCAACCCCTCTCTAACAATTTTCTCACCCCACATTGCAAACCCCCCATCCTGTTTTTTATTCCCGACGGATGTCCGGCCTTAATTTATTTTAACAAAGGGACATTATGTTGGTACCCCAGTACTATTATTGAGTCCTAGATTAATATGAACGGTCTATATAAAACGGCCTAATTATCCTAAATTAATAGAATCCTAATAGAATATTAATATTATGTTCATAAAGCTCTAACAAACCCCGGGTAATTTCAAATAAACTAACAAGTCATACCATTATACGGAATACGTGAAAACCAAGACAACTACATTTTATCATTGTTAAAAAAAATTATTAGCCGTTTGAGGCTATCCGAATAGTCGCTAAACGACTCACTTAGGTAAGTTTCGCGGGTGCTTTCATTATTATAAAAGTTCTAAGTAACTTAAACTTTCGCGGTTATATTTAACATTATAAAACTCCCAATAACAGTAGCATATTTAACCAATCAACGTGTGTCTTAAAACGTCCTCCAATCAACTTTCGTTTCAAACAAACCACCATCAAGGTTTGTTTTAAAACATTCACTTTCCCGCCGATGGTTCAAAATATTACTCAACTTCATTTTGTCTAGAGTCCGAATTCATAAATCGGGATTTAGATTACTACCTACATCTAATAATTAATTTTGCGTTTATTTTTATGATTCGTAAGTTTATATTTTAATATTTTACATTTGAGTTGTTTGTACTTGTATTTTGTTAGCTTTCAACCTTTCATAAAATAAATCATAACTTCTCATCTAATGTATAAAATTACTGAACTTGTATATTTGAACGCGCCATTCTAATTTAAAGATGCATTTTGCTATAGGTAGTACGTTTATTGAGAATTGTTTAGTAATGCAAATCGTTGTATGTCACAATACCTACGTCTTTTTTTTTGACGTAGGCAGGTTTCTTTACGATGTTTTCCTTCATCGAAATGCCTGTGGTGTGAATAATCAATGTACTTAAGAAATTAAGAAAAGATTTATTGGTACACGCCGGGCTCGAGCCTCCGCCACTTTAGACGCAAGGCGAAATCGATACCCCTAGGCCACCACCGACTTATTTAAAATGGTATTACTGCACGATCTCATTGTAATTTAAGTCGTATAAATGCGAAATAAAGAAACATTTACTTACACTCTCGTAGAGATGGTAACAGACTGAGACCGCTCATCTGCAGACCGGGGCCGAATAAAACATGGCCTGTTCTCCCGCCTTTGACCCGAGCATACGTCACATAACCATCCATTGGTACCTATCAAAACAAAAATATGCACATTTTTATAGAATCCATAGTAATATTATAAATGCGAAAATAACTCTGTCTGTCTGTCTGTTAACTCTTTAAGCTTAAACTGCTGTACCGATAAAATTAAATTTGTCATGGAGATAGTTTGAGTCCTGAGAAAGGACATAGGCTACTTGAAAACGTCAAGTATGAGTAGTTTTTTTTCTTATGAGAAGTTGCCGTTGAAATCCTGCACTGATAACCGAATTGAGGGGGGGTGGAACCGCGAGTAAAAGTGAGTTATATATAAAGCAGCATTTCTAAATACGCTACCCTCGAGGTGCCCAAACGGTCAAAGAGTTTTTGAGCTCGATCGCTGTATATTGTTTGAGCAGAAAAAATAATTTATTCAAACAAAATAATATCAATAGCATCACTATGGTTTAGAAAGCAGTTAAGGTCCCTGGGAAACAACGGAAAAAAAAAACCGCGCGGGTGCTCGGGTTTGTATAGATTGTATAGATGTTTAATGCGTTTACCTTACCTTTAATTGAAAATATTCCCAAATTCGAAAATTTAGCGGAAGACCACCAATGTCATGCACCAAAATCACGTTTTCATCTAGTGTAGTAGTTTTATTTATTAATTAAAAAGTTTTGTAGGTACAAGCGTCGATCTCCCAGTCATAAATTTTTGGTAGGTAGATCTTTATAGAAAAAAGTATGGGCACCACTGCGCTACACCGTTTGATGCCAGAGCGTCCGCAGGCTGCGGTGACCGCTCACCATCAGGCGGACCGATAGCTTGTTTAACACCTTAGTGTTATTAGAAAAAACCAACCGATTTCCTTTAAAAAAAAGTGTTCAGTTTGCACTATTATAAAATTTGAGATCATAAAATGTACAATCATTACTATTCTTGACGTATGCATGAGACACGTTCACCTTGTTTTTGTGTGCGAGACATACCAGCCGCAGTATCTTATTGTGCCACGCTGCAAACACACGTACAGTTCGAATCACGAATTTTTAAAGATTTATGATGCGCGGGTGCCGTGTGCACTGGGTCACACAAGAGTTCATATCTCTATTAATTATTTACTATTACAATTTTTCACACATTTTTCACTCCGTGATTGGCTGATTCCCCAATTTTCCAGTTTAAATAAAAACCAATCGGTGAGCAATACACAGGCACAGGCAAACATTTCTGATTCATATTTGTGTTTATCCTAGGCCGGAGTGTTTTCTATGCATAATAGGTACACGTATTAACATAAAAAGTGTACAGGTATTGAAGCTTTGCTTAGGTATCTTATGTATATATATCTTTATATCTGTATAATATTCAGGTCCAGGGTTATTTTCAAATCTGTACTAAATAATAAAACTAATGATTTTTTGACACACTAATCTATGAAAATATATACCAGTCGGTTTTGAAAAAATATTTATATACTTTCATTTCCTAAAATTCTTATTATAAAATTCAAAACAAGTTTATATTGACAGAATTTTTTAAACACAATACCAAAATTTTAAAAAAATAATCATTTCTCTAACTAAATAATGTTATCATACGGGTTTCTGGTTTTTGACCTTTTTTATTTTTCGAGGCACGATAATTCTCGACCAGGCTCTCTCGAGTTTCTCGAATATCTCGAGAAATTTTGTGTTTTGGTTTATTATAAATTAGACTGATAGATGAGATCAATTAAGTGAAATAGTAAATTTTTAGTTATCATACATTTCACTAATTAATAAACAAATCAACAACAAACAGTAAATTGGACAAACTACATTTGACTGGTCTATTTAAAAAGCATCTACCAGTTCCCAAATGTATAACAGTCTTTAATTAATTAAAAATAATAAGTAAAAATTAAATTTACTAAATTACTAGTACATATTTAGATAACTATAAAAACTTGTTTGACAAAACAAATATTTTCCCTCTTTTTTACCTAAACTTTTTATTTTATACCACTAAGGTAGCAAACAAGTACACGGTCCGCCTGATGGTAAGCGGTCACCGTGGCCTATGGACGCTTGCAGCACCAGAAGTATCACTTACGCGTTGCCGACCCTTCAAAAATCCAATAACTTCTGCCTTAAAGAACCCCATACTCTAGTCCTTAGAGAAAACCTTGGCAGGAAGCTCATTCCACAACCCAAGCGTTCGCCATTTCGGTTCTAAAGTGTGAGAATTAATTCCCTGCCGATAGCGAGCGGTGCGGTGGTAGAAAGTAGCCATGGGCATCATTTCGAACAATTCCTCAGAACACATCCCATTGTTACAAGCGGTAGAACACACACAGGGAGGCAAAGTCTCTCCTCAGACTTAAGGGCTCGATACGATTTGAGACACAGTTTTCCTCCACAACGGAACGAGGGATGTTTGCACGACCCGTGTAATAAGTGTCTCCAGTTCTGTCTTCTGCATAGCAATGTATGTTGTTGATGGATAACATGTCATTGATATGCAGTAGAAAGAGCGTAGGAGACAGCACAGAGCCTTGCGGGACGCCAGCATTAATGTCCATGCTATCAGAGCAACTACCGTCAACTACGGTTCGTAGGCGTCTGCCGGACAAAAAGCTAGCCACCCATTTGCACAAACCCTCGGGCACTCCGTAAGATGGCAACTTCGATTGAAGACCCCGGTGCCAGACCCGATCGAACGCCTTCGCTATATCCAGGCTACATGCCAATGCCTCCCCCAGACTCTCAATGGCTAGTGCCCATCGGTGTGTGAGATACACTAGAAGATCACCAGTCGAGCGACAGTGGTGAAAGCCATATTGACGATCACTGACCTAGACCTAGCGTGTTCTTCTAGGTATCTTAGAAGCTGTGTGTTGGTCACATGCTCCATCACCTTAGAGAGAAGAGAGGTAATAGCGATAGACCTGTAATTCGATGGATCTGATCTATTGCCCTTTTTGGGCACCGGGTGCACATTTGCAGTCTTCCATGAAGACGGAAATTGCCTAGTATGGTGGGAAAGCGCGAAGAGGCGCGTGAGTACAGGACATAACTCAGGAGCACACTGCTTAAGCACCACTGCTGGTATACCGTCTGGCCCACTCGACTTATGAACGTCTAGAGATTGCAACGCCTGCCGGAACTCAAAAATACCTTTTATATTTTTCATCGCATTTACTCGTAAACAATGTCATTACGTGCAGGCTTTTGTCAAAGCAAAACGCGCGTTCATTAAACTCACGGGCGGTAATGTCGCACTTATACTACCAAATATGTATAAAAGCTGTCTGTACAAAATATGAACTACGTACTCATTACAATCGAGTAATTACAAGTTCTAACTTTAGCCAAAACTTTTTAAAGATAAGGGATGACACATCGACTTCCACTTGGTGTGATATTGACCTTGATCGGCTCGCTGTCATAGTTCAGTTAAGTCTTTGCCGCAGGGAAGCGATACTCGCGTATTGCGTATTGTTGGTGTGTCCACTCGCTTTGGAATTTTTTGAAGAACTTTTGAAAAGTCAGTACTGCCCGCGTACTAATAAAATCCCGCGTTCTATCAGAAATACTAAAATCTTGGTATTGACGCGAGTTTGGTGATAGTGGAAATCAGCAGATATACAGATCCAGAGGTTCGAGGTATTATTAGTACCAGGAACCGTTTTAACTCAAAGTTTTAATTACCACTCTCTTGTCTATCTTTGAGCAGATTCCTAGTGTTTTAAAGTAAGTTTCCCTTAGAGTAGGCCCCTTCGTAGATAACATAAGCACAGACCGACACGTAGGTTGCTAGCTCCGCCGAGACGCCCCTGACCAGCAGCGCTATAAAGTGAGTGATAGAATTACGGACACGGACTGTACAACACTACGACTACGCTGTCTGTCTGTCTGTCCGACCATCAAAAGACTCGATCTTTTAGACCGAAATAGATAGAAGCCTGAATTTTTCACAGAATATTTGTTATATTAAACAAAAAAAAAATGTTAAAATTAAATGTAAGAGTCCCTGTACAAGAAACACATTTTCGTTGTTTTTGCCCAGACGGGCCCATGCCATTACTATTTTAAATTAGCGGTACAGGACCATCTAGCTTATCGTTAAAAGAAACAGTAACTAATTTGTTTGTTGGAAACGATATTCAAAGTTAAGCAACGTCGGGCTTGGTCTGTATCATCCATGATGGGTGACCGCTTAGCGGCACACTTTTTGTTTTGCTAAAAAGTTTCCGATAGTAGTGAATGTGTAGAAAATATGTAGGCTGTTTGAAATCTCGATAAGACCCTTAGGAGCCAAGCAAAAAGAAAAAATGCGACGGGGAATGGTGGCAACGAAAAGGGCAGAACAACGTCTGCCAGGTATATGCGGCACAGCTTACGTATGTGATGTATTTAATTGTATGTACTAATGTAGGCAAATGTATCGTGTTACAGGTGATATTTATAACGGAGTACATGTCGTGCGGGTCGCTGAAGCAGTTCCTGAAGCGCACGAAGCGCAACGTCAAGCGTCTGCCGCTGCAGGCCTGGAAGCGGTGGTGCACGCAGATACTCTCAGCTCTCAGGTACGCACTATAAACTAAACTATAAACTATTGTTGATCTTACGGAAATCTGCGGAACTAACGTTTACTATGTTACAAAGTTTAAACTGCAAATGATCTTACGGCTCTAAGTGGCTCTCCTTGCCGTAGTCCTCTATCTATCGGTGTAAGTGGACCCCCTGCCCTCACTCCGCTTCCTAATGGTATAAGTGGATTCCCTTGCCGTACTGTTCCGGTATATTAGTGTTCGGTAAAAAATATGCGGTCGGATCGTAGCGTACTCTGTGCGCGTGCGCGTCAGCCAGTCACTCATATAATCTTTGGTTGAAAGGTCGCGGCCGTTGTTTTTCGATATAATTTAATATTTTATAGTCATAGTGAACAGAGAAACACAATACAGACATTCACATACACACTACATACCATCTTACTCAAAAAACGTTATTACAAAAAACATCTAAAGCCAAAAGGGGTAAGTTCTTGTAAATTTAACTTGTGACCTAATTAGTTAAGGCCTACGTTGGCCCAGTTTTTACGATCCAATTAGTTTTTTTTATGTGTTCCTATATAACGCAGCACTTTAATAAGCTTTGATGTTTTAAAAGCGTTTTTGTCTGTTATGTATGGAATTGACAGTACAGTTTTCTTATTCTGAATCTTATTTTGAAATGTTATTAAAGAATAACAATAAATTAATTTAAAATGCTATACTTACCTACCTAAATAATTTATTTGATAAAAACCTAAACCACTACCTGGTTTAAGTGGACAGTAGACATAAATAATATTAAAAATTTAATTTGATGAGACTTCGCCATCGTAATAAGTAAGATCATGAACCTGATTGTTTATTATTGTAGCTCGGTACACGCTGGCATACTGCGTAAGTTTTAAACACTGTATCCATGAAGTAACCTTCTCCCTGTTCTGTTGTCACGTTCATCTCTTTAAGCCATTTCCAGTTCGCTATGTTACCCTGAGCTTTATTGTATATTACCAGTTACCTGCACGGGTGCGTGCCACCGATCGTCCACGGTAACCTGACCTGCGACACCATCTTCATCCAACACAACGGTCTCGTGAAGATCGGGTCGGTAGCCCCGGACGCCATCCACCACCACGTGAAGACTTGTCGCGAGAACATGCGGAACATGCACCTGGTCGCGCCGGAGCTAAACTGTTAGTGATTTCAAATCATAAAATTTGAACAATTTCATTAAGATGACGAATTACAAATTTTGGCGGAGGAATCTTTCTGTGCAACTTCAAACATTCGGAACTAGTATTTATTATATCTATGACTAGCTAACCCGGCAAACGTTGTTTCTTTTTTTAAAACAACTGGCGCGCCACCTTTTCTGAAAGGATTGTATTAATTTATAAATCTTCCCTGACGTGTGCACGACAATTGAAGGGTTGTGAGTCTAAAAGGTCTGGGTGCCAAAAAAACAAAACTCAATATTTTTACAAAAATACAATCTTAGTGGCAAACCTAATAATATCCATATGGATCCAAGAGCTTGTTTCTTTTTAAATTTCACCCACACACATATAAAGTTGTGTCGGGGTCTAAGTGCGAACTAACTGTTGCTTAAAAGGGTCTGTGTCTAATGTCAAACATAGTCAAATGTTTTTCAGTTATGTAGGCAAATAGCATGCTACGTGTTAATATTGCTGACAATAGAAAAGCTTATATGTGTCTCTGGCGTGAGTCATGTAGCAGGAAGTATGGTAACGAGGCCGGCTTTTCCATATTCAAAACACTATACTAAACACGATGTCAACTAAAATATTAAAAAAGAATGCAGTTATTTGGAGTTAAACTGCATAGGACAAAACAAGAACATAATGGTTATTTTTGCCTTAATCTATTTAGTAGCTAATGGGATTTATAAAAGATTATTCATAAATACTTGGTCAGCGGCCACTTCTTCATCCATTCCAAAAAAAAAAGTAAAGAAATGGTTTGAACCAAAGTACGTATAAAAAATTATACGAGAATCATGTCACCAAAATCCATTTGAAGTGGTTATCTTGGACCAAAATAATTTTTAGACCTCATAATCAGGTCTATAAAATCTTTTTGTTTTTCCACGGACTTTTTAAATTTTAAAAATTAAAAAAAATATTTCCTTCACCGAAAAGCCAGTGGTGTGAATAAACAAATCAGTGTATTTTAGTAAATTAGGAAAAGACTCATTAGTACACGCCGACCCCGCCACTTGGAATGTGAAGTGATATTGAACCCCTCGGCCACCACCGACTATTTGAACCCCTCGGCCACCACCGACTTTGACGTTGATTTAATGAAGTCGCACAATGACTCAATACCGTGGGACAGTGTCAACATTTCCAAAAAAGGCAAAATCCAATTAATAAACTATAGTTTGCCAGTGTTGGTGGAAATAATATTCCAAAAGAAAAATTGAAAGATTCGAAGGACATGCTAATTCATACCCGCCTGCATAAGATATAGCATTTAACGAACATTTCATTGATCAAACAGATGTTTTTTTTCTTTCAGAAACTTCAGAATTTTTTCAGGTACAGAGTCGGACTCGCGCTTGGCCGATTTTTACATATATAGATAGATATCCTTGACTACAAATATTTTAATGCTGTATGATTAGTTAATTTCTGATTCTCAAACATGCTACGATATGCGACCATATCTTCTCTGGGATAAATCGTACTTGTAGTACAGTACCAGAGAGCGACCCGCAATGTTTTATCCGTCCGCTTCAGCGCTCGAGCGGTCATATAAAATTTAAATAGGGAATAAACTTTTTAAAACCAGAACATTGATTGGTAACGAAAGAGATAACTCATCAAGTTTTATTTTCACATGCATGTTTGAGAAAAGCACTATACAAGGCTTAGCACAACTAAGCATAACCGGACTTTGTGATACGTGCCTCGGTTACGCCTTGGCCCGCATACTCACGACCGCCTGGTTAAATTGCGTTTCCGGGCGGACCCGGTTATGGCGCGTAAGCGAATATGTAATTTGAAAATGGAAAGAACTTTTTGAAACCTGCATATTAATAACTGAACAGATAACTCATTAAGTTGTATTTAAATTTCGGACGAGCAATAGAATGCACCATTAAATTAATTTAAATAAATAAATAGACATTTGAATGCGGCCAATTGGCGGCAAAATAACCTATTTTTATTATTGTTAATATACTTTATTTTTGAAATAAAAATTAAAAATAGTACGTTATTATGTTATTGTTTTAATTAACACGCATGTCTGGGAAAAGCACTGTACAAGCCTTGGCCAAAAATGACCATAACCGGACTCTGTGATGCGTGCCTCGCTACGCCTCAGCCCGCATACTCCCGGTCGCCCAGTTATGCTGCTATATTTGCAGGCCGCGGCAGTAATTTACTATTTTCGCGTACTTTGCTAAATATTTTAAAACTGCTAACGTGTTCAAAATTATTAGTATTATTTAGTCGTATACAATTTGACTTTTTAAAGTAGTAAGTACTCACTTTGGCAACAATAGACTATTCCACCTAATTTTTTTTTTTTTTATGAAATTCAAAGTTCGCTTTTTTAGTGCGTGAGCAAAAACGCTAGCTCTTACGTGGCGCTAGCGGCGCGAAGTAAAATGACGTCACAGCGCTTGAGACCGCGTAGTTACAGTGCAAACTGCTATGGGTACGCGCACTAATCTATAAAACGAGAGTTGATTATATGTCTCTGTCTAAGGAGAAGTCATATAATAAATATAAATATTATGTTGTGCCAAAATGCAAGTCAATAACTTTATCTACACCGGAAAAAACATTTATGATGTTGCCGAAAGCCGTAAATGTCAAAAATAAGAGTCAGACTCATGAGAAGGGATGAGCTCTTTACAGAAAAGAAGAGCATATTGCTGTCAAAATCATTTCGACGTAAGTGTTTATTTAGATATTACCAAATAGGTAATACTTAGATTTTCTACGCTATACCTTAATTTTTGTAAATTGATTATATTACACAAAAGTATACCTACCGATGATGATTGTAATACGCCTATATTGGCAACACCTTTTTGATACCTACTTGCTTTGGCCTTCGTTGAAATACCTACAGTAGGTAGTTTAGTGCGCGGCAAAAGGCGGCAAACAAATACACAGAAAAACAAACAAACAAATACACATTGACGCAAAATGTTTTGTTTTCGTTTCATTATTAAAAATAAACAAATTAGACAATGATATGAAATGGAATATACACCTCCAAATATTACAAAGAACTCCCTCAAACCTAGTTGGTAGTGTGGCTGCCTGCTGTGCAGAGGGTGTGGGTTCGATTCCTGCACTGGACATACCCTTGTGTGATCAATATGTATGTTTGTCTTGAGGCTGGATGTATTTATGTATGATATGTCTGATTTACAAAAAAAAAGTATATAAGAATTTGTATCCGTTGTCTGGTTTTCATGATGTACCTAAGCTTTACTTAGTTTGGGACCAGATGGCGCTGTGTGATATGTCCAAAATTAGTATTATTATTTTGTTATAGCAAATAATAATCTGCTTTCCGTAAAATTCGGTATTTTTGTATGAAAAAAGCTAGATGTTTTTTTCTAAGTGGAGAGAATCTAGCAATGTGCCAAAATATTTTCTTTCGTTTTTTTATTATTTATATGCTTATTTTCTTAATGTGTTTTATTTTATCTTCATTACATAACATTAGCATTTATTTCATAAAATTACATAATAAATATTCTTTACTTATTACGTTAAACACTTAAAGCTTACACTATTGGATTAATACATTAATGGAAATGGAAATAATGTATTGAATATGCACACTGCGAGCCAAAACTCTATGTAAAATGTTTACATGCGCGGCGATCTTAGGCGCTGTGACGTCACCCGAGAGACGGTCATCCGTTTCGCCCGTTTTGCGGGTCAGGCATTTTACCAAAAATTTTGATTGTCTATATCTCGGTCAGTTTTTGGTATTTTTTGATAATTTAAAAAGTTTTATGTACATAAAAATACTGTCAACGCAAATCGCTTATTAAATTGATACTTCTAAACTTAGTGGAATAGTCTATTACATAAATAGCTTTTCAGTTGCGCTTTTTGGGCACTATGCTCGTTTGTCATTAAATTTAGTATGTGATTGTTTCTAGCGTCACAGATGGTGACGCCGGCGATGGACATCTTCTCGTTCGGGATGTGCGCGCTCGAGACCGCAGCACTTGAGATACAGGGGAACGGCGACTCCGGCAGTCTCGTGACGGAGGAACACGTGGCTCGCACCGTCGAGTCGCTGGAGGACCCAAGACAGAAGGACTTCATCTACAGGTGAGTTCTTTTGCGATTCATCACGAATTTACTACAGCATTGGACTATTGTGATGGAACCGCGGGCGGAACAGAGTGACAAAACTTTATCTTAACTGCTTCCCTGTCAGCGGAAAGCCGTTGGCGGTCCTGATTAATTTTGTGACGGACACTGCCAAAACGATTACTTACTAACAAATTATTAGATTGTATGAGTATTGTTGTACCTCAAGTTTGAAATATAAGTGAATCATTTGTGCAGATGTATAAACAAGGACCCAGTGACACGTCCGACGGCGCGCGAGCTGCTGTTCCACCCGCTGCTGTTCGAGGTGCACTCGCTCAAGCTGCTCGCCGCGCATACCCTCGTCAACACCTCAGGTGAACACTAAACGGTTCGACTATTACCCGAACTTGTAAACGACAAGCTTCCGTCAGCGAAACTCCTAAAAACATATAAACATATTCTTCATGCGTCAGCCGAACACTTAGGAACCCTATATGACATGTGTCTCTGAATCATTGCTACTAATAATATCATAATTTCTCTCTGTCCAGTCCTGACTTACTTCATATAAGCACTGGCAGGACACCTCAAATGTGGCATATAGTTCTGGCCCTTCTCTTTCATTTCATTACTTATTTCGTTAAAGCTGTATGCCAGGATCGTAGCAAGTGGCAGACTTTGGTCTCTGCCTACCCCTCTGGGAAACAGGCGTGATGTTATGTATGTATGTATATATATATATATATACAATATGTAACGGAATACCCCCAAATCCCTTAAAGGGTTTGTAGGGTATCCAGTACACAAGCATTTAGTAATGGGCCCAAGGGTGAAATCATTAACCTGAAGCATCCGCAGCTTTCAGAAATTTGGTGAAAGCTTGAAAAGAACTTCTCCTTAAACTCAGCTGTGTGGGGGTCGATAACCGGTCATTTTGTCAAAATTTGTGATGAAATATCTAAATCATTTTTTCTATTTTTACTCTGTGAGGCTAATTTAATAAAAAAAAATAGTTTAAGTCCTTTTGCTTCAACTTTTTATTTTTAAATTTATGAGTGATATGACAAGAAAATTATTTACAAATAATTTATACATCTTAAAATGTTCTTTATCGCTAATAAAGATACATGTTACGTTATTTTAATTTATTAATACGCTTGTTCAATTTAGAATATTAGTGCAGACCGGTCTAGTAATTACTAGCCACGTAACATGCAACATGTTAATATTGTGTATTAATAAATTTTAATTACAATAAAAACTTAGTCAATGTCGCTACTGCGATTCGTTGTTCTTTGAAGAACCCGGACATCATAAAATTGTGCAGAGTGAGAGGGAAGATTTTTCTCTTGTCTGCACATATTTTATCTAAAGGGTTCTTCATAAATAATTACATGTTTTTCGTAATTAACGAAAAATTGGTTTAAATTTTACAATAGTGAAAAGATTCCATCAGATTCTTTTTACAGAATATAAATTAAATAAAAAATAATAAAAATAAAGTAATTAAAATTTTAATTAAAAAAAATATCAGAAGGTTTAGCTCTTGTATAACGTTTGGAGTGAAATAATAAAATAATTTCTACTAGATCATATCTCATAATTTTGTACCCATTACACCTAAGCTATTAGGGCAATTGAGTTCATTAAAATTGTCATAGCAGTCGTTTTTAATGTGAGCTTCTAAATTCCATGTACCAGGATTTCATAGAACACTGTTAGCATTTCGGACAAAGTTGATAAAAAAAACAAAACGGTACCCCAATTTTCGGAATGAATAATTCGCGCTAATAATTTGCTCTACGACGATTGGTCAATATATGGTCAACGCCCACCTGGAGCCTGGGTTCCTTGGGAATTCTCGGCAAAACTACCATACAATTGGGAATTATGATCACTATTAGTAATCACAAGAATTTCACTTTGTAATTTTTGCAAAATTAATAATAGCTACTTCTTAGTTTTTAATAGTCGTATTACAAAAACTGAAACAACTATAATGTCACGTTCCCGTTTACACATTCATTTTCAGGTAAATCTTATTAATAACTTTTTGCCTGTCGATCGTAATCATGATTTGTTAAAATGAATAGATGATGATAAAGTAAACAAACTTAAGCCCCTCGGAGTACCTAGGATAGGATTTTGTTACCTGTGTAGAGTCGGCACAGATAACAGAATACCTACCCACTAACCGCGCCACAAAAAATCATATCTACTTTTAATGACATATCCAGGGAACAAGTCAAATAATAATTATTTGAATTAGTAGGTTGCTGAGAACACTTTTGAATCGTCGATACAATCTATTTAACAACGTGAATTTGTGCCGAAAAGAGCCGGCAAGATTCTTAATTATTATTATTATTAAAAGTAATTATACAAAACTTTGATAATCAACTAACAAGTAGGTATACAATCTGTATTGAAGCACATCAGGATGATACTAATTCTATCGCAATGTCTTATCTACAGATGGTACAAAAAAAAACTCTGTATGGCAACACTTTTTAGTTTAAAACGTTATAGCGCAATCTGGACAATAGGTCCTGTACCTACATACTACATTCACTTTATCTATCGATCAAAATCTTCAGTCAAAAGCCGACGGCACGCGACTTGACGCGACGTCATTGTTTTCTTTGAATTAAATGAGTGAAATTCGTTATTTAAATTGTTTTTTTAATAAAATGGGTGAATTCCATTAGCAAATACAACAAGATGATTCTGTGTGTTGGAGTCTTTGAAAATAATTATTTGAGTCAAGGGCAAGGGCAAGGGCAAGTTTCCGTCATATGATGCCTGCAGAAGCATGTCACTGCGGCTACAAATACTATTATCTGTGCTGCGGCTGTGCTGTGGCTGGCACATGCTACTCTTACGGTGTGAAGAAGAGGATAACAGTCGCGTTTAACTTCATAACAGTGGAAATGCTACGAAATGTGTGTTATGGCGCGTCTCTTTGTTGATAACAATGGAGGCAACTTTGAATCATTTTTGTAAATGTTACGTACCTACGGGAAGGAAGCAAATGTTTTAAATAGAAGTTAAAATACTCAAAAGTTTTTTTTTTGTTGAGTGTTCAGTTCACTTTGAACCGCTTTTGTGAAAACGTACGTGCGTACGTTCCTATCTAATTTTTAAAATGGGAAGTTAAATAGGGTTTTAATTCAGTGTTTTAGTAAGTGAAGGTTACTTTGAATCATTTTTGTGAATTAAGATAGGTACCTACATAGGTAGATAATGTTTGAAAAATAAGATAAGTACAGTGTTAGTGAATATACCTATGTCATTGAACCTTTGTTGTTAAAACTGAAATTTTTTAATGCAGTGCTTAGTGAAAAAGTTTAGTGAATTAAAGAAGTAAGCTGCTGCTGAAGCTTTTTAGTTAAGTAGGTAGCTTTTAGCCATCCTGTTTTTATTTCTGCGTAGCGTCGCACAAATTCGCCTTTCTACGCCGAAAAAAGTACCAGAAACACATAAACGACAGGAGCGTACACGTTGTAGGTAGATAATTGTGTAACTGGAGTCGTACGAATTCAGAAGTACTAGATTCTCATAAATTAGCGGGTAGCATATTCTAAAGTTCATTAAACTTTATGGTCAAGTCGGAAACGTAAAATTATTTTATAAAAGTAGGATGAAAAACTGAAATGCCGATTTTCAGCGTGAAACTTTGAATAGTGATTGCTGAGTAGGTGCACTCTTGCCCCCTTTAGGGATTTGGGGCATTTCCGTTACACTCGGTATATATATATATATATATTTACGAGCCACATATAAATCTATTTTAGTCCAGATTCGCTGTATCAGAAACAATGTTCTAGCTATGGGCGCACCACCTTTAAGTGTGACGCAGAACTAAGTGGTTGGTGAAAAGAGCAACATTATGATGTGGTTGTGTATTGAGCCTCTGGTTACCACCTATTTCATATTAAAACCGTGAAGTTATACAAACATTTACAATTTTAATAATACAAAATGTAATTGACAATGATGTTAACGTTTGTGTTGTGTTATTTACTGGTTTTGCAGCGAACATATCTGAGACAATAACGGATGAGATGTGGTTCGGGTGCGGCGGCGAGGCGCCGTTGGCCTGGTGCGAACGCTCCGGGCAGCGCGTCGAGGTCTCCGGCAGGGACCTGCAGCCGCACGCCGAGAAACTGGACAAGTTCGTCGAGGATGTCAAGTTAGTTATAGTCGCATATATTGAAATAAATCATCCAATTAGCTAAAGATCTTCAAGGAAGTTAAAACTGTTTGATGTGATAACATACTTATGTCGTGGACAAGCATTAAGCTTATCGCATTCTAAACTTACCTACAGGTACATACCTGACCCCTGCTCTAACATAATATCATATAATCAATATGGCTATCTGCAGCGGCGTGCACAGAGGTTTTAGTCAGGGTAGGCAGGTATTGCTGCGTGTTGTCGTGCATGTTGTAAATGTTAATTGTGGCATGCTATCCCAAACCCGCATATTGTTTCATACATTTTATTATAATGTATATGATTACACGAAATTAGCCAGTAAAATAGTTATTATATATATTGTTTTAAATTGTTTTTTTTGTACATTTTTGTTTAATTCGTATTTAGGTCGTATTACATATCGTTACAGTTAAGTTACGTTAAGCCGCGTTAATTAGTTAATTACAAATCGTGACTTCAGGACACGTCCTAGATAGGTACCGGTCTTATCTTGTTCGTCGGACACAATTCGTACCTTCTTGAGTTAATTACCCACTTATCTTTGATCGTTATTTTTTGCCGTCGGATATATCGGAATAAATAGGTTTATAGTTTTACAAGTTGGGTAATATAACTTATTTTGTTTTGTTTGTTTTTCTGTTTTATTTTTGGATTTTTTTTGCTTGTGTGAATTTAATTATAAAAAATGTCGTCAACGATTAAGAAGCACAAGGCTATCTTAACCAATCTCGTCTGATGGTTTTCCTGCGCGGCGGCGTTAATCAAAAGGGAGAATAGGGTGTTAGGAGCAAAGGGCTGCACAGTTTCCGACAAGAGTTAGCGAGCTGGATTCCGCGTATCAGGGTGTCTTGTCGTTAACAGAGAATGAAACGACCTTGCTGGCAGCTAGCTCAGATTATGATTTCTGTATGTCAGTAGTGGACAAGACTAACGAAGCTGTGTCGAAGTTAGAGGCTACCTCGCAGCCGGCAAGTAGGAAGGAGGTTTCGGAACAAAAATGCAATGAACGGTTGCCTACCTTAGATATACCTCATTTAAGCAGATCATTGAATGACTGGACAAACTTTATCACAAAATAGTTTAAGATACTCCTTGCAGATATCAGTTTCTTGTAATTATGCATGAATAGCTGACTTTTGATTTGAGGCACTAACTTCAAGCTGTTAAAACTAACTAACTTTTATATAGAGAGTTTCCATATTTTTTCTCATTTTGCGAAGACGGTAGTGACACTGCCTGTGCAAAGGTATACTTGATAGTCAGCTTATTTCTGTGTGCAAGTGTGAGTGTATTTGTAAGGCCATAATGAACTCACTATTGTATGTCTTTACCCCGGAAAAAAGTATCTAAGCCTTATGCTGGTGTCACCGCGAAAAGCGTTAAAAGTTTTATTTAGAATTGTTAGTGCAATATGTACACAGTCTACAGATACGTAAAGTAGTAAATTAAAACACGAGACGGCGTATATTAATTAGCCTAATATTTTATACTAGGTAATTACTATTATGTAAAAATATTAAAAGTAAAATGCTCAAGGGTAGGCAGTGCCTTTTGCCTGCCTATGTGGAGTGCACCCCACTGGCTATATGGAGTGCACCCCACTGGCTATATGGAGTACACCCCACTGACTATATGGAGTGCACGCCACTGGCTATATTGAGTGCACGCCACTGGCTATATGAAGCGCACGCCATTGGCTATATGGAGTGCACGCCACTGCCTATCTTCACTGCATTACACAGCAGGCTCAAATTATAGTGGTTATTGTATAGTGGTCGACGTAACCTTTAAAACGACATCCACACGAATTTGCGGGAAATAGAATTTCTGATATTTCAACATCGCCTGTTTAAAATAGTAGATTGTAACTAGCTAAGCCATACTCTAATTACATTTTTATTATTCATTATAGTCCAAGACTGTAAGATTGTCTTGTACTGTTGTTTGCAGATACGGCATCTACCCTTTGACCGCGTACGGATGGTGCGGGCGCGGGCGGGGCGGGCGTAGCGCGTCGCCGGCGGGGGCGGGGGGTGCGGAGATGGCGCCGGCTGCGTCCCCCGAGCCGCGCGACCTCGAGTCGCGGCGCGTCGTCAACATGATGTGCAGCCTCAAGCCACACCCGGACACGAGAGACCTGCTGGTTAGTACACCACACACATAACATAACTCAGGTGTAACAAACAAGCATACGGACCGCCTGATGTTGAGCGGTTACCGTGCATCAAACATCAAAGGATGCAACGGGACGAGACCCTATAGCGATCCTGTAACTTTCAAAAGCTAAAAAATATTCACAGAATACGTAATATGGCTGCTGTCACATGACAGTTGACGTTAGGTGAAGTCAGAGGCTTTATGGGTGGCCTGAAAATTGTGACATTCGCAGTGGGCCACTAGCTCGACAGTGACTATTCGCACGTGTGTGGTGTGGATTTGTAATGATGCTCCTTTCCTGTAGTAGGGAAAACAATGGCCTCCTGTTTCATTTTGAAGCCAATCAGTGATTTGACAGATTTTTACAAGTTGCAAGTTGCAATGATATCGATGTGTGAGTTTGTTGTTTTGTCATCTCCACAGATGACGATACTGTTGCGCATGGACGACAAAATGAACCGCCAGCTGACGTGCGCGGTGTCCCGGCGCGACTCGGCCGCCGCTCTCGCCACAGACCTGGTGCACCAAGGGTTTATTCACGAGGTAAAAAATGTTACTCACATCACATTTGTATAGTGTATAAGGGATTAAATTTTGAAATTGCCAAAAAATATGATACATGTATATTTTATTCAATCAAATTATTTATTTTCATTACGACGAGTAATTACTGAGGATGGCAAAACTTCAAAATAGAGTAGCTAACCAACACTTAGGCAACGTAAAAAACTCCATTCCTCCTGGGTATGGTGTAATACACGACCCCTTCTCCAATATTAACGGCGGCATATTAACTAAAAATAATTTAATCTGATGAAAAGATTACTTGATACCTGGACGGGACAAGTCATAGTTAATTAAGATATTGTTTCCTATCAAAAAATTATGTAAGTTTGTAGGTTTTCCTAAACATTTCAATATCTGCAATCAGGACGACTTGATGTCGGTCGAAATTAGTGATTACTTTCGATTTGCAATTGCAATTCGCTCAATTTCGAGGTAATTTCGCTATGCCGTATGCAAAAACTTTACTGTCGCGCCCGTGTAAGACGGACGGACAGAGTAAACACAGGAAAAGCTTTATAAGAAGGGTAGGACTCAACTCATAAGGAGTTTTTTAACCCATTACGCGTCGAGTAACGGGACGCATCCGCTAAAAATATGGGACAGAGCAGCACGTCATGATCCCTGCTCCTGCAAAAAACGCAGGATGGTGCACATCCGCAGCAGCTCAAAAACAATCACTTTGATGTCTAGGCGACTGTCTGGGAATCTGAGAAGGCCGGTTGGGTTCGGGCGGTGAGGCCTGAAGATCAGAGGAGACTGAAATTATCCGCTTCACTCATCTTCCAAAATTTCCACCAAATCTGTAAATTTAGGGAAATAAGTGACGGAATTTCTTCCGTGCTTCCTCTTAAAACGGCTCCTCACTTCAATGGGCAACTTGCCCAGCACATTGTGAACAAGGAGAACCACACCTCCACCAGGAGGTCCAAAGCTTTAAGTGCGTACTATGATATCAACAGGACATTGCGGAACCTGATCCGCAGGCTCTTCACGTTGTAAACTCACATTTTAAGAAAAAAAAATTGTTAGTTTTACAAGTTTAATTTTACTTCAGATTTCACCCACTTCCCGGTCTCCAATTGAGCTCAAACTTGATACTCTTATTTAACCCCGGAGGCGATTTTTAACCTTTGACCTACATTAAAGTTTTTTTTTTTTATTTGTAAAACTTATATTTTTATTACAAGAATAAACGGGTCACAACAGCATTGAAAAACTGAGATAGTTATAGAGATTGATTCTTAGATGTCTTCTTTTTCTAAATGATTGTTTTGTTTGTAGGTAGGGGTCAGCACGTACAAAGTTAAAAAATCAGTTACAATAACGTACCTACACTGTTAAGATAAAGTAGAGCTATATCTAACCTAATCGCTTGTTACGACTTCTTGGTATAGCGACGAAACTGTAGTGGTTATAACCGAAATCCATTTTACTAAATTATAAAAAAATTAATCAACAAAATATTAAACACTCAAACTGTTTTAAACATTGATTTAAAATTAGTTTTGTAAATCATTCGCGGGAGGTTCATATAACGGGCAAATGAAATAGACAGACAAACAAGTTTCTATTTAGCAAAGATTTTTTTTTTTTATAAAAATTTACATATTGACGTCCGTATGTTTGTGTGTGTGTCTATTTATTTGATATATTATGTATACGTTTGTATTTAGGCGGATCGCGACAAGATCCACCGGCTGATGGAGGAGTCGCTCCGCAGCAGCTTCGGCTCGGGCTCCCCCGCGCCCCTGTCGCACCGCGCGCCGCAGCACGTCGCCAGCTAGTAGCGCGCCCGACTTCTCTGCTGCCACTTCCTGTGATTTGCTTTAATCTCCCAATTTACAGCCCCTACCCTGCTTCCTTCGTCCCAAGCTCTGAAAGTGGAACTGCTGCTCTCGACAATACCGCCTTAGATGTTAACAAAAAAGATTCCTTACTGCAAGGATTAGCTGACTCTGCTAACTCTGCCTAACGAATGCCTGTATCCAACTGTCGTATTTTGTTTGTAAGTTAATGCTTTGCTTTATTGACCATTATTAATTGTTATGTAAAAAATATTTTGTAACAATTTAAACATTTATCAGAAAGTTCTCCCAATAAGCTATCTTATAATATTTATTAAAGTATCGCGTTCATTATTTAACGATTTTTTTATTGTTTATTACATTATATGTTAAAAATAAAAAAAAAAGTGAAGCATATTTTTTATGGCAAATGCCTGTATAGTTCTTTAAAAAACCAAAATTCAGAACTTGCTTTTGTAAAATATAATTTTGATGCAAAGTGGGAGAGGGGGCACTAAAATATCATTATAATATCTGGAGATTGATTCAGTGGTTAGCAGACAAAATTTAATGTAGGACTCGGATTAGAACCTATTCGTTTATTTAAATTATTAACTTGAATTTTAGATTATATCTGAGTCAGTTGTAACGTATCTTTAACCGTAGATTTAAATGCACATATAAAAGGGGTCTTATGAAGAGATTTTTCAAAATATAATTTGTGTATTTTTGCATATAAATGACTTATTATAGGCACATCGTCTTAGACCAATACATAAGTGTGCAAGTTTAATGTAGTACGTAGGGTAGGTCATGTAATTGTGTTGTACGAATTTAATAACGAAGGTTTTTAAGCAGGTATCTCCAAATGTATCCATATTGATTTGATTATTTGTAACATTAATTTAGTAAGAAGTGTAACGGAGCTTTTTTAATATTGATATGTCATACAATCCGAATAAATGTACCAGTGATGAACTTATTACTTGTAAAGTAAGAAGGTACTGTTAGAGATTTTTTGAATGTTTTAATATGCATTTTGAAAAGGTCTTTTAGTGATGGAAACTGCTAGAAATAATTTTAGGACATGCATTTTATTCATACATATAATGTACCTAGTCGAGAATGTGAATCTTGCTTCTAACGGTCCGATAGCTATTTGTTGATGTTAACATTGAGACGATACGCTTTTGTAAAGGAAATTGTAAAATATATTGGTATAATAGAAAAAAATATATAAGCTTTGTAAATGTTAGTAAAATTCGATTCGAAATTTGATTGTGATTTTGTTTGGACATCGATAATGCTTTAGTGAGATAGAGTTTGTGTGAACGTGTTAATTTAATAAATAATATTGAAAAGTATTTAATTTAACCATTATATTATATTAGTCTATGTATAGTGAGGCTTCGTCTTAGAGCTTTATGGATGTGGTTATGTAAGTATACGGAAATTGAACATACTCACTATAGAAATAAGATAAAATTTGTACTGTGAATGCGATGAAGAGTGTTTGCTCAGGTTTTGATGATTTGTAAATGTAAATGGTTAAATTAAGCAGAATGTACTCGTGGTGAAGTGCAAAAGAGTCGTGTAACGTTCAGCTCGCACGACGCTCCGTGAAGGTGAAGTAACAAACAATTGACAGGAATTTTGAAATCCACTTAGTTGCTCTTCTTGGAGTCTTTAATAACACAACTCGATTGTCAATTGAAAATCCAATGTGATGTCTAAATAATGGATAAGATATATTTTGCATTTAAATGGAAAGTTTAATTTCTCTGTACGTAAATATTATAGTGGTGCTAATATATATGTTCACCATTTTATAAATTTGCTAAATGTATAAAGTTTGTTAAATGCTCCATATAGACGCCTTGTTCCTAATTATTTTCGAACGCTATTTGGTGCTTATACCGAGTTTTTTTGAAAATGAAATATTTTAGTTTATTATTTTGGTTAATGCTAGCGGTGCCAAAAAGACGAGGTGCCAATTCGACTTATGATTATTTTACTTAAGGCCTTATTCAAAAAGATAATCAATTAACTTCCAATACACTACTCTAAACTCATTTCAGTTTTAATAGTTGAATCGTCTGAATATGTAATGTAATATTGTTGCAAAGATTTATAGAGTTTCAGCATTTAGTACAGTGGTCAGAACTTTATATTCCGTATCGTAAACCAGTTTCGGTTAAGTGACAAAATACAAAGCGTTGAGAACAGTAACGTTACAACAGTTTTGTTACAAAAGGTATTTGGAAGAAAGCACATGATGTATCAGTTTTCATTTATTTGTTACCATAATAATTTTGCTAATAATAATGCTCTCAAATGTTATTTGTAATTTAAGTAAAATGTTAAAAGTGCTTACTATTTCTTATAAGAAGCAAACCTGTAATACAATTAATGAATGTCGTCAAGTCGTGTGAAACCTCCTTGTATGCACCCAGTTGTTTAGTTTTAATGCTACAGACGGCATAATTAAAATATGTGTTTTATGTCTTAGAAGAAGGCTTAGGCTGGCCATTTATACATGCGCTGGCCTAGTACCTGTTGGCATTAATTACTAAAATGTGAAGGTCATTCATTATGTTAGGGTGGAAAGCTTTCATCAATTTTTTTTAAGAAACTAATGTTATCACATCGCCAAGTCTTCATAAAATTTGAACAATTCTATAAAAAAATATAGTTAACTCCAGCAGAATGAAGTGTGTTGCATAATGAGTATATAGAGAGCCACTTGAACAATAGATGAAGATAAGTGAGGTAGGAATTGAATGATGTAGTGTTGGCACGGAGAGGGTAGGGTACGTAGCGCCGTAGTTAGGGTAGTAAACGAAAGACTGGTTAATGTAACGAGTTAGGTTTGTGATAGCGGGTGCGCCTCCCGATTCTCTTCTGTATCTTTAATTTAGGAACTAAATAAATATTCATAACAAAACATACATATGTCTAGTGAACCGTATCATTATCTGGTCACTATTTTCTGTTTTAAAATAAAATGTTATAATGTGTATTGTTATTCGTGAATTATGGATTTAGACCAACAGTCTCTGATTTTCCATCTAGTTTTTTTTTAGTAACATAAGCCGTGTTATCAAAATACCGAATAAAACTATTTCAATTAACGTCCTCCTCCGCTACTATTATAATTATAATCTAATAAATTCAGAGTAATCTTTATTTTGAGTTTCCTGAAATTATTAACATTAAATTGTCTTTATTTTAGATGAAAGTAGTTTCACTGTAAATGCAAATAAACAAAGTAAAGAACCTTAAGATTATCGGGAGGAAGATTGTTAAGTAGTAAAGTGGCGTGCCCTTGTATATATAATTCGCTTTTAGTCTAAACTACACTAAATCAATTGATTATTATAATTAAAGGTTATGTAACTACCATGTATTTTAAAATAATCAATCCCAGAGTTCTGACTCGCTTGGCCACTTAACACCATTCTGTTGCGCTTTATTTATTTATTTTACTAATACTGTTATTGCGTATATTTTTCAGTTGTGTATTTTTTTTATTTTATGAACGGTTCCTAATTTTTATAAGTCTATATTTTCGATTCGAGTTTAATAGTTATATTAAATAGCCAATGGTAGGTACATTTGATTTCTCTTTTTGTAACACAACAGTTTTATCGATATTTTCTTTTGGCAAATAAAGATTATTGTGTGTTTTATTAAAATAAGGAATAGAGTCTTAGATAGCCAAATAGCCATTAGATAATGTTTTGATAAAATACTCCTAAAGGTCAAATAACAAATCCGAGAGCTCAGAGTCAAAAAGAAAAAAAAACGTGATTTTTTTTTATTGTTCAGAGACTTAACAATATTTACAGAAATGTATAGGATAACATAAAATAACAATTTTAATAAATCCCTGGTTTCATCTTTTTGGCTTTGTCATAGTATTATTGTGCCGATTTAAATTTTGGACTATTTTACCAGAAACAATTATAACTTTGTTCCTTAATTAATTTTATATTTTTTTTAATGTACCTACCTATGTAATGAACACATGAAATGGAAAGTTTTTAATTTGTTACTTGTATTTTGGAATATGTGATGTGTTTATGACAAGCGCGGTTGTTAAACTTTTTAGCTTATATTCTTTTAACGACATACATATAATTGTTATTTAGTAACGTTCAACAAATTTATTTTATTTGTTCATTTTTACATTTATAACGAAATAGTTTATTTCTTTGAAATTCATGTTTACTTTCTATTATTGGTAAGTGCAAAGTGTTTGCGTTCTGTCATACACACGATGCGTATCGCAAGTGTTTGCGTCCTTGTTATACGCATGATGCGTATCACAAGTGTTTGCATCCTTGTTATACACACGATGCGTATCACAAGTGTTTGCGTCCTTGTTATACACATGATGCGTATCACAAGTGTTTGCATCCTTGTTATACACACGATGCGTATCACAAGTCCGTCCTTGTCATACACACGATGCGTATCGCAAGTGTTTGCATCCTTGTTATACACACGATGCGTATTACAATGTGTGTTGTGATTTTTGTTTTATCCAAAGAGGAATGTGTTCATTTGCGAAATTCGTAATTTTTTTTTATTTTGTTTTAATTTTTATAAATTGAGATTGTATCATTATTATTTATTGGAACCAGAATTGCATTTTCAGCTCGATATTTGTTTATCAGTTGAAAGTGTGCGTGCCCTAATGTTAGCTCTAACTCTATAGTTATTATAATTTATGCTCAAAATGACTTATAACCGATAACAGCTCGGTCGATGCTGATACGATCGCGCGATGTTTGCATATTGTTCTAAAATGAGAATGTCAATAAAATGGTATTTTAAACGAAAACTGACTTTTGTATGTTTCAGTCCCTTTCATGCTGAAGTTTGACAATACATATAGTAAGTCTCTCAATGTTATAACTACATTAAATGTATTATTATTAGGGGTTAACGTATGAAATTATCATTTTGTAATGAAAAATTATAAACTTTTTTGTACGGTGAAATATATTTATTAAATCAAAATATCTGCCCTCGTTGTCTATTATACATTTCTGCCATGTAATTGGAAGATCATTTAAACCTTTTTGATAAAACAATTACCTGGACTCCACAAACTTTGTGAAGGCATTTTGTACTGCATCTTGGGAAGAAATTTTTTTCCGGTAAAATTGTCTGTGAAAAATGTGGTAGCTGGTTGGTGAAAAGTAGAGTGAGATGGGGGATGATGGATGGTTTCTATCTGCAGTTCTTGTTATATTAAAATTGTTTAACGTTTAACGAGCGGTGTGAGGTCTACCGTTATATAGCCAATAATGGGATTTGCCGCAAATGAGTCAATATTGTGGCTACTCTAACATCAAACCATGCCTTAAATTCTATGTTAGTTTGACACGGATCGGCTCCCACCATCACCTTCAATTCATCGTTATTTACCTTAGTAATTGGTCTTCCTCGTGGCGCATACTTCAGTTCGAAATATCCACTACGAAACAGGTTTAATTAATAATTCTCTTCAAACACTGCATTGACCCACGTCGGATCTCGTGTTCGAGTATTTCTCTGATTTTTGCTGTATCCATCTTCACGTTAAGAGCTGAATGTAAAAATCTAATGTCTGTTTAAATTTATAATGTTACTATCTTTAACCCGCGGCTCCGCCCGCCCTAAATTCGGCTACCAGCGTGGGATTCTTACGTCAACTCAATCGTACAATTAACCAACTATAGCAAGCTGTAGCTTTAAGCTCGGTTATAGTTATTCCTGCGGGAACTTTTGAATTTTTCGGGATAAAAAATATCCAGTCTTTTCTCGGGACCCAAACTATCGGGTCTTTCAATAGGGACATAACAATTCTGCATATTCGTGTGAACGCACCTTAAAACATTTTTGACAATCTGTCAAAGTCAAAACGCTAGTGAAAGTCAACATTTAATCATGGTAAAATTCACGAACGAGCAACGATTACAAATTATTAAAAATTACTACCGAAATTCTGAGTCGGTGGTGGCAACTTTAAGAGCACTCACTCCAATTTTTGGTCGTCAAAATCGTCCCACCAGACAGGCTGTGCGTGCTTTAGTGACTAAATTCGTGTCCAAATATTCACTCTTGGATTTTCAGTGCCATTAGACTCCGGAACGCCCGCAGTAACGAGAATATCGCAGCCGTAAATGAGTCCATTCGGAATGATCCAAATCAGTCGATTTCACGCCGTTCTCAGGAATTGGGCCTCTCTCAGACCACATTGTGGCGTATTTTGCGCAAAGATCTTGGCCTACATCCGTACAAGATCAAATTGACTCAAGTACTATAGCCGCTCGATCATTTGAAACGCCGAAACTTCTCTGTTTGGGCTTTGGGAAAGCTTCATGAAAATCCGGAATTTCATGGGAATATCATCTTCAGCGATGAAGCTCATTTCTGGCTGAATGGCTTCGTCAACAAGCAAAATATGCGTTACTGGACAGCATTGACACCATTGTATCCACAAAAAATCACTGTGTGGGTTGGTTTTCATGTCGGAGGAGTCATTTTTATCGCCATGTTACCGTCAATGGAGAGCGCTATCGTGGCATGTTGGAAAATTATTTCTGGTCCCAATTGGACGATTTGGACTTGGATGGCATGTGGTTTCAACAGGACGGTGCAACGTGTCACACAGCTGGCTCAACAATCGACCTATTGAAAGAGAAGTTTGGAACTCGCATTATATCGAGAAATGGACCCATCGAATCGACCCTCGTTCGTGCGATTTAACGCCGTTGGACTTCTTCATTTGGGGCTACGTCAAGAGTCTAGTCTACGCCGACAAGCCAGCCACATTGAACGAGCTCAGAAACAATATTCAACGCGAAATTGCCAACATTCCGGTCGAAATGTGTGAGAGAGTGGTGGAAAATTGGGTCCAGAGAATCGACCATTGCAAACGGGTTCGTGGTGGTCATATGAGAGAGATCGAATTCCACACTTAAATGTCATATGTCTACTACACCTGGAATAAATTTGAGCTGAATTTCTCCACTATTAAGTCTTTTATTAAGATATGAAATTGTTATGTCCTTCATGGATGACCCTTTACGATACCAAATTTTACCTAAATCGGTTCAGCTGTTTAAGCATCAAGAGATAACAGACAGACACAGAAACAGATAGAGAGAGTATGGATAGTAAAGTTTCACTCTGAAATCTGACATTATGCAGATTAATTTTTTTTTTAAATTGGCCAGTGCGGTAAAAGGGCAATTTCATATTTAAATCGCCTATTACTTTTAATGAATATCTATTCGTTTTTTTTTACAAACTTTAAAACAATAATTTAAATATAACATAACTCATAAACATACAAACGCCGTATCCCATTATTAATATTATAAAGGCGAATGTGTGTGAGTGTGTATGTTTGTTACTTCTTCACTGGACGGATCGGGATGAAACTTGGCATACATAAAGGTTAGGTCCTGGAAAAGCATATATTTTAAACCCGAAATTCCCGCGGGAATAACTAATACCGAGCTTAAACGAACAAAAGCTATAGCTACAGCTTGATATAGCAAACTTAATTAGTGTAATTAAGGAGTAAATCACAGTCGCCGATAACCGAATTTAGCGCGGGGTAATTAAGGAGTATATCACAGTATCAATACTGAGATGGAATAAAGGAGTCCCAAGCCGATAACCAAATTTAGGACAGGGCGGCCGCTAGCAAAATTTATTAATTACCAGCTATCCCATTATTATTATAATTGCGAAAGTTAGGATGTTTGGTTGTTTGTCACGCTTCAACCACTGGATGGATCGGGGACCGCTCAACTGATTCAGATGAAATTTGAGTCCCGGGTTATAAGGCTATTTTTCATCCCTCATCTTTTCATCAAAAGTTCCCGCGGGAATAACTATAACGTTTGTTACTTAATGCACTGGAAGCATTTAAATGAACTGAAATTTTGCACACAGAGATAGTTAAAGATACGGAAAAGGACAAAGGCTACTTTTACTATGCAGTTGGCTGTTGCAGCCATTACTGCTTCACCGGACTTTTGGGGCGAGACTCTGAAGGAGCCTCAGCCCATATAGCGCCCAACGCTCAAGGGCTCCCCGCGGGGGAAGCCTCGGCTTGGGTTGTCGCTCTCGGGGGCGTCCCTTCGACCGGTGTGAGTCTCGAACCCGAAGGTGAGTCACCGCCAGGAGGGGAGTTCCCCGTTACGCGGGTACGGTTGCGATTGAGTGGGGGCGAGAAGGGCCCCGGCACTCTTTGATACCTAGTGTATCCTTGTGGGCGCCGACGAACCCGGGGACGTCGGCGTCGTGTTTGGAGGGAGGCCCTATTCGGGGAGGTCGTAGAGATTTAGGGCAGGCGGAGCCGCGGGCGTAGTCTAGTAAACCATATTCTGTGTGTTCATCCACCACGATTAGGCTCCATTACTTCCATCTCATCTGAAGTTCAAAAGTACAACAGATTAGAAGCACAAAAGGCATATGAAAAATTGATCTTACAAGTTGATCAGCTAATATTTTTTTTTTTAAATAGTTTAACAATATTTATTGTAGTATAACAGGATGACTTATCTGGTTTTGATGTTTGTTCCGGAAACTTAGCAAGAGTCTCGTCTGATAATGGTTTTGCATTTATCTAGTCTGTTGCACTAAAATTACATGACGCATTTTAATTATTGTTCAAAAATAAATAATTCAGGAAAAATGTTTTTACTGAGGGATTATTGATTATAAGCTAAATAATATTGCTTACAATTTCTTTAATCTAGTTTTTTTGTCTGTTGAAACATTTTGGGAAGAAGCAAGCACAAACAAATTTTAAAAGATGTAATATTTCTATACGATTAAAGTTGAGGTGTACAAAAGGGGGCACTTAGAAAAAAATAATTATAAAAATGTACTAAGTTATACTTTGAATGTTTTAGGACTTCTTCAAGTTTTCGTATAAAAATTTGTGGAGTCGATATAACCTTCCAAATAAATGTGTTTTTATATAACCTTTTCAAAAACAGGGTGTTTAAGCACACCACGATTTTGGATGAAAATTTGTCTAAGTCTAGTTTGGTAAACTGCTTCGCAAGTGTTAGTGATTTCGTTCTAGGACTTAAAAATGTATGGTCTTCCCATAATTTCCTATTTTTATGACTTACATTAAAAGAAGGCATCTCTAGGAGCAATGTTTGTAGCAAACACTTTTTTCTGGGGTCCCTTGTTGCGCCGCTACGGAATTTGAATATTCTATTAATTTTCTATTCATAGCAATTAAGAGAATTCAAAAAGAAAAAAATAATTTCTACAAACATTGCTCCTGGCAATGTGCTCTATCGATATCCGTGAAAAAATAGTTACTGGCGACAATTATTTGATTTGCATCAAAATGGTAGGTGTTGGGTACACACCCCCTCCTGAAAACAATTTGAAGGGGGAGGGGTCAGAGACAAAACTGATCCATAGAAACGTTGCCGACTGCCGACAATGTACAGTATCGATTCCCATTATCAAAATAAGTATATGGTTATGGGTAAAATCTGTCTTAAGGCTAAAAATGACTGAAAAAAATTTGGCTCCATTTGTACACCCAAACCGTAACCAAAACAAACGAAAAACGTGAAAATGCAGTGCAGCTGTGGGGGTGTCTGCTGTTTGCCACTATCTTAAACAGCTAAGCTCAAGAGCGGATACGACTTTCAGAATGAAACTTGGTCAGTACTGGGCTCTTTTGTATCCTTCATATTCTTACATCAGAGGGCGACTTTAAACAACAGATTACTCCTAACTTTGAACCGACAGCGTAAAATTAAACTGTCATATAATAACAATGTATCAAACGTGTGTTTAAATAACTAATTATATGCAGTTTCATACACTACTTTATCGACACTTTCATACAAAAAAATGTTTTTAAAATTAAAGAATTATGTGTATGTAAAGTATGCTATTTAGGAACATTTTTAGGTTCGTAATTTGGTTTTTAAAGTATGAGCGTAGATAAAATAGGAGGTAAATATTTACTTCTCGTAAACCCGTTATATTTGCATGAAAAAATTATAATCGATAGAAAAGCAAATCACTATACACAGATGAGAAAAAAAAGAAAAAGTCGGCGGAGAAGAATAGTTTTTGATAAAAAAATATTTAAAAGTAAAGAAAATTTCTTTCTTCAAAATTTTTATATGCAATTTACGTGTTATTTTAAGGAATCTTTTGTCCAATTGCTTTGTCCAAACATACACATATAGATGAAATTCAGCCTCAAATTGGCGGAAAATGCAAGTTTTACTAAATAAAACATTAACATAAGTAGGTTGGTACATAATTTACAAATAAAAAAAACTATAGAATTACAGGAAACAACAATTTTTTTTAAACGATGTTGCCAGTATCAAAAAAAATTGCCAACTTAAACTTTTTCAAGTTACCATTGAAATTGATTTTCGTATTTTCGTTAGTATCACATTTTTTACATTGCTTTGTACGCAAGTTTTTATATTTCAACCAATTTGTACTTATATAGTGTAGTGACGGCAACCCACTTTGAAACATGAAAACTTGCGCGTGAAACCAAGCGGAGCATATGAAAGTTAGCGCGTGAAGCCGAGCGGAGCGTAAGTGAAGCGGAGCGGCAGCGGCCGGCGAGCGCCAGAACCAAGTTCTACTTATTTAGTATAGTCACGGCAACCCCCTTTGGAACATAAAAACTTACGCGTGAAACCAAGCGCTAATTCAGTGTAGTCAGGGCACCAACTTGTTTTTTTAGTTTAGTGTATATAGGACAATCAACTTGCATTTATTTATTTAGTGTAGTTAGAATGGCTTAATGTTTAGTGCGCAATTTACAAAAAATCTAAACTAAACAAAAAATTACAACCACTCACAAAGTGAATAAAAAACGACTCAACTTTTGTGACAGTTTTTGGGAGTATATTTTTGCAAACTGGCAACATTGCTATTAAAAAAAAATTAGTTTTCGGTTTTTTATTGTTTATGTTGCGTAATGGTGTTTTTGTATGGTGTAAATATTTTTTTTTTTAGCTGAAATTTTCCTTTTCCGCCGAATTTAGAATTTCATTTGTGTATAAGGAGATGCTTCTCTATCGATTAAAATTTTTTATGCAAAAATGACGGGTTGACGAGAAGTAAAAATTACCAAATAGGATTACGTACTTTCTGAGATCTTCGGCGGAGTAGGGTTGCTTTTTGGAAATTTTATTGATATACTAAGGTTAAGTTCGTAGAGGTTTTAATGCGCCCCCCGAATTATTGACAATAATTAAGTAAAATATATGTTTTTAAAAATAAATAAATCAGTGACACCATTACGTAGCAAATAAGTGTTTGGAGTGGCGGTTAAAGTTCCAAATGGCACCGCAACAATATTGGTAACCTCCATTATAGTAAAAATAGGGTTCCTTAAATCCAGTGTATTATTTTGTTTAGATAATAACAAATTTTATGTTGGAAAAGACATAAAATTTAAGTTCTTCGCAAAACAAAGAAAAATGGTCGACCTAATAGAATAGATTCCCACTGACCGCCTTAATGCAAAGTAGGTACTGTATTAGTTGTATTGTAGATACACATGTTCAAATTTGGTACAAAAGGGAAACATCAAACACAATTATATAACATTTCCGTAATATAACATTAAATTTATAGTGACTGGTATAGGTCCAGAGTTAAGGCACTATATAAGAAACTCAAAGGGTGTTATAGTACGGCTACACCAATAATTCGGCATCTTCGGCACTAATATGGTGCACTGGGCTGTAATAGTATTTTTGTAACTTATAAAGAGTAGATTCGTTTTATAAAGGACAATTTTAAAACTATTAAAGTGCTAAATATCTTTAAAACAGTTGTAATTGGTGTCCTTTATAGTGCTTGCTAGAAACAGTTGTATAAAATGGCGATGTAAATGTTTACATCACCCTCTTATAAATTATTCTTGTTTTATAACTTTATAGAGCCAAATTATCATATTAAACGCTTTTATACAACAAGCTATCACCACGAACACTTGTATACAACCTTAACAAAGCCATTTAGAGATATAGATTTTTTTACAAGACTCTTTTGCTGGTTTTGAACCGAATAAAGAACTTAACATATCTCTATTCAGTCCTTATGGCTTAGGCCATCAATTTTTTTTTTTTTTTTTATACCACTAAGGTGGCAAACAAGCTTACGGCCAGCCTGATGGTAAGCGGTCACCGTAGCCTATGGACGCTTGCAACACCGGGGGTATCACTTGCGCGTTGCCGACCCTTCAGAAATCTAATAACTTCTTTCTTGAAGAACTCCATACTGTAGTCCTTGCAGAATACTTTGGCAGGGAGCTCATTCCACAACTTAAGCGTTCGCGGGAGGAAGTTTCTCTGAAACCGCACTGTACGCGACCATTTAGGTTCTAAAGTGTGAGAATGGATTCCCTGCCGATGGCGAGCGGTGCGATGGTAGAAAGTAGCCGTGGGCATCATTTCGAACAATTCCTCAGAACACAACCCATTGTACAAGCGGTAGAACACAAAAAGGGAGGCAAAGTATCTTCTCAGACTTAAGGGCTCGATACCGCAAGTGAGTTTGGAATCGTCGACAATTCTCACAGCCCGTCGTTGAACCGAGTCAAAAGGGCCAAGCTGGTATCCGGGTGCACCTGCCCAGAGATGGCAGCAGTACTCCATATGGGGCCGAACTTGCGACTTGTAAAGTAACAACCTTTGCTCCGACGTGAAGTACTGCTTCGCTCTGTTGAGTACACCAAGTTTTTTGGACGCCAGCTTCACCTTATCTGATAAATTATCTCGGAACTGAACATCGCTGGAGATGTCGACACCAAGGATCCCAATGCTCTTGGAGATGGAGAGGGGAGTGTTCTGGAATTGTGGGACTACAGTGAATGGAGTTTTCTTAGCGCGGTGAACGCGCACACTTGTGTCTTTGTAGGGTTGAATCGGACCAAGTTTACCCGTCCCCAGTCAGAGACCTGGGACAGTGTGGTCTCGATTTGAGACACAAGTTCTCCGCGGTTTTCCTCCACAACGGAACGAGGGATGTTTGCACGACCCGTGTAAAAAGCGTCTCCAGTACTGTCATCTGCATAGCAATGTATGTTGTTCATGTCCAACATGTCATTGATATGCAGTAGAAACAGCGTAGGAGACAGCACAGAGCCTTGCGGGACACCAGCATTAATGTCCATGCTATCAGAGCAACTACCGTCAACTACGGCTCGTATGCGTCTGCCGGACAAAAAGCTAGCCACCCATTTGCACAAACCCTCGGGCACTCTGTAAGATGGCAACTTCGATAGAGGACCGCGGTGCCAGACCCGATCGAACGCCTTCGCTATGTCCAGGCTACATGCCAATGCCTCCCCCTGACTCTCAATGGCTAGTGCCCATCGGTGTATGAGATACACTAGAAGGTCACCAGTCGAGCGACCGTGGCGAAAGCCATATTGACGGTCACTGACCAGATCGTGTACTTCTAGGTATCTTAGAAGCTGTGTGTTGATCACACGCTCCATCACCTTAGAGAGGAGAGAGGTAATAGCGATAGGCCTGTAATTCGATGGATCTGATCTATCGCCCTTTTTGGGCACCGGGTGCACATTCGCAGTCTTCCATGAAGACGGAAATTGCCTAGTGTGGTAGGAAAGCGCGAAGAGGCGCGTGAGTACAGGACATAACTCAGGAGCACACTGCTTAAGCACCACTGCTGGTATACCGTCTGGCCCACTCGAATTATGAACGTCTAGAGAAAGTAACGCCCGCCTGACCTCCTGCTGCGTTATGGAGATTTCCGGCATGGTCTTACCGCACCACGGTATAGTAGGTGGTACAGCGCCTTCGTCGTTAATATTCGAGTTCGAGGCAAAGAGACTGCCCAGTAGATCGGCTTTCTCTTTAGCACTATGGGCCAAGTCACCATCGGTCTTTCGCAGTGGTGGTAACGACGACTGGCAGAAGTTCCCTTCGGCAGCTTTGGCAAGCGACCAGAAAGCACGACTCCCAGAAGGATAGCTCGCAAGTCGCCCACCTATTTTGCCGATGAATTGGAATTTTGCTCAGGCAGTTGCTTTCTTACTGAACCTCGAGGCAGCATTTAATTTGCGTTTTAACTCAGAAATATTCGGATCCTTATTAAAACGAGCCGTGGTCCAAGCCTCATATGCATTTTGCTTAAGAATTTTAGCTTTTCTGCAAGACCTATTCCACGGTCGTTTTTTGACGCCGGCAGCTACTCGCGGGTTAGGAATATAGCATTCCATACCAGCAAGGATTGTCTCAGTGACTGCGGCTGCGCAGACGTCAGGATCTTCTGAGTTAAAGCAGATCTGCCTCCACGGGTACGATGCGTAAAATTCTCGCAATCCATCCCAGTCTGCCGACTTATAGTGCCACACACGACGCCAATTAGTTGGCCCAGAAGGATCAGGTTGTGTGCATGACACTTGAGTCCGAACGAGACAGTGGTCCGAGGAGCCAAGAGGCGCATCCACTGAGACGGAGTATCCGTCCGGACGAGTAGTCAGCAGAAGGTCCAGTAAGGAGCTCGTATGTTCCTCTATATCTGGTATTCTCGTTGGAGAAAGTACCAGCTGAGAGAATCTATATGTCAGAGCAAATTCATGAGCAGATATCGCAGCATAGTTATTGGTTCGAGAACTGAGCCACTCGCGATGGTGGGCGTTAAAGTCTCCCAAAATAACTAGTTCTGCTGTGGGATATTGCTCTAGAACTTTGTCAGTCGTCAAACTCAGGTGCGTGAAGAGTCGAGTTACGTCCGTGTCACCGCTATGAGACCTGTATAGGCACGCATAGATACGAGTGTGGCCGCCGTAATCTACGCGCACCCACAATATCGACAGGTCCCTGTCTTCAAGGCTATGAAGGCGGCGACAGCAGATATCCTCCCGGACGAACATACATACACCGGCACGACTCACAAAATTGTGCTCAAGTTTGTAACCGGGATAATGAAGGTATGATGTATCGGCCGGGCAGGATATCTGCGTCTCCGTTAGAAAAAGAATGGTCGGCTGCGCAGTCTCCAGATGGAGGTGGACTGCGTTAAGATTTGCGTGAATACCCCTAATGTTGCAAAAGTCCACATTAAATGTGGATGGAGCGGCCGCTGAATAAACTCTTTTTCTTGCCATATTTTTTTTTTTTTTTTTTGAAAGGGTTATTTAGATTAAAGATAAGGATTCACTGCACTGAACTAAACTGCAATTAAAAGAAGCTGTAACCTGTAACTGATGCGTGTAACCTTTATCTAAATACCTACAGTAGTGTTTCCTAATGTACTCGTTCTAAAAGAAGAGCCACATAAAGTGGCCCTGGTGAAGTCCCAGTCCTACTGTAAATATTTTGCTGCTGCAGCATATATTTCGAGATGTCTCGCTTAAATACTGGCAGTAGTGGTCATAGACTTATTAGAGGGCCTATAAATATTATTTTACAAGGCCGAAAGACATCGTCTCATAAATTCTACTCTCAGACCTGTATCGTCACAAGCAAGTAGGTCCCAATCTGACCAATTTCATTTGGATCTCCAAAATAGATTCAGTACGCCGGCGTCGCTAGAAACCACAAGCGATATTGACAAGCTGTTAAGCTGGGAGGAGACCGTTAAAGAAATGGGATCACTGTACTGCACCTCAGTACTGAAATAAGCTGTTCAAACTTTTTCCTGGGACTCGCGAAGAAGAGACGGGAGATGCCATCTAGCCAAAGTTGTAGAGACTCTTAAAATATTGGTATAGGCTTGGGATTGGAATAAAGTCTGCAGAGAGCGTGGTTAAAAAGGCTTTTATGCCGTTCTAGATTCTCTGCAGAGTTATTGTTGCCAGGCTAAAGAAGCCAAAAGACTTATACCGAATTATTGGTATTTTATTTCCAAGTAAATTTAACCAGCGTCAACTTTTGTATTTAGGTAAAGCCTAGGGTAAAGAACTTAGCTAATTAAAATAAATATTGAGACCTGCATTAAAAATTAAAATTGGTTTTCAAAAATGTATGATTATTCGTAGTCAATTATCAGCACAGGCCATAACATTCTACGAAAAAAGAAGAAAAACATAATAATACTCCAAAAAGCTTATGTTGTATATATAAGCTTCTTGTAATACTACTATGTAATTTTTTTTTATGGTATTGGCCACTGACCATCCAGTCCATCAGCCAAAAGATATACGCTCCGTTTCGTAATTTTACGTTCCGTTCTACGTTAAATTAATAACGATTTTCTGTGAATTGCAGGTCCAGAAAAGTTGTTTTTAATTTAGAATTTCTAGATTTTAAGTGCTCTTTAAAATAAATCTACTCATAAGCTGGTTAATTTTGAAATATATTTTGGTACCAAAACGGAACAACTCTTTTCGGGACAGAAGGTAAAAAAAAAAATCGGAATTTTTGAAATCAAGACAAAAACAAGGCTTTATCATCTTTTATTTTAATCATTTTACAACTGGTTTTACCAGTTTTAGCCTAGTTAAAAATTAAACCACTAAAAACAGTATCTGATTTTTTTCTGTTGTTTTCAGGCTTTTATGTAGTAGTCTAGTGTTTTTATCTGTGGTGCAGTTATTTGTCCGTCCGTCTGTCTAGCCACGGCTTAGCTCAGAGAATATTAGTACTAGAAAGATGTAATTTGGCACGGGTATACATATTAATTAGGCCGACGAAGTGGTAAAAGAACGTTAAAAAAAATTTTTTAGAGTACCTCCCCTACATGTGTGGTAGCTTCACGTGTGTGAATAGTGTGGGGTGTCGTCAGATAGCTCGTTCAAAAATATGAACGAAAACCATTTTTCGATTCGACGATGCGTTTGCAAATTATAAAGTGTTAAAAAGCAAATTTTTGTTAGAGCCCAATGTCCCCCAGGGTCCTAGTGTGTTAAAAAACAATCATGGGAGTAGCAAATGGTAGAATATATCAGCCCCCTAACTTTTTTTTCAACTTTACTCCACGTTTTTATGATAAACAATAACCTAAGACTCTTACTTGTAGCTTGAACCTAATGTTGAGTTTGCATTATGAAGCATAATAACAAAACAAAATACTAGTAACACTATCAAAAATTTCATGGCAAAAATTGTGAATTGTGCGGCATTTCCGCCGCCGCCTTGGATGTAATAACAGCATTATCGTACCAAACATCAGCCTAGCATTTTTCCGTGCTTTTAGATGCTTATGCTCTAAGATTTGATGGTAATGTTTTTACGATACATTCATGACTCGTTGCTAGTGGCAAAGAAAATTCATAATACTACTAGCTTTTATCCGCTACTTCGCCCGCGTGAACGCGTTCTTACGTGAACCTCTGATGTAACAGAGTTCGACATATATAAAGCCTCCTAAGACCAGATATATTGCATTACAAGCAGTTTTGCGGTGAAGTAGGTAAACAGTTAAACCCTAAAGTACTTGGTGAAATAAACAATCGTATCGTATATCGGATACAAATACCTAACTTAAACAAAATAATTGAAAAGACTTATGGTTGAGATTGTACTCCACAATTAATTTATTATTATTTTAGTAATTAATGACGATATAGTCATATGAAAGCTAAGGTAGCTGTAACTAAAGTAAAGTTATACTAGATCAACGCAAAAAAAATGGATATTTTAGTAAAAAAATATAAGTGGTGGCTTGTTTTGCCAAGGAATGCCACGGCCGAAAAGTGAGAGGGAAAATGGTCGCGGAGGGCGGCCTTTGGTAAAGAGAAGCTTTTGTCGGGATTCACTTCGATTCTCCATTTCCAGAACTAGGGCTAGTCTAGGGCGGTGATTGCGGATTGGAGTCTCTTAGTGTCGAAAGCTTTCGCTACATCGAAGAAGACAGCGCCCGTGTGACGGGTCTTACCTAACGCTGGTTGAAAGCCAGTAAGAATATGTTCCGTTATACGGAGGACTTGATGGACGCATGAGTGTTTGGCACGGAAGCCGAACTGCTCGTCTATTAAAATGCCTCTGGAGACTATAGCGTTCCGTAGGCGAGCGAGGAGGAGGCGTTCATAGAGTTTACCAAAGGCCTTTAGTAAACTTATGGGGCGATAGGAGGACGGCTCGGTACGAGCTTTGCCTGGCTTGTGGATGCCTATAACAATTGCATCTTTCCATTGAGAAGGAAAGATGCAATGTTCCATAGCAGCGTTAAAGATCGCTACTAGGAGGCAGATAAGGGGAAGAGTGAGGCGCTTTAGGATATCGTAAATGATACCGTCCGCACCGGGGGCTTTACGGGGGCGTAGGTCTTTGATGACCTGTATGACTTCGTCGACAGTGACAGGGGGCAGGGGGTCTTGTGGAGGCAGAGAAGTTCTGCGCTCCCCTTCACCGTCTACCTCGCGTACGTGGTCGGGATCGAAAGGCTGTGTGCTTAAGGCACATTGGGCTTGGAGGCTAGACGCTAGGCAATCCGCTTTTTCGTCGTCATTAAACGCGGGAACGTTGTTGGTACGAATTAACGGAGGGAGAGAGTTGGCGGTTTCGGATTTAAGAGCTCTGGCTAAGTGCCAATAAGCTTGGTGAGAAGGAGAAATGTTCTCCATAAGATCAACGAAGCTGCGGTTCGACAAATAGTCTGGTATGATGATCACGAGGCGGTCTGGCAACTGATAGTTGTACAGTTTATAAATTAAACCGTTGTGGCAGACTTTGTCGAAAGTTTTCGCTACATCGAAGATGACAGCGCCCGTGTGACGGGGCTTACCTAATACTGGTTGAGAGCCGGTGAAAACATGTTCCGTGATGCGGAGGACTTGGTGGACGCACGAGTGTTTGACGCGAAAGCCGAACTGATCGTCAATTAAGATGCCTCTGGAGACTATAGCGTTCCGTAGGCGAGCAAGGAGGAGACGTTCGTAAAGTTTTCCAAGGGCCTTTAGTAAACTTATAGGGTGGTAGGAGGATGGTTCGGTACAAGCTTTCCCTGGCTTGTGGATGCCTATAACAAATGCATCTTTTCATTGGTAAGGAAAGGTGCAATTTTTGATAGCAGCGTTGAAGATGGCTACTAGAAGGCAGAGAAGGGGGAGAGTGAGGTGCTTTAGGATATCTTTAGAGATACCGTCCGCACCGGGTGCTTTACGGGGGTGTAGGTCTTTGATGACCTGTTGGACTTCGTCGACTGTGACGGGGGGCAGGGGATCTTAAAAGGGCAGAGAAGTTCTGCGCTCCACTTCACCGACTACCTCTCGCACGTGAACGGGATCGAAAGGTTGTATACTTAAGGCACATTGTGCTTGGAAGCTAGATGCAAGGCAATCCGCTTTTTCGTCGTCATCGAACGCGGGAACGTTGTTGGGACGAGTTAACGGAGGGAGACAGTTGAAGGTGTATCATTTCAAAGCTCTGGCGAGGCGCCAAAAAGCTTGATGAGAAGGAGAATTGTTTTCCATCAGATCATCGAAACGTTGAGTGCAAAGCTCAGCTACAGCGGTTCTTACACGGCGGTGTAAGTCGTTGAAGCGAGCTTTGTTTTCGGTTGTGGGAGCGCGATCGCGTCGGCGGCGGGCCGCGTTACGCTGAATCATTAGCGATCTGCTGTGCTGAGGCAGGATTAGGTAGCGGTGGCGGTCAGGAGGCTAGTGAGTGAGTCAATAGCTACGTTTAAATCGGTTGCGGAAAAGATTATATTGGGAACGCGATCTAGATGTGGCGAGCTGGGGTTTTCGAGTAGTTGCCCGAATTTATCCCAGTCCGTCACAGTTCTAGTGTCGGGAGGAGTATCCGATGGGGAACCTAACCTGAGGAGGACGGGGCGGACTTCAATTCCTGCAGGCGCAACTTTATATCAGCGCGAACGAAGTCTAGAATGTTCCCGTCAAGCACGCCGCCCGAAGTTTCTAGAAAAAGTGGAGGAAATGAAAAACACTTTGACCAGTAAAGCGCGTTTTACTAGCGGCAAAAGGCGGCTTTATTTAATGAACGTATGTTTAAGGAAAATTATGAGGGGGCTATTCTGGACGTGTAAGTCATCTTTGCTGGCCCAATTGTGGATCGAATAAATTTTAGTAGTGCATTCATTAAATTTGTTACTACCTACTAAAACAAAATCTGTGTAAATAGTTCTATATCAGTTTTTTTTCGAGATCGACTCAAAAAGCACTCGTGATCGACTGTTAGAGTACCGCTGGTGTAAAGAGTTATCTATGTGGGTGTAAGTCGGCTTACCAGTTTTTAAGCTTTTATCCCAAAAGTGGGGAAAAAGTTTATAATTAAGTTTTTATATCTATATCAAGGTCATTATTATTAGACCAATTTTAGCGTTAATACACTGCACACTAGCGCCGCACTTTGATACACAAGATATTATTTATTTCTATATTATACTAACTAGTGATTAATTACTTTTAGAACATTTTGTATTGTTTGTTGAATATGTCTTAATACAGAAATGAAATCTTGATATTTATAACACTTGTTCCCTATAATTCCTTGCTTATTTTTCAATTTAGCACCCTCAAAACCACAACCGAAACAAATTTTCTTAGAAATGAAACCTAACTTGATAGATTTATCATCCCCAAAAACCCCATTACTGTAAATATCATCAAAACCATTAAAGCCGTTTCGAGAACGCGATTACAAATTTATAATAATTATGACCCTCTTCTTCGTGTCATAAACCCGCATCAACACGTCCCTACTGTTGGAGCACGGCCAACCTTCTATTATCATAAAGAAATTACATAAATTACCGCTCCGATAATAAATATTGCAATCACGGCCGAAGTCCGCGCCGTAGTGATTTAAATAACCAAGTGAAAAAGGGGAAACTAAAAACTAATTTGTGGCAACCCTGGTAATAATGGCTACTTTGGCGTGAGGTTTCCAAAAGGCTGCGTTTCGGGCGCACGCCCAGCGGGCGTTGTACTCGCGGCGAGCGCGCGTTGGACTCTGATCATACGCTCGTCAAATGCGATAGATAAGCACACTTTACGTTGTACTTTTGAGCCACCAATATCATCATGATTATTTCAACTGTCATTATTTTAACCATGTCATTGATAGAGAAAACGACAAGGAAAAATAATAATAAGGAAACGACTACGAAGATATCCATTTAACGCTGAGAGATTTTTATACGCTCAATTTAATACCCATTATTAGAGATTAAGAAATTATCCCAAAGTTTTTCGGTGTCGAACATAGTCATGGTCACCCGCAATACGCAAACGCGCGTTTAAGTCGCTTGATATGTTTCGATTCACTGAAACCTTGGTGCCTCATGTGATCATTCGCTAGCAAATCGTTATGAGTCATTGCTACTCCACTCACGCTATCAAGCTAGAACAGAACAGGATCAGCGGTAGATTGGTAGATAGGAAATCTAATTCCTTTAAACGATTCTTGTATATACATATATATAGATGTATAATCTGAATCTTGATAACGGCAACTACGATTTTCATTAAATTTAGTATGCAGGGGGTTTCAGGGGTGATAAATCGCTTTAACTAGGTTCCATATTAAGGAAACATCGTTTTATCCGTGTTTTCAGGCAATGATAAACTAAAAAATATGACTATTCCTGACATCTATTGGCAAGTAGTAATACAATTATTTTTACCCACAAAGCAACACTAAAGCTACTCGACAATAGATGGCGTTGTTAAAAAAATTAGCAAAGCTCGGTCCCCAGGTAGTACTCCGTCATAGAGGTTATTCACAGAAACCCAATAATATTTTTGCTTTCTTATCGTTAAGTTAATTTAAAAATTTCATACGTATTTTAAATTCTACAGCGTCTTCTTGCGTTGTAAGAATAGGACTTTTTGACAAGTAACTACTGTGAACTGTAATATATTACTATTAATCTTAAAACAATAACTACATTTAAGCAGCGCTTATTACTATTAATCTTAATACAATAACTACATTTAAGCAGCGCTTATTACTATTAATCTTAAAACAATAACTACATTTAAGCAGCACTTATTACGTTGTTACACAGAATTAATGAAACAGTATGATGCTTTTGATGTGAATGTTTTTTTCGTTATTTTTTCAAATATTTCATACATTTATTGTTCATATCTCCCTCGCAGCCTAGTTGGTAGAGTGTCCGACTGCTGCGCAGAGGGTGTGGGTTCGATTCCCGCATTGGACAAACATTTATGTGATAAAAAATTTGTGTTTGTCTTGAGTCTGGGTGTATTTATGTATAATATGTATGTATTTACAAAAAAAAAGTAACTTGTATGTATCTGTATCCGTTGCCTGGTATCCATAACACAAGCTTTGCTTACTTTGGGGCCAGACGGCGCTGTGTTTAATGTCCAAAAATATTTATTTATTTATTTTGTATCTATCTATACCGTAGAAGGTCATTGTCTATACTAATATAATTGTGAAAAAGACCTTACCTATGTGTGTTTATTTATTTTATTGTGTATATTTGAGGGGTCATCCGTGGCGCTACTTAACCGCTTTTAAAAATTCTTAATTCGTTTGTAAGCTGCGTTATTTCGAGTATTTGTATGTGGGCTATGAGTTATTCGTAGCCATTTTTAATTTCTTGTTTGTAAAGCGTATGCAAAAAATATTGACATATGAAAAAAAAAACGGGTGGCCTGTGACGGAGCTATGGCCGCTTAACTTTGAAGACTCGTGCATTTTAAACCGCAATTAAATGTATATTAAAAAGAAACCGGCTAGTGCGAGCCGGACTCGCGCACCGAGGAAACCGTACCACCACATAATGCACAAGCCCGACTCGAACTAGACCGGTTTTTATTATTTGTTGTTTTACTATAGATCCTACACTACACTAGGTAGGATAGTTTTTAATTTGAAGTGTGGTCGGAATTTAACGTTTCTGGAATCGCTCCCGCCGAAAGACACGACAAACCATCGGGTTCATTTTGCTACTGAATCCTAGAAACCAGTCAAGTGTGAGCCAGATTCTTGTTCTCAGGGTCTCAACTTGCTTGCTCGCTTGCTTACCTTTGCCATTATAGGTTCCACTGCAGGTTCACAGGCCTTTCCTTGGAGTAGGGGGTTTAGATATCAAAATCTCTTTCGATCTTTTGACTCCTTACATGACTAGCAGAGTACAGAAAATATATATCAAAGGTGAAAGATGTCCGGGACTAGCAGTCACTAAGGGAGTACCTCAGTTTAGGTCCTTTTAAAAACCATGACATTGTCTTATTTGGTGACTTGCTTATTTAACACTAATAATTTTTTATGTAATGAGAAAAAAAAACCAAATGGGTTAAATTTACATTATAAAATATTAATTAGATCAAGACATATATTAATATTAATGGCAAACAAATAGATCTTGTTCATTCCACAGTCTTTCTTGACATAACTCTGGACTTTAAGCTTCAATAGGCTCCTTATATTCATAACCTAGCGAAAAGACTTTGTAAAAAGCATACTACAAAATTTCAGACCATATATATAATAAAAATCCATGGGACTGAAGAGGCTCAATTACAGGAATTAAAATGAAAATAATATGAAATTGTATGGCTTGAATTTTTAAACTATTGCATAGCTTTTATCGCGGGCTCTGAGCGCGGCGACCGAATCAAGAAATTTCGTAACGAAAAAAACCTAACAACGGCAAACTTGACTGTACGGAAAATCAATTTTAAGGCGAAAAAAAATTGAATTTTATATATTTTTTTGATGACAATCATAAGTTTAGGAGTTTTTTTAGTAGGTTATGAGAGTCGAAACACGATTGAATAAACTTGACTCGATACAATAAAATCGCAAAGTTTTCTCTAAATCTTCATTTTTAGAGACTACGGGGAAAACAGTTTTATTTGCAAGTTATTTTTTTTTCAATGAAATTTCGTCTACGTGTTCCATAATAAATACTTAAGACGATTGTGGTTTTATTTTATTGCGAAAGAGTGTTATTTTGTAGCAAAAAAAAAATATATTTCATAAATAAAGTCGCGTGGGCCGGCCATTACGCGGCTCTCGCCTTCCATCAGTCGGCCGCAGCGCCTCGTCGAGAGCACCTGCGTACAACTTAGTTGCGCCCACCCCGCTGCCGCCAACGAATTTTTTTTTAAACGATATGAACTTCTCATTTATTCAATAAAAGAAAAAAAAATATTGCATAAATAAAAAATAAATAAATTATTATAATTGCATAAGTTGATAAAAAATGCTACGCAATAGCTTTACCGCGGCAGGCCTCGAGTGCCACTGTTGTTTTTTTAATTTAAACATTGATGATTGTATTTGTATTTTTTATGACGATATGTAAGTACTAATTACCTATTTTGTTAATACAATGATTTTTTTTAAAAGAGCAACTTTTGAGTTTCTTGCCAGACTGTAAACCGGAGGCAGGGAGGAAGGGTTAAAAAAAATAGTATTTAATAACTTTAACGATTCAAAAGTGTTTTTTGTAAAATTTGTAAAATTTGTAAATATTTTGGCCAAGAATTGGCCAATATATAATAAAATCAGTTTTTTTTTTCAATATACTTTTGCATCAAAATTCAATAAATAGATTTCAGACACGCAAATATTGTATGAGACTGTAAAATTTTACTTTTTAAAATACGAAAATTTTATAAATATGCAGAACCTGAAGAACATTTTCTCGTAATTCCCCCTATTCCCACTTTAATTGCTCTTGCGCAGACATAACTTCATCCGATTCTCGATTACGCTGACGCCATCTACTTTCTCACTGAGGACCAATTAAATAAACTTGAGCGTCTACAGAATCTATGTATACGTTTCATATTTGTACTTCGAATATATGTCCGTGTTTTCTACTTTCGCCAAGAGCTCAAGTGGCTTCCAATCCGTATTCGCCGGAATATATAATATACATGTTCTTACACTTGTGTGCATTTTATTCAATCCGTCAGAGATCATTTCCAAATTATAGGCAGTTGTAATTATTACCTTCGTCCCTTCACTCAACTCCTTTTAAAACCACCTGCTCATTCCACTAACTTTTACAACAAATCTTTTACTGTACAAGCCATCAAACTTTGGAATTCTCTGCCTTTATTAATAAAAAAAATCCCCAATCTCCTAATACTTTAAAAAGCCTTGTAAAATCACATTTTACTGACATTAGCGGATCACTTTAAGTATCAAAGCATATAAAATTATATTTACTTATATGATAGATATTTATATACGACTTATATGTATTTATTTTATGTATATATGTAATCATATTGTATGTAGATATTATTTAAAAACATATTTAAGTGTAGTTTAAGATATTTCTTTACTCGTAAATATTAAATCTTTATTTTGGTTCACCTACCTCTGATTAATTTTGTTATTATCCTCTACCCTAAGTTGTCTGGTAGAAATTGCTTTTTAGGGGTAAGAGCGCCTAATTGTATACTTTGGTCTACTTGTATTCGCTTTTTGTAAATGAAAACATGTTGGTGTTCAATAAAGTATTTACCTATCGATCTATCCATCTAAGATTTAAACTTAGTCAAAGTTTTCTTATAATATGCAGATCCATTAATAAACTTAGAAAACTATTTGATTGTTTGTGTATTTGAAATTAATTAATTAGATATTCTTCGGACACAAACATTTGCAAAATGTACAATTTTTTTACGGCCTTACCGTGATTTGATATCAAGTTTGACTTGATGCCTTCAAGCATTTCTTAAAAATTGACAGACAGACAGACTTTACGTAAATAAATTATTTTTGAAAATGTGGTCCATTTAACTCATCAAATTTAAGGGCTTAGTGGGAAGGTTTCAATTTTTTGGTTAATTTTAATTAAATAGTTATAAAGTAATTTATGAAAATAGATGAAATAACAATTTAGAAAACTTCTCTACTTTAATAACTGAAACTTTTACAAAACGGCTTACAGAAAACTTTCCATTTTTCATTTGACAAAATAGGAATAAATAATTATTTTGAAACATTATACACAGCGCCATCTTGTACTAAGAATACCAGACAACTTAATTTTTTAAATACATACATATAATACGTAGAAAACACTACAAACACAAATGTATCGTGTATCGAAAGTTGGTTTATTATTGTAGATCATCATGACTTCGATGTTTGTCTTATGCAGGAATCGAACCCACGCTTCTTGATTCAGCAATCGGGTCATTACACACTGAGCCACGGAGCCGGAATGTAAAATAATTGTTTCAACCTGGCTGTTAAATTTAAACTACGCGAAAAACTACAAACCTGTTCCTTCTTAGACAAACACACACCCTGACAGGCAAACATACATATACACACACCATAAGCACCCATCACCCTCGCTTATGACGGTAAGCCGAGCTCCAACAGTGGGGACGTATGAAGGCTGGCGAGAAGCACCCACCCTCAAACACTATCGTACAGACGCCCAAGTTTTATCTACAATGATTATCTTTATTGTTTTTAGGATTCTTTGAATTTTCCTTTTTTTTTATACCACTAAGGTGGCAAACAAACTTACGGTCCACCTGATAGTAAGCGGTCATCATAGCCTTTAGACGCTTGTAGCACCAGGGGTATCACTCGCGCGTTGCCGACCCTTAAGAAATCCAATAACTTCTTTCTTGAAGAACCCCATACTGTAGTCCTTAGAGAAAACCTTGCCAGGGAGCTCATTCCACAACCCAAGCGTTCGCGGGATGAAGTTTCTCTAAAACGCACTGTACGCGACCATTTCGGTTCTAAAGTGTGAGAATGAATTCCCTGCCGATGGCGAGCGGTGCGATGGTAGAAAGTAGACGTGGGCATCATTTCGAACAATTCCTCAGAACACATCCCATTGTACAAGCGGTAGAACACACCCACGAAGGCATTTTTTCCTAAGACTTAAGGGTTCGATACAGCAAGTGAGTTTGGAATCGTCGAGAATTCTTACAGCCCGTCGTTGAACCGAGTCAAAAGGGCCAAGCTGGTATCCGTGTGCACCCGCCCAGAGATGGCAACAGTACTCCATATGGGGCCGAACTTGCGACTTATAAAGCAACAAACTTTGCCCCGACGTGAAGTACTGCCTCGCTCTATTTAGTACTCCTAGTTTTTTTGTATGTTATACCGAGAGGTGGACGAGATGCCAGTAGTAACACAGATACATAAAGGTTATCTGGAAGAGATTCCTCATTAGCGATAAGACCGCCAATTTGTTATTTCTTTTATTGTTTTAATTGTTTTGTATTCTATATACGCAATAAATTATATTATAATTATTATTATATCCTACATGGTTTGAGCTTTTGCCCCTACCAATAAATGTACTTAATAATTTGTAAAATAACTTGTAGTTATTAGTTATTAGAAGAACAAACTGGATGGTGACATCCGAAAACCGATGATTCTGAACTCGACATTAAATTTTTTGTGTTATTTGTTTTAAAAACATGAAAAAGCCGACAAAAATTCCAAGCAAAGGGGTTCAGAATCATGTGCTGTGTCTATGGTATCAATTAGCGTTACGGTGTAACTTAGACCCAAAGTATCTTTAAAAGACTTTAAGGGTTTCTACTATTCTGACTTTACTTTGAAATAGTAGGATTGTTGACAACAACGAATATTTGTTGTTATGTTATCAATATTCTATTTCGCTAATAAATACCGGTACCTAGCTGACTGTTGTAGTTATATAAGCAAATATTAAAAAAAATATATAAAAAAGTATATATTTTACAAAAATTAATAATGACACACTTGACACTTATAGTAAGTAAGTACCCCCTATAATTTTTTATAGAAAACTTTCCAAGCGAGTTCTGATAACAATCATTTCCATCAATAGTTTTTTCAATTTAATCTAAACAATAGATAACCTAAATGGCGATTTTATGAGAAAGATCTTAAGTTGAATTCAAGTTGACACCTATTAATCTATCATTAGTAAATGTGGAAATGACTTTTAAATTTTTCTTATAATAATATTCCTCATTAATACAACTTAAGCTAAACTGACAATAAACATTTGTGTATCAGAGTTCGCCTAAGAGCTAAACATCAAGTTATTTGTCATAAAAACTTAACTGTTTTAATTAAACACAACAATGCAAACTCTCCCATTTCAATCCCAAAGCATAGCGATTCAAACGCTTTCATTTTCAACTTGTCTGAGATTTCTATGATGGAAGTTACAATAAAGTTACGACAGATAAATAACTGGATCTGTCTCTAGACATCCCAAAAAATCCCGTATTTCTAATTATCTGTAGCGGTAATGAGATCTTGGATCTGCTTCGTCCAGTTGTTCTTCGTCGGGAATATAATAATCTACCTCGTAAGCAGGTGATACCTCCAGAGTAGAGTTTATGCTATAAGGAAAGTCCTGTAGTACTGCTCGAGTATTGTACTTCGTGGCAGGCATATCATAGAGCCTTCTTAGGAAGGCACGGGAAGAAGCAACAACTTTTCCGTTTTCCGGCGTATTTCTGTGTACTACGCTGCTATTGTATAATATTGGAAAATCAGCACTATAAACGCCACTGTTTTTGTTAAAATTATCAAAAAATCTATTAAACACATCCTTCCGAAACTGCATTTCGTAATCGTCATCTGCTTCTGGACTAATTTCAATTCCCTTCGATTCTCTTACGTCGTCATGTACATTCTTCATCATGGGCGTTTTGGTGTACGGTTGAACATAGTCAACAGGCAGTTCGTATTCTACATCCTTTGCCTCATTGAAAAAACCTCTGTAATTTTTGCTAAAGAAGGATGCCCTATCATAATTTTCATCTTGATTTGCACCTACTGCTAAACCTTTTGGTTTAGTGAACTGTTTAAATGGGATCTTTTGATAGTTTTTATTTTTATCTGCTATGTAATGTAAAGGTCTCTCTTTAGGTTGCTGCATGTTGTGATCTTGACCTTTTGTGGTGTAAGTTGGTAATGTAATAACTGAAATCGGATCAAAAGCTTGAGACTTTTCGTTGACCATGTACGAATTTACTTTATCTTTGAAGTTGTTGTCATAAAAATCAAAGTTAACTAGTGGTTTTTGTTTTGGCGGAAAATATTGAACGGTAGCTTTTCTCTCCGGTAACTTATAGTTATAAATTTGTTTAACATTTTCAGATTTTGGAATTGTCAAAGATTTAGTATTGTCTGGGACACTAAATTTTTTCAGATCAATATTAGCTACGTAGTCAAAGTCTACATCATCGTCAAGGATATCGTAGTATTCAACGCGGCCCAAGAATTTGGTTTTATTCCTCAAGAATAACTTTGATCCGTTATTCTTTAATGAAAAGTTTTGTTTACTATCAGATACAGTCAGAAGTGGTGATTGAACAGTTGGAATTGTTGCTGGATTTGCCTCTGACTTTTCATTTTTTTTTATTGTTTGAATAATTTTGTGGTTTTTGTCTGTCTCATCGTATTCATTGTAAAATATATCAAATTTTTCTGATTTTTTTTTTTTAAATTGTCGTTCCTCAGCTATTTTTCCTAATTTCTGCCTCAGTTCTGACAAATCAATCCTTTCTTTTTCTGCTAGAGTTGTCAACCCTGTTTCAGTTTTATTTTTTAAAACTTGCTTCAAGGATTTCGAAGAATTTGTTGGGTTAAAAACTATACCTAATGAACTTATACTTTCGTTTCTCCAGCTATTGTCATCTGGATCTCTTAAAAATGGTTTCGGTGGCTGAATTACCATTTTTTTCAATGGTTTGTAGTTAGAACTGACCGAGTAAATACTAGAATTTTTCGTTTCTTCGGAACTTATCGGCTGAACACCTAACACATCCTGAGGCTTCTTATCTCTGGAACTTGGTCTATCAGCATTCACTTGATTTTCTTCAAACATTTTTTCTTTTAATAGTTGTTCTAAAATCTCGTCATCTGCCTGTGAGTAAACAAACAATAATTTACTTGCTGTGTAATATAGGAAAACATTAGCTATAGTATTATTCCTAGAATATTATCCTCTTTTACTTTTTTTTAATAAAGTTAACGTGTTATGTACACAAAATATACAATAAACATGGTTTTATGAATATTATAACATATCTGTATATCTAGAAACATATTAGCATATCATGTGACCTTGTCGTGTTTTGACAACCCGTCCAAAGGGCAGCTCAGTCATTTTAAAAGAGCTGATCTAGTTGCTATTTGCATTCATTGCAGCAAAGAGCAAAATAGCAAACGTCGACGACGCGTAATAAAATCGGCGCCATAGTTCTTATCCAGTCTGATTAAACATCTTATCTGCAATCAATAATGCCTAAAGTTGCCGATGTACGTACATGCTGGACCTGTCAACATTGTTAGAGTTGTCACGTTAAAAAACCCCTTAAAGAGTTTTTGAAGACCGGTAAATAAATCCTTTGCCATGTTCAAATAATGAATAAAAAAACTTGTAATCTTAAAAAATCTGAATAATCTTACAAATCTTAATACAACTAAGTTAAAACTTATTGTTTTTAAAATGAAAATAATGTTTATCTTATTTGTTAAATGAAATTGGTATGTGTGTATAATATTTTTCTCATAGTTTTAATTTTATTTTATAAAACATCACGGTTTATTTCACAAATTTAATCGTATTAAAATTATTTCGAGGATTTTGGTGGGGGTACGAACGGTTCTTGACCTTTCCTTGCTCCGCTGCGTGCGACTTTATAAGCAACCAAGTAAGAGGGCCAAGCTGGTATTCGGGTGCACCCCGAGATGGCAGCAGTACTCCATATGGGGCCGGACTTGCAACTTATAAAGCAGCAACCTTTGCCCCAACGTGAAGTACTGCTTCGCTCTGTTGAGGACATCAAGTTTTTTGGATGTCAGCTTCACCTTGTCTTGCAGATGACCTCGAAACTGAACATCGCTGGAGATGTCAACACCAAGGATCCCAATGCTCTAGGAGATGGAGAGGGCAGTGTTCTGAAATTGTGGGACCACAGTGAATGGGGTTTTCTTAGCGGCTAACTCGGAGACTTGTGACTTTGTCGGGTTGAATCTGACCAAAGTTTTCCCGTTCCCAGTCAGAGACCTTGGACAGTGTGGTCTCGATTTGAGACACAAGTTCTTCATGTTTTTCCTCCGCAACGGAACGAGGGATGCTTGCACGACCCGTGTAATAAGCATCTACAGTACTGTCATCTGTATAGCAATGTATGTTGTTGATGTCCAACATGTCTCTTATATGCAGTAGAAACAGTGTAGGAGACAGCACAGAGCCTTGTGGGTACCAGCATTAATGTCCATGCTATCAGAGCAACTACCGTCAATTACGGTTCGTATGCGTCTGCCGAACAAAAAGCTAGCCACCATTTGCACAAACCCTCGGGCACTCCATAAGATGGCAACTACGATAGAAGACCCCGGTGCCAGACCCAATCGAACGCCTTCGCTTTGTCCAGGACACAGGCCTCCCCCTGACTCTCAATCGCTAGTGCCCATCAATGTGTGAAAGTCACCAGTCGAGCGACCGCGGCGAAAGCCATATTGACGGTTGCTGACCAGGTCGTGTTTTTCTATCTTAAGCTGTGTGTTGATCACACGCTCCATCAACTTGAAGAGGAGAGAGGTAATAGCGATAGGCCTGTAATTCCATGGATCTAATCTATCGCCCTTTCTGGGCACATTCGCAGTCTTCCATGAAGGCCGAAATTGCCTAGTATGGTTAGAAAGCGCGAAAAGGCGGTTTATACAGGACATAACTCAGGAGCACACCGTTTAAGCACCACCGCTGGTAAACCGTCTGGCCCACTCGATTTATGAATGTCTAGAGAAAGCAACGCCCGCCGGACCTCCTTGTGTTATGGAGATATCCGGCATGTTCTTACCGCACCACGGTATAGTAGGTGGAATTGGAGACAAAGAGACTGCCCAAAAGATCGGCTTTCTCTTTGGCACTATGGGCCAAGTCACCATCGGTCTTTCACAGTGGTTGTGACGACGACTGGCAGAAGTTCCCTTCGACAACTATAGCAAGCGACCAGAAAGCACGACTTCCAGAGGGTTAGCTCGCAAGTCACCCACCTATTATACCGATGAATTGGAATATAGCTCTGGCAGTTGCTTTCTTACAGTCTCGAGGCAGCATTTAATTTGCGTTTAAACACAGAAACATTCGGATCCCTATTAAACCACGGTTGTTTTTTGACGCCGACAGCTACTCGCAGGTTAGGAAAAAACATTCCATACCAGCGAGGATTGTCTCAGTGACTGCGGCTGCGCAGACGTAAGGATCTTCTGAGATAAAGCAGAGCTGCCTCCACGGGTACGATGCATAAATTTCTCGCAATCCATCCCAATCTGCCGACTTATAGCCACACTCGGCACAGATAATACGCTTGCTGGCACGGTGGGCGGAAGGGCCCCTGATCCTCTATTGTAGTAGCCGGGTACACCCCGGTCTTCTTCTCCAGCGCGAATACTATTTCAGAGAATTCACAAAGGTTGGCGGTTCAGCCTCCGAGGGCGGAGATTAAGTACTCCCTAGGTTCAGGAACCCGTTCAACCTACGGGTGGCCAGCGGTCAGTCGTGTCATCAGGTCTCCCTGACCGCCGCACCAGCACGCCATGTCTACGCCGAGCAATGACAGCAACGAGCACCACACTGTTCCTCCGCTGTCTGCGCAACGAATCGTCAAACAGTCGTCATTAAGCCAAATCACGGCCGTATATACGGCTTTAAAACCCAGAAGTGAAGTGGCCACTAGCTTGATAAGGTCTGCCAATCCGCAATAGGCCAGCGTGATGGATTATGACCTAAACCTCATTTTTATAAGAAAAGGCCTTTACCCTTTTAGCGCTATATAATATGCATTTTATTTTCTAAGTCATGAATAAAATTTTTATTGCAACTACAGTCTTGGAGATCAATGTATAGAATATTTTATTGATTACTTACCAATTGACTTTGTGTTCTTGAGTTGTCAGCGTTTGGAAGCCCCAGTTCTGCTATATCTTTATTTTCTGTTCCATTCATGTTCCTTTTAGCAATTGTTTCGTTATTTTGATTCTGCTCAAAGGTAATATCTAGGAAACCGCCTCTGCTTGATGTCACAGCGTGAAACTTGGTTGTTTTAGATGTAGTTGTGGATAATACACTTTTTGTTTGATCCGGGGTTTCCAAATTTTTTAAAACTTTATTTAATTCCGTCAAAGGTAACTCAGAAGTAATATTAAAATTATTTTCTAAAGTCACTCGGGGTCGCCTTGAATCTGCTTTAGATACAAAATCTACGTTTTGAGAAGGGAGTAAATTCTCACTTTCCAAATTATTTTTTGTACTTTGATCAGTACTTTTGTCCTTCGAAGTATATACCTTCAAGTCGCTGAATATACTTTCTGTAGTGTTGGAACTTGTTGAATCGTCCATGAATGGCACTGTAGATCTATAGGATTTTTTCACTATATGACTTTTTTTTGTAGTATGAGAATTATCATTACCAATATATGTTTTTGTAGTAACATTTGAATCGTCTTTGTGTTTTGTAACTAAAAATGAAATACGTTGGATGACAGGATCAGTAGACGCTGATGATGCTATTATTTCATGTTTCTCGTTATTTTGAAGTTTGGATAATTGCAGAGATTTCGGCTTTACCCCTAAAGAAACTGTACTAATAGGTATACTTGAATAATCATAATTACCGTCATCTTCGTTATATACATTTTGTACACGTCTACTCAGTATATTTTCTGTTGTATGCTCAGTTTTAGAATTTACTATTGTTGAATGTTTATCATATAAATCCAACAAACGAATATCTTTTGGTGCATATTTTGATGACGTTAGTTTAACTTTTGAATGTGATAGCAAAATCGCTTCGTGTGGTACTCCTGTTGAGTTGTTAATTTGAATATAATTTTCTGAGACAGTTCTTTCATTCAATTGAATATTTTCTGATTTAGTTGCATCACTGACATTCTCTTTATTATTTGAAAATCTATTCATAGAACTATAAAAATTGTATACCGTCCTATTTTTTGTTGAATCTAATATTACATTCGTGCTTTGGTTTTTATCTGATTTCATCATTTTATTTATTTGTGTATTATTTTTCTGTTTAGTAATATTTTTGTCCCGTATTTCTAATTTAGTCAAACTACTTTTTTCCTTATTATTTGAGAAATAATTTACTTTTGTTTCTTTGTTACCCGAAGCAGATGAAACTTCATTGCTACTATGTTTTTTGTAGTTCAATGGCAATACTTTTGTTTTTTCTTTAGTGTCAGTCAAATTGATATCTCCTTTATGCTTTTTCTCCGATGAAGGGCTTGAGTTTTCTCTACCTATTGATTTACTATACAGATGCGGCAAGCTTTTAATGCTGTTGTTGAAATTTAATACTTTATCTAAACTGTTACGATTGGGATATCTATAGTTATATGTCATGTTATAAACTAATGGTGTGCTTATCTCTTTACCTGCTTGGTGCTTATCACCCAAACTGGTATTTTGTTTGTCAATTGTTTCTTCAAGTACCTTATTAGTAACATCTTTGACAGTTTTCCACTTTTCTTTCAAAGTGGTAACTTCTGTTACAACCGTCGTGGAGTTGTGGCTTTTATTCTTCTGTAACTCAACACCTATGATTTTGTTGACAGTAGCACTTACATTCTCACTTTTATTTTTAACTACACTAATCACCGTTTTATTATCTTCTGGTAAAATAATTTTTCTCTCGATTATAGCGCTTTCTTCCACATTTTGATCTTTGTTTGTAATCGCTTGCTTACTTCGGGCAATTATAAATGTATGCACTGGAGATTCAATCAGCACCGATAAGATTGAAAATAATATAACCCATAACCTGAAACATAGAACAGTTAAATTTAGTTGGCGCTTTAAAACATTATAAGCAATAAAATCTATTTTTATAACATGACTTTTCAAACTCTTTGTTTACAAATTAATTTTGTTAAAGATCCCCTACTTTGACATACTACTACATGACATTATAATTAATCAATTTATACTTAAGTGTATACCTTATTAATAACATGGCTTAATGTATCGATCCGCTGTAGTCAGTAGATCAAATAAGATATTATAGAAGGCGAAGTGAAATGTAAATACGCCAGAGAAGGCGATCTCTAGGAGTAGGAGTCGATACGGAAAGACAATGGACTATTGTTAAACAGACGTACTTACTACACAAGTTAATATATGTATATATTGAGGATAAAAGGTTTTGTATATTTTTTAAAATATAAAGCATAACTATACCTAACCCCTTTGTCTGCCTCTGTTCGTGTTTATCTTTCTCATTGCCTCTGTCTATGTTCTACTATTAGTGTGTACGTTCGTAGAAAATAAAACTTCCGCGACTTCTATTTTAAACATATCTCAAACATACTGGTACAAACTTCGTATATTCCAGGACTAAACGACACATTCCTCTCTCTTTTATCTAGTTTTAACCTACTTAGTTGAAATTAGGCATAATAACGTATATTTGGTAGTGGTTCAGGCAAAATAAAACGAATTTAGTAGGAAGAATACAATGATAAGTGATACCAAAAACAGCATGTTCGTTCGTGTTTAGACAATAGACTATACTCAACAAGCCCTAGAATTTGATACCGAAAACAACAAATTGATACCGAACACGACAATTTGATACCGATCACGACAATTTACTAACGACATTTATCTTAATTTTTTTCGAGTTGTTAAATATATTTTTAAATTCACCAGTATGGATTTATTGAGTCGTCATATTTCTAATCTATAGGTACTAATATTACAGAAGGTAAAATTGGTTCATTTGTTTATATATAGAGGGTACCGGTACCTAATCTCTGCAACTATTAAACCGATGTAAAAAATTGGTTCGGCAGCAAGTACCCTACATGCAACTTCTCTTGAGAAAAATACTTTTACAAAAAAAAAATTACGTCATATTGGATCCGCCATTTCGAATTTTAAATAACTGATAAAAAATTCGAAATCAGCGCCCTCGAAAACCCTTTGCTACCCCTCGATACATTAAATTTTACATGAAATTTATGTTGCGTGCATAAAAAAGTCAGTTTTTTACGGATAAAAAACGAACCGCTGTACCGATTTATTTCAGACTCCTTTCAGATCTAAGTCGTGACGTGGCGTATCGATTGATATGTCATCAGAGCGATTCGGTCCAGTAGTTATTGAGGAATCGAAGGCCAAAATATGTCTACATACATACGTCCACACACACACACATAGACATCACTCTAAAAATGATTGCAAATGATTCTCCAAGTCTTGAAACGTAAAGAAAACACAACTCAAACTTCCCTCTCTATCTCCAAGAGCATTGGGATCCTTGGTGTCGACATCTCCAGCGATGTTCAGTTCCGAGATCATTTACAAGATAAGGTGAAGCTGGCGTCCAAAAAGCTTGGTGTACTCAACAGAGCGAAGCAGTACTTCACGTCGGGACAAAGGTTGTTACTTTACAAGTCGCAAGTTCGACCCCATATGGAGTACTGCTGCCATCTCTGGACGGGTGCACCCGGATACCAGCTTGGCCCTTTTGACTCGGTTCAACGACGGGCTGTGAGACTTGTCGACGATTCCAAACTCACTTGCGGTATCGAGCCCTTAAGTCTGAGGAGAGACTTTGCCTCCCTGTGTGTGTTCTACCGCTTGTACAATGGGTTGTGTTCTGAGAAATTGTTCGAAATGATGCCCACGGCTACTTTCTACCATCGCACCGCTTGCCATCGGCAGGGAAATCATTCTCACACTTTAGAACCTAAATGGTCACGTACAGTGCGGTTTCAGAGAAACTTCCTCCCGTGAACGCTTAATTTGTGGAATGAACTCCCTGCCAAGGTTTTCTGCAAGGACTACAGTATGGAGTTCTTCAAGAAAGAAGTTATTAGATTTCTGAAGGGTCGGCTCTCTAATCTACAATTTTTTAGCCTGCCCACCTGCTTTTCCGCGACTTGAGACTATGCAGATGACTCGCCGGCTCAGTCGTTCACTAACTCTATGTCGGAAGACATGTGAATTTGGAAGTCCATCGAAAGACCCAGTTTTGTCTAGGCAAGGAGTCTTGACAAATATTTCACAGACTGTGGGGGCTCATTCCTAATGCATCTATAAATTTGTAGTTTAGGTATGTGTGTTAGCCAAGCCAACGTGCTGCGGGCCTGGTCAGGCGTAAAGTTCATTACGTTACGTTACGTGCCTCCGCCTGCGCCTGCAGCTCGCGTGCCGCCACGTTACACGTTACCGACCATTATTTAGCAATGCGCGTACGTCGCATATCGTTGTGTCACTCAGTCTGATCACCGACTTATAGTTAGACTACTTCATATCGTGATATCGTTAGGTTTAAGGTATATGCGATTCAGATTTTTTTTTTCTTTTTTGATATCCGTGACTAGGGAATATCTTCGAGGACACGCTATCTTGTATAATATGAAAAGTAAACTGGCTGAATGATATAACGCAAGCCCAAACAACTGTGCCTAGAGACTTGAAATTTTGCACATAAGTTTTTGTTATTATAACGTAGGCGAGCACTAAGAAACGATTTTCCAAAATTCATCCCTTAAAGTGGGGTTGAAAGTTCGTATGGAAATCAGTTTTTGGCCTTTAGGTTGAAAATTAAAATTGTCATTTTTACCGTTTTTGGAAAAAAAAACAATTTTGGCGTTTTAGGATTTCTTTGTATATTATAACAAGAAAATATAAACAAAACTCAGTCGTAGACCTATAGTTTAAATACATTTCCATACCGTTGTGGCGTTTCCGTGTATCGTGGCAGCGGCCAGTGGGACAATATAAATATTTGCCTTGAGTCTGGTTGTTTGTCCTGTGCAGGAGGCAGGTCACTCACTACCCACGCAACCACAGGGGCTGCCCATTTGAACGTCTTCTGCATTTTTCTTGTTCAAACAATGTTATGCAAACTATTAAAGTGACAAATATAAAATAATTACATAAAATTTAAATCTCAGCATCGTTTTTGGGACAAACGTACAGGGAAAATGTTATGTAAAGAAAACTTTGTCGAGTAATGTATTAATTTTAGTCGAAAAATGCTGTTTTGTTTTCTCTTTCTAATGAATACATTTTTATTATTTGTTCTCTCTGTCGCCTACAAGTGATTGATATAAAGATTGCATAACTAAAAATCAAAATATATTCAAATTTCAATAACAAAGTTCAAACGGTTTTATTTCGAACTATACTTGTGTTTTATTCAGAAAAGCATGAATTTAGTAAGAGTCCGTCCGCCATTATCACTGTTTGTGCGTGGCGTGTTTACGATTTAGTATTTTTCGCGGGTTTTGTTTAGTTTACTGTTTTATTGTAATTTCATCTCACGCATTTGTTCATTGCGGTGAGTTTTGTTTTACCCTTGGCATAATTCCCCCTTCGCCACTGATACCTTATAATGACACAGTAGAGAATCTTGGAATAAAAATCGATTGTTACTTGACACGGAGACCACGTGGATGAAATTGTTCGCTGCAAACAGCTCTTTACGACGACTACGTATTATTTCCTTAACTCTACCCACTAAAATTTCTTTTGTACAATTTTGACTTATCCCTTTTCTCGGTTATGCTTACGTTAGCTAACCTGACCTTACAGTCAAGTGTTAAAATAAAGTGCTGTTTGAACTACGGGTATCTGCACCAATATATAATATAAATAATATATATACAATACCTTTAAGCGAGCAGTACTTGTATAGTATATGTATATATATAAAAATATATATTTATTATCTGAATCACGGAAACAGCTCCAACGATTTTCGTGAAAATTAGTATGCGTGGGGCTTCGGGGGCGATAAATCGATCTAGCCAGGTTTCATTTTTAGAAAACGTCGATTTATCCGTGTTTTTAGGCAAAATGATAAACTGAAAACTATGACTCTACATGACATATATTGGCGAGTTGTAATACTATTATTTTTTCCGACATAGCAACACTGAAGCTAGGGTGAATGACCCATATATCAGCCCCCTTACTATTTTTTCAACTTTAAATGGTTACTACGTTCTCATAATAAACAATAACTTAAGAGTCTTACTTGTTACTTGTAGCTTGTAATCTTGAGTTTGCATTATTATGCATAACAATGACAAGATACTAGTAAAACTATTAATAAAACATGTTTTTGTGAATTCTGTGGTATTTTCCAAATATCAGCCTTTGGATGTAATATCAGCCTCATGCGTACCAAACATCAGCCTAGCATTTTTTCGTGATTTTAGATGCTTATGCTCTAAGATTTGATAGAAATATTTTTACCATACACTTAGGTCATGTGATTCGTTGCTAGTGGCAAAGAAAATTCATCCGCTACTGCGCCTGCGTGGGATTCTTACGTGAACCTGTGATCCAACAGAGTTAAAAAGTATTCTGTGTTAGTCTTTGTTCCTCCATCTACCCTTTACCGAAAATTAAGTAGACCCTTGCATCGTCGACATATATAAAGCCTCCTAAGTTCAGATATATTGCATTACAAGCAGTGTTGCGGTGAAGGGCTCACCCTGTCATGTAGGACTAAAGTAGTTGGTGAAAAGAAATAATCCCCTAAATAATGATATTATATATAAATATATGGGGATAAAAACCGTTGAGGTATAAAGATAAAAAACGAAAAGCATAGTCATTATATCAATTACTACAAGTCTCACTATACAAATAACTTAAACAAAATAATGGAAAAGACTTATGGCTGTGATTGTACTTTTTTTTATTATTTTAGTTTAAAAATGACGATATAGTCATATGAAAGCTTGGGAAGCTGTTTTTTAAGTAAAGCTATACTAGATAAACATATTTTAACGTGTTATGAATAATGTCAAGCACGAAAAAGTACAATCGCAAACAAAAATCGATAATTGAGTAAAAAAATATAAGTGGAGGCTGATATTTGGAACAGTTTCGGTACTAAATTTCAGCCACCCCGGCTGATATATGGCACTCCATACAAACAAATGGACCAAACATCAGCCCTCTATTAAAGTCTCAATCCAGGAGAAAATTTACTTGATTTTTCTAATTAACTGTACAAATTATCTATAGTTGTTCCCTTAAATTATAAAGATATACCTAAGAATCAAAGTAAGTGATATATCGCTAACTAAGTGTCCAGAAAAATCACGCGTTTTTGTTAAAATTTGCGTGTATTAGCACAACAATCCGTGAAATGGAGATTAAAAGAACCCTAACGAAGGGATAGGAACGATAATTGAAAGATGACGTCGGAAATATATATTCTTTTAAAAAAAAGACCATAGGTGATGATAGGGCATGTTACTTCTTGTTTATCACAGAAAAAAGCATGCCCGGCTGATATTTGGGGGAGGCTGGTAATAGGAGCATTCACCCTACTTGACAATAGATGGCGTTGTTAAAAAAAACGAACAAAGCTCGGTCCCCCAGATACTATAAGTGTATGACACATACAAACACACAAAATCTTCCTAGAATTAAGAAATATAATACACAGACATAGAAATAATCTGTCTTCGTTCATATAAGTGTATGTGTACATATGTATCTTGTGATATATATAAAATAGTCGTATTGTTATATCATAGTGTATATTACATTATATTTATTGATTTTCTAGAACTTAAAAATATTAATTTACATGCACTTCCTCTTGCCAGTCGTTTTGTTATTTCCTGTACCCAAAGGTTGTCATTTTAGCGATAAGACCGCCTATTATACATATATCTATCACAACTATGATTAACGAGTCATGTGTTTCACAGTCGTCACTCCTAAGAACGTACTAATTATGCAATGTATTTAGATACAGTGACAAAAAAAAAGTAATTTTGGAATGTTGATTAAGATATGGTATGGTATAGCTACTTCTTTCTTCTTTTACTATGTACTTACATTTAAAAACAAAACTCAATAGCCTACCTTACAAAATGGTAGGACACTGCAAGTACTCGCTCGAATAAGCCACCCGAACAACTAAGCAGGGCATAGCGAGTACTTGCTCGAATGAGCGGCCCGAACTGGGGAAGTACCTCCACCTTACAGAAAACCGCGGCCATAATAACACTAACATTGAGTAGTGTTGTGTTCCTGGCGGTGAGTAAGGTTGCCAGAGCTCTTTGAGGATTCGCTGCGCGGACAGCAGAGGACCGGCGGTGCTTGTTGCTGTCATACTCGGCGTAGACGCGGCGTGCTGGTTCGGCGGTCAGGGAGACCTGATGAAACGGCTGACCGCTGGCCGCCCGCAGGTTGAACGGGATCCCGAACCCAGGGATCACTTAATCTCCGCCCTGGGAGGCTGATTCGCCAGCCTGTGTAAAGTATCTGAAGTGGTAGTCGTGCCGGAGAAGGAGACCGGAGTGGACCCGGCTACTACAACAGAGGGGGATCAGGGGCCCTTCCGCCCGCCGTGCCAGCAACCGTATCATCTGTGGCGAGCTTCGGCAGTCTTAGAACCGCACCCTTTGTCCTCTATGCTGTCTGTGCAGTGAATCCTCATCCTTAGTCTTAGTAACTTTTTTTTTATATATATTATGGCCAGAAGACAGAAAAAGAAAAGAGTTTGCACAGCGGCTACTCCATCCACATATAATGTGGATTTTTGCAACATCAGGGGTATTCACGCAAATCTTAACGCAGTCCACCACCATCTCGAAACTGCGCAGCCGACCATTCTTTTTCTAACGGAGACGCAGATATCCTGCCCGGCCGACACATCATACCTTCATTATCCCGGCTACAAACTCGAACACAATTTTATGAGTCGTGCCGGTGTATGTATGTTCGTCCGGGAGGATATCTGCTGTCGCCGCCTTCATAGCCTTGAAGACAGGGACCTGTCGATATTGTGGGTGCGCGTAGATTACGGCGGCCACACTCGTATCTATGCGTGCCTATACAGGTCTCATAGCGGTGACACGGACGTAACTCGACTCTTCACGCACCTGAGTTTGACGACTGACAAAGTTCTAGAGCAATATCCCACAGCAGAACTAGTTATTTTGGGAGACTTTAACGCCCACCATCGCGAGTGGCTCAGTTCTCGAACCAATAACTATGCTGGGATATCTGCTCATGAATTTGCTCTGACCTATGGATTCTCTCAGCTGGTACTTTCTCCAACGAGAATACCAGATATAGAGGAACATACGAGCTCCTTACTGGACCTTCTGCTGACTACTCGTCCGGACGGGTACTCCGTCTCAGTGGATGCGCCTCTTGGCTCCTCGGACCACTGTCTCGTTCGGACTCAAGTGTCATGCACACAACCTGATCCTTCTGGGCCAACTAACTGGCGTCGTGTGTGGCACTATAAGTCGGCAGACTGGGATGGATTGCGTGAATTTTACGCATCGTACCCGTGGAGGCAGATCTGCTTTAACTCAGAAGATCCTGACGTCTGCGCAGCCGCAGTCACTGAGACAATCCTTGCTGGTATGGAATGCTATATTCCTAACCCGCGAGTAGCTGCCGGCGTCAAAAAACGACCGTGGTTTAATAGGTCTTGCAGAAAAGCTAAAATTCTTAAGCAAAATGCATATGAGGCTTGGACCACGGCTCGTTTTAATAAGGATCCGAATATTTCTGAGTTAAAACGCAAATTAAATGCTGCCTCGAGGTTCAGTAAGAAAGCAACTGCCAGAGCAAAATTCCAATTCATCGGCAAAATAGGTGGGCGACTTGCGAGCTATCCTTCTGGGAGTCGTGCTTTCTGGTCGCTTGCCAAAGCTGCCGAAGGAAACTTCTGCCAGTCGTCGTTACCACCACTGCGAAAGACCGATGGTGACTTGGCCCATAGTGCTAAAGAGAAAGCCGATCTACTGGGCAGTCTCTTTGCCTCGAAATCGAATATGAGCGATGAAGGCGCTGTACCACCTACTATACCGTGGTGCGGTAAGTCCATGCCGGAAATCTCCATAACGCAGCGGGAGGTCAGGCGGGCGTTGCTTTCTCTAGACGTTCATAAGTCGAGTGGGCCAGACGGTATACCAGCAGTGGTGCTTAAGCAGTGTGCTCCTGAGTTATGTCCTGTACTCACGCGCCTCTTCGCGCTTTCCTACCACACTAGGCAATTTCCGTCTACATGGAAGACTGCGAATGTGCACCCGGTGCCCAAAAAGGGCGATAGATCAGATCCATCGAATTACAGGCCTATCGCTATTACCTCTCTCCTCTCTAAGGTGATGGAGCGTGTGATCAACACACAGCTTCTAAGATACCTAGAAGTACACGATCTGGTCAGTGACCGTCAATATGGCTTTCGCCACGGTCGCTCGACTGGTGACCTTCTAGTGTATCTCACACACCGATGGGCACTAGCCATTGAGAGTCAGGGGGAGGCATTGGCATGTAGCCTGGACATAGCGAAGGCGTTCGATCGGGTCTGGCACCACGGTCTTCTATCGAAGTTGCCATCTTACGGAGTGCCCGAGGGTTTGTGCAAATGGGTGGCTAGCTTTTTGTCCGGCAGACGCATACGAACCGTAGTTGACGGTAGTTGCTCTGATAGCATGGACATTAATGCTGGTGTCCCGCAAGGCTCTGTGCTGTCTCCTACGCTGTTTCTACTGCATATCAATGACATGTTGGACATCAACAACATACATTGCTATGCAGATGACAGTACTGGAGACGCTTTTTACACGGGTCGTGCAAACATCCCTCGTTCCGTTGTGGAGGAAAACCGCGGAGAACTTGTGTCTCAAATCGAGACCACACTGTCCCAGGTCTCTGACTGGGGACGGGTAAACTTGGTCCGATTCAACCCTACAAAGACACAAGTGTGCGCGTTCACCGCTAAGAAAACTCCATTCACTGTGGTCCCACAATTCCAGAACACTCCCCTCTCCATCTCCAAGAGCATTGGGATCCTTGGTGTCGACATCTCCAGCGATGTTCAGTTCCGAGATGATTTACAAGATAAGGTAAAGCTGGCGTCCAAAAAACTTGGTGTACTCAACAGAGCGAAGCAGTACTTCACGTCGGGGCAAAGGTTGTTACTTTACAAGTCGCAAGTTAGGCCCCATATGGAGTACTGCTGCCATCTCTGGGCAGGTGCACCCGGATACCAGCTTGGCCCTTTTGACTCGGTTCAACGACGGGCTGTGAGAATTGTCGACGATTCCAAACTCACTTGCGGTATCGAGCCCTTAAGTCTGAGGAGAGACTTTGCCTCACTGTGTGTGTTCTACCGCTTGTACAATGGGTTGTGTTCTGAGGAATTGTTCGAAATGATGCCCACGGCTACTTTCTACCATCGCACCGCTCGCCATCGGCAGGGAATTCATTCTCACACTTTAGAACCTAAATGGTCGCGTACAGTGCGGTTTCAGAGAAACTTCCTCCCGCAAACGCTTAAGTTGTGGAATGAGCTCCCTGCCAAGGTTTTCTGCAAGGACTACAGTATGGAGTTCTTCAAGAAAGAAGTTATTAGATTTCTGAAGGGTCGGCAACGCGCAAGTGATACCCCTGGTGTTGCAAGCGTCCATAGGCTACGGTGACCGCTTACCATCAGGCGGGCCGTAAGCTTGTTTGCCACCCTAGTGGTATTAAAAAAAAAAAAAAAAAAAATACTTTCTAATAGTTTATACTTTAACAAATCAATAAATACCCACTATTAAAAATATGTACACAGTAACCAATCATAGGAGCAATAGGCTCCTAAAAAATGGACTATTACAAATGGCGAAGTTTACTAAGTGCTGCTTTACACATATATTGCTGCTTTAATAAGAATTTAAAAACAGACATAGATGAAATGAATAAAGAGGGTCTAGTGACGTGGCAAATCACTGTTACAAAATGATTCAACACACAAGTTGCTGCAGAAAAGCCAAATTTATTTAATATATAACTTTTCGGAATGTGCCTGTAAAGTAAAAGCATTTTTAGAGATGTATGCGTGTTTTATCATGCATGCTAGTGCGTTGCGTTTTTTCATACATTTCGCACGCAAGGTCACGCAGACGCGGGGCGGCGGCGCGGCTCGCTCGGATTAGTATGAAAAAAAGTCCACGCACCCGCGTGCGTGATAAAACACACATATCTTTGCAAACACTCTAAAAGACACTAAAAAGGAACCCTAAAATTTAGGGAAAAACCTAACCATATGACATGGTCGTAATACATACATTGTGTACAAATGTGGGATAGACAACTGAGCCATAGTTCCTTCTTAACGTATTTTTTATTCGAAAAATCTAGGAAAATTAAGTATTCAATCCATTATTTTTTTGAGTTAAGTAATTAAAAACTTGGAATGCCTATTGTACTTAATCCTTCGGTGCGCGAGTCTAACTTTGTTTTAAAGTTTAATTTAAGTTGTTATTTTAGCGCAGAGGTTCGTTTATAACGTGTAGGTACCTTTAGGTTGTTACTCTATTATTTGTTCGGCGCGGAACAACAACAAACAATGCAACAATGCATCTCGCTTGTTACGAATCACATCACAAATGATGTAACTCTGAGGTGGTACACACTCCGATGACCGGCGACGGTGCTATAACATCAGGTTTGGACTTAATTTTTTTCAGAAGGCGTAGTTCACTAAACAATAATGTATACTATACTCTACCTTCATAACTAATAAGATTCACAAGGACCTTGTAATAGTTTTTTCTATAGTCATATGATCCGAGACTCCTTAACTCAACCTTATCAGCCTCATACGTCCCCACTTGTAAGGAGTAAGGCACAGCCTATACTCACCGATTTGGACCATAGTCCACACGCGGGCCCAGTGCAGATCGTGGACGTCTATTTGACCTATGCAGGTTGTTTTGTGCTGACGACGTCTTTTACACAACAATGAATCGAACAAAACCATCCTGATTTTTTTTATATTACTTCTAACTATAAGTTTAGGTCGGTGGTGGCCTGGGGCTGGGGCTGGGGCTGGGGCTGGGGCTGGGAGTATCGATTTTGAGGGTTCGTCCCAACAACAGTTTTTTAGACAAACAACTTAGATATTTGAAAACTCGTTAAAGTTTCGCGTTGTTGAACGCGAATCAAAACAGTAAAACAGTAAAAACCGCAGTTCTCTCTGCACTTTTCTAAAGCTGTCAATCACATTCCTATTTTAAATTATAAAGTAAAATAAAATACCTTCGCACATTCTTTTACTAAAAAAATACCGTATTTGTTTTCAAAGACTTTTAAATGTAAGTATGGCCTTCAAAAATATTTCCGACCGTCTCGTTTTTCTCGTTTTTCCAATTTCTAATCCATAACTTCTTCTATTTTATTATTACGTAGATACACATTATGTAGATACAATGTTAATACTTTACTACAAATCTAGCAAACTACTGTAATAGATGTCCTGTACCCTATGCTATATAATTAAAAAAAAAGAAGAACTTAACATGAAGCTATCCTTCAATTTAAAAGATGATTCGATCACAGAAAAATACGTCTATAAAAAATATTTATAGAGCAACTAAAAGCACTCCAGTAAAAGTCATTTACAATTGCTGAGTTATTTTTACATAAATTACCCCTATCTTTGGGACACTTTGTAAAGTAACTAGTTTGTTTTGGTAGTGTTAGGGTGATTGAAGTACCTATATTTTAATGTGATACAAAAGTATGCAACCTAAACAATTCAATTGTAAGTTATACACATGGGCGCCGGCAGAAATAATTTCCAGGTGGTGCAGATTTTAGTTTTCTTACAATCTTCGCCGTATTATTAATTTAAATTGTTAATAAAAAATTTAAATTTTAGTCGGAAACATCTGAGGCCCGGTTTATTTTATGTTCGAGACATTTACAAATTTCTGACTATTATTAGACTATAATATTTCTGAATATTTTAAATTCATAAATTTATTTTATAGGTACCCAGTCCTCACGACTCACACCAATATGTTCGCGACGATCGAAATTTAAACTTTTGTTCTGGATCCGCGATTTAAATAAATTATTATATTTGATGAAAATTTTGTTAAGTATTTATGTAGACAAAGAACTTAAATAACACTGTTTGAATGGTCGCAATTAACATACCTTAGATTAATTATTTTGGGTGTCGCATCGCACTTTTCTGTTTTTTTTTAGTAGTCTATATTATAATATGATATAGATAATACCATAAGAGGAATTATGATTCTATGTTTTTCAGCAGACAAACTAAGTAAACCTACATTTAAACACGTAAATTTGTTTAAAAAAAAATTTGCAAATATAAAATAACTTTTGTTTTCAGCTGAAATTACTCAAAATATTATGTTTTGTAATCTATATTGTTTCAATTTAAACCTTTAAATAATTTTCTCGAAATGTAAGTCACAATAAAAACATTGTAAGTAGGTACTTCGAGGATAGAAGTGCACAGAAATAGCGCACTCACCTGAAGGAGCTAGTTGCTGACATGTTGCGTGCGCACCGCCTCGCGCCCTGCACTGTGCGGGTGCGTGCTGCGTGCACGACGCCGACGCGCGCCCGAGCCGAGCGCGGACACAGTAAACACGAACAACGGTAGCTCCGGTGATACTAAGTACTAAGTACGTGCAACTTTATTTTTTGAAAAGTATACCCGCGAGTCGATTCCGTAAAAGATTGGTAACCTTTTTTGAAAGAAATAAGATATGCATTGCGGTTTCGCGACAATCGATGAATTTTATACGTCATTTCAAATGCGCAATGTACATCTTATTTCTATGGATTTCAAACGAGAATTGTTAGCTGTCATTTTACGGAATCGAGCCGCCGAAATCGCCGAAAATCGAGAAAAGAACAAACAACTATGTACATTGTCGACTTTTTAGACTGCGTTCCAATTCACTTTATTACAGCCTGTATTACAATCAATCAATAAATCAAAATAATATTTATTCGAGTAGGTTTCTAAGAACACTTTTGAATCATCAATACAATCTAAACAATGTTAAGTTTTGCCAAAAATAGCCGGCAAGAAACTAAACTATGTTGAAGTAATACGTACCACTTCAAGTATTCTTTTAAGATATTGGGGAGTGCACTACAAAGATATTTGAAGTAATTTTCGTATTTTACTTGTTGATCTTAGGGGTCTGCTAAGGCTAACCAGCATTGTGCCAGCATTGGCAAACCGAAGTTCAGGATGTTCTCGCTATTCACGTTGATACCAAAGCCGACCCAGTCCATAAGATTGAAGACATTTTCTAACACAGAGTGCACAGTTTATCTGCAGGTGGATCGCTTCTGTACAAGCTTCCTAATATCTCGATATACCGATGGTGGATTTGGAATCTCTGAAAAGCCTGTATCGCTGTCCTTATTTCCACCGATCAAAAGCTAACTCATAGCCCACAAACGGCCAATTATTTCTGCATTACCTTCCGTAGCATATGTATTTGACTGCGGAATCCGGTTTGATTAGGACGCTGAAAATCGTTGCAGTGTAAGTGTAAGTGGTTCGAGATGGCTCTCAAAAAAAAGATGAAGTAAAGAAAAAGTAAATACATGACTGAGAATTAAACACGATGTGTCTGGATAAAGTGTTGTTACCTTTTTTCACCGATTTTTGTCACAGGTATTGCTCAAGGGATGGAGAAAGGTATAGGATATTTTTTGTATTCATCGAGAATTCTCAGTGGAATAGATTTACATAGGATACTGTTTATCCCAATATAGTTAAATATTTGGTATGGTTTAGGTGCACTTGTTTATTTCTTAATGTTTTCGCAGTTGGGTTTTTTTTATTTATTTAATGATATTTTTTTTTGTAATGACTTGATGCAGTGAGTAGTAAAAAAATGCATGTCATTACATGTTTGTGAGTTTGCTAGATATTGGCGAGATGTGAAATATGCTTCTTCTATGCACCCGTTGCTGGATCGTTCGAACTGTCATTAATTTGGATTTTCAAAAAAAAATATTAATTTATACAAAAGTCTTTAATTAGATAAAAATTAATATAGAAATAAAAATATTGGAACTAGTAATTAGAACAACGAACAAAGGGGCTTGGAGAAAAAGGATGACTTTAGGAATAGGTGGCATGGCAGCATTATAGCTAACATGGATGGGGTATAACAGCCCATTGCGCAAGAGTAAACTTACGGGTTAAAAAGGAAGTTTACGAGAAAAGGTAAGGAAGGTAGGTGATAAAGTATAAGATAGGAAAGTGTCAGTCCTTCATAACTTAAACTTAAATAGTAGATTTAGAATATTTGTATTGTAATAACAATTTATAACTCACAATCAGTTCTATTCTAACAATCTAAACCAGGTATACACGTAGGTATGAAACATTTTTGTTTATGTGTTTATATTTTATTTATTTTTACAGATGTATATAATTTTATATCGCATTAATGCTAACATTTTATTAAACTTATACTCTTATCTATTCTTAACCTAGGTATTGAAATTTGATCGTTGTGACCTTCTGTTTTTGAGTCTTGATCAACTCTTTTAATCCTTCGAGATTTATGTTGGTTGACGAAATAGATGAAGAATTCACTTTCAGAGTTTCAAATCTTTCTTTATTATAACAAATATCATTGATGAGGTTAAACTCTGTCGTCATAGTGATGACGTTTACATACGGATCATTCTTACTTAACAATTTTATGTTTCTACAGAATTATATACATTTCAGACTTAATTTTATAATTCTAGTGCCAAAAATAGAAGTTTCTTTTATATATGATTCAAATTGAATAGATAATTTTGAAGGTTCAGATTGAACAAATATCCATCCATTTTGTTTCAAGCTTTGCCAAATATCAACATTACTATATAAAACTTAGTATTTCATTGGGCTGGTAGTTTATTAATTACTCTTGTTATTATTTAGATTTCACAAATAGTACTTATAGTAGTTGATGCAATATTTGGTATATTACAAATAATGACATCTTGCGTCATGGATTTACATGAATTTTGAATACATTCAAATCATCAAGTGTGCAGTAAGTGGATTTATCTCTTCTTAGGGCAACATAAGTTGTTGAAGGTTAGGTTAGGTTTTTCTAAATAATGTGGTACTGGAATAGGAATATTCTTAAGCAAGTCATATTCTACATGGTATACTAGCGGTATTTTTAATGAAAATAATATCTTATTGTCTACAAAATATGAAACTATTTCAGATACGCTTTAAAGTAAATGGATATTATTAAGATAGGATAGCTTACAGGGAATTCCCTTAGTTTAGGTAAACCATTAGTAGTTGAAGCTAACATCAAACAAAGGTTTCGGTGTTATAATTAAAGGAGGTAGCGTATCACTGTTAGCAAACATGATTGCATTAACGATATCTTCCATTTTAAAAGATAGGCAAGCAAGCTTGCTTGTAGTGCATTTAAGATTTCTTCAATTTTGCATTTGAAAATAAGTATATTTTTATGTTTGATATGCATTGCATATTTTGTGATAGCTTGGTTATTGCATTTTTTAAAGTTATTAAGAAAGGTATGGCACAGCGAGTACTCGCTCGAATAAGCTGCCTGAACAATTTAAGCGGGGCACAGGGAGTACTTGCTCGAATGAGTAGTCTGCCCTTGCATATTATACTGACGTCAAAAAAGTGATATTGTTTCCTATTTTTGAGAAATAAACTATTTGAATTTGAATTTGAATTTGAACTGGGGAAGTACCTCCACCTTACAGAAAACCGCCATAATAACACTAAAATTGAGTAGTGTTGTATTCCTGAGTAAGGTGGCCAGAGCTCTTTGAGGATTCGCTGCGCGGACAGTGAAGGACCGGCGGTGCTTGTTGCTGTCATTGCGCGGCGACACCTGATGAAACGGCTGACCGCTGGCCGCCCGCAGGTTGGACCGGTTCCCGCACCCAAGGATTACTTAATCTCCGCCCTAGGAGGCTGAACGGCCAAACTGTGTAAAGCGTTTCTGATCTGTGTAAAGTGATGAATGTTTACTGATATATTTATATTGTGAAATAGTCAAAGAAACAGATTGTATAGCTTGAAAAACGAGTGTATATCGAATGAATCTTTGAAATTACTAATCACTAGTTCCGTGCTAGAGTTGTGTAGTAGTTAATTTTTGAGGTTCTAAACAGTCTGAGGTTGTAAACTATTGTAAATATCATCGTAAGAAGTAGTGTCAAAGTAGTGGACCTTTACAAATAAGAAATAGACATTACGGCCTTTATGCTCTAGTTTTAGGAATGAGTGCAGTGTTCTTTCTTTATTAAGAAAGTCAGATGGATTTTCAATTTCACTTAAAATTTTAGTCACGTAGGTTTTGCCTTCGTCACAGTCTATCGAGGTTGGTATCACTAAAGTTTTAAAAGTAGATTTAAATAGGTTTGCATTGACTTCGGTTATTTTAGTAGATGTAAAGTTTTTGTTATTTACTATTTTCAGAAATTTTGGATATTTGTCACTTGTGATGTGTGTGGTGAGTTGTTTAAAGTTTCCAGAGTATTAGGATTGTTTTCAGGATTAAAAGGAGTATTTGGCAGTTCAAAGGCAGAGGATTCCTCAAGAGAAGGTAAGTATAGTTCTAGTTCTCTTAGAATGTTATCAGGATCAATCAGTTGTTGCCCGTCTTGGTCACTGATCTCAGATAGAGTAGGTTCTTGCGGAGATGTTCTAAAGTATTGTAGTATATCTTCGGAAATAGAAATGTTTTAAGAAATAGGGATGGTTTCAGGAATAGAAATTTTGTCATTAGTTGTGGAAGCGTTTCTAATGGAATATAGAAGTCTGTGTTATTGTCTCCTTGAAATAGACTGATTTGTCGATTTATGTCCAGTTAGTTCTCGTTAGGATTTTCATGATAGATTGAGTTTACAGGAAAACGGGACAAAGCGTTAACTGCATTTTCCCTTGCGATAAATGATTTCGTACTCGTATTCCTCAAGCTAAAGTCGCCATCTTTGTAATTTGCTACTTGGGTCTTTGTGATTAAAAATCCATTTCAGAGGTCTGTGATCGGTTATGATTTAGAATTTACGCCCATACAAATATGGACAGCCGAATATTATTGCTAAAAATTCTTTGTTTGTGGTACTATAGTTACTTTCACGCTTATTTAAAGTACGGGATGATAATGCAATAGGTTTGACGTTTTCTATAGTACCTTGGGCCAACACGGCGCCGAGAGCATGATTTGATTCATCACAAGTCAGGATGAATGGAGTAGAGAAATCTGGATAGGATAGTACAGGAGCGGAGGTGACTTTATAATTGAGTTCATCGAAGGCTAATTGTTGTGGGGTTTTCCAATCAAATGGTGTTTCTTTCTTACGGAGGTTTGACAGAGGTTTGGCGATTTTTGAAAAGTCAGGGACAGGAACGGCAGTAATAAGAAACTAATTGTAAAAAGGATTTGACGTCTTTTGGTGACCGATTTGACTTTGGCAGCGTTAGGTTGATCACCTTCTTCAGTTATTAATAAATATTTTTTTTAAATAAATATTAAAGGTCGTGGGAGTAGATGACAATGTCATCGAGATAGACGAAACAGCGAATGCCTTGGAGACCAGAGAGAGAGGTCTGTTAAATTAATAATTACCTTGAGGAACACTGAAAGTGGTTTGGCAAGCATCAAATTTATCTATCAAAATTTGATGTGTACTGGGAGCGAGATCCAGTGTGGAGAAGTATTTGCTTTGGCCTAATTGTAGAATTTTTAGATATCTGTTAAATAGGATAGCTTTCTCCAATTGTGATATCGTTTAATTTCCTATAGTTAATAACTAAGTGCCATTTGCGTTGGCTGGATGCATCAAATTTTTTGGGACAATCCATATCGAGGAAGACCATGGGGAGATTGAAGGCTCTATAATGCCTTGAGCAAGCATAGATCGATATGGGATTGTACTTCGGCTTTGTGAATTTCAGGGAATCGAAAGGATTTAACGTGAATAGGAAAATTGGATGTGGTTTTGATGTTATGTTTCAGTGCATTTTTATGAGATAGTTTATCTCCAGGAAGGTGAAATATATAAGAGAATTCGGAACATATGTCGTACAGCGTATTTGATTCTTCAGCGTTAAGATGGGAGACTCGCAATTGGTTCAGTAATTCTAGTGTGCGTTCGTAAGTATTGGGGTTAGAATTGGCGATATTACCTATTTTATGGACACGTTCGAGGGGTTCAAGCTTTAATTTGTAAATTACAGGGTCACTATGAAAAAGTTCACTACGGAGATGTTTATGCGATTGTTATCTTTTACTTTTATTATACAGTTGGAGACAAGAAGAGTTTTAGATTTATATTGATCCAGTACAATACCTTCTTTTAAGGTAGGATCTGATATTGAGTATTCGATCAAAGTTTCAGTACGCGGAGGGATTACATATACAGGTTCGCAAAACTTTCATTTTTAGGCCTACGTTACCTATCCTAATATTGTCGTTATAATAATTGATATTGCAATCTAAATCGTTTAAGAAATCATTGCCAATTATGCCATCGTATTCTAAGTGAATCTCATTCACGACAAATCAAATCAAATCAAACTTTATTCAAATATCTTTCTAAGAACACTTTTGAATCGTCAATACAATGTAAACAATGTTAATTTTTGCCAAAAAGAGCTGGAAAGAAGTTCCATTTAAAGTAATAATACAATACTTTGATAATTAGCTAAAGAGTATACAATATGTTCCGAAACATTATTGTATACATGAAATGTATAGGATGTCATTTAGGGTCGGGAAATTGTTAAGTTTGAAGTGACCTAATGTTTATTTAAAGCCGATTTATTTTCGGAATCAATTCCTTTTAATTTAATGATATCTTGTTTTAACTTTGGCAAGGACTGAATAGAAGACAATTTGATAAGACTTACACAGGATCCAGTGTCGAAAAGGAATGACGGAGGTTTATCAAATATATATGTTTTTAACAAAATATGAGGTAACAATCTTTTGCTAGAGTTTGGTAAGATTTCGATTATTTTTTCAGAAATTGTTTGCTTTTGGTTATCTTTAGGTTCATTGAATGTTGATTTAGTATATTCAATTGAAATATGTTTCTTATCAGGACACGGTTCAGTTTTTTATTTACTTTAAAACGATTTTTAGAAGTTACTGCTTCAGCATAGGAGAGAATTGGAGACTTTGGAGATGTAGGAATATTAAAATCATTTAATGTCTTGAGTTGTGTAGATTTAGTAGGTATTGTATCACTAGATGTAGGTGAGTTTGTATAGAATGAGTAGGGCCATTGTGCCCTTGGTTTTGGGAACGCATATTATTGTTGAAGTGTCGTTACTGGCAATTTTCGATTGTGTGTCCTGGGTTTTTACAATATCTGCACGAAATGTCGCTTCTATTTATTGAAGATCACATGGCAGGTACTTGTGTCTGATTAGGCCTTGGATAAAAACTACGCTGTGGCAAATAACAAGACGGAGCGGGTCTAGTACAATAATATGGTGTAAATGTATTAAAATGTGTAGTTTCAGACATTAAACTTTTTTCTTCTCAAAACGGCAAAATTTAACGTACTACGATCCATTGACAACTAGCCCATCAATAAATTTATCGAGCGCTAAATCTTCCATAGCACCTATTCGGCCTATGAGTTCACTTCTTCTTTCTGTCAGTAAGCTATTTTTTATTTCAAATAATAGTTGAGACAAGCAAGTTTCTACTCTAAGCGCAAACTGATTTACCGGCTCATTTAACCTTTGTTTACACGTCTGCAGTTTGGATAATAAATGTGAATAATGTTTCCTTTCACCAAATTGTTGTTTAAGGAACTCCTCTAATTGTTCCCAGTCATCTATTTCTTTAATAGAACACGCAAATTCAGCTCTACCTTCTAGTTAAGACACAATATATTTAAATAGGGCATCCTTTTGGTTAGGAGCAGCGAGCTCTATGGCATTACGACAATTGCTTAAAAAGGGATTTAATTTATTTCTGGTACCATCGAATTCATCAATGAATTAAATTAACACGCTAGTATCAATTTGTTGCGATGGAATCGCGGTGTTTTGTTTAACGTTATCTTGTTTAGGACCCATTTTATAAACACTTCAATTTAAAATTATAAAAAACATAATAACTTTGCCTGAAAACAACAATAAAAATACACAAAACAAAATAAAATGATATCACAACATGAGAAAAAAAAAACAAACACAGAAAATTTAAAAATATTAATTATCTCGTCAGATCCCTAAAATAAAAACAGTAAAAAAACGTGAGGATTGCTAACGCAGCGTCTGGTACAGTTCTCGGAGTCCAGGTTCGATAACGATGATGTAGGTCGTCGTGGAATATGAATCCAAAGTTATATTTAAAAGATACGAGTTGTAATTGAATTTGAAATGACTATATAGTTCTTGAAACTTTCACAAAATAGTACATAGAACACAAAATTGTCATAGAGAAAAAAGTTTCTAAAGTTTATTCGAATTGATGTACCTGTGTAGCACAGCACTATTAACCAAAATTTTGGATAAATGATGTTTTTTTTGACACTTCTAATTAGTACGTAAAATTAGTTTTTGAGGTGTAGCAGAAACATGGTTCTTTTACAGGGACAACAGCGTACTAGTAGCGACACGACGAGGACAGGAACAGTCAGGTAAAATTCAGAGTTTAGGTAGACTTGATTTTCAGGATCAGGGTCTTCCTTTAGAGCTGGCGATACGACACGGCAACACGACGACTTAGTAAAACAGGCGAGCAGATCTTGTAGGTAGCGATGTAGATAAATAGAATAGTGGTAAATTTTTCGATAGAATTTTCGGACACAGATCACTTTGCACTTCAGTTTTTTCACGTATTATATTTTCGGTTTTTAAAAAAATAGATTTATTAACACAAAAGTCTTTATTTAGAAAAAAAAAATATTACAGAAATAAAAATATTGGAACTAGTTATTAGGACGACAGATAAAAGGAGATAGTTAACTAAGCAAAAACGATGACGTTAAGAAAAGGTGGATGGTCTAAGCATTATAGCTAACATGGATGGGGTATAACAGAATGTTAATATTTAATTGTTATACGTCTGCTGCTCGGTATCTGTGCTGTGGCCCGACTTCCTTCCATTGACCGCTGCGGCGATGCACGCCGCAAGGACCCAGGCGTACCTTCGCCGTTCGCCGCTTCCCATCCCGACGCGACTGTACTGTACACAACCAACAATGACAAAGTATACTCGATATGTTTTCCTAATCATGTTAAATTTACTAGGCAGCAAATTTTAATTCTACAAATATTTTATGATAACTAGTTAATATATTAATGATCATCAGTAGGTACGTATGTTTGTTTATACTTATGTTACATTTCGTATGAAACTACCAAGCTAGTCTAAAGTGGAGTTTCCCGACCAACCTTGCAGCTCACTTTCCAGCGCTCATCAACATCGTACGTAATAACTTCCCAAGCCCGTCTTGCCTCAGCGTCGATAATTTACCAGGAGGAACTAATTAATTATGTAAATTACGCCAATGATATGTTCCTGTTTTCTTTTCCTAACTTTGTGATTAATTTGACTTGTAAATTTGTTTTATTTTGCCAATTGTACAATTTTAGGGTATGATGCCAAATGACCGGTGTGAAGTAAGCTGAAAAAGTTAGCTGCAAACTATAACCCGACCAAATTACGAATACTCCGATAAATAAGATTTAAAATTATAACTATATAGCGTTTTATGGTTTATTTTAATTCGTAATCAATAAAGTTTTAATACGCATAAAAATAAATGAGAAATTGTGTAATTTTTTTATAAATAAAATAAATTCAAAAAATAATTTTGCGAAAATAGCAGTTTATATAAATCTGGCAGCAAGTATTTCAGACCTAATCTGTCAAAACAAAACTATGTAAGATGTCAATGTACCTCAATAGACTATCGAAAAAATTAGGGTCTCATCAAGTTTGATATATTGAAGGGTTCCGATTTGATTTTTTAAAACGGCATAATCAACTAGGAAATCAAAATCAACGATGCAGTTTTTGGGATTTTAGTAAAATAAATATTCGTAATCTATAATTTCAAAAAATAATTTTGCGAAAATAGCAGTTTATATGAAGCTGGCAGCTAGTATGTCAGACCTAATCTGCCAAAACAAAACTATGTAAGATTTCAAAGTAACTCAATAGTCTATTGAAAAAATTAGGTCTCATCAAGTTTGATATATTAGAAGGGTTCCGTATTGATTTTTCTAAAACGGCATTATAACTAGAAAAACAACAAATAACGATGCAGTTTTTGGGATTTAAGTAAGATAAGTATTCGTAATCAATAAATTAACGTTTTAATACGAATAAAGATCAATGAGAAATCGTGTAATTTTTTGAGAAACAAAATAAATTCGAAAAATAATTTTGCGAAAATAGCAGTTTATATGAAGCTAGCAGCGAGTATGTCAGACCTAATCTGCCAAAACAAAACTATTTAAGATGTCAAGGTAACTCAATAGTAGAGATGCAACGGATATCCAGTTGCTATCCGGTATCCGGCCTATCCGGCCATTATTTTACTATTCGGCCGAATACCGGATAGTTGCGCACTATGGTATTTAACTTTGAAAAATGGTTAGTATTCAAGAAAACAACAACAAATTATCAATATTCGTTTATTAGTATTACCTTCAACGTACAATTAAAATTTATCAAAAAGCCTCATTTAAAGTAGTTAAGAAATCCTATGATCAGCATTAGTATCCATTCAACCAATCGTAGCGTATCGCATGCTAATTCTTAATCAAATAAAATAAGTGTTACCAAATAAATAAAAAGAGAGTTTAATATTCATAATTAACTAACGGCAAATTCCTCCTGTTTTTATAAACAAGTCCTGCCTCCGAAAAAAGTCTTTCGCTATAGACACTGTTACATGGTGAGGACAGATATATTTGAGCAAATTTTATTAATATTGGGAATTGATTGGCGTTTGCTGCCCACCATGCATAAGGGTCACTCTGTCGATCAACTCGGACCATTTTTAAGTAAAAGTCAAGCTCGTTGGCCATGGCACTATTTGTCGTATCTCCGGTTTGACTATTATCTTGAGCGACTTCGTTAAAGCAATCCCAATATGTTTCATGAACAACAGTTGCGCCATCGCCTGCCCTTCTTTTCATTAGAGGCGAATCACCTTCACTACTATTTGAATCCTCTTCGCTGGAACTCATTTTTAGGCCCTCCAGAAGCAGCTTTTGTCTAGCTTTTTCTGTTTGTATTATCCCAAAAAAACTGGTTTTAAATCTGGGATCCAATAAAGTAGTCAGGAAATATTTTGGATCTTCATCAAGATGTTGAAAATGTTGCTCTATTTCAGTTTTCAGACGCATCAAAATATGCAAAAAATTCGGTACTTTCCGCGCAGTTTCTTCTTTTGGAAGGTACCTCATGAACGTAGCCACGTGTGGTATGACTTTGGAAACACATGACAAACCTGAGCTGGTGATTTTCGTTATTTCCTCGAAAGATTTAAGAAGGCTGACATTGCTCCATTAAGTTCCACTGATGAGGAGTCAAGTTACTTAGTTTATCGTGGTCGGCAATATATAAAGAAACAGCCCGTTTCTGCTCTAATAAACGCTCCTGTAAATAGTAGATGGAGTTCCAACGTGTACTGACATCTTGCACCAACTGATGTTCCGGTAAATTCAGCTTCTTTTGAATGGCCTTCAGTTTTTCTTGCGCGAGTCCTGAGTGATTGAAATGGGTTACAATACGCCTAGAAGCAGCCAACATCTCTATTAAATCAGGCTGATATTTAAGTGATTCAGTGATGACTCTTTGGAGCGAGTGAATAAAGCAGCGAGCAGAATCGTATTCAGCCACCCGAACTCCTTTTACCATATTAGCCCCACTATCGTGCACAACAATGTTTCTAGCGCGCGGCAATAACGTTCAGTTCGTTCGTTATATTCTCCCCGGTATGAGGTCCTGAAAAGGGTTTGATTGCCAATACGACATGTTCCAGTTTGAAATCAGGAGATATCCAGTGGGCTTTAAAACTTAAAAAGCTTTCATTATTGTGGTCGCAAGTCCATATATCTGACGTAACAGACACCACGGCAGCTTTTGAAATATTTTCCATCATTTTTTTATTGATTCGGTCATAAATGTCGGGTACTATTTTTTCAGTCATAAATGTACGACTGGGGATCTTGTACCAAGGAACTGCCTTATGCATAAGCCTGTTGAAACCAACTCTGTCCACCATTGATAGTTTTTCATTATCTAACGCAATCATTTCACCAAATAAATAATGATATTTCTTAGATTTTGGGTCATTAGTACCCCAATACTGTTTTCTTTCTATTGTCTCAGCCGGCTGAGCGGTAGCGCTCGTAGTTGCAAATGAACTCGTAGAAGGAAAAGTTCTGCTTCCGCCGCATGAAGTTGAAGATGGACCACCGTAAGTTTCGGAGAATTTGTCGGGATGCTTGCTTTGCAAATGGTAAAAACTCGTTTCTTGCGTAGAAAACGGTCCGCGTGAATCTACAATACGTAACAGGTTGAAACCTGCACGACACACCCGCCGCCAAACTAAAATGTAGGTATCGTTTAGCCGGCCGAATATACGGCGGCCGGATACCGGATATTCGGCCGGTGATCAGGCCGGATATCCGGTAATCGGTATGCGGCCAAACAACTATCCGTTGCATCTCTACTCAATAGTCTATTGAAAAAATTAGGTCTCATCAAGTTTGATATATTAGAAGGGTTCCGTAATGATTTTTTAAAACGGCATAATTAACTAGGAAAACAACAATCAACGATGCAGTTTTTGGGATTCAAGTAAAATAAGTATTAGTAATCAATAAATTAACATTTTAATATTTATAAAAATCGAAAATAGTACGTCAGACCTAATCTGCCAAACCAAAACTATACAAGATGTCAAGGCAACTCAATAGTTTATTAAAGAAATTAGTTTGCATCATGTTTGATGTATTAGAAGGGTTCCCTATAGATTTCTATTAAATTAAATATTCAATTGATTACGAATACTTATCTTACTTAAATCCCAAAAACTGCATCGTTGATTGTTGTTATCCTAGTTAATTATGCCGTTTTAAAAAAATCAATACGGAACCCTTCTAATATATCAAACTTGATGAGGCCTATTTTTTTCAATAGAGTATTGAGTTACCTTGACATCTTACATAGTTTTGTTTTGGCAGATTACGTTTGACATACTAGCTGCCAGCTTCATATAAACTGGTATTTTCGCATAATTATTTTTTGAATTAATTTATTTCTAAAAAAATTACACGATTTCTCATTGATTTTTATGCGTATTGAAACGTAAATTTAGTGATTACGAATACTTATTTTACATTAATCCCAAAAACTGCATCGTTAATTGTTGTTTTCCTAGTTAATTATGCCGTTTTAAAAAAATCAATACGGAACCCTTCTAATATATCAAACTTGATGAGACCTAATTTTTTCGATACACTATTGAGTTACCTTGACATCTTACATAGTTTTGTTCTGGCAGATTAGGTCTGACCATAGACATAGGATTTTTTCACTACGTTCAAAAGACTAATAAAGCGTGGGAGCGAGAAATCCAAATTAAATGCATAGTGCCCATGAGAAAATGAGATAGAACAAAATGGCTTAATGTGACAATAATAACATTGATAAGCGGCGATATCGGCGGGTCGATTTTATAGCGATTGGAATTTTCTGTTTTCCTCCTTGAATCCTTGATTTATATTTTAGAATATTTAAATTGTAAGTTTGGTATCTATTTTGTGAGCCAATGTGACGTTACAAGTCGCAATAATACGAATGTATACACGTTTTACTGGTGATTTATGATTTTTTATACTGCTTTGTTGTTAATTATATTTTATCGAATTTATTAGAAAAATTTACGTAAAAATGAATTTGAATTGTAGTTTGTATATTATTCTCCTGATTTAATACCATATTTCATTGCTAAATCAAGATTTGGAGGATATTTTGTGCAAAATATGTAATCATTTAGTTACGATAAAGATTGACTTAGCACTCTCGTCATGCGTATCGATATCGATAATAAAGTCTATTAGGAGTTCTTTTTGCGGCAAAGATATATACGTTTGACGGCTCCTTGGCTCTGTTAGTAGTGAAGACTATCTATGGAAACGAGGGGTGCAGGTTCAATCTCCGCACAAGAAAAAAAAGACCAATAAAGCGTGGAAGCGAGAAATCCCAATTAAGTGCATAGAGCCCGAGACAAAATAAGACAGAAGAAAATAGGTGCCTACGTCAATGTCTCCCGCGATAAGATCCGGTAAGGTCGTCATTTGTTTACTGTGACTGGAATTTTCTTTTTTCTTTCTGTAATCCGTCATTAATATTTAAAATATTTTTTAGATACAAAAGCTGTCTTCTAGTGTGAGCCAATGTTTATTTACAAGACGGAATAATTAGAATTACTGCATTGTTGATTGAATACTTTATCTAATACAGCTGAAAAATCAACGAAAAAAACTATTTGAATCGTAGTTTACATGTTTTTCTATAGACTTGATACCATATTTCGTTGCTAAATCAAGATTTGGAAGATATTTTGTGTAAAATATGTACTTATTTAGTTACGATAGAGATTGACATAGCGCTGACTTCATGCGCATATATAATAAAGTCTATGAGAAGCTCTAACTGCGGCATAAATAGAAACACGTTCATTAAAATTATGATAAAAAAAGTATAAAATTATATGACCACAAGAGGACATAGCGTTTCTCTTAAGGCGAATGGATTGTTTTTTTAATAATCCTGGATTAACATACAAACTATTAGTTAATAATTTTGTAGGTAACTATGGTGTCTAGTGCTGTGAGTAAATGTGAAATCACAACAGATAATAATTCGAATAAGTACACATTTCACAGGTAAATTACGATAATTTTTACTGCATTGTTGTCATATGCATATTTTATCAGTTTTAGTTGAGAATTTTACGAAATAAAAAACAATTTAAATCATAGCTTGCATTTTTTTTGTCTTGCTTTACTGAGTACCATTATTTCGTTGTAAAATGAGGATTTGGAGAGTATTTTGCGTAAAATATGTAGACATTTAGTTACCATAGAGTTTGACAAGGTGGCGACCGACGGCATCAGTATCGAATTATGTAATTATACATATATAGAATATTAATAAGATAATTATTCATAGCCATCGAAAGGTGATCGCACATTTGTCCGCATCGTACGCGCCGTTCGAGCCACATTTATAGAATTAGTATGAAATTCAATATGTATTACGCGCACGGTGGGGGTGAATTGTAAGAGGTTGCATGATAAAAAATAATATAAAATACTTGGTTTTTATGACGGTGTTTTGTTCACCAGAAGTCTACTTACAAATATTTTCTATATTAAATGTTCTTATAGTTTTAGTATTATTACTAAATAATGTTAAATTTGTTAAATTTAGATACTTTCAATAAAAAAAATTAAGATGTATCAATTAAATTTGGTTTTTATTCTTTACAATTACTCAAATAAAATTCTCTCAACTGGTACTTTCTACAACAAGCATACCTGATATAGAGGCTAGGAGTAACTACACGTCCGAACTGATATTCCGTCTCAGTGGATGCGCCTCTTGGCTCCTTTGACCACTCTCTCGCCCGAAATCAAGTGTCATGCACACCAACCGTTTTCTCTGCGCCAATTAATTGGCGTTGTGTGTGGCATTATAAGTCAGCAGATTGTGATGAATTGCGGGATTTTTATGCATCGTACCCCTGGAGGAATATTTGCTTCAGTTCAGAAGATCCTGACATCTGCACAGCCGCAGTGACTGTAACAATCTTCGCTGGCATGGAATGTTACATTTCTAACCCTCGAGTAGCTGCCGATGTCAAAAAAAGACCGTGGTTTAATAGGTCTTGTAAAGAAGCTTAAATTCTCAAGCAAACTGCATATGAGGCTTGGACCACGGTTCGATCAATAAGGATCTGAATACGTATGAGTTAAAACGCAAATTAAATGCTGCCTCGAGGTTCAGTAAGAAAGTAACCGCCAGAGCTAAGTTCCAATTCATCGGCAAAATAGGTGAGCGACTTGCAAGCTATCCCTCTGGGAGTCGTGCTTTCTGGTTGCTTGTTAAGCTGCCAAGGGAAACTTTTGTCAGCGGTCGTTACCACCACAGCGAAAAACCGATTTTCCCATAGTGCTAGAGAGAAAGCCGATTTACTGGGCAGTCTCATTGCCTCAAACTCGAATATCAATAACGAAGGATCTGTACCAACTACTTTACCGTGATGCGGTAAGACTATGCCAGAAATCTCCATTACACAGTGGGAGGTTCGGCGGGCGTTAAGCGTTTCAGGATTCAACCCAATAAAGACACAAGTCTGCGCGTTCACCGCTAAGAAAATCCCATTTACTGTGGTGCTACAATTCCAGAACACAGCACTTACCATCTCCAAGTGTATTGGGATCTTTGGTGTTGACATCTCCAGCTATATCTAGTTTCGCGACCATTTGGAAACCAAGGTGAAACTGGCGTCCAAGAAACCAGGAGTATTCAACAGAGCGAAGCGATGCTTCACCTCAGGTCAAAGGTTGTTGCTTTACAAATCACAAGTCCGGCCTGCTACCATCTCTAGGCGGGTGCACCTGGATACCAGCTTAGCCCTTTTTATTCGGTTCAACGACGAGCAGTAAGAATCGTCCACGATCCCAAACTCACAAGTCGTATCGAACCTTTAAGTCTGAGGAGAGATTTTGCCTCCCTGTGTGTGTTCTACCGCTTGTATAATATCTTCTGTGTTTTGAGGAATTGTTTGAAATGATTTCCACAGCTACTTTCTACCATCGCTCCGCTCGCCATCGACAGTGAATTCATTCTCACTCCTCGTTTAGGTAACAAACAGTGCGGTTTGAGAGGATGTTACTCCCGCGAACGCTTAAGTTGTGGAATAAGCTCCCTGCTGAGGTTTTCTCGAGGGACTACGATATGGGGTTCTTTAAGAAGAAAGTGATTTAATTTCCTATAAGACGTGATTAAAGTCCTAATAGTTTAGGTTCTAATGGTATGTTTACACTCTTGCATTCAACGCTATGTTATTGGGCACATGTACGAGCACAAGCGTGTAAACAGTTTGCTTTGTCCGACAACGCGTTCCGAGGCTGCGTGGCGCGAGTGTAAACGCGACATAGGTAATATTTAATTTCACCAGCGCGCTAGTTTGCAATAATTTTGTGCAGGTAAAATTATCGATAGTGTTGTTTGAAAACAGTATTCCACTCACACATTTGCAATTTTTTTTCTGTCTCGTTTTTCATTTGGCACGGTTGATCTTGTACATTCTATATCTATGGGTCTGACATACTAGAAGATTTTTTATGTAGACTCGCCACACGCCCTACTGTACTGTACTGTACAACACTTTACACACACAAAAATATACCGTTAGACTAGGATCTAAATTAATTATAAGGAGGGCGCCACCACAAAGTTTTAAAACTAGTAGAGATATATGATGTCAGTGATCATTCAGTTAGCTCAAATTGTTCAAAATAAGTAACTGCGCTCGATACGACAGATAAAAAAAGATTGTTTGGTCCAGCGATTTTGTCGATCCTGCTCCTGACGTTTGACGAGGGAAGAACGAAATGTAGATCAAAAATATTATCGAATAAACCTTGTTTGTTACGCTTGCTGAGAAAATCGAGATCACTTTGTCCACGGTCTCTGAACGGGGACGGCAAAACTAACCCAGACATAAGTGTTCACGGTCATCGATAAGAAAACTGAACCTCATACATTCAGTACTGCTGCCGTAGAAGTCATCTTTGACTGCTGCTATATCTGGTGCACCTAAATACAAGCTCGGTTTGGCAACAAACTGAGAGAATGGTCGACGATCCCAATCTCACAAGCGGTATCGAACTTTTTACTTTTAGTTTAGGAGATACTTTTTTTTTATGTCGGATTTTTGACGCTAATTTGTAAGTCGTTATAAAATTAGTTAAAAGACACTAAAAAGTCTAAAATAAAATTAATAATTAGAAAAACAAGCTGCAGCTTGCAAACTTACGAAGCACAGAAATAAATCCTGACGCAACAGGAAAGTAAATAATTAAAATAAAGAATAAAATAAACCGGTCAAGTGCGAGTCTGGCTCGCGCTACGAGGCTTCCGTGAAAACTTATTATACCTATGTTGTTGTATATTATTAAAAATATTTTCATTATATGATGTATGAAAATACAGCCCGCGGTGATAATAATAAATGTGTTTATTTCAGACCATGGTCCATAGTGTGTTAGTAAAAAATACACTTAAAAACTTTGTTAGTTGTACAAATAAAATAACATAAAAACACTTAAATACTAAACCAATTTTTTAATTGTTATTATTATTTTGTTTTACGAGAGTGACAAGCGTTCACATACGACGTCTTATAGGAACACCTACACACTCTCGCAAAATGGGGCAATACATCCTTTTGGAAGCTGCTTCCAAGAGACTGTTCGTTCGGGAATAAACGCCATCTATTGAATTTATTAGTAAATGCCGATAGCCCGATACGGCAAAGAGTCGCTAGATAAATTTCGATACTAGTCTATGGAGACTAAAAAAAATAGTTACGGCAGCCCCGTTTCTTTGTATGTAGATTAGGCATCTGTACTAGTATAGTATTATATAATCTGTGGTCTTGAGTGAGATTGATTAAATAGTCAAATTTTTTCATTTGTAAGAAACGCTGCATGAGTCAAAAGTCCGGACAAATGTCAAGTCCAGACAGAATTCGGACACAAGGCCGAAAGTCTACACAAATCCGGACGGATGGTAACCCTACTCGCAGTGTGCATAGTGAATTAATTATTTCCATTTCGTTTTAGTGACGTCATTTTACTTCGCGCTGCTAGCGCCACGTGAGAGCTGGTGTTTTGCTCACGCACTAAAAAAGCGAACTTTAAACTGCTCTAACTTTGACAATTTTTATCGTATGATAATGTAATTGGCATCAAAATTTAAGTTTTGAAAAAATCTTTTCATACAAAAAAAAGGAATGTCTATTCGTAGTTGAACGTTGTAGTACTTGGTGCAACGCCAGTACATAGACTGTGGCACCATCTCTTATATAATTGGCAACATACCTAACGCTCTTCTGACTTCTATTTACTATAATACATATAATAACTACAGGGTAAGATGACATACTATGTCTTCTTAAACCAACAGTTGCTATGTCATCTAACCCTGAGAGGCATAAAATATTTGGCACGAAACCGTTGACGTAAATCTAAATTTAGATATAGTCTATGCACACAACCTTAAAACTTAAACGTTACTTTCATTATTCTCCTGTGTTCCTAGTGTGAGTTTTTGCGTATTTGTAATTCTTCTATTGGCTATGGGATCTTAGCACCTCATATTTGGAATTTCCAATAACCAATTTTATCATTCAAAAGGTCATAAAAGGGCCATTAGTTTGATGATTTGGCAGCTAACTATTCTAATCACAACCGGCCAAGAGCACGTGCGGTAACTTCTGTTTTTTTAATAGAAATCAATTTGACCAATTATTTATTTTAGCTGACCAATTATCAGTGGATGATTTCCTATCGAGCAAAGCTTGAATTTTTTATTTTTTTATTTGACCAACTTTGACCTTTGATGACCTTTTTAATGGTATAATTGGTTATTCGAAATTCTACGTATGGGGTGCTAAGATCCCGTAGCCTCTACTATCGCGTTCGCGTATTCATCAAAAATCCTATAAGAAAAAACCGTTTCAAAACACGTCCGCTAGAGGCATTTCTTAATTTCCATAGTATATGTATTTCGTTGACTCACACAAGGCACACTGTACTTATAACGTTTATTAACCATAGCTCATATCATATATCAAAAAGTATTGAAATACAACTAAAAACTTACCTGATAGGTACCTACATAGTTTTCGGCACAAATACTTTTAACAAAAAAATATTTTCGTGTGGCAAAATCAGAAAAATACGCACAGTTTCGAGCGGTGCCGCCATCAGTGAGCCAATGTGTGAACGACATTAAGGCGCTTGTGGCGCGTATATTTAAACGGATATAAGCAGTATGTCTTCTCACCTGAGTATGTCTTCTGAAGCACAATTCCCCTATCAGTAGGGTTGCCATAATTATTGGGAACAGATACGGGACGTTCAAGGTAATGTTTCTCGAGATTAGCAATAAGTTCAAAAAAAACTATATTATTGACTGACAAGATATTGATACATTAGATAATTATGAAATCCTGAATCCCAAACTAGTTAACAAATCATTAAATTGACAATTAACAGTCGTATTCCTGCATACTCGTACGTGTATTAACAAAAAAAAAAGCGGACAACCGTCCGGAATCGTGACAACTTGTGCCTTTCACTTTTTATGTCTGTCTCTCTCGCTCTTAGGCGGGCTAACCATGCCGCGTGCCTCTCACTCGCTCTCATTGTGAGCGCATAACGTGAGCGGAGCGTAACGCAGTTTCTTGAAGTGTCACCCGGCAAACCAATTTATAAGACGTTGTCACGTCAAAAACGGGACGCAATAGCAATACGGGACAAGGTTGTCAAATATGGTGACAGTCCCGTATATACGGGACGTCTGGCAACCCTACCTATTAGAGACACACATTTTAAAAACCATAAATAACTAATTCAATTTATTCTATCTCTTATAAACATACATGTTGTATGGACCCCTTCCTCAATGGCCGTTGCTTAGAACTACCGGTACTTCTAACGCTATTGCAGAGTTATGTCCAATTATCATAACGCTGACTGTTTTTCTTGTCTGTTGAATAAGGATCTGTCCATTCCACGGAGTTAAACTAGGCTGGAAATGAAATCTAGGAATGGCAGGCAAGCGGCTTGCCTTTGTGATTGTACAATCATACTTCGACCTAAGTAGGCGATCATACTTTATAGTCGCTTGCGAAGTGTGAGGAACTGCGGAGCTACTCTAAACTCTACAAATGCCGGTTTGTGTTATTGTGACGGGTAAAACAGTAAAAAAAAAGTCAAACATCTAGTGCTATGCAAGGAGGAATTTATATTTACAGGTAAGCCAAAAATATCATTTTGTCCACTTTTATCTAAAAATATAATTCGAAATATATAATTACAAGTAGTGTCGATAAAATTATAATGTAAAGCAAAAAAAAATTTGGAAAATCCAAAAGTGCACGCCTCATAGCGGTCATTCACATTTAAAAAAAATATTCTAAAACAAAAACTCAAGTTTTTTAAAATAAAATAACAAATAAGGTGAGGAAAAAATATACTATAAAATAAAAATAAAAAATATATATATAGATATACAGTATACAGTGGTATATTAGTTTTTTATAAATTATAATTAAACAACAGTACTTAGAACGCTAATATTAACTAGGAATCAGCACAGTGTAATACTTTATATATTAAAAACAAAAGTATTCCGGTAAGATGAATTTTTCAACCAATTTCTCTGCCACATACATGGTCACATAAACACAGACTCACGGACGTCCAAGAATGATTAGTTTTAATGTTATTATTTATTATATTAAACAAATTAATTGTTTATAAAACGTACCATATGTGCTAGACAGATTATTTAACTTCATATTAGTGCACTCATATTATCCTGTAAGTGTTATATTAAAAAAAAAAACGTCATTTAAGTTTCGAAAGACTGGGTTTTTTGACATGTCGTGAGTAGAGCACTACCTCACCGCTCCGCTTATGAGGCGTGCAAAATATTTATTGCTGGTAAATTACGTTGATGATTGACGTAAGCACATAGTTTGCAATCCATGTACATATTATATATCCATGTATCCTCGGTACAGTCGGTAGCAATGTTGCCTACTTTATTTAACCGAACCCACAAACTGTGGTGTCGTAACCCACCAGAAATCACTAAATTTGGCGATGCCTCAAACCACTAACGTATTATATAATTTGGAAATAAAACAAGAAATTATTATAACTTATACCATAAAAATATAGTTTATTTTCGTTAACAAAAAATAAATCATTAAAGACAATAATCAAAATAGACAATAAAGACAATCATTTTCAGAAGTAGTGGCAGAAAACCGCAAATCGATGTAGAGTTTAGCCGTTTGGCACACAGGTACTTTAGGGCAAAACAATAATTTTGAGCCGCAGTTCCTTAAAATATTTCCCTTTGGAGTTATAATGTAATAAAATTTTTGTATGGGATTAAAAAAAAAAATTTCAGATTTTTTTTTTGTGGGGAATCAAATGAAAGGGCTTGATGAGCTGATCCTTAAATTATACCACACTAATACTACACTATTTTTTCTTAAAATCCAAAAAGTATTTTTTAAAACATACCAAGTTTGGGCCCCTTCAGGTAGAAGACGGCTTAGTGTTTTTCTCTAAAATATACCTTAAATGATAGTTTATATCCTCATTTATAGAAAATAATAAAATTTAGTATTTTTTTTAAATTTTTGAATATTGCAGTGTGAGACGGTTCCTTAAACTTCAGATCTTTATGAGACTTATGTGGAACTGTACTGTACCCCAGTGGTGTTATGCGTATCATAATTATGCTACACGTATCATAATTCAGGCATGCGTATAATGTATTATAGCATTTCCATTATTATACGCTAGAGTAGGTATCATAATTTTCCCATTCACCATTACAAGCAAAAGGCAAAAACAAAATCGGCAAAATGTTTACTGATGTATGTAACTTATGCGTTTTTGTTTGGCGTACAGAACAATCCAATGTACACATGCATTGAATGCGTTCAGTGCTTGCGAACAGATCGCACCTTTTGTTTTCTTTCTACCATTAAGATAGATTCTATATCGATGATATATATTTACTATACTCGCTCGCAAAGAGAATATAATACTACGTAAGTAAAGTTGGCACTTCCATATAGTCACACTGGCACGCCTTGACTCTTTCATGCATCTACAATATACCACAGGACAGCAAAATCAATTTGACCAACATAATAAATAATAGTGAATGCTTTCCTGTATATAGCAAAACTATGGATATCGATATTTCCCTAGCACTAGCGTTTATTTAGGATTATGTTTTGTAATAAAAATAAAGGTTTTTTTACATGATACTCACAAAAAAAAAGACTTACTAGAAATATTAAAAACCTTTATATTGACAAAACCAAATTAATGCAGTCCGTTTTGTGAGAATCACAGAAAATATAAAAAAATCTTAAAATTTTAGTTTTTATTAACATTTTAAAGTGATGAGTATGAGTAAATTAAATCAAATCAAACATTATTGGTACAAGTTGGTTTCTGAGAACGCTTTTGAATCTTTTATGACAATAATAATATTATACAATGTTAATTTCTGCCAAAAAGAGCTGGCAAGGAGTTCTATTTAAAGTAATAATACAATACTTTGTTAATAAGCTAACTGTATTGAAACAATTTGTATAATTAGTAGTAAAGCTTTAGTAGTAAGCTTTTTGAGATATTTAAGAGTACTCCGATATTTAATAGTACTAGTGGGCTTATTAACATTATATTTATTATTTCATCAGGTAATGTTGGATTAATTGAACTTATAGTTCGTACGGCTTTCAGTTTTTTTGTAGATTTTGTAAAGGAATTAAGTATAAAGTGGTCTTTACATACAAATTTTAATTCGTTAGGTTTTTTAACAGGCAAGTACGCTAAATCTTCGTTGCCAACCAATTTTATCAATGCCCGTCAACTGAAACAAAACAAAAACATTATACTGAGCAAAAATAAATACCGGCTAAACGGTTTTATAATTATAAAAAATATCACAAAAATACAAACATACAAAATACAAAAGATACAAAATATATTTATCGATAAATTTAAATTTGTACTTACGGTAACACTAGTAGCAATCAAAACACTTAAGGTCGGGCCGCACATTATGAGAGATTTCCGATAGAAAAATTTTGATGATGAAATGAAACTTGGCTGGAACGTTCCGCTCGCTTCCCTCGCTTAGCATCTAAATCTAATGTACAAAAATATTCATTTATTTAATATAAGTATGTACGTACTATCTTTGGGCCAAAGTTTGGGTTTTTCCCGTTCGTCCAACTATTATGTCCAACTGGTTGTGCGAACAAGGTTTTTTTTCCCCGTGGACCAAATAAATAGTTGAACATTAAAAAACCGAAATTTATAATATATATATTACCATTCGTACAACTGCATTTTTTTTACTGAAGTTAGTTACGGAGATATAGCACTTTCCAGTTTGACAGCTGTCGTCCGAAACAAAAATCTTGATGATATTTATCACTTCTATAATTAAACTACTAGTCTACGATCAATAGTTACGGCGATATAGCACTTTCCAGTTTGACAGCTGTCATCCGAAACGTAGATCTTGATTGATCAATAGTTTTGGAGATATAGGTAGCCATTTTAAAACTTTCATTTGGAATAAAGCTTTAAGATTTTGAGTGCAAAACCCTGTCTTCAATTTAACTTGGTTAAAAAGCTTTGGTATTTATATTTCGTATTAAACCCTCAGTGCGCTTATCCGACTCAGACTTGACGTTTTTTAACTACAACAACCTCCATCCTTTAAAGAGTCAGTTAAAAAGGAATAGTGTTTACTTCATTATAGAAACTTCATGAAAACCTCATTTGAGAATTTCCTTTTTTAAAGTCAGTTAAAAGCTTTAATATTATCATTTTGGGGCAGTGGTCCAACTGGCCATGCAGTTGTATGAAGGGTCCTGTAAATTTCGGTTTTTTTTATGTTCAACTATTTATTTGGTCCACGGAGAAAAAAAAACCTTATTCGCACAACCAGTTGGACATAATAGTTGGACAAACGGGAAAAACCCCAAAGTGCGGCTCAATCAAATGCTCCGTTGCGGAGTGATCCATACATTTTAGTCACGAATTTCAGATTCCGAATAGCTCGAGACTGTTCCCAATAAGGTTCCTGGACGCCGAATCGCCGACCTGACCATTGTGCGGGGTCGGTCCGGGGCGTGTGCGTGGCGCGCTAGAAAATTTGCGGCTGGCCTAAATAATAAGTTAATTATGATTATATTCTCTTTGTTAAATTTAAAATATTACTTTCTAAACGAAATACTTATTGCTTCCAAGATATAAATTGAAATTATATATAGATTAAATTCGTAAGACAGTAACCAAACAATGTAATTACATACCGATCTACGTCTAACGGAAATTTGGCTAAAAATATGTCACTGTTTTAACACCAAAGAGATTAAAACCTAATAAAAAACTAATATTTCACGAATAAAAAGTTCTGACAGTTCGTAAACGACGGTAGTGTTGGCAACACGACATATATAGATTTTAATGTGTCCAAATAATAAATACCTGCTAAGTCAAACAGGATGTTTTCAAAAATAGATTCTGCATTTAGTAGGATAATACTTTCTTTCTTATTGGTAAAACGTTGTGTCATGGCTTCATACGATTGTTTTCTTCTATGAAGTGACGCCGGACTGCTCACTCGGCATTTAGACTGCAGACACTATGGTAATTAAACAAATTATATTATTTTCTATATTGTGCTTTGTGTAATTTTATTTACATTATATACTTTAGTGATAAATCTGCATAAAGTTAATCACGATCAGTTCCAACTCAGCAGTTAAAAATCTATGCTATACGCAGCAGAATTTGATAGATTTAGAATGCAGAATTTAATGTAAAATTAATAATTTAATTTCCTATGAATCCAACACTAAGACCATAATAGGAAATAGAAACGTTAGTATCTGACCAAGTATGTAAGTTGCACATTACCCTTTATGCGTCCAAAAAGCGTTTCTGAGCGGCGTTGCTATTTAATTGAAGCTATTACAAAAGTTGCGCAAAATACCCAATCCCCCTCCTGTTATGGGTATTTGTTAGAGATATTTTGTAGCAAAACGCTAAATATCAACATTAGATTTTACCAAAAGCTAATGAAACCTGAACCGCTATCAATTTTACTACGAAGTATTGAAATGGAAGCGGCTACTGACTCACAAGTTATTTTTCCACGGGAATAAATAAAATAAATAAATAAAACTTCATGCCCTGACCATTAAATAACAACATTAATTGTGTTAAGAAATGATTCAACCCGTATAATATTTTTTTCTTAAGTGTCATAATTTTGACAAGCCAATGCCATATTTTTTGAGTCGGCATCTAACATCCCTGCTGTACCCTGCTGCTTCTGTTTATACCACATTATGTATCTCACATTGCAATATTTAAAAATTCAAAAAAAATATTAAATTTTAATATTTTCCAAATTACTTTCAGGGGGTTAAAAATGAGGATATAAACTATTATTTAAGGTATATATTAGAGAAAAATACTGAGCCGTCTTCTACTTGGAGGGGCCCAAACTTGGTATGTTTTGAAAATACTTTTTGGATTTTAACATAAAAAGTAGCCCAAAGGTAATTGTGTGGTATATTTTTAGCACCAGCTCATCAAGCCCTTTCATTTGATACCCCATGAGATGGGTTTCTGAAAAAAAATATTTAAATCCCATACAAAAAACTTATAACACCATAACTCCCCCACTAAGGGAAACATTTTGAGAAACTGCGGCTCAAAATTATTGTTTTGCCCTAAAGTACTGTGTACTAAACGGCTAAACTCTACATCGATTTGCGGTTTTTTTTGCGTACACCTAGGACTATAAATTTCAATTCATCGGCAAAATGGGTGGGCGACATAAATAAAAAAAAAAATTGTCTGTTTTTGTTTTTGTTGATTGTTTTATTTGGTTGAGAATTATAAGTTATTCTTATTTTTCAAAGGTGTTATTGTGTTTATTCAATTTTTCTCACATGGTTACCACCTAGTATTATCAAAATACTACGCAGCACTAAAGATGGCGGCGCCGGACCTTAAACATTTTTGTCAGTGTATGTGATGTAACCTAGTGTTTGTTATGATGGAAATCAAAAGAAATAGAAGAATATTATTGTCATGGGCGACTTTAATAAATGAAAAAATCTGCCAATCAATCAATTGAGAAAAGACTAATAATGTATTATGAAAGAATTAAAAATTTGCTAATATAAGTCTTTTTTTCCGCTCTTTTAACTAGTCTGACCTACATTTTAGGCATTTAGTTTAGATTTTAGAACATATAGTTTACACTACGAGTAGAATAAATGTTTAGAACTCAATCATTTTGAACGAAATTTGTCATGATTCGAATGTGAGATGTAGTCTCGAACGGTCCCGTCCACTCGAAGCAGTTCGAGCAGCATTCGTTCAAGAAACTTCATTTTTGTTCAAGAAAAGTTAAAATTCGTACTTTAATTCGAATACGTGATCAATTAGATCGCGTGAGAATTGGCTCCCTGGTCAGCGACCGTCAATATAGCGTAAAAATCCTAGGTCTCTGGTCAATATGGCTTTTGCCACGGTCGCTCGCCTGGTGACCTTCTTGTGAATCTCACACACCGATGGACACTAGCCATTGTGAGTCAGGGGGAGGCATGGGCATTTAGCCTGGACAAAGCGAAGGCGTTCGATCGGGTCTGGCACCTGGGTCTTCTATCGAAGTTGCCATCTTACGAAATGCTCGGGCATTTTGTGCAAATGGGTGGCTAGCTTTTTGCCCGGCAGACGCATACTAACCGTAGGTGACAGCAGATCTCTGATGGCATGAATATTAATGCTGGTGTCACGCAGGGCTCTGCGCTGTCTCCTGCGCTGTTTCTCCTGCATATTAATGACATGTCCATCAATAACATACATTGCTATGCAGATAACAGTACTAGAGACGCTTATTAGACGGGCATATCTCGTTCCACTGTGTAGGAAATGAGCGGAGAACTTGTGTCTCAAATCGAGACCGAGTTTTCAGACTGGGGAGGGAAAAACTTGGCCCGATTCAACACTACAAAGACACAAGTCTGCGCGTTCACCGCTAAGAAAAGCCCATTCACTGAGGACACACAATTCCGGAACACACCCCTCGCTATCTCTAAGTGCATTGGTGCGACATCTACAGCGATGATTCAGTTCTGAAATCATTTGCAAGACAAGATGCTGGCGTTCAAAAAACTTAGCGTACTCAACAAAGCGAAGCGAACCCTGGGGACCCTTAAAAAATCTAATAATTTCTTTCTCGAAGAACCCTACTAGTTCTAGTACTACTTATTTCACAACCCAAGCGTTTGCGGAAGGAAGTTTCTTTTAAACTGCACTGTACGTGACCATAAGGTTCTTTGGTGTGTGGATCAATTCCCTACCGATGGCGAGCGGTGCGATACTAGAAAGTAGCCGTGGGCATCATTTCGAACAATTCCTCAGAACACATCCCATCATACAAGCGGTAGAACACACACAGAGGGGCAAAGTCTCTCCTCAGATTTAAGGGTTCGATGTGGCTTGCGATTTTGGGATCATCGATGACTCTCAAAGCCCATCGTTAAACAGAGTCAAACGGGCCTAGCTTGTATCTGGGTGCACCCACCCAGAGATGGCAACAGATCCATATGGAGCCGGAACTGCGACTTATAAAGCAGTAACCTTTGCCCCGAGGCGAGTTACTGCCTCGCTCTGTTGAGTACTCCAAGATGCTTAGACGCCAGTTTCACCTTGTTTTGCAAATGATCTTGGAACTGAACATCGCTGGAGATGTCAACATTAAGGATCTCAATGCTCTTGAGAGATGGTAAGGGATGTTTCCTGGAATTGTGGGAACTCAGTGAATGGGGTTTCCTCAGCGGTGAACGCGCAGACTTGTGTCTTCGTATGGTTGAATCAGAACAAGTTTTACCGTGCCCAATCAGAGACCTTGAACATAATTGACTGGTATGGATGACTTGATATTGATTGCAGTAATAGTTATATTTTTGTTGATAGACCACCGAGTTAGAAAAGTCTGTTGCACAAAAGGTATCTGTAAGACATATTTCTTATCTGTTCAGTTAACAGTGTCGTTAGTGCAGAATTCAGGATTGCATTTTTTTTTAAATACCAAGAAAAGAGTATTGTTCCAATTTTACCTACCAAAACAGATAAGATGGTGGCACTGTACATAGGTAATTGCGTGTGTAGTACAGGAGCACGAGTGAAAAAAAAATGGCACGTTCTTTTTCGCACCCAACTGATATTAGTGTGCTGCTCATTTTATAAGGTCCTGCTTTCATCTGTGCATTAACTGATTGATATTAAAATTAAAAATGATTCTATAAAAGTATTACCCATTACAACTTTTTGTTTTAATTATAGCCGGTGATTCAGATATATTTAATCTGTGACGTCCAATAGGAATAGGTTTCAAAAAAGTTAATATCGATAGGTTGTAATGTTATTACATTCAACGGCACTGCTTACCATCGTACGTGTACCTACATAAGTACATAAACAAAGTTTGCTACAGGAAGTTACATCACATTTGAATGTACTAGAAACTTTAGAACAAGAGCGGCGAGTGAATAAAACTTACGAAGTGTGGACCAATCAAATTCTCCACAAGTGAAATTTTGAAATTCCCAGAAATTTTGAAGAACGCCTCGGCCAATCGGCGAACTCGAAATTGCAAGCGGCCATTGAGTGGTCAACCAAATACGCGTCACATAGCGGAAGTAGTGACTGACACACACATAGAAGCGAGCCCTCCTATAAAAATCATCTCAGGCTCAGCGCTAGCGCAGTATTTTTGAAATCGTCGTCGGAGAAACAAAAATTGAAGAAAGGGGCCTCACTCTGCCCAAATGAAAAATCAGAGGTCAACAAACTTGGAAGGATCAGCTGGCCGTACCGGGCAGTGACCTGATACTTCGTACCTAAGCAATATCAGCTGGCGGCGAAGGACAGCGACCAACTAAGTGATAGTTATATTGTCATATAAATAAACAGATTATTATATGAAACTCGGCTGGAACGCTCCGCTCGCTTCGCTCGCTTAGCATCTAAATCTAATGTACAATAATATTCATTTATTTAATATTGGCATGTAGGAACTATCTCTGGGCCATATTTCGTACGACGAACGTATATATGTTGTACGAACTAGGATTTTTTTCCCGTGGACCAACTAAATAGTTGAACATTAGAAAACCGATATTTACAGGGCCCTTCGTACAACTGCATGGCCAGTTGGACCACTACGCCGACCTGACCATTGTGCGGGGTCGGCCTGGGGCGCGTGCGAGGCGCGCTCGAGAATTTTTCTATCGGACACTCGGACATTTCTCGCAATTTGCGGCTGGCCTAAATAATAAGTTAATTATGATTATATTCTCTATGTTAAATTTAAAATTTTACTTTCTTTACGAAATACTTATTGCTTTCAAAGATATAAATTGAAATTATATAGATTAAATTCGTAAGACAGTAACTTAACAATGCGATTTCATATCGATCTACGTCTAACGGAAATCTGGCTAAAAATATGTCACTGTTTTTCTTCGACAGATAACACACCTCGCACTTGCGTCTTGACTTGAGATTCATACAGGGCTGTAGCTAGAGTTGAATCTAAGGTAGGGCAGCGGTGGTTTCATGCACGGGGACGGCGGAAGTAATTTTTCTATCTTTTATTATTTTACCTGCTTGTGAGCGTGAGTAATTAAGGTAGAAGCTAATTGGGTGGGATCGCGGGAAAACAAGAGCAAAATGGTTTTAATTTATAGTACGGGAAAACAATTTATACATATTATACCTTAGTTTATGGTACTTTTAAGGTAGGGCATTGCCCCACAATGCCCCCCGTTAGCTACGGCCCTGGATTCATATTTATTAAAACCAAAAAAAACTAATATTTCACGAATAAATAGGTATTTGAAAGTGTTTGTAAACGAACAACACTGACAGTTCATAATCAACGGTAGTTTTTTTTTTCTAACTACTGTCTACTGTTGTTGGCCGCAGATGGCCTTTACAACTACACGCGGACTAACTTTTGCTGCGGTGCTGCTTGCACTCTTCAGCGAAAAGTTGGGGCGGTTTGCGCAAGGGTGTCCTGGACACGAACCTCGGCTTGGGCAACCGCTCTTAAAAACTAAATTTGTATCTGACTAAAATTTACCGCCGTTTCGGAAAAGGCAAGAATCTCTTCAGCCCTCGCCTATTATTATTCAAATCTAACTAGTCGAAGCGCCCGGGTATATTAGTGAACCTAGTATACCCACGCGCTCGAGTATGTGGTTGTGTGAAAACTAAACTGTCTAGTGTTCCGTCGCCGCCGGCGGCGACGTATTCTGTATATAATTGAGTAATCTGTGTTCGCGGACGCGGGCGCAGAAGGCGCTTGAGCTCTGAGCCTACTGGTGATCACATCATCAGAATCTATCAATACGGGCCTCGAATATCTAAAAGGTCCTAAGGCCCCTCTATTGGGGGCGTAGTTACAAGATTGCGTAATTAGGGGATTGTGGTGGAGGGCTGCCGACTCAAAGTAGCGTTTAGACGCATCTTTGATGAAGGCTTTTATGGTCGGTAGCTCGAAATTGCTATGGAGATCGATGTTATGCATATAGTACGGGGCGCCGACTGCGCCTCGCATAAAGCGTAAGACTTGCAAGGAAGTAGTGTTGGTGTGACCAAACGCTACGCTCGCATATGTGAGTATGGGCCGAATACAAGTTTTGTAAAGTGTCACCTTATGTCTAAGAGACATTTTACTGTACTTGTTAAACATTGGCTTAAGGCGACCGAGAACGAAGGCTGCTCGATCTCTTACTCTTTTAATGTGGGCTCTGAAATTAAGACGAGAGTCTAAAGTGACCCCTCTGTATTTGACCTTTTAAACACGGAATGGGTTGGCCATATAGGTGGACTGGGGTGAGTTGCCTTGTGGCCTTTACCGATTTTTTGCCCCGGGCGAAGTGCACTGCTGCACTTTTCTCGGGGTTAACCTCGATTCTCCACTTCCGAAACCAATCGCCTAAGGCGTTGGTGGCAGACTGGAGGGCCAGGCTTATTCGACAGACGGTGAGAACAGTAGAGCGCCGTATCGTCCGCGAAGAGCACCACATTGACGTTAGAGGGACGGGGTGTGTCGTTAGTGAACAAAGAATAGAGTAAAGGGGAAAGCACGGAGCCCTGGGGGATACCTGTACCTATGGGGTGGGGAGAAGAATGACTTCGTTCTACGCGATAGTGAAAACTACGATCCCTAAGGAAGTCTCGTAAGATGAGCAGGAGACGGTCTGGGACACCGAGATTGTACAGCTTGTAAATCAAGCCATGAAGCCAGACTTTATCGAAAGCCTTCGCTACATCGAAGAAGAGGGCTCTTGTGCTGAAAGGCTTAGGGGACCTATTAAGACCTTGGAGGATGTGCTCCGTTATGCGGTGCACTTGATTGACGCACGAGTGATTAGCTCGAAAACCGAACTCTTCGTCAATAAGAATGCCTTTAGACTGAACGTAGTCTTTCAGGCGAGAAAGGAGGAGTCGTTCATATAGTTTTCCCAAAGTCTTTAAGAGACTAATGGGTTTATATGACGCGGCTACGTTACTTGGTTTTCCCAGTTTAGGGATACCTATAACGTCAGCTTCTTTCCAAGAATCGGGAAAGATGCAATTTGCCATGGCCGCATTGAAGATGCTGACCAATAGAAGGAGGAGCTGAGCGGGGAGGATTTTTGAGAGCCTATTCGAGATCCCATCGGCACCCGGGGCCTTTTTGGGTTGTAAGTCTTTGATGATCTTTTCGACCTCAGAGACTGTTACGGGCGGAAACGAGTCAAGTGGGGGAAGGGCCGCTCTCCGCTCCACTTCCCTGTCCACTTCATCGATGTGAGCTTGGTCAGTGGGTTGTTTCTAGCGATTTGGCTAGGCATTCGGCCTTTTCGTCGTCGTCAAATGCGATTGTCGCGTTTGCGTCGACTAACGGCGGCATAGTACTCACTACGTCGGATTTTAACGCTCTAGCCATCTGATAGTACGCTAAGTGGGAAGGCGATATCTCTTTCATGAGATTGTCCCACTTTTCGTTCCTAACTTCGGCTATTTTTGTCTTTACGGCACGCTGTAAAGATCTGAGCGATGCCCTGTTTACCTCGGACGGATAGTTGTCGTACCGCCGAGTAGCCGCGTTCTTAGCTCTCAATAGCGACCTCACGTCCTCCGGCAGACTCCAGCGGAAAATATTCTCTACTGTAATCCGCTTAGAGCAATCCGCTACAGCGGACTGGAGGTGGCTAGTAAGCGCTTCGACCGTTAAACTAACATCGTCGGCTGTGACAATATTGTCCGGGATCCTATTGAGGTGGGGCGAGTTTATTGACGTGACAACGTCTTATAAATTGGTTTGCCGGGTGACACTTCAAGAAACTGCGTTACGCTCCGCTCACGTTATGCGCTCACAATGAGAGCGAGTGAGAGGCACGCGCCCGCCTAAGAGCGAGAGAGACAGACATAAAATCATTGTCACGTAAAACTTTCGCCCGTATACCGACTTTACAGGCAACCAGTTTTTTTTTACCTAGGTTTTTTACCTAGTCTCCGCCAGTCGACCACGTCCTTGACGGACGGATGACCGTCGGTTGGGGACCCTAGTCGTAAGAGAAGCGGCTTATGGTCAGATGTAAGCTCGTGTAACACCTCTATAGAATGCAGCCTTAAGGTTACGTTCTTAAGAAGTGATATGTCAAGTACGTCAGGTCTATGTGTCACTACTTCGGGAAAGTGGGTCGGAGACATGGGCGCAATGATATCGAAACCTAACGGGTCGACTAGGGCCTCTAGTCGTTTGCCGTTTAGCGATGTTGAATGCGAATTCCATCGCTTATGTTTACAGTTTAGGTCGCCTGCTAATACAACAGCGTTACCTAAGTCAAACAGCGTTTTAAGATCGCTTTGTAATATCACCTTTTTTGGTGATAAATACACAGAGGCCAGTACTATGGGACTGTGTCCTGTCATCGCTAAACGGATAACCGACGCTTCTAAATTCTCTAACGGAGGAGTGTTGAGAGGTACGTAGTGCAGAGATCTTTTATAGTAAATGAGCGTCCCTCCCATACGGGTGGGCCGATCATTTCTAACCATTGCGTAGTTTGCGATCTTAGGACCCCTACGCTTTGGTTTAAGAAAAGTCTCTTGCACTAAAAGTACATCGATTTCGTGCGTCTTTAGAAATTCTGAAATTTCGTCGCGTTTAGCCTGAAGGTCGTTTGCGTTCCAGAACGCAATCGAAATAGAGCGCGGTTTTATTCTACTTGGGGCTACTAAAGGCCCCATCAGAAGATTTTTTTAATTTTGTGGTGAAAAGTGCTCTAAAGCACTTAGCAGGGCTGCGTGCTCGAGCACGGCCAAAGCTCTTTGCGTCGCCGACGACGCATTGCGAATTTTTTTCGCTAACAGCGATATTTCCTCAATGTTCATAACATTGAGGAGTTCTAAGTAGGTGTTTATTGGGCATTCTGGCTCACTTTCCGCAGCGCAGATGCTGGCGCAACATTTTGGAATTGATTACGTGCATCTGCGCTGCGGAAAGTGAGCCAGAATGCCCAATAAACATTTTGAAATTGGTTACGTAAACTTTTCAATTTGGGTGATGTAAACGACACGAAAAAGTTTTTTAAATAACCACAGCGAATGATTAATTTACTAATAAAAACTTACCAATAAATATTTTTCATCACTTCCACTTGCACACTATTACACTAGATTTTGTTTAAATCCTAAACCCATATTTATGACATTTAGATAAACATTTGTAATTAGTTTAATTCTTAAAAATATATGTCTGAAGATAAACAAGATAAATAGAAGAACAACTAAATGGAATTGAACCATTTTGTTCTAGGTAAGATCCTATCGTTTACTGCAATGACAAAGGAAAACATGTGCTCCGAGCAGATCGGACTCCTATTTTACAGGAAAGAAAAAAGTTTTAACATAGATTAGATACAGACCAACCTTCTTCTAGCTCTATGCACAAGGTGTTTAGGCCGTATCGTTCCGTATTAGGATATAGGAAAATTAATATGTTTTGTTACAGATACAGACAAACCTTCTACTACCTCTATGCACAAGGCATTTAGACCATATTTTTCAAAACAAGGCAACAGGAAAGGATAACGTACTTGACATGACCAACCTTCTTCTAGCTCTATGCACAAGGTGTTTAGGCCGTATCGTTCCGTATTAGGATATAGGAGAGAAAATATGTTTTGACACAGATACAGACGAACCTTCTACTAGCTCTATGCACAAGGCGTTTAGGCCGTAACATTAAAGCACAAAAATTTTTTTTTTTACTAGTTTTACCTTTATCTTATTTTTCCTTACAAACATAAATAAGCTATGCCAAAACAATTAATCATAACATATAAGTAATTTATATTCGCGGACACTGAGTAAAACCATTCTTATATTCAACATTGAACCCCAAACCAAATAGCGGCATATTCTTTGTACTTCATATTTCTGTTATTAATGTAAAATAAAATAGTAATTAAATATTTTTATTCTTCAATCTTTTCTATGGGAATGCCGTTTTTGCTGACTTGAAACAATTTAAGGGGTAGAAAACCTAATTGGTATATTATAAATTTAGATGACTTAACAATATATTTGTACTAAACACATATAACAGTAAGCGTATAAAACTTGAATAATCTTTATTTAGTATGAACGTAAATACCTGTTTATAATAATATTAGTTTGGTTAACCTACACTTCGTAGTACTTTATTGTAGGTTAAACTATAATTTATGTTACTTGACTCTTCAACTAAGAAAACCAAGGTCTTTTCTTTTGGAGTCTAATTTGCTCTCGCTCGGTGTCAGCTGATTACGTAGGGTACCAGTGTGTACGTTTTTAATTTCTTCTGATTATAGTTAACTGTGAGAAAAGAAAAGGTTGCAGATCTCTGACTTTTCCCTTTTTAAGCCTTATTTTCTGGTTAAAAATATACACAATTTCCAACACTCTTGGGTGTGAATAAGTGCTGCTAAACTACCAAGCTGTGAAGCTGCTATTGGTGAACTTCCAATTTTCAAGCTGAGGATCAAAGCATCAAAAATCATGTTCGTAAGTTTTAACTTTGAAGTAATCTGTGTGTTTGTTTAATAATTTATATTAAATTAAAGTTTTAAACTTAGTATAATCTGTACATAAATCTGTAATGTTAATTTTATAACAGGCTTTTATTTAACTCTGTGAAATCCATCTTGTTTCGAGATGATTATGATCTACATTACTCTTTGGCTTAACGTTCTGAAACATGAAAGAAAAGACTAACTAATCATATGATTTGTTCGTAATTGAATAAAGGCCCTGTTCTTGTTACTTTTCTAAATAATGCGAATCAATTTTAGGTAAATACGTCTATAAATATAATGAGAAGTCAAGATCTTTCTAACTACTATATTGTTACAGGTCGGAGTTTGAATTCAAACAGAAGAGGAAGGTTGGGAAAGAGGGAACCACCTGCTTTTTCTTTTCCGATTCAGACGACGGCGAGACTAGGTTAGTTTAATATGGAAAACTCAATTATTTTTGTTGAAAAATGTAATTTACATAAATCTTTTTATAACTCCAAAAGCTGACCTCAGAATTTCTAGTTTTTTCGTATCTCCCATACAACACACCCTCCATAATCCGAATCTAGATACTTTGAGACACTTGATACTACCAACTATTCCTACCTATTTAATCCGAACTTATCTTACTTGCCTTGTTGACTGCACACTTTTTTTTGTATTATGTTCGGATTAAAGACGTAATTAGTAAAAGTGTTTATATCAAGTGTCCAAAGTATCTAGATTCGGATTGTTGAAGGTGTGTTGTAAGAGATTAATTTTGTCTTACGCTTTTAATAGTTTCATTACTTATTAAGTTCACTGTATTCAAATTAAATACCAAACCCTAATGATTAAAGAGGATAGTAAAGCCATTGTTTTTATAACATTAATATTTATTTTTAAACATAAATTAGTACTTTAAATAAGAATACTGAGGCCTATTTATTACTGGTAGTATTAAGAATACTGTACGTGCAGTACATAATTTCTTTCTGGAAATAAATATTGACTTCTTATATTTTTGATACACAGGATCGAAGCAAGTTCTGTTAAGGCAGAGCCAAAAGTAAAAAAAACCGCGCAAGAAAGTGGAAGGGAAGGCGCGAGGAACTGTGACTGCATCGCTGAGCGCTCATTGTCCGCAATCATCACGAAAACGGTCCTCGAGCTACAGACTCCTGTCTTCGGACAGTGAAGACGAACTTGAAGCTTCTCGGTCTGCTCGTGCTGCCGCTCAGCAGGGGCTTACGTCGTCTCTGACCTGGCGAGTGGCGGATGGTGTGCTGCGTCGGACCGCGGAACTCTACGGCGATACTTTCATCGAGCTGAGAGTTTACAACACCAAAGACGTTATTGCTGCTACTGGGTGGAAAGAGCGTTTGGAGAAAGCCCAAGTTGCGTTACGCTTTCAAGCGTCGTCATCCGATTTGGAGGAACTAAGAATTTTTCTCAGAAAAGCAAAGCTAAAGTTTGTCCAAGAAGGCAAGTTTTACTCTAATAAAAAAGAATGAAAATTTTGTAAACTAGCTCCTAAATTTTTTTTATTAGTAATAATAAAGTAACTTAATAGGTAGATACTGTACTTAGTTTTTTTATTATACAAATAATTTTAGTAACATATGAAGTATAATTTTGATTACATATAATACCAGATAAATTACTAATTTTTTCCTGGGATAAAAAGTAGATAACCTAAATTAGTCATTTTATTAACAACTTTCTTAATGTGCTTAAAATACGAATACTTTTTTAAAATTTGGTTTTTTTTTTGTTTATAGAAATTTAGATTTTCCGACAGTAAATATATGACGACACTGACAACTTCTAAGAGCCATACTACTGATCTATGTAAATATGAGTAAAAAAGTTTTTTGTACTGTTTGCGAACAAGATGTTTCGAGTAGGATATTTTCTGCCCATCTTCGTAGTAATATTCATAAGAATAATAGCGCTATTGAGATCAATGAATGTGTAGAAAAAATTAGTTCAGCATTCAGAAACCGTATTTCTAGTTACAGGGTGCATTGCCCCACTAGCAATGCCTCGAGGTCGCCATCAAGTAACAGCTCAGCAAATTCGTATCTGCTTACACCTCACACGTTCTTATCTCGAATACTTTTGCGTCGTGCTGTACGACAGCTTATCGATGTTAAATTAGCACAACATGTTAATTTAAAAGTAAATTTTGAATTTTTTAGAGAGTTCATTTTACCGAAAAATGACAATATTGAAATTAAATCTTTTGCAACAGAAAATGTAATTATTCATCAAAATTTCAATTTTAACCACTTGTATTCTGATCTTGTGTCAAAAATATACAAAAAACTTAGCGAATTCCAAGAGAAGGACAGTGGGTGGTAATTTTTAAAAAGCCTGTATTTAGAAATTAATTTAAATCGGTATTCACCTTTAAGAGCTTTGAGTTTTATTGAATTGCCAAAATATGTAAAAAATAAAAAAGCTTGTATTAATGTAAAAAATAACGATAATTTTTGTTTTTTGTGGAGTATAATTGCAGCATTGTTCCCAGCTAAATCAAACGCAGACAGAACTACGTCTTATCCTCACTTCGAAGATGTACTTAACACCAAAAATATGGCATTTCCGGCGACATTCTCGGACATTAAAATATTTGAAAAAAATAATCACAGAATTAGTGTCAACGTTTACGGCTTGAATTCCAATAATAAAATAATTGGACCATTGTATAGAACAACACATAGAAAAAAGCGTCATGTCAATCTTTTATTCTTGCAAAATAAGTCCCGTAGTCATTACTGTCTAATTAAAAACTTGGAACGATTGGTTAGATCCCAAACTACTAAACATCATGGGAAAATCTTTTTTTGTGATGACTGCTTGCTTTTTTTAATTGTAAAACTAATTTTGATGAGCATGTATGTGGAGGGCTATCGACCAAATTGCCTAATAAAGGCTCAATTTTACAGTTTACGCATTTTGAGCGTATGCAAGACGTACCCTTTGTCATTTATGCAGATTTCGAATGTTTTTTAGAACCATGCCAAACAAATCAAACTTTTAACAAAGGTGGTTTTACGTCAGACTTGCAAAAACATGTTCCTGCCGCGTTTGGTTATTACATTGTATGCTCGTACGATACTTCTTTAAATAAATATGTGTCATATCGGGGTCCAAACTGTGTTGAGAAATTTATAGAATATCTTCAACGCGACGTTCTAAAGATATATAAAATTTTGAAAAATCCTGTGCCATTGATATTTACCGAAAATAATTCAAAAGATTTCACTAATGCCAGAGACTGTTCTATTTGCTCCCAATTGTTATTTGATGATAAAGTAAGAGATCATGACCACCTAACAGGCAAATATAGGGGTGCCGCACATTCTTACTGCAATATACATTTCCAATTACCAAAATTCATTCCAGTGTTTTTTCACAACCTTTCAGGCTACGATGCACATTTATTTATACGTGAGCTGGGAGATATTCGTGGCAAAATAAAAGTTATAGCTAAAACTAAAGAAAATTACATTTCATTTACAAAGTTTTTTTCAACCGAAGAAGGAAGCTTTGTTCCAGTCCGTTTTGTAGATTCATTTAAATTTTTAGGAGCTAGTTTACAAAAGTTAGCGGAAAATTTAATTACCAAAGACTTGGTCAACTTGTCTAAGTTTTTTACGAATAAAACAAAGTTTAAATTGTTGAGACGCAAAGGAGTATATCCGTATGAATATATGAAAAGCTGGAAATCGTATGACGAAACTAACTTACCGTCCTATGAAGATTTTTTTAGTACACTAACAAATCAAAATATCTCTAAAGAGGACTATAATCACGCCCTTAAGGTTTGGAATACGTTTAAGATTCAAAATTTAGGGAAATACACAGATCTGTACCTACTGACGGATATTTTATTATTAGCCGATGTTTTTCAAAAATTTCGAGCTACTTGTAGGTTAAATTTCGAAGCCGATGCTGCTTATTATTTGACAGCTCCTGCTTTGAGCTAGACAGCATGTTATTAAAAACTAATATTAAATTAGAACTTATTAATGATATAGAAATAATTGGAATGCTTCAAAAAGGAATACGGGGAGGAGTATGCTTATGTTCTACGCGGTTCGCAAAAGCCAACAATAAGTATTTAAATAATTATAACCCTGCTGAACCTGAGAAGTACCTTATTTACATTGATTGTAACAATTTATATGGTTACGCTATGTGTGCATACTTACCATATTCTGATTTTAGACTATTAGATAGACGAGAAATAGATGAATTAAACGTTTGCAAAATACCAGACGAAAACGAATATGGGTACATTTTAGAAGTAGATATCGAATATCCAGAAGAACTTCATGATTCACACAATGATTTACCGTTCTGTCCTCAAAAATGTGTTCCACCCGGTTCAAAAACATCAAAATTGATTTGAAATTTATACGACATTTTTTTTTACGTTATTCATTACGTCCATTTGAAACTGTGTTGCGGGACTTAAGTTGACTACCGTCCATCGAGTAATAAAATTCAAACAAAGCCCTTATCTAAAAGACTATATTGACCTAAACACTAAACTAAGGCAACAAGCTAAATCTGTATTTGAACAAGACTTTTTCAAACTAATGAATAACAGCATATTTGGAAAAACTTTGAAAAACACAGAAAATAGATTAGACGTTAAAATAGTAAATCAATGGAGTGATAATAAAAACAAGACAAAAAAAAATTACTGTGCAGAGCAGTTAATATCTAGACCTAACTTTCATAGTTCAACTACATTTACCAAAACGTTCAATTGAAACCAGAAAAAGTAGTCCTTGATAAACCTATATACATAGGTTTCACAGTCTTAGAACTATCCAAAAGCCATATGTATAATTTTCACTATACTATTATGAAACCTTTTTACGGCTATAATTTAAAAATGTGTTATACCGATACTGATAGTTTTTTATATTCAATAGAAACAAAAGACTTCTATAAGCATTTAAAGCTAAATTTAAAGCACTATTTTGATACAAGTAACTACTCGGAACCAAATAAATATCAAATTGAACGCGTCAACAAAAAAGTGCCAGGTTTGTTTAAAGATGAATTAGGAGGTCAAAATATTGTAGAGTTTGTTGGGTTGCGATCTAAGTTATATTGTATTAGAACAGAATCGTGCGAAATAAAAAAGGCTAAAGGTGTTCAAAAATATGTTTTAAATGGTGTTCATTTCAATGACTATTATAAGTCTTTGAAGAAAAAAGACAAAATCCTACGAAGAAAAAATGTTTTTTTTTAAGTCTCTTAAACATGAAATATTTACAAGATCTGTTAACAAAGTAGCTTTGTCTTCCAATGACGAAAAACGTCGAATAATGGAAGACAACATAATATTTTTATAACTATTTGACTTGTTGTTAATTTTTTTTGGATTTTATGTTTTTTATAATTTTGTGATTTTTTTTTATAATAACAATAAAATGTACCTATTTGAAAATGTTGTTTTATTAATCTAAGTCCAACTTTAGTGTAAACCTTTAGATAAAGAATGTTGGTAGATATAATTAGCATTTGTGACAGACAGACAAACAAAAAAACTTTAACTATTTTATTACGAACGTTAGAAAAGAAAATTTATGCTGATTCAGATACATTTCGATATTCAAGATGTCTTCGGTGTAGGCAGCCGGTCATACGATATCTAACATACATGAACCAACAAGTTTTTATTTGAAACCTGTATGACGCAAACAGATTATTGCATTATATGAAAAATTCTCTACCCTTCAAAAGCAAATATTGGTGTTTTAAAATTAGTTTGATAAGTTTTCTAAATTCTTGATAATCTATGTAACCGTCACTCCAATAAATACCACGATTACTTTCTAACCAAGATACATTTCTTTTTTCTTCCTTAGTCAAATAAGAAAAGGGATATGGTGGTTTTATTAGAAATACTTGAGTGTATTCTGAGTTAGCCAAGGCAAATTCTTTTACAATAAATTTATTATGAGAATCCTTAAAGCCTTGTAAGTCTACGAAAATAGGTCCGGTAATATTCATGATATTTTTTTTACTATACCGCTTAAGGGTTTGTATTCAAATATGAAATCGTTTAATAACAAACAATACGCAGAAGTTAGATTTGGTATATCTTTAGCACTCTCTATTTCGATACGAACATCAACTGGGCCAGTTTTAAGTGTATCGTTCTGTCTTGAGCAATCTATAACGTATAACGGTACTTTATCTCTAAATTCTTTATAACTTAGCAAGGGTTCAGGACGTCGTCCGTAGTAAGACTGTTGGAATCTAGTGTATTGTTCATATAATAAAGCAAATTTATCCTCATCAAATCGAACATTAAGACCCTCATAGGGAATACACTGAATTCAAAAATACTTTAACTTCTCTTATATTGCAGTGATCGAAGTGTGACATGTCTTTTTTTGATTTATTTTTTCGGTCTGTCTGAAATGCAATAACAGCATATCTCGGTTTTAATTACCCATGTATGTTTTGTTGTTTTTGGTAATAAGGGATATTCATACAAGTCCCAGTTTCGGAATAACAAGTTGATTGAACGATCTTTTTCTAGATATTTTAATAGATTTAGTTTTTCTCGATCGGAAACTTTTACGTGTGGAACACGCCAAACAATTTTTTTAAGTATGATATCATCTATTACTTCTCCAGTGTTTAGTTTTATTGCATTTAGATTAGTATTGCTGCGTAAAAGTATTAGCTCATGTCTACAATTCATTATTATTTTATTATAATCCTCAGCAAATCCAAGCATTTTGTTCAGTGGTATAGATACTGCAAAATTCCCTGATCTTGTATTTTTTGTTCCATCTATATGGGGTTGGGCCATGCTTTCGAAATTTTTGATTCATTTTCATTCATAGAAAAAAATGATTTTATTGTTGTTGTTATACCAGCATTTTTAATTCTATCTATTTCAACTCCGTTAAGTTCATAGCGAACATCTTGAAACAGAAATAAAATGGGGTTGTTAGTAAATTTAACGCTAGTTGCAACATATTTTAGATCTCCTTTTTTAACGATGACCATTCCTTCTAGGTATATTGTACTCGCTGATGGCAATACGTACAAGTCTTGTTAGTTGATAGGTATTCTTATTTCATCATTTTTATTAAAAGTATTGATATATGGCTTATACGAATGAATTTCCATGCTTTCTATAGTATTATCAAATACAATAGGTTGCGCTACGTTTAATACACTCATTTTAGTAATTCAATTAATTTTAAAAAGGCTTTATTTTCAACACTTATTTTTTTTTTAAGTTAGTAGATGTTAGTGACACAAGTTTTTCTTTTGCGAATTACCTGTATCTTTCTGAGCTTCTTTGGTCGTAAAAAAGAATTTATATTAATTTGGTGAAAGTCTATCATTTTTTCTTTAGATGTAGGTACAGTAGTACCTCTTCTCCCCGAAAATTAACTAACTTGTTCTGTGAATCTAAAATTTTTATATTTACACTACTGATAGTCTTTTGATTAATCGGAAAATATATTATATTCTTTGGTACCTCAATAATTCTATATCCAGGCGGAACATTAGGTGCAAATTCATGGATTATGTGGCTTGGGATTCCAATAATGAAGGATCCACAGACAATATCACATTCAACTCGGACAACAGTGGTAGAAAGAATACTGACTGGGATCTGTGATTCATGAAATTTATTCTTTTGTAATGTTTTTTTATTGTATCCGAGAATACTCCCAATAGAATTTTCTTTTCCAAAATGAATGTCTTTAGAGCAACAAATTACAGTACGTAAAGTATTATTGTTACAAGTTAAACTAAAGGTGCTGCTTCTAATGTTTTTCTTTATATAGTCACAAATGTCCTGTAGTTCATAAGATCCTTCAGGAATTTCAATCACTTCATTATCACCATAATGAAATTTATTATTTTTACTTTCAACGTTTGGAATAGAGTTAAAAGTAGAAAAGTATAAAAGACCACATTCGTAATCTCCGTCTAACTGTAGAGCAGGAGAATAACAAGTATTAAAGCTTGATGTGAACCCAGATATTGACAGCGTGAAAGACATGATTAAAATGGTTTATTTTATTGAATTATCTTAATTTATTCTTTTGAATGCCAAAAATTGTTCAAATATTTTATACACCAGTGACCACAATTAACAGTATTAAAGTTCTGATATACATTGTAATTGTAATAAACATTAGACAAATTTAAATAGGACAGTAACTCTTGGGGTGGTCTTAGATTTCCAAAACTATTGAAGTACTTACAGTAGTTGTTAATTTTTATATAGGCTACCCAGTGCGTTCCAGGATTCTTAGAGTTATCTAAATTGACAATCGCACACTCAATATCTTTAGGTTTTTTTGGTAAAGCATCTTTCATGAATACTCCTCGAAAATACGGTATATCATTAGTGTGCTTTAAAATATCTACATTCGTTAAAGCACGTCTAGGTAGCCTTCTAGTTAGTTTTTTGCTGATTTTAAACATAATCCGTTACCTTTATAAGGTTTGATGTAGAGACCTTTTCCTAACGCAATAGATTCCATAATTTTGTTATGACGCTGTGACTCTTCAAGGTTTTGTTTTGCTGATTTATAGCTATTCACTGCTTTAGCAATACCTGCAGCTCCTCCAGCTAAAGACCGTAATGCAGATAAGCCAGAAAAAATTGGTATAAGTGGTAGAATCCCTCCAGGTTTTGGTATTGGTATAAGACAGGGTAAGCAAACATTTTTATTTTTAAATATTTTTTTTGCAGTCAAGTAGGCTATCTTTATAGCAGTATTGTTATCTTTTGGCTTGCGGTTTTTCATATAATGACGGTGATTTTAGACACGACTGACTTAAAAGATTTAACTCCAGCACCATTTTTTAATTTAGTTTTCATAACTTTGCTTACGAGCCAAGACGCTAATTTTTCTCCGGTTCTAGTATTTTTTGACTTCATTCTTTGTTTTGCCATTTTCAGAAGCGCAAAGTCAGCTTCATGACGATCTTCTAAATTACGATGTTCGGAATATGCTATATCGTGACGCTTACAAGCCTCGTCTAATTCGTTTATCCCTTTGTCACCTCGAGCCAATCTTTCTTGTAGTCTTGTACCAGGACCACAATAATTATATCCTGGTAAATGAAGTTCAAATGGTATATTGTTTACTATATTATTAACAAGTCCTCCACCGTTCATCACTAAATTTAAAATGAATACATGGTTGAATATCTTACAATTATAAAGTATTTATAAGTTAAAAGTAAACACTATACAATAGACATTTTGTTAATCCAACTATTTTCCTTTTCATTGAGTCCTAACCATTTTACAAATAATTTATTTCCTTTCTTTCTTATCACTCTTTCAATTAAATAAATGTTTGGATGTTTAGTTTTTTGCAACTCTTGTTCGTAAAAGGATCCGAGTATTATTTGATTTCTTTGATCATGAATGTAATAAGTTACTGGGTAAGTATTATTAACTTTTGTTATGGTAAATAGTTCAGAAGACCAGTTAGGTGTATACCCCTTTTTGAAATTTTCTTTATATTTGCTAATCCGAACACAGTCACCTACTTTTAATTTTGATTTTCTTAAGTACTGAGGTGTTTCATTACTCTTTATTTTATTCATAACGACGGTTTGGTTATCACATGTTACATTTATTGGTTTAAATTTTATGGTTCGATGGACAGTATCATTATATGATGACAAAGCATCGTTCAAAGGTGATCCGATCCATTTGTTATTTCCAATTAAAGTAAAATATTTATATAATTTTGATTTCAGTGTTCTTATAAATCTTTCAACAATTGACGCCTTTTTCACAGAATATGTAGAATAGTGATTTATATTTAAAGTTGTTATTATTTTCTTAAACACTTCATTGTAAAATTCTTTTCCCATATCTGTCTGAAGGTTAATAGGAATTCGACCACAATCCAATATTTTTATAAAAGCGTTTCCTACGTCACGTTTTGTTTTCGTTTTCAGAGGAACTCCCCACGCGAATTTTGAAAAGCAGTCTATAACAACTAAAATATATTTAAAACCTTTGTTCACTTTTTCCATTTTCTGCATGTCAATTAAATCAGCTTGCCATAAATCATCAATCCCTTTTAATATTACCGCCCTACGAATGAAGTGTTTTCTAGCTGGTTTGTGAAGTTCACCAACTATGTCTTCTCTGTTCATAATTGTTTAGGTGCGGTTTTCTGTGATACAACCATTTTTAATTCTGATTTAATATCTAGCAACTAATTTTTTAAAGTTTGAATCAGGCTTTTTATAGCATTTATTTCGACCAGGAAAGATTGTTTTCCACAATATTCTTTTAGTACATTATCTACATACTGCTTATTGACGGCTTCGTCAGGTAGCTGAGAAGTTTTGAGTCCTTTTATACTTGCTGATATTAAGTCTAAATCTCCATTAATAGACTTAAGAAATACTTTGTCAGTAATATCGAAAACTTCTGAGAAACGCAATCTTTTATGCACGTGATGACCAAACTTGTCAACGTTCATTGTTTAATAAATGTATCCCTAAACGGTTTGATTACAACTGAATGTTAATATGAAGTTCTCTTTATTATATTTGAATAAATCGTTAAGAATGCATGTAATACGTTATTTTTCATATTTTATTTGTCAATAATACCAGTTTCTTGCAACTCCTCTACGATAGATATTATTTCATTGTCTAATCCACTGTTTCCTGCATCACGAGAAGATATTAAAAGTTTTAGTCTTTCAACTAACTCATTAGGGTCATCCCAATACATATAATCAACATTTTTATTATATATTTTTAAAATTGGTAACCCAGACCCTTGAGTAAGACTTTCGGTGCTTGTACATTGCTTAGATAACTTGAAAAGTGGTTTGATAATATTTAAGTACTTGCTTCCTTTATTACTTTTAATTGGTTTTTTAGGGTTGAAGTCACGCCTATGTGCATTTGTAATAGTTAAAATCTGTTTGGAACTGTTTAAGTCACTATTAGTGATTGTTTTTAAATCTGGTATTCTTTTAAATAATAATTCCATTAGACCTTCAGTTTTTTTGTAAGGCTTTCCAGAAACTAAAATTGTATTTTCTGTTTGGACAATTCTAGAATTACCTATCATCAGTTTACCACGTTCATTTCTAACACCAAATGGAATATCTTCCAATACTTTTACAGTTCCTTCTGAAGGTGGTGACCAATTATGTTGTGGACTTGAAATAGATTCAATTGTTTTGAATGAAGCGTCACTTGAAATGTTGGTTTCTTTATTATTTGTATCGCTCATACTTTCCAAATCATCTTCATAGATATCGTCTTCATAATCATCAAAGTTCTTAAGAGTTTTATCAACTTTTTCACACTCTTCATCGGAATCTATTTCATATTCACTTCCACCCTGAAGATCAAAATCAAATTCAGTTTTCATATATTTTGCTTTTTTCCCTGGGATTACGTCTTCATTGTAATTAGGTTTGATATTTTGTGTTGCATTTCTTGATACCATTTTATGTAGTGGAGCCGTTAAAGGTTTGAACACAGATTTAAGGACTTTATCATTTTCAGTTTGAATATTACGCAACTGCCTAACTTTTTTCTTAACAACGCTAGCTGATTTAATTATCTCTTTTTTGATATTTACTTGCGAATCCATTTTTCACAATAAGCTTTACCAATGTTATAGACAACACTAAACACATATCAGGGTTTTTGTCGTTTATAAGAGTTTTAATCAAGAATGACAAAAGTATCAAACTTTTTTCTATAGCAACCTTTATTTTTTTCACAGTCTTTATTGATTACTATGAAATCATACGAAGTTTTCCAGATTTCCGAACACATATCACGAAATTGATTCCAATTCATATCTGTACTGACATGTTCATCATAAACATATCGTAAATTAATGTCATCTTGTTTAAACAAAATTATAAGATTTGCATTATCTCTAATTAATTTTTTAGGTACTTTACTATATGTTTGATTCAAATAAAAGCAGTCTATACGCTTGTGTCGCCCCATTGAGAAATAATCACGAATGTTATTTTGATTTTCACAAACAACATCGTCGAAAATAATTACTGAATCAGGTTTTGCACGATGAGGGCTTATAACGTTACTATTATCGTTATATTTCATTAATTGTACTTCTGGAACCTCATTTAACACTTTTCCTAAAAATATATATTTTGGTTGGTAAAGCGTTTTGGAATATAAATATATATTTTTATAGCATAAACCATTTTCATGCAAAAGAAGTCCCACTATTAGATTTGTTTTTCCACAGTTAGATGGTCCGCAAATCAAACATCGAATCGAATTAGGTAATAGTTTACCATGACGTGATCTGCCTAGATCAGATTCAGAACATATTTTTTCTAAATGTAGCTTTAGTGGCTGCTTTACAAATTTCATGATGTCTTGGTGAAAGCAGTTAATTATGCAATGAAATCTCTAATCGATATGACTCCATATTTATATTAATTTGAGAGACATTGACACACAAGACTACCGAAAGATAAAAAAAAGGTAAGATTTTTATAATTTATTAATGAAATATTATTTGCCCGACAGTTGTAATAGGGTAAAACATTTTTCTACTAGAACAGAACAGAACGGTTTGTATATATTTGTAAGTTTATGCCTTCTTCTCTCGTAAAACGAATGATGCTCTCCAAAAAACCTTGTGCATAGAGCTAGAAGAAGGTTGGTCGGTATCAAATACGTTAATCTATTTACATTCACCCAAATTGAAAACTTTACGTAATCAATTCCAAAATGTTCATCTTCACTGCTCCAATTGAGCCAGAATGCCCAATAAACACCTACTGTTCTAGCACCACATTTAGGTCAGCTAGAACATCAGCGGACGCTAGCGACGGGCTAGGTACCGCTTTTTTCGTTTTTGGCGCGGGCGGAGAACACGGGGCCAATTTCCGCGCCGGGGGGACAGGAGTCGCCTTAAGGGGAGCTCCTGTCTGAGAAACGGGGGGACGGGGGATTGCCTTTTGTGCTGGTGCAGCAGGCTGCGGCAGCAAAGGGGCAGAAATATTTTTTGAGGCCGGCAGAGAAGGGTATTGCCGCTCTGAATATAGAGCGGGTGTTCTCGCCTTAAGAGGGGTGGAGGGGGGGACTTAATTGCCGCCGCCGCGTATGAACGTGGAGCCTTAGGGCACCCGCGGTCGTTCGCAGCGTGACCTGCCATGCCGCATAGGACACAGCTGGGCGGCTCAGGGTCGTTCCTTTGACTTTGGCAGAGGGCTGTGCCACCGTGGTCCTGAAGGCACTTTACGCAACGGGGAAAGCCGTTGCAGTTTTTGGCCGAGTGACCGTAATAGACAACGGTAGTCATTGCAACACGACAAATATATATTAAAATGCGTCCAGATAATGAATACCTGCTATGTCAAACAGGATGTTTTTAAAAATAGATTCTGTATTTAGTAGGATAATACTTTCTTTCTTATTGGTAAAACGTTGTGTCATAGCTTCATACGATTGAATTTTTCTATGAAGTGACGCCGGACTGCTCAGTATATATAATGTACTCTGTGGGACTGCTGCTGCCGGCAACACTGGTTTGGTTGATACGTTGATTCAAAATTTTAAATTTCTAATCACAATAAAAAGCAATTTTACAAGAATGACCGAGTTTAAGACACCAATTAAGAAAAATAAAACACCAGAAAACGAGGTGATTACTATTCCTCCTTCACCGTTTTTGAACCGACTTGGTTATGGCACAGGTAAATACAAAATCATCGTATGAATTACATTACACATAGGAACCGTTGTTAAAAATTGTTCTTTCGTTTGGAGGATTACGAAATGTACTGAACAAAATATATAAGGAATTTGTTTCGACAGGTGTCTCAGTAATGCAATTAGTAAGGTCTCCAAAGGCGGGTGAGGTACGGTCACCATGGGCATTGAAAATGCTGAACAAACGAGTAAAGCCCTGTAAGGTGTACACAGAGCGGTTGCAAGTGGAGGCAGATTTGCTACAGCGAATGTCTCACCCTAATATCGTTGGCTTCCGAGCATTTAGCCAAACAAAAATTGTGTACCTGGGCATGGAAGCCTGTGATATTTCACTGGGCGATATGATTGGAAAAAAAATTGAAGAAGGGGATTGTATACCATTTAGTCCCAGGCAAACTCTAAAGGTAAGTAACATAAAATTTTAGATAGTACCATTAGGTTTAAAGATATTAAAATTATAACATACATGCCCATTAACACCAATCAGTCTTCTAATTTCAACGTATCATTATTATGTTCCCCTTTAGACATTCATGTACTATACAGCTATAAAGGACATTTGCATAGTTTTTCTATTACTCATGAAACTTTAGGGATTAGCAGGGATGTATTCTAATACAATAATATTAAGAGCAATAATGTAAACAGTAACATTCCAATGTATGACAACTATTTATTTGGTGAATTAGCTAGCTTGATATAACTTTAAAGTAGCCAAAAATAAAGAATTTATATAATTATATCAATTTACAATAAATGTACTCATTAATATGATAGCACATTTTTTATGAATTATTTAAATCCCTACTATGCCATTGCAAAGTTATGTCATATTTGTAGTGACATCACTATCTCTAAAAATATTAGGTAATTGTAACATCTTCGAAATGATTCAACTGGTTCTTTTCTAATTAAACGCTGAAGTTTCGAGTATTTGTATCAGAATACTATATTGTAAGACAAAATAAACAAATCTGTGGTAAAAAAAGGAAACATTGTGTTTATGTTGTGGAGTGGCATTATCTGCCATTACGTGTCACTGTTAATTGTGTGTTGTCTTGAGCGCACAGACTATTTTTTCCAGTATATGATACATCTGCTTTATTTTATATTTACTGTTCACAATCAGACTCTGAATTCCTTAAGGAACTGTCAACATCATCATGTCTTCATGTCAAGTCATCGTGAGACCGTCATTCAACCACATCTCATTGACAAAAACTATTTTCAGTCAATTTTAAATTTTACTTTGCTTCTCTGTAAAATAATATTCATTAAAATTTTTCTTTTGTCTGTTTTTTTTATTGAAAGCCATCAAAATTTTGTATAGAGCCATTATGCCTCCACTTAATAAACCAACTTCTCATAGTGAAGTCAAAAGTTTTTTCCTATCCACTCCACAACATAAACACAATGTTTCCTTTTTTTACCACAGATTTGTTAATTCTTTATAGTATAAATCACTTTAAAAGTATAAATGCATCTCTTATGCATATATGAACATGCATATCGTTGATAATACAGTAATGAGTCTTCTGGCCTATATTGCTCTCTTACATGAAAATTGGTTTGAAATGCACACAAAACTTAAAATTTGTTTTGTACTAGGTAGAAACGAAAAATTTGTAATGGTGGCACCAGTTAGTATAAATTAACCCAAAATTTTGATTGCAAAAGTTAACTATACAAAATGCCAATTAAAACATGTTGATTCATTTCTTTTGTTGGTAGTTTAATGGAACCTAAATTTTTATTCAATCAGTCAATCAAACAATATTTATTCAAATAAGTTTCTGAGTACACTTTTGAATCGTTGATACAATGTAAACAATGTTAATTTCTGCCAAAAAGAGCTGGCAAGAAGTTTTATTACAATAGGTTTACAAATTTTCAAGATTGAAAAGTAAATGTAGTAATTTGTATTACTTTCAGGTGGCAGCAGATATTGCAAATGCCTTAGACTACTTGCACACTACAATGCAAATCCTCCATGGTGACATGAAGTCATACAATATTCTAGTAAATGGTGACTTTGTTATATGCAAGCTGTGTGACTTTGGAGTGACTCTACCACTAGATGAAAATGGAGTGTTTGACAAGCAGCAGTCAGGGAATGCTGTATATTATGGTTAGTTTGATGTCAGAGCTCTGTATTTAGATTACTTTTTATATGCACTAATACAATTATGCATTATAGGGTTAATTAATATGTATTCAATCAAATCTTAGAGACTAATGTATATTTTTGTATATACAAAGCTGGTGATAGGTCCATTCCATCACAATACAATATGTAATTTTTTTACATAAATTACTAGCTTTTTCTCGCCGCTTTGCCCGCGCCGAATTCGGTCATCGCCGTGAAATTGTTAATCATTGACTAACAGCAATACAAAGTACTTTGTATTATTTTCTGTTTCTCTAGCTACTCCTGTGCAAAAAATCACTAAGGAAACAAGCTTAGGTACAGTCCGCCTGATGGTTATCTGTCGGCACAGCCTATTTACGCTTTCAACACTTGAGGCATCACTCGCGCTTTGTCGACCCTTCAAAAATCTTAGAACTTCTTTCTTAAACAACCTGCTGCGGACAGAGCTAGTGGACTGTAGGTTTATCGAAATGTGGGCTCTGAAAAAGCCCACTGTAAAATTTAAAAAATGAAACAAATTGGATTCTGCTTGCAACAGCTTATAATTGCCTTAAACGCAATTTACACTTATATCGACAACACATTTAACATTTCTCAAAATTATAATTTACAAACACTTATCTATAAATTAGAAACACTTTCTTTAAGTCGTGATTTTAATTTACGCTTCACTGATTTTACTTAACTTTTTTTCTTAATTTATAAAAATGTTACTTCTTTCTTGAAGTAATCTTGAGTTATAAAAATGTTGGTTTTTTCTTGACATATATATATATATAACTTGTTCTTTCTTCAGTTGGTTTCTTCACTGCTTATTTTCCTGGAACTGTTGAACTTTCACTGCATACTGTATGAAAATTGCATCTCCTTTTATACTTTTTGGTCTAGGAGGAAATGTCCAAATCATTTATTTTAGCCCAATCAGAGAACGTTGTTTTTATTTTGGAAACCCAATAACCAGTTCTAACCGGCATTTTCCGGATTTTTACCTAGAACTTTCTATTTATATGCTGGGCCGAGCCAGTATTTTAATGTTATTTCACATGTGGTTCACTTTACAGTTTTGCTAAAAAATCGAAAACTCACGTTCTGACAGTACCTCCACAGAAGCCGTGACATTTTCGAGAACTAGCAACTTTGAGTTTTGATAAAACTAGTTGCGTAGTTTTTTAAAAGTTAATTTTTTGCGTGTATGTCGACGGTGCAACTTTACTGTTGCTGTCCGTCCGTAACACAACCCGATACTCAGTGGCGGATTTACCAGTAGGTTTGGTCCAAAATTTGTTTTTGCCTTAGGGAAATAATATTAATATATACACGGAGAACTGTGTATGTTAGTACTGCACACAAAAAAATAATGGTTCCAGTGAATTTTTCTCAAATGCCACATGTTTCAAAACATTAAATTATTTTCAAAATTAAATTAAAAAGCATTTTTAATTCAATAAGTTATTAGTCTTAAATGGAGAGTGGAAATTCTCCATTCAAGAATTTTATTTTTGAAAAAAGCATTTTCTATATTCAAATAAGATTTATAGTTCTTTCTCCCAAAAACCTTTTTTTTATATTTGAGGCCGATAATATTGATTCAGAATAATACCGATATTGATTATGCTGCATTTTTTTGAATCAAGATGTTATTTGACCTAATTTAAGCGTTAATAAATATATTTTTGAAAATCATTAACCTATTATATATTTTTAGGGTCATATTCACTTGCAACTGTTTCTCAACACAATAAAAAAAGTATGTATTTCATGGGTATAAATAATGGTTATCCTTAAGGAAAGAAAGGGTGTGCCACAATTGTAACACGAAATAATATTTTTATAGTACAGAGTTCAGCATAAAACTTTCTAAACAATAAATCAAATACGTATTTTGGTGTTTTTCTAAATTCAACTCCTAAGAGAAGAAAGAAAATTTAACGAGAAATTTTCATTCCTGACCAAAATGAGTGAGTTGTACCAACGAATTTGAAGGAAGAAGCCATTTTCTTGGAAAAAATGTATTGTTATGATTTTTCAAATTCAAATAGTTTATTTCTCAAAAATAGGATACAATATCACTTTTTTGACGTCAGTATAATATGCAAAGAATTCATGAACTACTACCGTTTCGGAATCAAGATGGCGTTCTGGGGAGAAGAAACGGCGAAAGAAACTCTCCAGCTGTCGCTCTTTTCAATTTTAATTATAACGATTTGTACATTTCCAAATACAAGTACTATGATAGCAACATTTTAGTTATTCCCATGCGTTATTATCTATAAGATAGTCTTTAATTGAATAGTAAGCTTTATTGACAAGTTTCTGTTTAACAAACTTTTGTAAATTCAGTTTACATACTTCTGCAGGGATTTTGTTCTAAAAACGGACACATTGTCCTTTAATGATTTATGTCTATTTCTCGTATTTAGATTATGAACATCACTATTTTTTAGAAATTATGAACATACATTAAATTATCAAATATATATTGACCAGGTAAAGTTAGTATATTGATCTCTTTCCAATTATCCCTTAAAGAGTGTCTGTTCTTCTAGACAATAATCAGTTTTATGAGATTTTGATTTTCCAGTCTCAGCGTTAATAATACTCCATGTAGTTTTTATTTTATCATTACTATTTTTATTTTTTTCACTTAAAAAACGTGATTTTGCTATACGACAGATTACTTTAAATAATTTAGAGTTTTTTTTAACATAATCATTGAATTTCTCGTTTATATTAAACTCATACAATCGTTTTCTGCTTATATGGATGCTCACAGTAGCCCAATCACTAAAGCATGGACGTTGGTTAGCTAAGACACTCTTGGGTTTAAATACAGAGTCATACTCATCACTAAAAACTTTAAAAAACATATTATATTGTGTATTTGGATCATTATGTTCGACAAGAGACGGAATTTTTAACAAAAAATTACCTAAACTATTTTTATTATTCTTGATAAAGTTGTCAATATAATTAGTTTTTTACACGCATGTTTGAGAAAAGCACTTATACAAGCCTTTGCCACAACTGAGCATAACCGGACTCTGTGATGCGTGCCTCGGCCTGCATGCTCACGATCGCCCGGTTATGCTGCGATTGCGGGCCGCGGCAGAAATGTACTATTATTACAGCGTTTAAAATTTGCACAAGTGTTACTCTACAATAATTACTCTAGTTTTTTTTTTTACACTGAATACAATAAATAAAATTTAATAAAGTAATGCACTAGAACTAAACCGGACTCAGAATCTGTTTGCAATTCGTGTAAACAAAAATGACCTTGACACGCGTCTTTCGCTTTGTTAGTCTATTCAACATATACATAAATACATATAATATTTCTTATTGTAAATTTGGAATTTTGTATATTTTTAGGTTTAATCAGTGTCGTAATATGAAAACCAGTTAAAGAATGTGACAATAAAGGTAATCATGTAAGTATTTTAATGATTTATGATTAAATTACCAGAAAAAGTGAATATTAAGTAAAGTTAGGTTATGTTTACAAGATTTGCACAGAGATTTTGAGTCAGGTTTAGACAATAGCGAGTTTTACAACTTCTATATTTTCTACAATCCTTAAGATGCTTTTTTCATTGTGTTATTAAATTTGCACAAAAGCTCGCGTTAGAGAAAACAATATTTACAATCATAAATTATCAACTATTGCGTGCGCGTCAGTACTCATGCGCAAACATCCCCTCCACGTATTGTTCACCGCTAGTCTTATGTGCCGCGGCGTATAAGATACTAACTACTAACATACTGGGTAACCTAGTTTAGAGTGATAATAAGTCCTATATTGTAAACAAAATTTAACAAGTGTCTAGAATAATGTAGCTTTCAAACAGTAAAAGATATGTTGAATCAGACCAGTAGTTTTAGAGATTATCCTGTTACATACAAACAAATAACTACACGGAAAAAAAAGAGTTTCCAAGTTCTATTCCACCAAAATAATTTGCATTCAGTCAAGAAATCCAACTATTTTGGACATATTTTGTTCACAGAAGGCAATATTATTTCCCAGAAAAAAAATCATCTTATCAATCGAAATTGATAAACTTCTTTTCGTATGAACAAATTTTTTTTTAACCAAATAAATGTACGTTTTAGATCAACCAAACTTAAATTAATTACCCTAAGACAGTTAATGTTCTTGTATAAAATAAATACATTTTTATATGCAACATTTTATTTTTCTTCGTTTGAAACAAAAAATGATTTTGCTTTGATATTTATTTTGCGCCAAAATCATAGTTTTCTTAAATCTGCGACGTCACTTATTAAAAACTATATCTTTCGATCAAAATAATTGTATCTTAAATCAAAGCCAGTGAAATGTTCAGTTAAGATAATATTGTTTTGAATTAGAGAAAATAAAATTTTTAACAGAATTTGTTAGATTCTTGACTCAAAATCTGATATTTTAAGCTGAAACTTTTGTTTTAGTCGAAATAAATAAAATACCTGCTTTAAAATATTAAACATTTTCGTTGAAATTAATCAGCTAGTATCGGTTTGAACGAATTTTCTTTTCGTTTAAGTAAATACCTGCATTTTTAAAATTGAATGAACCTCATCACTGTCCTTCATAGGATTTCGTGTTGGCTTTTAATTTTAAATAATTGTTTATTGCAGGGTTTTGTGCGTCAAATTAGTATCAGTTTATGCGCGAAACCTACAGTTAATTATTTTCTGAGAATTGAAAAGCTCGTGGCCCAGTCGCATTCGTCTATCTGAAACGATAAGCGAAGTTAAGCAACGTCGACCGTGGTCAGTACTTGGATGGGTGACCGCTTTTTCTTCCATGTTTAAGAAGGATCGTTAAATAGTCATAACAATCATAATTAAACATAACGCTGTATAATCAGCTAAAGGCGCGAGAATAGCTACTTAGCTCGACAAAGTCCATATAAAGGCAGTGCGGTAGACTGACTATATGGCCCAAGCCTCCAGAAAAGAGGCCTGAGCCTCTGCAGTAGGTCACTAGCTCGACAAACGTCCGCTAAGACACACACTAAGTCAGTGCGGTAGACTGACTCTATATGGCCCAAGCCTCAAGAAAAGAGGCATAGTGCTTTTTAAAAAACTTTATTTAATCTTGACGGATAACTATGTCATTTTGGACCGAAACATTTTTTGTTTTAAACTAAAGTATAATGTTATTAATTTAAGAGCTGATGTAGTCAAGTTAAGAGCACTATTCTCTTGTGTGAACTAGACATTTCTTCCGTGCTAAACACACGAAGTTCTACGCCCAAGAAAACTAAGTGTTTCAAATAAAGAAGTATATTTTTCTTCAATGAAAAAATATTGTTTCAAACTGATAGAGTTTTATTTACTGGTTCAAAGAAATTTGATCTTGTGTTAACTTCATATTATTTTAAATATTTAAGAGAAATAATATCTTAGATGAAGTAAATATTCGTTGGTGCATATATGAAACGATATTCTCTTGTCTCAACTAATTCTTTTTTACCGTGTACGTACGTAAATTACGTACAAACTCAAATTCTCTCTTTACAAAATTAGTAGTAGATGTAAATGGACTTACATTGCCTATTAACTTGTTACATGAATAACTACAAATTGACTAAATATTTAAATACATTTTTTTAGGTACAGAAGCTTGGAGTGCACCAGAAGTAATACATGGCGGGGAGATATCAGTCAAGACAGACATATGGCCTTTGGGTCTCACCCTGTGGGAGATGATGGCTCTCGTACCGCCACACTGCCCCGTTGACGACTCCATGGACGACACCATCATGTCAGACTTGACTGATGAGAGTATGCAGGAGGACTACTTCTCAGAAAAATATGGTTTGTATTTGGACAATTTTGCGTTATGAACATCATTTTCATACGTTTTTAACAATCTTTTGAGCTTAGAGTTTCCTCCTCATTACATAATTCTGCAGATATCAACTATGTGCAGATTTTTATTATTTTCAGTCCATCTGATGGTAAGCTGTCACTGCAGCCTGTGGACGCTTCCAACACCTGGGGCATTACTAGCGCGTTGCCTACCCTTTAAGTCGGTGTAGTCCTTAAAGATGACCTTCGCTCATTCCACAACCTAAGCGTTCGCGGGAAGAAGTTTATCTAAAACCACACTGTACATGACCCTTCAGGTCTTAGATGTGAGGATGAATTCTCTGCCGATGGCGAGCGGTGCGATGGTAGAAAGTAGCCGTAGGCATCAATTCGAACAATTCTTCAGAACACATCCCATTATACAAGCGGTAGAACACACCAGGGGGGCAAAGTCTCTCCTCAGTCTTAAGCGTTCGATACAGCAAGTGAGTTTGTGATCGTCGACGTTTCTCACATCTCGTTGTTGAACCACCAAGTCAAAAGGGCTTAGCTGGTATCCGGTATATTTCGGTACAAATGAGTTTGGTTTTGCGCTTGCGGTGGTATGTTAGAGCAATTAGCTTGTGATCGACAAGTTTTACTTAGATCTGGTCGATTGTTTATGTTAAACATAAATGGCCTGAGTTCGAACGACGGTTTTTGGGATTTCAAGGTTATCTGTGCAAATTGCAGTCTGGTATTCACCTATTGGTCTCTCACCGCGCATGCGTTTGCTCGCGTTCACCGATTGGTTTTTATTTGAACCGGGAACCAGGATTGGCTAATAATCAAATTTCTATGTACACATGAGTTAAGAAATGTGTGAAAAGTTGTAATAATAATAATTAATGGAGATATGAATAATATTTCAAACACTTATGACTCACGATACCTGCGCAATTAAGTGCAGTATTAACAACTTTGAAACCCCAAGATCGTAGTTAAGTAAGTATAGTATACACGGTAAAAAAGAATTAGTTGAGCCAAGAGAATATCGTTTCATATATGCACCAACGAATATTTACTTCATCTAAGATATTATTTCTCTTAAATATTTAAAATAATATGAAGTTATCACAAGATCAAATTTCATTGAACCAGTAAATAAAACTCTATCAATTTGAAACAATATTTAATTCATTGAAGAAAAATATGCTTCTTTATTTGAAACACTTAGTTTTCTTGGGCGTAGAACTTCGTGCTTTATTGCACGGAAGAAATTTCTAGTTCACACAAGAGAATAGTGCTCTTAACTAGACTACATCAGCTCTTAAATTAATAACATTATATTTTAGTTTAAAACAAAATATGTTTCGGTCCAAAATGACATAGTTAACCGTATGGTTGGGCAATATAGAGTCATTCTACCGCACTGATTTAGTGTGTCTTAGCGGACGTTGTCGAGCTAGTAGTGCCCTACTGCAGAGGCACAGGCCTCTTTTTCTGGAGGCTTGGGCCATATAGGCAGTCTACCCGCACTGCCTTTATATGGACTTTGTCGAGCTAAGGTAGCTAGCTATTCTCGCCTTTAGCTGATTATACAGCGTTATGTTTAATTATAATTGTTATGACTATTTAACGATCCTTCTTAAACATGGAAGAAAAGCGGTCACCCATCCAAATACTGACCACGGTCGACGTTGCTTAACATCGTTTCTGATAGACGAATGCGACTGTTTGCTGGATGCTTGTGGTGCGGCGGCAAAGAGGAGATCTCCTGCCAGGCGAGGTGTTATGCCTGGGGACCGCCGTGGTCCACTTATCATTCTGTTCGGTTTTCTATATATACTCATGGACAGAAGAAACTTTGATAGCGCGATGTAGGACGCGTGACGTCACCCTTGCTTGTAGCGGTATGATATGATCCGCTACAAGCTTTACAATTCTCAGAAAATAATTAACTGTAGGTTTCTCGCATAAACTGATACTAATTTGACGCACAAAACCCTACAATAAACAATTATTTAAAATTAAAAGCCAACACGAAATCCTATGAAGGACAGTGATGAGATTCATTCAATTTTGAAAATGCAAGTATTTACTTAAACGAAAAGAAAATTCGTTCAAAGGGATACTAGTTGATTAATTTCAACGAAAATGTTTAATATTTTAAAGCAGGTATTTTATTTGTTTCGACTAAAACAATAGTTTTAGCATAAAATATCAGATTTTGAGTCAAGAATCTAACAAATTCTGTTAAAATTATTATTTTCTCTAATTCAAAACAATATTATCTTAACTGAACATTTCACTGGCTTTGATTTAAGATACAATTATTTTCATCGAAAAATATAGTTTTTAATAAGTGACGTCGCAGATTTAAGAAAACCATGATTTTGGCGCAAAATAAATTATATTAAAGCAAAATAATTATTTTTTTCAAACGAAGAAAAATAAAATGTTGCATATAAAAATGTATTTATTTTATACAAGAACATTAACTGTCTTAGGGTAATTAATTTAAGTTTGGTTGATCTAAAACGAACATTTATTTGGTTAAAAAAAAATTTGTTCATACGAAAAGAAGTTTATCAATTTCGATTGATAAAATGATTTTTTTTCTGGGAAATAATATTGCCTTCTGTGAACAATATATTTTCAAAATAGTTGGATTTCTTGACTGAATGCAAATTACTTTGGTGGAACAGAACTTGGAAACTCTTTTTTTTCCGTGTAGTGTGACAAATCTCTTGTATGTATTACTTATATGTATTACAGGTACTCGTCCTCCAATACCAGCTAATATAGATGAAGTTAAATACTCAAGTCCTCTGGTTTTGTTTTACTTGTGCACGGAGAGTGCCCCGGCGCTGCGCCCGACGGCGAGGCAGCTGGCGAGCGTCGCGGCCGACATGTTGGATAAGAGTGACACACTCAATTAACTAATGGTGTTAGTCGTGTGCGATTGAATAATTATGGGCAGATGTAACATTGAGTGCGAGATTAGCTCTTCGCAAATTTAAATCTTAATTATTTGAACGCCTTACAATTTGACTTAGAATCAAAAGTCACAAAAGCATTAAGAATGATTTTAGTAAACTGTTGTTACGGTAAAACATTCAATTTTATAATTTTTTAAACATTTCGCCAGTGTAGATTGTTATTATAGATTATTTGGTAGCAAAACGTAAGAAAAATTAAAATCAATCGGGTGTTTTCAAAGTATTTTACACATACTATGTTACTAATATACAAAAATACACATCTAATACACATATAGCTTCTGGCACGTAAGTCGAGGCTTGTCAGAAACAGTTCTGCATGTTTTTTGAAGTGAAAACTTCTTTAGCGGCGTTGTGCACTTTTTTTGATATGGGTAAAAAATGTTAAACGCACGTCAGGACACGTGTCCTGATCGAAAATTCATAGAATCATTAGGTTAGTTTTTGTGATGGGTAAAAGACGGAAACCATAATGCCACGCCATAAAAACTCGTAAGAAGGAAACCATAATGCCACGCCTATTATATTTTTTATTTTTAGTATATGGCAATTATGAGTAGTACAGGGAGGATGTCACAACCTTATAATTGCGTCGTCGGGCAGATTATAATGAATTTTACAAATATGTGTCTTTTATGCACCTCCTTCCTTCTTTGATGTTATAGAAATTGAAAAAAACCCAATTTTAATGTAATTTTAATAAATCAAAGGATGAAACCAATTTTAAGCGCAAGTTTTGAAAATGCATTTAATGTTCTTCAGAATATTTGCTTCCAAAGTAGAAAATTTGTATGTTTCATATTTGATTTTCACATTGACTTAGAAGCGATTTTTTTGCAACATTAAGTGCCCGTAGACTTTACTATTTGATATTAATTTCAACTTAATACCTGCACGCGTTTTAGAGTAAAAGGGTCTTGACAGACAAACTTTTTTTTTAAATGTGTTATAACTACAAATTATCTAAATTCGGATTTTTTCCTATATTCAGATATAAGACCTTGCTTCGTGTCAGATGTCATTATTCTAGAGCAACGGGAAGTACCCTATAGGTTTTGATTTATTTGTGAATAACTGAATACCTATATGCGCCAGAAATGGCCGTTTTTCTTTATTGCGTTGACATAACAGATCGATTTTTTTACAACTTTAAGGGCTAGTCCTAGTAACTTAGTATTTGATATTAATTTCAACGTGGTACATTTACGCGTTCCTGAGAAAAAGGGTCTTGACAGACAGACAGACAAACAACAAAGTGATCCTATAAAGGGTTCCTTTTGTCCTTTTGAGGTACGGAATACTAAAAAACTGCAGTTAAACGCTAAGCGTAGGTAAATTAATAAAAAAAGTCTTTTAAATAACTATGTATGTATTTAACAAAACAAAGTTTAACAAATATGCCACACCTTAAGAGTTAACCCAGTCATAGTGCATTTTTTACTTTCATAAAAATTTTATTTCATTTGTGTTAAATGAAGTTGAAGATATCTGTCTTTACCAGTCACTGGTTTTGTATTTCAGAGTTCACTTGGACAAGTTAATTAAAACTTAGTAATAATTAATATAGTTTAATATTAAAATGAATAAAGTAAGTTAAAAAATGTTATTTGAGATAGTAAAACAAAATGTAATAAAAAGTTAACATTAGCAGCCATTAAAATACATGTTTGCGTACAAACCAATATATGTTTAATAAAAAAGTTATAATATTATAGTATATCCTACCTAATAAAATAAATTATTAAGTTTATTTAAGTATATCTAGCAATAATTAAATAAATTACTAGTTACATAGTAAATAAAGTTTTATTATTGTTTGCAATTTTAAAATCTGTATGAAATATACGCGGGCTCCATTTTCAGCGCATTTAGTCGTCCCAGCAACTATTTATATATGGTGAATGATCATTACTTAATGCACTCAACGCGCTATCATTGATAATTAACATTAGAAATAAAACAAAATACCTAAATAAATTAGACAGAAATAGTAAATGAAGCATCACGGGCAATGAAGCATACATTTAAAAAATATGTAACTCGAATAGTGACTAGTATAAAGCCCGTTACACAAGTAGCTATAACATATATTAATATGTCAATATATATCCGTACAAAACCGAAAAATATATCGTATTATGTCTTGGTGTAGTATATATTATAGCTTCTCGTGTATTGGGCTTAAGTTTAGTGTTACTTAACATTGCTTATACACTTAACAGCACCAATAACTAGTAATAAGTAACTAATACACAAAACCACCAACTTATTATATAACATCGCCTGTTAAAACATAAAGAAAAACAACTGCTAGTGGTAAAGATACGTCAAATGTGTGATTCAGATAAACGTACGGACGGATTTGATGACATTTTGACTTGACGAGTCGTTTTTGGACTCTTATGTTCTGGGGAATCACAATTAAAATTTTTTTTTGGAAAATATTTATGTCAGATGACATAATTTTTACTTTATAATTAAACAATAATTTGTCGGTAACCTTTCACTTTTCACTTAGTAAGTAACATTTATCTTGGTTTTACAGAACCATTTTAAAATAATGTAATTAAAAATTGTTTTTTTTACCAAACTGAGACTCTATATCCTGATGTTGTATTCATATATAATTACTTATTTACTCCAGATTATGTACATATCACGTTTCAATTTAATGTAACTTCATAACTATTTAACATGAACAGTATGTAGATCTATAATTATTCGTTAAATGATTTATTATATGTGTGCGAGGTACTTGAGTGACGTGTACAAATGGCCTTATTAAATGGTTTAAGAAAATATTCTAATATTCTAATATGTACGTATAGTAGAGCCGCTGTCGCCCTATCCCTATATATTTTATGCCAAATTTTCTAGTAGCAGCCGGTATTAAAACGACGGAGATTTAATCTGGCCTGCAAGGAAGCTACGTACGTGGCTTCGACCCCGGCAGTAATAAGAAGGATTCACACATTTTATGTGAAACGGTACGGCCACCATATCGTGGTTGGGAAATCCTTGCCAGACAAATCAATGATTATTATGTTTATCTACATCGGATGTTAGCACATATTATTGTCGGACGACAGTACGGGAGACACCTATTATACTTGCAATCACATATCATCTCAGGTGATCATGCACCTTAAGATCTTTACCACGTATACTTTACACATCACAAAGGTTCCCTATAGATATTATATTTGTTCTACTACCTGCAATAAAAAGGTCCAAAGTGTCATACATAATCAGTTTCGAAATTCGAACTTTTTGAGACCCCGGTGCGAAATAACACCCAGGTCAGTTCGAAAAGCCGTATGACATTGCATTTCGTACTCGATGTGGCCAGATATATTTTTAGCGCGGCCGTAGAAGAAAAATACGTCATCGCCAGTGGACGGCCGATAGACCGACGAGAATGATGCTGGCCGCTTCGTGCCGCGCCGCGTTGCATAGTCATAAATTCTATTAACCTGTTAAATATTTTCTCTAATAAATATCTCCTTTTTTTTATATCATATTGGACTTTCAAGTAGTAGAAAAAGTAACGTTCGTACCGAGTACAAAATAGCTTTTCTTACCCTCGGAATAAAAGCTTCAACGTTCAGCTCACGTCGAATTTTGTACTCGGTACGAAATATACTATTAATTAAATACAAAAGTCAATCCGTGGGCATATTGATACATAGATAAAATTAAAATTCTCCGTCTTAACAAAGTAATTTCACATTCATACTACGTGTAGGTAGACACGCAAAGTTTCGTTGTAAACACGCCTGTGTACCCCTGCGTAAAGATAATCTAAACGTTGCGCCTTGTGTGTCGTCGGTCGTCGTCTGCCCTGGGAAGTTGATCAGGAGCGGTCGAGGTGTTGTAGGTATTCGACGACCTGGTGTCTGTTGTGTGCGCGCGCTGCCTGCAGCGGGGTCAGCCCGGACGCGTTCGGAAGGTGTCGGGCGGGACCGCGCGCGAGCAGTCGCACGCACGATAGTTCACCGAACATGGCCGCGCCGTGCAACGCGCTCTGCCCGTTCTGGACAGACATTCAAAATGATGAAGCACAAATACTATTTGATCTGAGCATACGTCGCGAACATGTGAATTCGAGGAGTTTCGATTTACAAGCGAACTCAGTCACAACAGCTGCATTCTCACTGTGCAACAGTGATGGTTTTGGCATTTTGATTATCTGTCAGGCATTTTTTTAAAAAAACAGGCAATAATTGTTAATATTGAATAACAACATTATTATATTTTCATGAGAATTACGAACTTTAAGGGCGTCCGCTGCGTTAAGTGGGACCTGCCGCTCGGATGGCACGACTTACGCTGAAAAATTCAAGTTAAAAAGGTACATTAAACGCAGCGGACGGGCGTACAGCTAAGATAACTCCATACAACTCCATTGTCATTATATCTAGAAATACCTAATTTTTTTGACAATTCATCTCCGTTAACGCTGGGCACTAGAGCTCAACCTACGTGTTAGGGAACAATATAAGAAGTTAATTGTTTTTTTGAATATGCAATAGTGTTATATTAAATGTAGTTGTAGTGTTTGGTAGGCTAAATCACCCTTGCCCAAGGTGAGGGAAGGCCTAACAGTGGTGACGAATGAAGGCTGGTATTAAGTAATAGTTATGACTAACTTACGGGCAGCAGACCGAGGTTGGGCCGGTACTTGAGCAGCTCGATGACGACGGCCGCGTGCCCCTTGTGCGCCGCCTTGAACAGCGGACTCGCGCCGTCCTGCAATCACCAAGGTGTCAAGTTACTATACATTAAGGTAACTTCAAATATTTGGTTTAACATTTGTTTGTTTAAAAAATTTGGAACCACTCACTTGAACACTTGTCGCAAAACAAGTGCGTGCCCTAAACGCTTTGCAAACATTTGAGTTTACACTTATCTCATCGCGGTCAAAATGGGAGTGGTTTTTTTCAAATTTGACAATCGCTTTGACATTTTTCTACCTAGCAATAAAATAAAAGTCATTTATCACAGGACAATTATAGACGTTAAGATACCGTTAGTGCCTTGTGCTGTGACATAAACTTTTGACATAAACCAAATCCTACTCTTTGGGTTCCACAGGCAGGGCTCCCCTTATTATTTTATCGACACCTTTTCCCAGTAATTCACTTCGAACGACTTCAAAGATACGACTGTTCTGATTAGTTCTCCACTCACAACTGGATTTTCCACAAGTGCTTTGGCTACACAATGGTCAAAAGATTCGTGGATTTAATATACGCTAAAAACCGAAACGACATGGGACACATGCGCTCAAATACCCGTGCCACACTGTCTTTTAAGAGGTGTTCAGATGTTTCAAGCTATACCACGCGGAGCCGGTTTAAAAGACCCTTGATGCGACCGTATCTTGCGGTGGTGCGCGGTGTGCACTGACCTGTCGGATCTGGTCGACGTTGGCCCCGGCGGCGAGCAGCGTCCTCGCGACGTGATCGTGTCCGCACTGCGCCGCGATCCACAGCGCGGTCGCGCGGTCCGACCTCGGACTGTCCACTCTCGCGCCGGCCTCCAGCAACGCCCGGCACACCTCCTCGTGGCCGTTCTGAGCCGCTATGAATAATGGCGTCGCTTTATCCTGAAATTAAGCAATATAAAATAAGCAACAACAACATTGTCTAACAATTAAACCCTTTTATTCATTTGGACTGACTGACCTTCATGCACGAGTTGACGTCAGCCCCGCGTCGGATAAGCTCGCGGACGACGGGCAGGTGTCCGCACTGGCACGCCACGAACAGCGGGGTGCCGCCGTCCTGCAACATGTTACTGTCGATGTTACAACTACACACAACACTGGTACGCCACGAACAGCGGGGTGCCACCGTCCTGCAACATGTTACTGTCGATGTTACAACTACACACAACACTGGTACGCCACGAACAGCGGGGTGCCGCCGTCCTGCAACATGTTAGGCTTAGGTGAAAGTCCGCCGTGCTGGCCTAGGGCGGATTGGCGGACGTTTATCGAGTTACCGGTCACTTGACCGTCCAGCGTTTTGAAACCCATAAGACCCTCTGTCTTGGCTTAGCGACTGCTATCATAATGTGACCAGGACCGACGGTTTATCATGCTTTACGAAGCGCGGAGGAACTCAGGAAAATGTGTAACTAGGCGGTCACCCATCCCTGTATTGACTGCGCCCGACGTGGCGTAACGTGGTTTATCGTTTCCGATGATCAAATATGACTGTACTACGTATGGAGCGTATCCAAGATATGTCATAAAGAGATATTTAAATCGCAACTGACCATGAAGATGAATAAGGCAGTTCTTGACTCTACAATTCTATCTTGTCTTACTTATAACTGCCAGACTTGGATTTATGGAATTAAGGCGAGAAACAAGATTCAAAACACGCAGAGAGGTATGGAGAGAAGCTGTATGAGTATCAAACTAAGTGATAACGTAAGAAACACCGACATCTGTAATAGAACAAGAATCACTGATGCTCTCACATTCTCGCAAAGCCTTCAATGGAAATAGGCTGGGCATGTTGCAAGATATTCTGACGATCGATGGAGAACCAGGTCAACAAAATGGAAAGGTACCAGAAATAGAGGCCGACCGTGCGCCCGCTGGCTGCGAATGCAGGACGAGACTGGATGTTCATCGCTTCAGACAGAGAACAGTGGATTGCTTTGGAGGAGGCTTTTACCCGAAGGAGGACCTTACTTAATTTATTTCAAACGTTTATGTTTAATGTTAAGGTATATTATAAATAATTAATGTTATTAGTAATTCTAATGTCTAATTGGTGATTATTTTTATAACTATTTTTTCTTATTTATTTTTTATGTTTCTTATTTATGTTGATATCATTTTATTTTTCACTGTGAATATAGTTATTCTTTTCTGTGGAAATAATAAAGCTTTAATAATATTTATAAAATCTGAATTTTGGTAACGGGTCCAACGATTTTCATGAAATTTAGTATGCGTACCTAGATTTCATTTTTAGCAAACAGCGTTATATCCGTGTTTTCAGGTAATTATAAACTGTAAAATATAACTGATATGACGCCAGACTATGATTGGCGAGTAGTAATACTATTATTTTTACCACTTGACAATAGATGGCGTTGTTAAGCAATACTAAAGCATCTTGACAATTGATGGCGTTGTTGAAATAAAAACGAGCAAAGCTCGGTCTTTCAAGTACTAATAATAATATAAGTCAAGCAACGGAGACAAACTTAAATCAATGGAAAATGTTGACAGAATGTTTACGTGCTAATAAAGATCTGAAGTCCCTTTATAAACAGGTCCCTGGTCTGCACATGCTAATTTAACTTGTTAAAAATTATATTCATTGTCCGAAACATTGATCAATCGAAAGCCGTGCTAAGAGCGAAACGGGAGATATACTTTATAACAGAAACTTCTAGAAATGATCAATAAAACAAGCCTAAGCTAAGCTTTATCAACGACACCAGAACAATAGACTTGCCACTGTGCGTAATATCAGTAGCGCATAAAGTAATTCATAATATTTAATTATATATAATTGTCGAAACAAATAAAATTGTGTCAGTTACAACAGTTGATCAGTGACCGATTGAGATAATAAGCCAGGGTCACATTTGAGTCACAACTGTAAAACCTTGCAAATTAATCTACTGACTTGTGTATATCAGCCTTACATTTACTAACAAAGGCAGACACATAAGAAGACTTGAAGCGAAAGTTTCCTAATTCGTCAATCGTTTGCATATGAATGAATGTCAAATGACCCTTTAGAAATTAGTCTTTAAATGTACTATAAGAAACAATCAACGTTGATCAAGATTTAAAGCAGTTATGTTTGCTCTTTATATTTCCTACAGTATGGCTTGAGATGGCCCTGGCCGGAGGTATCATTTGGAACAATCTATTCAATTCTAAAAGCGAAGGCCTGGCTGGCACCGCCCAATTTACGGTTGTGGGTGGCTAGTGCGAAGCACCCATCAAATTTGGAATTTTTCCATATTTCCTCTCTCGCGTACCACATTTGCCTTTTTCAGAGCAAAGTGTAAGATTTTGCTGCGTTCAGAGCTATGATAGCGTGTAATGATTCGGGTGCGTACCTGGCTGGCGGCGTCGATGGGCGCGCCGGCGTCGAGCAGCGCCTGGGTCACCTCGAGGAACCCGCCCTGCGCGCCGAAGAACAACGCGCTCGTTCCTGTCTGACATCAACTTATATAAGTACCTACCAACTTACGTATTGAACAAATGATACGATACTTGAACAAATGAACTAAAAAATGAACCATTCGGTTCAACACAAGTAGGTACTGGGCACTCGCTTTATTTGAACATTATATTATTATGATGTTAGTTGTGGTTCAGACGATCGAGGGTCTATGATACCAGTGATGCTAAAAACTATATGAAATCCTAGTTTTAGTACCTACGATATACATCGATGATTATAATAAACGAAACGCATTTTTCGCAATCGCAACTTGCGCAACGAACGGGTTGAAAAGTTGGAAATGTCCTCAATCCTTGAGAGGCACAGGCACAGGCACAGGGATCATTATAAAAATAATTTTTCAGAGCGTGCGTAGGTACATCACTGAACTCTTCCTAAACAGCTGCACCGACTTTGATTTGATTGTGTGAGAGACACATTTGAACCCTGTGAGTGGCACTGTCAAGTTAAGTAAATTTCATATAGCAAAACAACTAGTTAAATATATGAGTTATTTCAAACATATGTTGGTTTAGTGCAGAAGAAGTATATCGCAAATTGGATCCTAAATACGGCAACTGGTAAAGCCCGCGGTCGAGTAATTAAAAGGAGGGTAGGAATGGGAAGACCCACCCGCCTTTTCCCGCATTCTTCTATGCGTCCGCCTGATTGCGGTAAAAATTGGTGAGATGAGACCTTCGGTGGAGCGTGAGTCGTTTCAACAAATTAAGTTTTTATACAGTTAAGCTACAGGTTGTGTGTTTTCAGTGTGAATTGAGCGCGGAAAGACGGGGGAAGGGGATATAGAGGTGAGGTAGTAAATATGGTAGGAGAGGGGAGATAGATGGTCTGCAATTTTTCAAGTGTAAGTTATCGAGAAACAATGTTTGCCGGGACAGATAGTACGTTATATTTTGTAAGGCAGTAGAAGTATGCATGTTGAGTAGTGTTAGTGTTGTGTGCGGCATACCGTCCTACAGGCGGCGGGGTCCGCTCCCTGCGACAACAGCTCGCAAACGCAGTCCGCGTGACCCATGGCCGCCGCCAGGATCAGCGGGGTCGTGCCGTCCTGCAACAAACAACAATTAGGACAAAATAACTAAAAATTTAATCAATGCTTATTGCGAAAACGGGAGAAGTGTATAGAAGTAGGTACATCTCGCCTCGCATCACCTAAAAACAACTAAAAAATATTTTGCCCCTGACTCCCGAAATGAAATTCATTTTATAAATGGTTGTGGTTTTATATTTATAATCTGTTCAATGTATGAAATTTTTCTTAAACCTGGTCTGAATAAAAAAAAATCCTGGTTACCTATGCTCGTGCTAACACATCGATTTTATATTTTAAAAAAATCTTGTTGGTCGTCTCGAGTTATGAAATAAACTTCAACAGAACAGGGAATTTATAATTACATTATTATTTATTATATCAAATTTTGTAACAGCATTACACCGCTTGGCATTAAACTTTTACAAGACACAAATTGCCTACTTCCTACCGCGTATCTAGAGTTTAGGTATAAAACCGCACTGTGATCCGTCCGCTCCGGGCCGCGCGCTCTACCTCGCTCCGCGCCGCCGCGCCGCGCCGTACAAACAACTGGTGCATGTTTACATACACATATTATGCAAATAAATCTCTCTCCGCACGCGCTCGCTGAATTCACTATACACACACTTTGTTAAGGAGACAGTGCAGGCGACAAAATGAAAGTTTACGGATATAAGGTTTTCGATCAGGATATTAATCTTGTGTTACGAGCATCAGCAGATTACAGATTGAATAATAAGTTCCTCGGGTATGTTAAGTAGGTAAGTACTGAACTGACCCGGTCGCGCGAGTCGATGTGCACCTTCCCGGTGTCCAGCAGCGCCCGCAGTCGCACGCAGTCTCCGCGCAGCGCCGCCAGGTGGAACTGCACGTCTGTGCGGGACTCCTTCTGCAGGACAGAAAACACATACATCATTAACATAAGTAGGTACTACTATTGACTTTGAATTATTTAGTCCTGTGTCTCTTAAACATAAGTATTCTTATAGTAGGTATTGATATAGGTATGTATCGCTAAATAAACATTTGTAGAACGTTAATTTCATTTTAGGATCTGTAATTTACTATAAAAAAACCGTGCAGAGAGTGTAATGTGCCCTCGGCAGCCGACGCGTCTGGATATTACCAAAGATATCGGCAGACGCAGGGGAACTACAGTTTGTCAACGATACGACATTAAGATACGATAATACTGTAATACCAAAAACATGGACAATGTGGGATTCAGAAGGCGAGAAGTTATGCTGGTCAATTGTTTGACTGACACAAATTCAAAAGAAATGTTATTCAAATATTTAACGCTGCTACCCCTATGTTACGACTCCTATAGCTATATACTCATGTATACCAAGCACAAATTTGCTTGTTTTGTACTAGTGTTCGTTTGTCGATTAACGTGGGTTTTCTTTGAAGTGAGCCGGGTGTGACAACTGCCCAAACTTGTATATAAATTTACTAGCTTTCCGCTCGCGTCTTCGCTCGAATAAACTATAAGAATTGCACAATTCTTTAATCACAGTAGCTAAAGTTTACCACCCTTCCACTCCTTAGTATGAATTTCAAAGTGCCCAGAACCTACATTAAAATAACCTCTTCTCAGCTTTTATAATATATTCTGAGTAATGTTTGCTCTGTCACGCTCTTATGTGTGAATTTAAATCCATATCCATATAAATCAGTCTCTATGAAATCTTCCATATCAAGTTGATTTGAAAGCCTACTCTTTTCCGTCACATGTGAAAAAGTTGCCAAACGCTTGAGCGTCCAGTTATTAGTTATTATTGTTACGCATCTACACGCGGGTCACATCCTTAGGGGTTAAAAATAAAATCTTTAACGATGTTACATGATACATTTCTATCCGTAGCAATTTCAACTGTGTGATGATGGGTCATTAATTTGTTTCATAGGTTTGACTTAAAAATTTGGGTTGTTCATGTAAAATTCCAACCCCTATTTCACCCCCTTAAAAGTCGAATCTTGCAAAACCCGTTCTTAAGCGACGCCTTCACTATACTCGTATAACAAACTCAGTCTACAAATTTCAAATTTCTGCCCGTAGCGCTTTGGTCCAGGGCGTTGATGACGCAGTCAGGACATTACTTTTTACATATAAAGATTGCATGCATTAAGTTGATAAGTAGGCATTATTTACATTCAATCGACCTGAAAGTTGATTACCGTGGCAGTAAGAGATAATAATTTCTTCAAAATTCCCTGACCAATCTATACATATAATAAAATGGTAGGAAAGTCAAAACTGTACATTGAATATTTTTTAAAAAGAATACTTGGGGTGTGATCTACAATCGATACCGAAGCCAAAAATATAGTTTTTAGAATTTTTGTCTGTTTGTCTGTATGTATGTTCGGGATAAACTCAAAAAGTACTGCATGGATTTACTTCAAATTTGGCACAAATATTATAAGGAAGTCGGGTCAACATATAGGCTACATATTATCACGCTATCACCTACGGGGAACGAGCAGTGAACCTTTATTCCTTCAACGCATTCTGTAACAACGTGTAATCTAACGACGCATATTTGAATTGCTTCTTAATTATTAATTATTCTACTCACACGTAGCCATTTATTTTATGTTAAAAAATCGTGTAAAGTCATAACTTAGATGTCTTATAATTTTTCACTATAAGATATAAAAATGTTTCCTATTTGCTAACTAGATGGCGTTGGCGTCGAATTAGATCGCGCTATGGTTTTGTTCACAAAAAGTGACCTTATAGTATACTAACCCTTTAAAAAGCTAATAACTCTCTTGAAGAACCCAATATTGACGTCCTTAGAGAAAACCTTGGCAGGGAGCTAATTTCACAATCCAAGCGACCGTGGGAGAGATTCCTTTAACACCGTGCTGTACGTGACCAATAAGGTTCTGAGGTGTGATTTCGGCTCGTCGTTGAATCGAGTCAAAAGGGCTAAGGTGGTATCCGGGTGCACCCGCACTGAGATGGCAGCTGTAAGTGCTCTATATCAGACTTACAAAAAGCAACAACCATTGTCTGTAGTAAAGAAAAGTACTGCTTCGCTCAGCTAAATAGGTACTCCCAAGTTTTTTGGATGCCAACTTCACGTTCTCAAAGCTCTTGGAGATGGTAAAGAGCGTTGTTCTGGAATTGTGGGACCTCAGTGAATGGGGTTTTATTAGCGTTAAACACGCAGAATCATATTTTCGTAGAGTTAAACCAAGTTTTCCCGTCCCCAGTCAGAGAACTCAGAGATCTTGGGCCGAGTAGTCACGATTTTAGACACCACGTTTCCGCGGTTTTCCTCTGCAACGGAACGTGAGCAGTTTCATCTGCGTAGCAATGTATGCTTGTTGATATGCAACATATCATTGATCAGCGTAGGAGACAGCACAGAGCCTTGCGGTACTCCAGCATTAATGGCCATGCAATCAGAGCAACTACCGGCAACTACGGCTCGTATGCGTCTGCCGGACAAAAAGCTAGCTACCTATTTGCACAAACCCTTAGGCAGTCCGTAAGATTGCAACCTCGATACAAGACACTGGTGCCAAACCTGATCGAACGCCTTCGCCATGTTTAGGCTACACGCCAATGCCTCTCCCTGACTCTCAATGGCTAGGACCCGTTGATGTGAGTACACTAGAAGGTAATGAGCAACTGTGGCGAAAACCATAGTAACGGTCGTTTACCAGGTCGTATTTTTCAAGGTATCTTAAAAGCTGTGTGTTGATCACACGCTACATTACATTAAAGGAATTGGAGGTAAAAGCGATAGGCTTGTATTCGATGATCTGATCTATCGCCCTTTTGGGGCACCGGGGGCATATTCGCAGTCTTTCATGAAGATTGAAATTGCTTATTGTGGTAGGAAAGTGCAAACAGGACACAATTTAGGTGCACCACTGCTGGTATACCGTCTAGTCCACTCGACTTAAATACGTCTAGAGATAGCAACGCATGGCGGACCTCCCGCTGTGGATTGGATTTGGAGTCAGTCAAAAAAAAATTTGTTTCTTCGTTTGTAATTATAGTGTAGACAATACAAAAATGACACTTTTTTTTACTCACTCTTCCTTGACTTTCCAGAAAGTGGACACCCTGATAATGCTGCTAAATAAGATAAACTGCATTAATAACATCTAATTAGTTAAAGTTTTTATTTAGCTGAGATTCTAGATTCTATGAAACCTGATCCCGCATCAGTTCCGCCACGCCACGTCACCCACCGGTGCCCGATACTCCTCCACGGTTATCGAGTTTCTTCGCTGTGCTATGACAACTAAAGGTCAAGTGTAGTTGCAACTATCAACAAATCCATCCTATACGGGTAGGTAACTACTTATGTAATGGAGACATGCAATATCCTCATATGTATGTAATGTCAAGGGATTGTCTGTCACATATCGCTATTTTCTTACCCAATTTGGGTCTTGCAAATAAATTTTAGCAAGAACTTAGCTACTACCATATGGATCTACTTTCGAAAAGGTCCTCGTATTATTTATTACTCTTACCTCTAAGCAATCTTAACTTTAAGGAATTTAACTGTTTTTAAAGTTAAGAAACGATGAGCTTCTTAAATCATTAAATTGGCTTCTGAGAAATATTTTAATTATAATACTGATTTATTATGAGGACGTACCTACGTAGTGCTTATAATTCATGCGAAAGAATATTTCGGGTTAAACAAGCATAATAAATTTCGTTAACATAAATATCACAAAGAGTTGCTTAGCTACTGTTACAGCCTTGTTTTATATCGTACGGTCAGAACGTAAACTGGTTATGCAAATAATAAAAGGGTGCGTAAACTAGTATAGATGTGTGATATTAGAGTAGGTTACGTAAATGGTATCGACACACATTTTTTGATTCGAATGACGGTGACCAAAAAGTTAAACCACAATCTATATAAGCGAGCGTCTGCAAAGAGATTCAGGGGATCGATTCTCGTGCTCATTGCGATTATCTCGTATTCGAGATATGTTTAATTGATTGATCGACTAGTTTGAACCAGATATGTCGAAAAAACATGGCAGATATAGATTGCAAATAGGTTTTAGTATTCTTAGAACCTCTCTTTTGGCATATGTCGTACGCTAGCGGTCAACATGCATCGAGTGGTCGGTAGCAGTAGAGATGGGATGTCGCATGGAAAGAGGTATTAAAAGACGTCAAAATTAATGATATTAATTGAAATGGTCCGTTCAATCCTTTTTGTAAAAAAGGGGTGCCATAAAAGTCTTTATAATGGGGAAAAAATCTCTCCTGTGACAACTCTTTTTAAAATATGATGATATGATCTCCATTTTAATTACTTTTGTGTCACAAGCGCCCTTGTTGCGACCCTCTTTGTTTCAAAAAGAAAATCAATATGATTCCCCATTTTTTAATGACTTTTATGACTCTCCTTAAAAAAATGGGAAAAAAACCCTTTTTTTAAAAGCTTGTACCGATCATGTTTGTAACTGTTTTTTTTTTAAAGAAAAAAAAGAGGGATTGACATCCCCCCTCCCTCCCCCCATAATCAAATCAATTTAGCCGTCAACTAAAATCTCTAATTCTGACTCTTTTTTTAACTTGTTTTTCGTGCGACATCCCATCTCTACTGCTACCGACCATTGGATGCATGTCGACCGCTGGCGTACAACATATGCGAAAAGAGAGTTTCTATGAATAATGTTGCCAAGTTTTTTCCATATATCTCTTTCAAACTAGTCGATAAACAGTTACTGCGATTATCAAGCCATGAGTAAATTAATTAAACATATCTCGAATTCGAGATTATCTCTATCAGCGAGAATCAGGCCCCAGGTACCTTTGCAAAAATACACAAAAAAAGTACCTACGCCTAAATTAGTAGGTACGTAAATACAGAATACTAGTTGTGCCTGAAACTCCGAGAAAGCTCTTGCTTTTCTTCTATACCTTGTGATGAATGCATGTGTGGATAACGCCACGGTTTTAATTTTATAACATCATGATGTGGGGGACAGCCTCTTTTCACCAACCACTTTAGTCCTGCCTGGCATGGGGTGGGCCTATCGCCGCAGCGCTGTTTTGTGTCTGGACGAAGACAGATGGTTTCATAATATGGCTTATAAGCACTTGTAAGGCCGGGGAACGAATAATGTAACCCTTTGCCAGTGCTAGACAAACTATAAGAAGTAAGTAAGAATGGGATACAACCTTGTGATGTGTGGCGTGAAAAGCAACATAATCTCTACGAAGTTTGTGAAGTTCTCTTAGACATACGCACTGAAAGAAAAAACTTTCAAGTCGATTCAACCACTTTCTGGCTAAAATAGCACCAATCTGCTCTTTGGTCACAAACACAACTTTTTGTTAAGTCTCAACAAGCTACTCAACATTTTTATTTTATAGTTTTAACATGTTCAACAAACCTTTGTTACATGACATGCTTGTTCAATCGACAGTTAGCTTATTTCATCTTATTACTCTTACATGCTTAACATATAGTTTTAAAAGCAAATAATAAATTATATCGCGCTTTTCTAGTCAAGTGTCATTCATGAGTAATAACGCAAATTGTTAATACGTAGACGTTATTACGTTTGCGATGCGTGCGATAGATACGGGCTGCGGCTGCTGCTAAGGAAGGTGCGTCGATGTTCAGCATCGGAAGGTCACCAATTGTGGTGAGGCGGAAAAGGAGAGATCTTCCGCCAAGCGGGGTGGTATGCCTGTTGACAAGGGGACCGGTTGCTTGTTCGGCACCATTTTTTACGATGAAGTCTTCCATCATGGATATATAATTCGAATGTTACGTACTAATATCATTTAGGTGTACAAGGTACAACTACTATCGATAAATGGATACGTAGGTAAACACAAACACACCAGCAGAATTAGCGTAACAGAAAAAGTGAGATTATTAAATAATATCGTTTAAGAATTCAAATAAATAATTATATTTGACATTTTTTCTGTTCCGCTAATAATGCCGGTGTGTGTAGTAATCATTAGATAACGCAACCGTTGTCGCTCGTTGGCAGAAGTACTATTACCTGTAGGCAGGTACTCGTACCCGTACTGGGGTCGCGGTGCCAATCGAATCGTTTATAATATTGAATTATTGATCGATGATGGAATTTAAATACTTAATCGAAATTTAAATATGGGCCTTACCGTAAGCATTCGTAGATAGACAAAGTCACAGCTTACAATGTAAATGTAAGTAGATAAGTGTACGTACCAAATACCTATATCAGTCTTTGTAATGTAGAGTTTTAGAGTTCTCCTGTTTTTAATGCGCCATTTTGCAAGTACCTAAACAATTTATCTCATCCCATTTTATCCAATCTAGTTTTTCGCAAAGATAAACGAGTCATAAGGTATACTTAGACCCGCTAGCTGGCCGGCCCGTCGTCCGTATGAAATCCACGCTTATAAATTATACACCGTAAGCATAATGAGCGAGGTTGTAATGGGCGCACGCATGCAACTGCAGCGTACTCGCGAGTCTCGCACCACGCTACACCCACCTGCAATTATCAGCTTCACCGCGTGTTATTATGTGCTATTATGATTCCTCAGCTCAGAACCGACGATCAGCTCGCGTGGCAACTCCTAATAGATCTGCTATGGTTTCTAATGATATATTTTCTAATTTACGAATGCATTTGTTATGATATTTAAATTTAAAATGTGTGTACCCGTGATCACGGTTTAAAGTTTCAGGTATCAGGCTCGCTTGACACATTGGAGTATGTAGGTAGATACCTACTTATCTAGGGGAGACCAGAGTTAAACGTAACAATTTTTAATTTTCTCGTTATATCGCACAGGGCTCTTTGAATGTCAAAATTGTGATCAGTATAAAAAAAGTCGAATTTGTTTCAACCATTCCTACTCCTATGCTTGGTAGGAAATGGTTGTAAGATTGTAGATAAAAAACAAAGTTACTTATATAATCAATATTAAGGATAAAGGTTTGGTAATATCACAATTACCGAAAAAAAAAATATTTCAAGGAAACATAACAATCTTCTTAAATAATCATCATTATTAAAAAAGGAGATCTCAATCAGACAAACGTTTATGACACCCGTAACCTTATTAGTGCAGTCAACATGAGCTGAACTGCTACAGGTGACTGACACTCTAGGCAACATGAGCTGAACTGCTACAGGAGATTGACACTCTAGGCAACATGAGCTGAACTGCTACAGGTGACTGACACTCTAGGCAACATGAGCTGAACTGCTACAGGTGACTGACACTCTAGGCAACATGAGCTGAACTGCTACAGGTAACTGACACTCTAGGCAACATGAGCTGAACTGCTACAGGTGACTGACACTCTAGGCAACATGAGCTGAACTGCTACAGGTGACTGACACTCTAGGCAACATGAGCTGAACTGCTACAGGTGACTGACACTCTAGGCAACATGAGCTGAACTGCTACAGGTGACTGACACTCTAGGCAACATGAGCTGAACTGCTACAGGTGACTGACACTCTAGGCAACATGAGCTGAACTGCTACAGGAGATTGACACTCTAGGCAACATGAGCTGAACTGCTACAGGTGACTGACACTCTAGGCAACATGAGCTGAACTGCTACAGGTGACTGACACTCTAGGCAACATGAGCTGAACTGCTACAGGTGACTGACACTCTAGGCAACATGAGCTGAACTGCTACAGGTGACTGACACTCTAGGCAACATGAGCTGAACTGCTACAGGTGACTGACACTCTAGGCAACATGAGCTGAACTGCTACAGGTGACTGACACTCTAGGCAACATGAGCTGAACTGCTACAGGTGACTGACACTCTAGGCAACATGAGCTGAACTGCTACAGGTGACTGACACTCTAGGCAACATGAGCTGAACTGCTACAGGTGACTGACACTCTAGGCAACATGAGCTGAACTGCTACAGGTGACTGACACTCTAGGCAACATGAGCTGAACTGCTACAGGTGACTGATACTCTAGGCAACATGAGCTGAACTGCTACAGGTGACTGACACTCTAGGCAACTTGAGCAGAACTGCTACAGGTGATTGACACTGACTGATAAAGTATTATGCTTTTAAAATTTAAATTTCTAAAACTTAGAAAACGTAAGATAAATTAATATTTTTTGGTGCGAAGGTTGGTACTGCTTCGCATTTACAAGTTTGGTAATGTTAGATTTTGTTTCACTTAAAGCGTGTCTGAGATCGTGTTTCACATTGAGACGATTTCTGGCTTTTGTTTTTAGTGTCACTAAAATTGAGAAACTACTCTCACACCTGTAACTAGTAGCAAACGGTTTTTAAACCTCTGTCTGCTATGATAGGATATTCAGCACCTACTTTTTTCCAAAATGTACATAGGTCATAATTTTGGAATTCGCTTTTAAAGTGCAATCCTCAAGTAGTCCAAGAAATTCAACTTTAGGTAACACATCCTCATCCTTAAAAATATTATCATCAGTCAAAAATGGTCTCAATACCCAAGAGTTGGACTGACGGTTATCCATATAAAGGAAATATTGTCGCAGTGAGCTTATAACTGATGACTAATGCTGTCCCACGCAATCTTCAAATGTAATCTTGTCAGCTTTATCGTTTTCCAGTTACTCACAAACTTGTGAGCAAAAAACATGATCATTTCGCCAACCTGAACTCTACGTTTGTATATTTGCGAATAAAGCTTGCTACTTTGTCTTGCGATATTAGAATATTGGTCATATTTCCCTGTAACGAAATATTCAGGCTATTGATTTCACAAAAAAAAATCAGCAAAATACGCCAGCATTTGAACGAATATTTTATCTTTCATTTTTAAATAAAACTCAGTGTCTTATTTTGATCGTTGGTTTTCAAAAAATTATCTTATTTCTTCGCGAAGCTCAAAAACTCTGTTTAACACTTTTTTTCTTGACAGCCAGCGAACCTCTGTATGATACAAGAGGTAGTTAAATTCAGCGCCAATTTCATCGCAAAGCACTTTAAACAATCTAGATTTGGTACCGGGCCCCCACAAATATGATTTACAATTTTTCCACTATCATTTAACGTGTTTCATAAATCAGTAGGAAGCGTCTTGACAGCTAAAGCGTAGTGATGTATCAGGCAATGATATGACAAAACTTGAGAAGCAACTTGTTTTACCATTGCTTGGAATCCCGAACGAATACCCATCATAGAAGGCGCACCGTCTATGCAGACGCCAACTAGCTTTGACCAGTCTATTCCGTTTTCCTCAATAAACTGTTAAAGTTAGGAATACGTCTCCGCCGCGAGTAGTGATCAAAGGCTTACAGAACAAGTATTCCTCTTTTACATTAAACAAACATAAGATCGTATGTTAGTAGGTGTTGGCTAGACACGCTGTGCTGCCTTGTAATTTTGAAATTGGAGACAACAACCAGATCACTATAACCCCCGCGAAATACAAGTTTTACCCCTGCGGGGGTAATCACCCCCAGGTTAGGAACCGAGGCTCTAGGCAATGGAACCATTTTTCGTTTGAACTATTCTGTTTGTAAAAGGATTTCATACAAACCAAGCAGAAACAATCTTCGCTGTCTGTATTATCTTTACACTGTTAGTTATTTTAGTATATTTTGTGTTTTCTTTTCTTTTTTCGTATTTGTAGCAGTCTGCATGTTGATGGCAAGGCTATTATTGGAGGCAAAGAAGGGTTCTTGGCAGCATTGGTGAAGCTATCAATAGTGGTATTACAGTTGGTGAGCGTGTATCACGCAGTAGGGGCAGCAAATCAATAGTCTAAACAACAAATCCATTATTTCTGCAGTAACCTTAACTCTTCTGGTCGTTGGTCTTATGTTAGAAATTGTGCACTAAGATTAATTTTTATTACTTTGAATTATTAGAAACAGAATAAAATATGATTTGAGATATTTCATATTCATACTTACCTTTAAGTTTTCCCGAATATGAAAAACACATGCCTATAACCTAAAAAACCTGTTAGAAAGATACCGTTTCGAACGCTATTATGAAAACGATATAAACGAATAGTTATGCTACTTAAATTAAACTTTACACGCAAGCTTTGACCTACCATAATAAAAACAAACACAGCTGAAAAAAACGGTAAAACTTTGGAGGTATTGTTGCGGCACCGACTTGCTACGTTTTTTTTTTCTGACTATCTATGCAATTGGCCGATGCAGCCATTACTGCTCCACCGGGCTTTTGGGGCAAGAAGCTTCAGTGAAGGACGACTACAACCTGACGGGACAGCGCCGTGTTATAAGGTATGGGGGGATTCAAAATGGTACATATCGGTAATACAACCATCAGTGCAGCCAGCATAATTTGTTCAGAAACTCATTAATTACGTTCATCCCGTGTTACAAAAATAATGTGTATTATTGCGTGCATTTGCCAACACTGAGTATCTTTAAAAAAGTTGGGAAAAAGAAAAAGTGCTTTCATGAAAAATACTTAACACTTTACTAAATTTAAAATCTATGTCTCACTTTTTAAAAAGGAAAGGTCCTCTGTGTTTCAATTCTAAAAACAAATATTTTTTTAGCGTTAAAAGATAGAAGGATTTTGTATACGTAACTACAGAACAGGTGAAGTTTGTAGAGTAAAACTAACTGATACAAAACGTAATTTAGTTAGCAACAATGTAATTTAGTTTTTTATTCCCTGCCTGACCTCCGCTCAGAAATAATTACTGTAAAGTGAACTAAACCGTCCGTGACGTACCGGCCTAAACCTACTAGATGAAGGTACTCACATTATTTATAAGAATAATAAGTTAATTATTCATCTTCACAAATGAAATGAATTTTAAGGGATTCTTAGAACTCTTCAGCCATATGTCGTACGCTAGCGGTCGACATGCATCGAGTGGAGTGGTGATGTCGCACGGAAAGTGGAATGAATAGGAGTCTGAATTAGTGATTATTAGTTGAAGGCTAAATAGTTTGATTGGGCGGGCGGTGAGTGCTTTCGACCCCATATTTATGAATTAAACATATCTCACGTGATCGAATTGATCACGAATTCGAAATAAATTACGAATTTAAACTTTTCTCGAACGAAAATGTAGTTAAGCAATTCTGGTAATGTCGAATCCGACATTTCTCGAACGCAAGCCGCTCGAACTGCTTCGAGTGGTCGGCACTGTTCGAGACTACATCTCGCATTCGAATCATAACAAATTAGTTCAAAATGATTGGGTTCCAAACATTAATTCTACTCTTAGCGTGAAGCTATGCTCTAAAATCTAAAGTAAATGTCTAAAATGTAGGTCAGAGTAATTAAAAGGCCGCAAAAAAAGACTTATTACAAAATATGATATTTTCTTACCTTTATTACTTTCGGTTTGGGTGTACAAAAGGGGGGGCTGAAAAAAAAAATACTTAGAAAATTCTTTTACCCTTGCGCCCCCTTTTGATTACTCTGACCGCAATTATCAAAGTCGCCCAAGACAATAATATTCTTCTTTTTCTATTGATTTCCATCATAACAAACACTAGGTTACATCACATTCAAAATGTTTGAGGTCCGGCGCCGCCATCTTTAGTGCTGCATTGTATTTTGATAATACTAGGTGGTAATTTTATGTGAGAAAAATTTAAAAACATAATTACACCTTTGTAAAATAAGAATAACCTAAAATTCTCAACCAAATAAACAAATAAAACAATCAACAAAAACAAACAGTTTTTTTTTTATTTATGTCCAAATACGTTCCGTTTAAAGATTATAGCAATTTCTCGAAATAGGGATTTAGTTTACAAACTTAGTTATACTTATTATTTCCTTATAATGATGAAACACACGTAAAATGTTGCTTCAAACATTTTGTAGTCACCGATCCCTTTTTTAGTATATCAAAAGAGGCATATTAGAATAGGCGTTTTTAAAAACGCTGTAAAATTGTGCAACGGAACGCACCTCGTAGCGTAACCGGTTCACAATGGCAACATTCCACCGCTTCGAGCGACATTTTGTTCGAAGGTTGTTTCGATTGATAGTGAGAATACAGCAAACGCGAAAATGATGTCGACGATCGAAATTTGACAGTCGAGATTGTGCCTTCCAGATAATCTCTAATACGAGATTATTTGGATGAAGTGAGAATTAGGTCCCAGGGAGCCAATTCTCGCGCGATCGAATTGATCACGAATTCGAAATAAAGTACGAATTTAAACTTTTCTCAAACGAAAATGTAGTTTAGCAATTCTGGTAATGTCGAATCCGACATTTCTCGAACGCAAGGCGCTCGAACTGCTTCGAGTGGTCGGGACCGTTCGAGACTACATCTCGCATTCGAATCATGACAAATTTAGTTCAAAATGATTGGGTTCTAAACATTAATTCTACTCTTAGCGTGAACTATATGTTCTAAAATCTAAAATTAATGTCTAAAATGTTGGTCAGAGTAATTAAAAGGGCGGAAAAAATTACTTATATTACCAAATATGATATTTTTTTTACCTTTATTACTTTCATAATACACTACTATTCTTTTCTCAATTGATTGATTGGCCGTTTTTTGCAGTTATCAAAGTCGCCCATGACAATAATATTCTTCTATTTCTATTGATTTCCATCATAACAAACACTAGATTACATCACATACACAAAAATGTTTGAGATCCGGCACCGACATCTTTAGTGCTGCGTAGTATTTTGATAATACTAGGTGGTAATTTCATGTGAAAAACATTTAATAAACATAATTACACCGTTGAAAATAATAATAACCTAAAATTCTCAACCAAATAAACAAATAAAACACACAACAAAAACAAACAGAGTTTTTTTTTATTTGTGTCCAAATACGTTCTGTTTAAAGATCAAAGCAATTATATTTATTATTTCCTTATTAATAATGATGAAACACAAGTATAATGTTGCTTCAAACATTTTTTAGTCACCGAACCCTTTTTTAATATATCAAAAGAAGCATATTAGAATAGGCGTTTTTAAAAACGTTCTATAACTGTGCAACGGAACGTACCTCATAGCGTAACCGGTTTACAATGGCAACATTCCACCGCTTCGAACGACATTTTGTTCGAAGGTTGTTTCGATTAATAGTGAGAATACAGCAAACGCGAAAATGATGTCGACGATCGAAATTTTACAGTCGAGATAGTGCCTTCCAGATAATCTCTAATACGAGATTATCTCGGATAAAGTGAGAATTAGGTCCCAGGTGTTGCAAGCGACCATAGGTCGCGGTGACCGTTTACAATTAGGCGGACCTTTGGTTTGTTTGCCACATTAGTGGAATAAAAAAATTTAATGATAGGTATGTATAAATAATTTAATATTTTGATATGCACGATAACGGTCAGGGAGACCTGATCGCCCGCAGGTTGAACGGGTTTCCGAACCCAGGGATCACTTAATTAATTAGGAGGCTGATCCGCCAGCCTGTGTAAAGTCTCTGAAGTGGTAGTCGTGCCGAAGAAGGAGACCGGAGTGAACCCGGCTACTACAACAGAGGGGAATCAGGGGCCCTTCCTCCCGCCGTGCCAGCAACCGTATCATCTGTGCCATGCTTCGGCAGTTCTAGTACCGCACCTTTTGTCCTCTAAGCTGTCTGTGCAGTGAATATCTATCCTCATCTTTAGTCTAAATAACCCTTTCAAAAAGAAATAAAAGAAAAAGAGTTCATTCAGCGGCCACTCCATCCACATTCAATGTGGATTTTTGCAACATTAGGGGTATTCACGCCAATCTTAACGCAGTTCACCACCATCTAGAAACTGCGCAGCCGACCATTCTTTTTCTAACGGAGACGCAGATAGCCTGCCCGACCGACACACCACATCTTCATTATATTATCCCGGCTATAAACTCGAGCTCAATTTTATGAGTCGTACCGGTGTATGTATGTTCGTCCGGAAGGATATCTGCTGTCGCCGCCTTCATAGCCTTGAAGACAGGGACCTGTCGATATTGTGGGTGCGCGTAGATTACGGCGGCCACACTCGTATCTATGCGTGCCTATACAGTTCAAATAGCGGTGACACGGACGTAACTCGACTCTTCACGCATCTGAGTTTGACGATTGACAAAGTTCTAGAGCAATATCCCACAGCAGAACTAGCAATTTTGGGAGACTTTAACGCCCACCATCGTGAGTGGCTCAGTTCTCGAACCAACGACTGTGCAGGGATATCTGCTCATGAATTTGCTCTCACGTATGGATTCTCTCAGCTAGTACTTTCTACAACGAGAATATCAGATATAGAGGACCGTACAAGCTCCTTACTGGACCTTCTGCTGACTACACCTCCGGACGGATATTCCATCTCAGTGGATGCGTCTTTAGGCTCCTCGGACCACTGTCTCGTTCGGACTCAAATGTCATGCACACAACCAGATCCATCTGGGCCAACTAATTGGCGTCGTGTGTGGCACTATAAGTCGACAGACTGGGATGGATTGCGAGAATTTTATGCATCTTACCCGTGGAGGCAGATCTGCTTTAAAACGACCGTGGTTTAATAGGTTTTGCAGAAAAGCTAAAATTCTTAAGCAAGCTGCATATGAGGCTTGGACCACGGCTCGTTATAATAAGGATCCGAATATTTCTGAGGTAAAACGCAAATTAAATACTGCCTCGAGGTTCAGTAAGAAAGCAACTGCCAGAGCAAAATTCTAATTCATCGGCAAAATAGGTGGGCGACTTGCGAGCTATCCTTCTGAAAGTCGTGCTTTTTGGTCGCTTGCCAAAGCTGCCGACGGGAACTTTTGCTTGTCGCTGGCGCTGTACCACCTACGATACCGTGGTGCGGTAAGACCATTCCCGAAATCTCCATAACACAGCGGGAGGTCCGGCGGGCGTTGCTTTCTCTAGACGTTCATAAGTCGAGTGGGCCAGACGGTATACCAGCAGTGGTGCTTAAGCAGTGTGCTCCTGAGTTATGTCCTGTACTCACGCGCCTCTTCGCGCTTTCCTACCATACTAGGCAATTTCCGTCTTCATGGAAGACTGCGAATGTGCACCCGGTGCCCAAAAAGGGTGATAGATCAGATCCATCGAATTACAGACCTATCGCTATTACCTCTCTCCTCTCCGAAGTGATGGAGCGTGTGATTAACACACAGCTTCTAAGATACCTAGAAGAACACGACCTGGTCTGTGATCGTCAATATGGCTTTCGCCACGGTCGCTCGACTGGTGACCTTTTAGTGTATCTCACACACCGATGGGCACTAGCCATTGAGAGTCAGGGGGAGGCATTGGCATGTAGCCTGGACATAGCGAAGGCTTTCGATCGGGTCTAGCACGGGGGTCTTCTAACGAAGTTGCCATCTTACGAAGTGCCCGAGGGTTTGTGCAAATGGGTGGCTAGCTTTTGGCCGGCAGACGCATGCGGACCGTAGTTGACGGTATTTGCTCAGATAGCATGGACATCAATGCTGGTGTCCCGCAAGGCTCTGTGCTGTCTCCTGCGCTGTTTCTACTGCATATAAATGACATGTTAGACATTAACAACATACATTGCTATGCAGATGACAGTACTGGAGACGCTTATTACGCGGGTCGTGCAAACATCCCTCGTTCCGTTGTGGAGAAAAACCGCGGAGAACTTGTGTCTCAAATCAAGACCACACTGTCCAAGGTCTCTGACTGAGGACGGGTAAACTTGGTCTGGTTCAACCCTACAAAGACCCAAGTCTGCGCGTTCACCGCTAAGAAAACCCCATTTACTGTAGCCCACAATTCCAGAACACTCCCCTCTCCATCTCCAAGAGCATTGGGATCCTTGGTGTCGAAATCTCCAGCGATGTTCAGTTCCGAGATCATTTACAAGATAAGGTGAAGCTGGCGTCCAAAAAACTAGGTGTACTCAACAGAGCGCGGCAGTACTTCACGTTGGGGCAGAGGTTGCTGCTTTACAAGTTGCAGGTTCGGCCCCATATGGAGTACTGCTGCCATCTCTGGGCGGGTGCACCCAGATACCAGCTTGGACCTTTTGACTCGGTTCAACGACGGGCTGTGAGAATTGTCAACGATCCCAAACTCACTTGCCGTAGTAGTAGGAGAGATTTTGCCTCCCTGTGTGTGTTCTACCGCTTGTACAATGGGATGTGTTCTGAGGAGTTGTTCGAAACGATGCCCACGGCTACTTTCTACCATCGCACCGCTCGCCATAGGCAGGGAAATTTCCTCCCGCGAACGCTTGGGTTGTGGAATGAGCTCCCTGCCAAGGTTTTCTCAAAGGACTACAGTAGTGATACCCCTAGTGTTGCAAGCGTCCATAGGCCACGGTGACCGCTTACCATCAGGCGGACCGTGTGATGTGCCTTACCTCTTTGTATCTCTTATAGTTTCCGAGATCTATAAAGCGCCACCAGCGTGTCGCTACTTTTTGCAAAAGTCCCCGTCTGCAGTTTTATCAAATACACGTCAAAAGAATTATACTATACCTTCTTATAAGAACTATACTACCATACCAATAACTACGTGCCGTATGAACGCTTTTACTACAAATTTGACGTAACCCAATTGTGAACCGAGGCTGGCGTTGAAATAGAGAGTTGTTTACATCCGCGTCACGGGCGGGTCACCCACCGAACACCGAACAGTCGTCGTCGTCAGCACGGATCTGGTGTTGAGTCATCGCACCACAACAAACGTTTGGTACGTTCTTTGGGTTGCATAAAAACTTAAGTGCCTATATCTTGCGAAACCGTTTAACGAGCAGTTTGTGGCCGTGAGTGTTCTATTATACAGAGAGTGTTATATAGCGAAGTGTTTTAAGTTCTCTCTCATACACGATGTAGGTATAAATAGATGAACAGACAGAACCATGAAACAGACATAACAGAACAGTAAATACATAGAAAAACAGCGGTTATTCGGGAAAAGGGTAATTTTGTTAAAATCGAACAACACAACACAACAAAATAATGTAATGGTAATACGAGTCACACTGTCGGTATTGATAGGTATACTATATTGTGATGGTACTACAAGTAATACTGTAGGTAATAGTATACTAGATCGTAATGGTACTACTAGCAATACTAGATGGTATGTCTACTATATTGTGATGGTAGGTCCTAAGAGTAATATACTGCAGGTATATTGTAATATTGTAATTGTAAATATTTTTTTGTATAAAAAAATAGCACGATCAGGACAAAAAATATATTCACTATTTAACATAATCTATATTCTTGATACTCTCACCCGTTTCAGTTCAGGCACATAATATCCTTACAACCCCTATTTTAGAGGCGACGAAAATCTCTTTAATTTGCCAACCTTTAAAATGATAGCCCTTAATAAGTACATTTAAATAATTATAAATGAATGAGTAGGCTCATTAACATCAGTGTGGTCACCAGAGGTTGCTATTTATTAAAACTTGTTTGTTTTTATATTATATGCTATGCGAAATGGAGTAGGTGTAATATGCCGATTTAGGACTCGACATGTCCTGTGATTAAACGTCCGTTTATTTATAAGACACCGGAACGATAATTAAACGGACCGCGCATAGAGTAAGCTAATGTGAAAAACACACTTTGTAGACTTGAAGACTTACCAGCAGCTCGGGGACATCCGTCTCCGTCTCCGTGCCGCGGCCGATGCCCACGCATCTGCGTAGCAAATTCAGTGGAAAAAGACCACAAGTTAGAAGACATACAAACAAAAACTTCAACGAAAATCTTGCTGTTTTACAAAACAAGGAAAAAATGTGACAAAAAATGTTATCCTAGATTTCTCAAAGCGTGTTAAACAATCCTGAATTATGATGAAATTACCGTTAAGTATTCTAGTAGGTATCTATAGGTATTTATCATCAGGATCACACTGTTGTTGCCGTACTTAGTATAATACGAACGAGTCGTTTGACTAGATATAAGTACCTACTTACCTATACATGTCGGAGCAACAGACAAACAAACGAGCTAGCGTGTTGCGTTGTTTGTATCAATTGATAATTCAGCCTGGAACCGTTAAGCCTGGCCGAGTCAACGAACCCGGCACGTAAATAAATAGAGCAGAAGACGAGTTAATGATCGGTGTTAGCACGACCACCGACTAGATAATGTAATTATTGTTGAATTAATTGAGAAAGTTTCAACAACTTTGAAAGACGGGTTAGATTAGAAACTTGATTATGTTCCAGTGATAGATTGTAATATTAATGGAAAGGAGCGAGATAAGAACAGTTCCTAGCAGGCATGATGGCCGTCTAGTGTTACTACTTGAGGAGGTCAACGGAAAAGAAATCCTTTGTTAGGCAAAATTTAAATAATGGTATTTTGATTTAATTCCGTGAGGATATACAAAAGGTGTGTGGTGTGGTCAGGTCTTTCTCCGAATAAACCTCTTAAATTTTTGACCGTTATGCAACCTTTTAATAAAAATACAAACGACTTCATCATTACCTGCCTAGAAAGTGAAAACACAACAATTTGTAAGGCTTCATGGTAAACGAGCTACCTTCTAATGCGGCTCGTCATCGCCGTCATGACGCGCGAGATCCTTTCACAGGTGTTTTGGTACGGCGATGGCAACTGTTATGTTTTGTGGTGGTGTGCGAATAGTGGTGCGTGGTCGCGTCACACACAGCACCGTCACGGTAATGATATGATCTATGAGGGCCACGAAAACACGGTAATTACTTACACTTTCTACTTTCATAAATCATAACAGACATAATAAGAGAAGAGTAACGCACGCAAGTGTAGATACTTCTGTCCATGGTGTATTCTGACTGAGTTACCGATAATGTTCTTAGATTGTTTTGTAAGGAGTGTCCGTATTACGGATATTACTATACGGTCGAGATCATTTTAGTAGTTATCTTTTTTAGATGTCAAATAAATAATTAATTTTGATCAACATAAAGATAATCTTGAAAAAGTTGTTGCTAATTAATTAACAAAGTGGTGAAGTAAGTCAGTCCCGTTGTATGTTATCAACGACCTTGCTCCTTTGCTATATACCTACCTACATAATTTGCTTTCGTAACGTACCTAATTATGTGAAAGTAACTTCAACAAGGCTTTAAGTTTAGAATCAATATCTACGAATGAATTAAACAGAAATATACATTCTAAGTGTAAGTTCCGGGTTGACAAGGAAGTTTGGCGGCGACACTACTCGCACTCGCACTTGCACTTACAGCACGCAGAGATACAGAGCTAGCTTCAGTCAGCGTTTCGTTTCGTTTTCGTATCTATCGTGAATGCAGTTTTACTTGAACAATTCGGTGCCTTTTAATCTCTTCTGTCCAATTTTGAGTTGTTTACTTCTTATACCTACCTATACTTATACCTACCTATACTTATACCTACCTATACTTATACCTACCTATACTTATACCTACCTATAGTTATACCTACCTATAGTTATACCTACCTATAGTTATACCTATCTATAGTTATACCTACCTATAGTTATACCTACCTATAGTTATACCTACCTATAGTTATACCTACCTATAGTTATACCTACCTATAGTTATACCTACCTATAGTTATACCTACCTATAGTTATACCTACCTATAGTTATACCTACCTATAGTTATACCTACCTATAGTTATACCTACCTATAGTTATACCTACCTATAGTTATACCTACCTATAGTTATACCTACCTATAGTTATACCTACCTATAGTTATACCTACCTATAGTTATACCTACCTATAGTTATACCTACCTATAGTTATACCTACCTATAGTTATACCTACCTATAGTTATACCTACCTATACTTATACCTACCTATACTTATACCTACCTATACTTATACCTACCTATACTTATACCTACCTATAGTTATACCTACCTATAGTTATACCTACCTATAGTTATACCTACCTATAGTTATACCTACCTATAGTTATACCTACGTATAGTTATACCTACCTATAGTTATACCTACCTATAGTTATACCTACCTATACTTATACCTACCTATACTTATACCTACCTATACTTATACCTACCTATACTTATACCTACCTATAGTTATACCTACCTATAGTTATACCTACCTATAGTTATACCTACCTATAGTTATACCTACCTATAGTTATACCTACGTATAGTTATACCTACCTATAGTTATACCTACCTATAGTTATACCTACCTATAGTTATACCTACCTATAGTTATACCTACCTATAGTTATACCTACCTATAGTTATACCTACCTATAGTTATACCTACCTATAGTTATACCTACCTATACTTATACCTACCTATACTTATACCTACCTATAGTTATACCTACCTATAGTTATACCTACCTATAGTTATACCTACCTATAGTTATACCTACCTATAGTTATACCTACCTATACTTATACCTACCTATACTTATACCTACCTATACTTATACCTACCTATAGTTATACCTACCTATAGTTATACCTACCTATAGTTATACCTACCTATAGTTATACCTACCTATACTTATACCTACCTATAGTTATACCTACCTATACTTATACCTACCTATAGTTAATTAAAAACTGGCAAAAGAGGTGCTTATACTATTCTGTCTTTGATTTTTTTATACTACTAAGGAGGCAAACAAGCTTACCCACGGTCCGCCTTTATTTCTTTATGAATAAAATTGTACTTAGGTATTTTTCACCAACGTTTCTTTACGTAGGTACAGTTGTAGAACACTATGGTATGCTGCAGGTGCAGGTTCCCGTCGCAGGTTATTTCTGGCTAAAGCCCCGTTATCTATTATCAGAGTCAAGTCAACAGTGCGGCGGTGCTATCACTGTGTGCAGAACACATTCCGCCTCCGACTATAAAATGTACGGAGCTAGGTTATCGCTAATGTATCTGCACTTTCTACCGTTGCATACTGTGTCCTTCATCTCTGTCCTTTATGTCGCCTATGTACACACATGCGATACGTGCATTGCTAACACATGCATGCATATAGGTACCTACCTACATATAAAGTGGAAGTGGAAAGTTACACACTTAGCAAACAACTTATGCTGCAAGAAAATTCGAACATTATTTTACGAGGTATAATAACGCAAAATTTTATTTTCATTTGTTTCTGAGCCTTGCCTGAGCGTTAAGGTAAAAGGCAATTTAAAAGGAGACGATATCCGCTAGTGACCTTGTTTATGAGTAAAGCAAGTTAAAACCGTTGCAAGCGTGCTTTTTGCACATCACGTTTTATGTTACGCGTAGCGCGACACTTTTTTGGCCAGTTTTTCTCATATTTTTGACCGACTTCAAAAAAAGGAGGCTATCAATGTGATCCGCATACATGTAATATTATTAGAATTGCACAATATGTATTATTATATGTTATTCTATGTGGCCTTTTAAATAGATGTGCCAAATTTCATAAGTGTATGTATGTATGTTGGTTCTCGTATTTTTCAGAAACAAGAGATTGGATTTTAATATTATTTCTATTGGATTATGCATCTACCGTTAAACTTAATACCATTGCAGTTTCGTCAAAATCGGTTAAGCAGTTGTCAAGATTGTGTATAAATTACTAGCAAAGCACGTCGTGCGTCAGTTTAATTGTTGCGTGCTTTTTGCCTTTTCTTCTTGAAGAACCCTTAGGATTTTAATTGATATGAGTGATATGTACGAGTACTTTCAAGTACAAAACTATAGATCAAAGAAACCAAATTCGAATGCCAAAGATCTTTTCAGTGCGGTTTTGAAGACGATGAATTGTGAAATTTATTAGTTTTAAAATAAAACAATACCTAATTAATTTATTTAAGAAATACCTTATTGGGTTTCTCCCACTAAGCAAGCAAAACTTGCAATAACATTGCTAAACATTACATTTGGGAGCTTGTAAGTTTCAAATGCAAGGTTGCAGCATTCCAGTAAGCTTCCAGCAACTCCAAAACGAAGCCCCCTAACGGCCGCGCCACAAGTATCTACTGTAAGCAGGGCATGTAGCATACCGATTCCATGATTTATAATACCCGGTTCCATTCACAAACGGAACCGGGTAACCCGGGTATACTCGGACACCCATGCTTGCCCGACGTTGCTTAACTTTGAATATAGTTTCCAACAAACAAATGTGTTATTGATTCTCTTAATAATAGATGGCGCTGTATAGGTAATTTTAAATAGTAATGGCTCGGGACCGTCTCACATTTGGCTAGTTTTTATTATTTGTTGTTATACTTTAGAGTTTACACTTTTTTTCACTGAAAGTTTGAAGTTTGTATGTATTACTGTTTTCACGATAGATCAAAAACATCGAAAATGTGTTTCTTGTATGAGAACTTCCCAAACAAATGTGTTACTGTGTCTTTGAATACTATTGCTAGATGGCGTTGTACCGGTAATTTAAAATGGTAATAGCTTCAGCCCGTCTCACACTTGGCCGATTTCAATTATTTGTTGTTATACTTTAGAGTCATGTATTACTGTTTTTACGATAGAGCAAAAACAACGATAATATGTTTCTTGTTTTTGTTAAATTTAACCTTTTTATTATTTGTTAGATGGGGGAACCCATTTTAACACATATTCTGTGAAAACTTCGGGCTTTAACCTATTTCGGTCTAAAAGATGAGGCCTTTTAAGCGTAGGCTTGGTAATAGGGCTCCATTGGTACCCGCTGGATACGGAACCCTAAAAATGAATCCCTATTTTTCTTGGCCACGCCATAACTTCAAAACGATTGCATCAAATTGGATAATTCTTTTTTTGTTGTGTTCGTTATTTTTAGAGCAAGGTTTAAAAAAAGAGCTAAGAGCGAGTAATTACCGATGGTAATTAAATTTTTGTAAGTTGTTATGAAAGGTTTCTGAGAAAAAAAAGGTCAAGTGCAAGTCGGACTCGCGCAATAAAGGGTAAACCGATGGTAATGAAATTTTTGTAAATTGTTGTGCACATGTCTAGGAAGGTTTCTGAATAAGAAAAACCCTTTCACAATGGGTGGCGCGGTAGCTGTTTTGAAAAGAGAACCAACGTTCGCCGGGTCAGCTAGTGTTTCATAATATTTAAATAACCAACCATTTCGGAAATTTCGAAATGAGAAAAAATGAAGAATAAATAAAAATGAAAAAAAAAAGAAAGGAAAAAGTCCCCTGCGCGGCAGCCGACTGAGCTACGGAGCCCAAGTATGTATGTACTTGCTTTTGGATTACTTGGCGAATGCTGTTATTCAGTTTTCTAACATTTCGAATAAGACTTTAAAACAATATTCCGCAACATCACGAAAGTGTTTAAAAATTCTGTTTGATTTTCCCTTTTTATCTTTTTGGTTTTGTAAGATTTATTCAATCTAGAATATAAGGTTGTTGTCAGTCATTTTTAGCCCAATAAGCTAACAAAATGAAATTAGTAACGTTGTAGCGAAGTTAAAGAAATTATATTGCGAAAACCAAGTTGTGGTTATTTTTGTATAAAACATTACATTAACTTTTGGTAGCAAAGTGACAGTTATTTGATACAATAATGTTTTAAAATAAACATTGTTCGATATTGCGCTCCTTGCATCACATTTACTATATCGCAACAATGTTAAATAGTAACATCTCAATAAGTTTAGTTAGTATAGAAAAGTTCATTCATAAACTTTCAGACGTATCATTGCAGTGACATCAATTATTAAGTTTCGATGAGGTTCAAAGTAACACAATGATGCAAGTTACTGTCGTGTTCCAGCTATGTCATGTCTGCAATTTGCAAATGTGCGATATATAAACTAACCGAAACTTGCTTTAAGCTTCATGCTCAGTGGGTGAACTAAATATTGAGATCTACTACAAGTCATTAGTTTTCATGTCCTGTCCTGATGTGATTACTTAACATTTATTTTCTTTATTTCTAATTTTTTTTTGGTTTTGTAAGATTTCTTCAATCTAGAATAAGTAAAATATACCGTTTTAGAAAGTTAGGGTATAAATGATGTTCTACCGGCGTCATGAACGGTTGCCAAGTACAAAAAAGACGCTAAATCACAGAAATGGTACCTAAGACTTATCTGTTAAAACTATATACATCATTAGATGCCAATGCATTCACACACATACCTACATTGTTTTAAGCCTAAATAAGGATACCTGTATTGTGATCAAAAATAACATGGGAACATACAAAAAATATCATGTCGTATCATAGCTAGGATTCGATCTCAGGACTTAAGTGTTGGTTGGTACTATAAGGCAAATGCTTTTAACCGCCACACCAACCGGTCGACTTTATATCAAATGGATTCGTAAGTAAATTGAACATCCAGTTTAGTCCATGCTGATGTTTTTTACACTCAGTCAGCGCTCTATGGTTCCATTTCACTAGACACGTGCCATAGACCACTTAAAATTCGATGCGAGGATAAATTACAATGGGAAGCGAGAGTCAGGCCGAGGTCTCGACGGCTTTGATTCGCGCTGACTCACCGGCGAAAGTTCACTAGGATACCGTTGCAGGGGAATGATTTGCAAAACGAAGACAGATGAAAATACAGCTTAATACTTTGTTGCAAAGCTTATTTCTCATTTTATCTGTTTTGAAAAGGTTGAACCGGAGCACAAATATATTCACAAGAGAAATTTCTTCCAAAACCTTGCGATAACGTTAAATATATTTTTATAAAATACTTAATGAGCCATGCAGTTTTTTGGAAAAAAAAAATCAGTTACGTGGACATTCTATCGAAAGAAAAAGAATCCTTCGTAAGTACTTATTAATCCTGTACATAATTTATCTTAAAGACTTTGCATTTTAAATATAAGTAGGTATAGAAGTAAGCAGGCATAATATTCAAAAGATATATTAAATATTATACGAATATTTGTCAAAAATGTTTTGTATGTATAGTACATACTTCATGCAAGACAAGGCGCTTGAGTAGATAGATAGCAGTTCATGCAGGACAGTTGGCGCGTTAGTAGGCAGTTCTTGCAAGATAGATGCCCCTTAAGTAGATAGGTATAGTATAGAAGTTGATGCAAGACAGTTTTTGCATATAGTACTAAGTTCATGGAAGACAATTGGCGCTTTAAAATTCCTTTCTAGGTAGGTAAATCATTCTATGCAATTGGTGATAAGCATTAAAAAATATGGATATATTAATAAATATGTGTACTTGGAAATTAAATTTCGCGTTTAATTAACATTGGTAGGTCAACGTCCTCAATATTATGCAGCATGCCCTTAGTTTTTGTGCGCGCAACAATGCGCTCGGCAGCTGGCAGAGTTGCGCTTGCACAATGCGATGCGCCCGCAACACTATATATGTAGGTATAGGTACGTACCTACGTACAGTTCATGGAAGTCGATGGGAAGAGGAACGCTTTTGCAACACTGAGCGTTCGGTGGGGTACCCCTGATGAGGAGTAAAGGTTTTGAATTAAAAAATAAAATTTTAAGCTTACATCAGGTATATCAAACTTGTGGGCCGCGTGTCTAGGTAGGTATATATTATTTGATTGGCCGCGGCCCACTCCAATTTATTGAAACGTAGCGAATAACGAAGTAAAAGACCTAATTTAAAAATATCTAACTACAGTTTAAATATGAATTAAAACCGGCCAAGTTCGTTAGGGTTATATAGAATGAGAATTATTGAAAAAAACTTTTAAACTGAAACTGTTCAAAAGTAAGTCTTTAAAAAGTTCTAATATCGGTATTTTTTGAATTTTAGATCACGAATTTTTAAAGTTGGAGGAGGATGAAAACTTTTTTACTTTGGGAGACAAAAAACATCTCGCAAAAAGTAGGTAGTTATATCTTATATCTTAGGAAAAAGTAATTTTAAATTACCTTAAAACAGTTATTAATAAAATATCAACGAAGAAATTAATGAAATAGCTAAATAATGCTTTTAGACTTCTTTTCCTTAGATTTGTAATCAGGAATTAAAGAAACTTTAACAAATGTAGCCATGGTCAATATACTTATTAGAAGTGGCCTGAGTACAATTAAAAAAAATAGTCTTACGGCAACAAATGTTAGATCACATTATTTGTACGAGATCCTAAATGGCTTATCTACTGGATTGCCCTTGTCTGTTAAGCACTAAGGCTAATTTCAATCTGCCTATCAACATTTTTCGGGCTTAAGAAGCAACTTAGGCCAAAGTCCACTTAACATGTTTCAAGCACAATACAAGTTAATACAACTATTTAGGAAAAAAATAAATATTTACATCTTTATCAACTTAATATTGTTACAAAAATAAAAACTATTTTATTTTGTTTTGTAGTTATTGTATGTAATATATTTTTTTAGGTTTTTGTCATTTTAAGAATTATGATTATTGCAGCGTAAACATAAAGCATTAGGAAATGTGTACGTATGTTTCTTGCATGTCGTGGCAGCCTGAAACCCAGGCAGCGCTTTCCTTATACCAAACTGTGCTTTTAATCTACTTAATAACAGTGTAATGTCTTACTGGTTATCCTGAATAAATAAATGTATTTTAAAACCTATCTTTTACTATGTATCCTACACATTTGGGGTATATGAAAAGAAATGTATGCAAGTCCGCGAACCCATGACGTAGCTATTGGTTGCGACGACGGAGCAACTCAAGGCAAGAAAAAAGTAGTCCCCAAGATCTGGGCAAGCTTTGCAATGCAAATTAATTGCAAAAAAAATTAAGTCACAAAAGTTGAAGCTTATTTTGGTTACCTAACTTATTTAATTTTGTAGTAGGTTCTTGTTAAATGCTATGCAAAACAAACAATGAACCTGTAGAAATCACCAAACCAAAAATCCACGAAACTAAGCGAATAGATCTTTTATAATCTGTCCTGCGGCCCACTACTGCAACGATTTCTATGTTTTGACATCTTGTCTTACTTACTTACTTAGATGCATTTACATTTTTATGTAAAATAAAGACTCTTTAAAGGATTTTTTTTTTTTAATGGTAGATATAATAATTATTTACTATATATTTTAATTCAACTGTGGCTTTTGTATTTTGGTATCCAACCAAGGAATCTCGACTATAGCGCTTTTTTATCTCGAATATAGAGCTTAAAGAATAACTATTTGATAGTCAACAGTTAAATTGACAAATTGAGGGCGAAAAAAAGAGTCATGGCAACTGATGCTCAAAACTGTTTGATGTGTTGATAGCAAGCGATTCACTCACCAACATAAACCGCAACCCTATAACAACAATTGATCTTACCGAATCAAATTCTTCCATACAATGTCACTTCCCAGCAACTGTTTTGCAAATGCTGAAATTGAACAGATTAATAAAAAAAAAACAAAAAATTAATCAAACACCGTGGAAATTTCCATATGTACACACTTTTAAGAAAAGAGAATGCAGTTTGTTAGAAAATTAAAAGCAATTTCTGTAAAACTTAAGCATAATAGGCTTATACCTAGGGGAAGATCGGGCAAAGCGAACACCTGGGCATAGCGAATAGTCCCCGCTACTCCTAAACTATTTGTTTGACATCAACCACGCGCCCATAGCAACTTTCAGCCGTCTTTTCTTAGTGAGCGGCAAACACATAAGCGAGAGGCCGCGTCGCGCAGTGGCCGCAGAACGGCAAATTACGATTACGAAAAATTATTTTCGAAATTCGAGGTAATTGTTTTGAATTATAATTTGCCTGTTATTTGCTTATTACCCTTGAGCGTACTTTTGTTTTATTATGTGTCAAAATGCCCTCATAATATGTATTTAACAGGGAATAGTAAGCAATAGTTTTTGTATGATTTGACTTAACTTTAAAAATGCCTATATTCGCCAAAGTGAATAGGGAAAAGCGTATATGGTATCCACTTTGCCCGACTTTACAGTTATTTAGTTTCAGTATAATAAAGCTCATATTTTTTAGTACATTGGTATCACAAAATGTCTGTCTTGAAGATCCTCTAGCAGGTGATGCAATATTAGCAGGATTCTTAGAAAACACTCGCAGTAACAACGACCCTGACGACCCACTGGATCCGAAACCTGGATGTTCATACGTTCACTACAGTCCTGTAGCAATAAGACCCATACTAAATCCTGATATACCAAATACAGCTCGTAAACGCAAATTGCAAAGATCAGAAATTTTAACAAGTACACTTGTCAAGGAAGAGCAGAAGCAAAAATTTGAGAAAAATAAAGTAACGAATGTTAACAAAAAACTAAATGTCACAATTTGTATAATCAAAGCAAGTTCCTAAGGAGCCTGCTAAAAAAAGTTAAAAAAAAAAACAAACAAAGCAAATTAAGAAATTTGAAGATTGTGTTCTTTTGCGGTGAAATATATATTGAGGAAGATAAGCAACCAATTGAAAATTGGATTCGATGCTGTACCTGTCTCAGCTGGTGTCACGAAGCATGCTCTGCTTTTGTAGGCATTGGAGATTATATTTGTGATAACTGTCAGTCTTAATTTTTAAGATATTTCCTTTAAGCGGATGTTATGTTTCTTTTTGTTTATTATACCTTATTAAGAGGGAAAACTTTAAGTTTTGTGTGATTAGAAGGTAGTTATTCACTTTTCCCGAATACCATATCCACTTTACCCAGGGATCTGGGCAAAGCGAATACTAGCACACCTTTTCGAATTATTGATTATGTTCCTAACTAATTTCAAGGTTAATTGATTATAATATACATCAAAGCAATTAATAAAGACTGATTTAAGATATTAATTTTGTTTCCATCACTTATACTTTTTATGATAAAGTCTTGAACATCTTAAGGTATCCACTTTGCCCGTCTTCCCCTACATGATAGAATATCCCCTATGTAATGAAGGTTTGCAGATTACTTTTTGAAATTGGTAAAAAGTATTAAAGTGCAAAGAATGAAATAAATAAGTATATTTGGGCTTTAAATGAGTTGGTTGTTAGTACAAAATATAATGAGGATAGATTCGATTCATTAGTAAATAGTAACTCTTGTGCTTGTGCTCCTTCATCTCAGTCCTCTTCACAGCCCAAGTCACAAAACGATTCTATTTATATCATTGTTTCATCTAGTAACATCCTGGAGCAAAACCTGCTAAACAATCTGTTGGTCCCCAATAAGCAGCTGTCCAGCAGAAGAATTTTAATCTCAGATAAACTCGGCAAAGGCTTTGGTTTACTTACAGAATACTGAAATTGTAGAATACCGCATTGCATACTAACTCATATGCCCGCAGTGCCCTTGCACGACAACCTCGTCATAAAAGTTTTTAAGTAGTATGAAGACATGAATGATGCAAGAGGCCAAGCGGCGCGACCTTGAGACAGATGCATGCTAAATGCATTTGTCCACGCGGGGCGACCGACGTGCCAACGCGCCACCAACGAGTTTGCTTTCTGTTCTTTTTTACTGTTTTACTTTTAGTTTTATAAAGTTGCTTTATTTTATTAATAATATTTTAAATTAGTAAAGAACTTTAACCAGAGTGCCTAGTGTTATTCTCTACTTTACTATATCGTTAAAGTATTCTGATAAGACCAAAGCCCTAATCAGCAAACAATGTAAAATTCGTCAGTTACGGTGGTGGGTTCACACTTAGCACTGCACTGCGTGTGTTTCTGACACATCGGGACTGTGTATACATGGGGCAAGGTAACAGAGCCTAAACGAAACAGGTAATTTTATTAAAGGACACAAGGTACCTAAAAAAAAACCTAACCTAACCTGCTCAATGCTCCTCCTCTCTCCTGTTCAATCCTCACTTACTTTTTATAGTTCGTCAAAAATGGCAAGAGGGTTATATTTTTTTTAAATTAAAGCGCGCTACACCTTTATTTCTCTTGCCGGCAAAACGTAACGCGCTTCAATAAAACTAATATAAAAAACGTGTCAAGAAGACTCAAACATCCGAGATCATTTGCAAGACAAGGTGAAGCTGGCGTCCAAAAAACTTTATGTAGTCATCAGAGCTAAGCAGAACTTCACGTCCCGAGGCAAAGGTTACTGCCTTACAAGTCGAAAGTTCGGCGCCATATGAAGTACTGCTGCCATCTCTGGGCTGGTACACCCGGATACCAGCTTGGCCCTTTTGACTTGGCTGAACGACGGGCCGTGAGAATTGTCGACGATCCCAAACTTCCTTACCTTTGCCTACCTCTGCCTGTTTTACCGCTTGTACAATGGGCGGTGTTATGAGGAATTGTTTGAAATGATGCTTACGGCTACTTTGTTCCATCATCATAATTCATTCTCACACTTTAGAACAGAAATCGCGTACAGTGCGGTTTCAGATCAACTTCCTCCCGCGAACGCTTGGGTTGATAAATGAGCTCCCTGCCATGACATTATTTTTGAAGTGTCGGCATCGCGCGAGTGTTGCCCCTGGTGTTGCAAGCATCCATAGGCTGCGGTGACCGCTTACCATCAGGCGGACCGTAAGCTTGTAGGTATAGCATTGTAGTGGTTTAAAAAAAACGAGCCCAAACTAGATGGGATTGTGTCGTTCAATTAATAAATTACGAAAATTACTAAAAAAAAAACAATTAATTACGGACTTCCTGTGGCCACCTTCCAGCTCCATCATTAGACCCTGGATACCATCCAAAGACAAGGTACTAGTCTAGACGAATCAAACAAGTCCAAACTCTATGGGGTTGCGTCGTTTTATTACAGAGTTCCTATGGCCACCTTCTAGCTCCATCATAGAGTTCCTCCATGTCATCATAATATCACGCGATATATACATGCGCGCAAAATTTCAGCTCAATCGGAAACCGGGAAGTGTGTCAAATTTAACTTGCAAGATTTCGTTACAGACAGACAACTGACAGGTGAAACTAAATAAAGCTTGTAAAAATATGTACAGACACATATTTCTCCTTCACACTTTAATAATGTTTCAATAACTTGCTTTGTTACTACAATAACATTGTAAAACATTAATTATCCACACGAATTAACCGAAACCCAAATATTTTATTTGTTCAAATGCTTTCCGAGGTCTTGACTGTACCTATAGGTATATATACTTTGCTTTATTTATGTAATTGTACATTGTACAGAATGTACACTTATACTTATACCTACATATAGGAAGGCCATCGTACTATAGGTGGGTAACTATACGTTGTAATCGATTTTTATTACAATTTTAGTTATATCTAAATGTTTTAAATTAAAAGACGAATTATTTTTGTCAAGTTCTTGATTTTGTTATTAAATATCTAATAATATATTAATTCTGTGAGCTATGTCAACCGTAAGTTCTCTTTCGGATGTCTTCATTTCGGATTCTGTTCCTTAGAACCACCGAACATTTCAATTACGGCAGTCCCGCTGTAAGTGTCCACGTTTGGGCAGCGTAGGCTGTAACAGGTAGGATGAACTGGGCAACGTCAAACATCTTTGTCAAAAGCACAAATGATACGTTAATAAAATTAGTTTTTTTATGCCCTAGTTTCGTTAAAAAAAAAATCGATTCCCAGTGTTCCCAAAACAACATGATGACGACACTAGAGTTACCGAGAGCGGGTCGCTTCGCTATACACAATAATAACGTGTTCTGCTTTTAAAAACACTTTTAGAAATGATTTACCGTACATATGTACATAAAGTAACAATTTTGCCACCTCATTGTTGAACATAACATTAATCAAGATGACGTGTTAGATATTATAGTCCAGCAGCCACCGCCTTTCTTTTTTCAGTGAGTAGGTTCAGTTCGACGAGACGTCCAGCTTATCTCATGTGAAAATTCTCGATAGAGGTAGCCAATGAAGTGTGCAGGTGTAAAACATGTCAATTTGGTGGGGTGTCGAAATTGACTGACTAACAGTAAGTTTTTTATTGAAATTTTAAGATAATTGGACAATAAATACGGAAAAACAATTGTCCTACAAAATGGATGGTTTGATATTAGCGTCCTCCGCTCCAAATATGTTCAAATAACGAGGTCATATAAACTAATTTTTAGTCTGCAGCTTAGTAAATATTTGTACAATGAAATGGCCATGTAGGCCAAATTTAGTTGTACGTTTGTCGAGTCGATTCCACGGTAACGATCAACGATTCCGTAGGACAAAAAAATACATGTTAAAATAATGAATTCTCTGCGTAAATCAAGTAATGGGTTTGTATCAATAGTCCTACAATTATATTGACAACAACATAATTTGTATGCTATACAGCCACTCAGCTCAAAATAGCGTGGTTGAACAAATGGAGTGAGTATTTTTATATACCAATAAGGTGGCAAACAAGCTAAGGGTCCGCCTGATGGTGAGCGGTCACCGCAGCCTATGGCCTATTTAATAACTTTGACGATTCAAAAGTGTTGGTAAAAATCTAATTTGAATAAAAAAATTGGGTTTGAGTTTTGAGTTTGATGTCACACACACAACGTACCTTACTTTACTAAACGGAACACCTACAATTACGAAAACGTCATTGAAATCTGTTGAAATGGTATTCAAGAAAAAAATATAAATACAGACAGGAATTTCATCATTTTGATTCGAAAATAAAGTATTTTCAAATGTTCGCCGCGTAGTTAAAATTGCATAGATCTTTCGTTTGAGAAGATTGCATCGAATCAATGATACTCATATCAATGAATTAAAAAATGAGCAATTGATAATAATTTTTAGTTAATAATATTCAACATCTTTAATAATTTAAGATAATCAATTAATTATTCGCTTCATATTATTGATTCTTGTTCGTTATGTTAAACAAAAAATTGATCAGAGAGGTTTGTTCACAGAACCATCGGGTTGCAAATCTTGATTGAAACCAATCAAAAATCGATAAACGCATTTACGATCCTATTGGTGGAAAATGGTACACTCTAATCAGGGCCGCTTGACATACTAAAGTTGTACGGAGTAAAGAAATGTGTTTGGGCTTTTTTCAACGTGTAACGTCAACGTGATGTACTCGGGTTTTTTACGCATTTAACTTTACATCAAGTTATAAATTAAGGAACAAAATGTTATATATTCCTGGAAATACATACCACTTTTTGTGTAGCACAGGGTAAAATTGTGTTTATATATCGCGGCGCATCCTAACTTCGCACGACGCATCTTCAAGCCGCATCACGTCGCGTCGCGTCTCGGTGTGAGCTGACCCTAACTAGTCGCTCACCACTTGTATTATATTTACTACCTATTTAGTTTGAGCCACCGCTCTATTGCATTTTATAAAACTGAATAAATAAAGTATGTCCGATATACGTCTCGATCATTCTTAAATTGCAAATGTAAGTTTCTAATCGATAAAAATATCTGTTATGTGATATAACTACAAATTAATGATTTTTTTGCTTTTAACTAACTTGAGCAAGCCCAAAGTCGTTGCCTGTGGTTAAAATTCACGATTCAAGGTCAACTTAAAATATCCTATAAATTTTGATTTATTTATTAATATGCAAATGGCCGTATTTCTTTATTGCGTCTAGATATATTTTTTGTACCCCAACCCCACGATACTTAATTGTTTGTATAACTTTCGCATTAGTGTTAGAAAACAAAGAACAGATTGACCAATAAAAAAGATCTCTCTGCGTACTATTTTGGGAAGATCCCGTGTACCTTCGATAGTTTTTATAGCAGAGTGGAGAGAGCTCGACCCCGACGCTGCAACACAAATTATTACAATTGTATTTATTTTGTGTACAGTTACTGTAGTTAAGTGGATCTAGTGGGTATCGTTGTATCGTCGGTATAGAGCTTATATAAATTGGATTTCATTTTTACTCAAAATTACAGCTTAATTTAATAAGATCTTAATTTAAGAAGAAATTAAGAAGATAATTACGGCTTTAATTAACCAAGAGAAAAACAACAGGATGTTTCGAAATAGAGCAAATACTTTAAAAGGATAACTTCCGATGCGCAGTCGAGTCGCTGAACGCTTTTTCTTTTAAATCCAAACTTATATCTACAGTTCCTGCCGTTAACCGTTAGCAGCCCGCCCCGCCCCCGCCCTCGCCTCCGCCCGCGCCGATTGACAAGATCGCTTCCTTTATTTCTTTTTATATAACAAACACATATATTTATTTGGTACCTGCAACATATACTACGAAATAATTAGGCAACATACCTATCGTAAATCAAGCTATTCAAAATACTAGCGGATGTATAAAAAATACTGAAAAGATTTTCCTTAAAACTAAAAACGTAGCAGCTAACGATGTATATTGCCATGGAACTAATGTTTTTTAAATGCGAAAAATTATTATTATTAAAAAAAGTATTTTATTTGTTTGTCATTCCGTCGCGTAGATATAATGAAATAAATAGGAGGTAAGTTTATTAGAGGATGGAAGGTAACATACGCTATTTATTTTAATGTGGCCTCAACTGCAGGAGTAGTTTCCCAAGGAAAAGTGTGGTTTCTGTAGCACACGAGAGATATTGCTAACCTACTTAATATTATGCCATCTCTATGGTCATCTAGCACATGCGCTATATGGACAGACAATCTGGTAAAGGTAGCAGGAGAAAATTGGTTATCTTTGGCTAGTCACAAAGAACGATGGAAGTCCTTGGAGGAGGCTTTTACCCGAAGGGGGTCCATACAAACCATATAAAATTATCAAAATCAAAACTAGTTAATTAATATAATCTGATTATTGTTAAAAAGCAGATTTTATTGCATGTCGTATGGAATTAAATAAAGCTTTATTATTATTATTATTATTATTATTATGGTCTTCACCGACCCCTACGAGAACCAATTAGGTATCGAGCTGCACAACATTTTTACAAGTTCGATGCCTCAGTATTGTAGCTAGTTAAAAAATGCGTGTAAAGCGTGTACGTGTCGTGTCCGGCGCGTGTACCTACTGTACGTGTCGTGTCCGGCGCGTGTACCTACTGTACGTGTCGTGTCCGGCGCGTGTACCTACTGTACGTGTCGTGTCCGGCGCGTGTACCTACTGTACGTGTCGTGTCCGGCGCGTGTACCTACTGTACGTACAGCAGCGGCTCACAAAGTAGAAATACAACAAGATCTTGATGAACGCTCTAACGGAAAACTTTTGTTTTTTTACCCATATTTAGAATTATTTAAGAAATCATTTATATTAAAAAAACAAAGGTAGAGTATTTTTAAATTAAATTATTTTTACAACCAGAAAAAGGTTATTACCTATTTAGTTTGATTGAAAGATTCTCGTGTCAAAGATAACACACACGAAACTTTCTATGACTATTTTGAGTGTGTGCCAAACCCCGAGTAAGCACTTACCGTTTAGCTGTGTTCCATTTTTGCTTAGCGTTGCGACACAACAATCTAATAAAATACCTAAATCTGTCAAAGTGTATGTCGTATTATGAGAATTATTGCGGATATCATAAAAACTTGTTAACAGGTTTAAGCACTCTTCATTTCAAAAATTATAAAGTTTTATTATAGATTTTTAGAACACATGATTTTAATGTTACAGAGGGCACACACACATACACAAAATATATGCGTGAAGGTATCAAGTTGAAATTAATATCAATTACTAAAGTCTACGGTCCCTTGAAGCTAAAATATATAAGAATGCAATAAGAAAATATGCCAAAAATACGGTAATTTTTGTCGCATATTGTGACATAAACAAATCAAACCTATGGGGTACTTCCCATTGTCCTAAAATCATGAAATTTGGCAAGAAGCATGATCACAAATATATGTATGAAAAAATCCGAATACTGATCATAAACCTGTGATAATTGATCTCATGATGGAAAAACTATCTACATTTAGTAAGTTTATACGGAACCCTCCTTGGTGCGCGAGCCAAACTCGCACTTGGCCGGTTTTTTAAAGGTTACGCGGTTGCGGACGCATTCGTGAGATAAAGCTAATTTTAGATATAAACAGATACTAAACACTATTTATGTGCGTCACGTAACAAGTAGTGCACTATGTACAGTAGTTACACTAGGTACATACGTACACGAGGACAATGACTGTAAAAGACGTCCTTCTTAAGACGTGTGGCGGTATATGCCTACTATACGTTTATTTTTTTTCTTAGTAATAAAATTCTGTAGGTACATTATGGTTGTTAAACACCTTATAAAGTAATAAAGGTACTATATTTTTTATTAATTGAATAACTATATGTAATATAATACATGCAAATAGGCATGTACCTACTTACACACATACCAATTAAAAATAACGATCGCTTTTACGACCAAATCGTTTTAACTGAGATAAATGTGGTTAAAGAAGTGGATAAAGGTAAGTATGTGGTAACTGGTAACATTGGGTTATGTTCAGATGTTCGGTAAATGTCGCGTGTTACGTAACACTAGAGTGCGGTGTCGGTCCGTCGTCGTCAGTCAGCAATCAGGTATGAAGTATGACTTCACAGCCGATCGTCACGGCTAAAGATAACCGTGACAACGGCCAGCCGCAGCCGTCCGGTTCAACGAGATACTCTTTAAAGCTCTCATTTAAAAGGTCAAGATAAGAATATCGCAGAAGCAGTATCAATAAATACGCACCTAAAGCGTAAATCCCAAAAGAACGTTTACATTTAAGACTGTTCACATAGCAAAAGTTTGAAAAAAAAAATGGCTAATTGCGAGTCGGGCTGCGTAGGGCCCTGTAAGGGCTTTGTACTACCATCATAAAATGAGCACTACTTTACAGTCAGGAGTAGCGCTAAAGATTCCCAAATGGAATTCAAGTTATTATCAGTTTTGGGATTTTTAACGTAATCTCGACTCACATTTGCCCGGTTTTTATTATTTGTTGTTTTAAGTTAAGGTCTGATCTACAATCAATTCAACTTTGGAGCTTGTACGTTACTGCTCTTTTTACGATAAGGCAAATAAAATACCATGAAAAAAACACATTTCTTGTAGATATGAGGACCTCTCTATTTTCTTATTTTCTGTTTTAATTCTAATTAATATCTTAGGATGTGATGTTTCCGCCACATCCTCCGTATCACTTAGACCCACAAACCGCCTCGCATATTACTGCAGACAGTGAAAATGAGGAAAGTTGGGTATCTTAGGTCATGTGTTTAGGCATGTAAAATACGCGTCAGGAGAAGAAAGTCTTGGCTTAAAAACACAAGGTAATGGACGGGCATCGTCAGCAAGTAGCGAAAGACAAGCAGCGATTCAAATAACCTTCAGTAATGAAGAAGTTAAGATGTCGCATACCTATACCTTGCAAATTCCAGAATCCTACCTATTACGGTTTAGAACATAGTCCCCCACGTTGTACCACAGCCACGCCACAGTACCACCACCTTGTACCACAGCTACGTCAAAGTACCACCACGTTGTACCGCAGCTACGCCACAGTACCACCACGTTGTACCACAGCTACGCCACAGTACCACCACGTTGTACCACACCACGCCAGACAGCGTCAACTACAGGTACTACTATATATCTACTAGTAACAGGGTCTCGTTCACGCCCTATATTAAATGTATGACAACATAAAAAATATCTAAGTCTCTGTATTATTATATTACTCTGAGACCAAATCTAGAACAGCCTCAGTTGGAGTAAATAATGAAGTGCCGATACAATACAGCCAGCCTTCTCCCCTAATTACAAATCATTATGAGTTTAAAAGTAGATAATATAAGGCAGAACATCAAAACTACCCAAAGAATTAAACATTAGTACCTAACACAGTTGGACATGGCATCTATATCTTATTTTATTGCTAGTTTTAGTATTTAGAATGCACTGAACAACTAGCACTAATATTTTCGTAATATCTATTTGGAAAGTTACATGACTGAGTCGTGGAAATTCATAGTAGGTTTTATAATTCATATCAGTGTCTAAGTACTTGTATGAAGAAAGGTAACTCGTAGTCGTAGCTAAACTAAACGGTAATGTTGTTAGATAGGCGGTTACGGTTACGGTTACGCAACGGTTGATTCCGCCGCCGCCGCCCAGGGGTAAGTCGCTTACTGCCGCGGACGATAGAATTAGGGACAGCGGAGACCGCTTTAATTGCGATAAATAGTAGCCATTGCGATGTGTAAAATTAGGTCAGACTTCTTAGATTGTCGTTCAGCATTAGTCGGATAAGTCTTAGTGTGTCGCGACTATGGTTTCTGCTCGAGAATTCTCAAGAAATTTGTCTTTAGTCGAGACGGAAAGTAAAACTCAATGCCTCAAGAACTCGAGAAATCAATTTCTTGTGTAAGGTAACTAAAAAAATAGTATTGAAAGTTAATTATGATTTGTTTAATCGCAAAACTGTGATATTATTAACCTAATCTTTATATATTTGCATTATATATATAATTCTATTGTACGTGTGTATGTTACTTGACTCCTCCTAACCGGATGGACCGATTTAAATGATTTTTTTTGTATGTGTTTGGGTGGCGCCCTGGATGGTTTAGATTCCACAAATCAGCCCGGCAGATGGCGCTGCAGTCGGTATCATGCAAGACAACGTCTACCCGGTCAGCTAGTAGTTTATAAATATAAAAGGCATTTTTAGTTTAAGTTGGTAGCAAAACTTTTTTTGTATATTCTCGCGCAGAAATCCTACATAAAACACACACAAGTATACCATAGTTCAATTAAATATCGATTTTGTACGACTTGGGGAAATTAGGCAAGTTTGAACACAGGCAATAGGGATCATAGGAACATAGAAATGTCTTTGTCCGACCAAATAGATATTTTTATGTAGCCTTTCAAGCCATTCGCATCCTGGCTATTTTGTCGAATTTTAACGTATATATTGGGGCTGGATAAATGCAAATTTACTTTGTAAGTAAAAAAGATTACATGTGGCTATATTAACTATTAACAACTGTGATATTTTTTGTTTTTTTAAACAGCAGCACGGTAAAAAATACCCAAAGAAAATATCTTTAATTTAACTTGTTACTGCATTTTCAGTAATAAATTTTACCAAGTTTTATAGTTATCTAAATATGTACTAGGAATTTTTTTATATAATTTTACTATTTTTTTTATTTAGTTCAAGACTGTTTTACATTTGGGAACGTAGAGACGCAATAATTATAGTTAAGTACCTACTACCTAACTCTTTACATAAACCAGCCGAGTAAAGTTTGTTTAATTTATTGTTAATCTGTTAATTAATAAGTGCCATTATTTGATTAATCTAAACTAGCAAAAATTTTTAAATAGCATCGTGATTAATTTTTTTTTTAAATTCTCAACAAATCTCGTGCCTCGAGAATAAAAAAAGGTCGGGAAACCAGAAACCCTAGTTGTGACTCGTGGCGGCGCAACGGCTCGGACGACTGGATATCACGCAGGGGGCAGCCTAGGATTTGATATTTTTCCCATTCATGGATTAAGCCATTTACCCTGATAATAAAAACGTTGTGCTGGAACCTATCTGCTTTAATAAAAACCATCTAAAATCTTACTCTAATTAAATATTTTATAAGTGCCCTATATCCGTACAGTGAGATACCTAATGAATAAGGGTACAACATTACTACGTTAGGTAGGTACATACCAAAATCAAAACCAGGGTTATTTAAAACAGAGAATTATTTGAAATGTAGTAGTTCCTTACGTTTTCATTATATTTGTTACATTCAGTAATAAATGTGATAAGTAAACTTTTCAAATTAAAGTGGAATGTTTAAAGTTTAGAAAGTTTTAAGTTGTGAAGAGACTTTTTAGTGAACACAAACTTTACAGACTGTATCGCCTCGCTGTTTCCCTTTGCACTCTGAACGTGTCAATATCACTTTGTACTTTAGTAAAGGGGCGAAGTATTCCAGATAGTTGTAGCTAAGTTATCTTAATATAAATGAGGTTACTTAAAGCTTCAGTAAGACTAACACCAAATAACAAAAGATAACATCCCTCGCAACCGTCTATGGGGCGTCTCTATTTCGACGTACCTACACAGAAACACAAACCTGTATAATTTAGCTTTGATTAAAAAAAATATACATAAAAATGTATGTATGTATTTTTATTATACATAATACTGTCGATACTTGCGCGTTTGATCGCATTCATTTACCTAAGTAATTCGAACTACGACGGCACAATTTTGGGATGGAAACTATCACATTGAGAGCATTGATTTATGTTTAAAATATAAAATATCTAAGATCCCTTACTTTCGTTTACCATAAAAGGGAACTCCCAAATTTTATAGCTTTTGTTAAACTAATATCTATAAACGTGCCGTCGAAATGTCTAGACAGCGGGCCGCCCTGTATAGGGTCGTCTTTCTCTAGAGAAATCTTATTCTGAGAAATATCTCACTGAGGGAATGCAAACCAAGCTACTTTGAGCATACATAGCATGAATTGATCACTCACTTAACATCAAGTAGGTACCTACAATATTATGGGAAACGTCTTGTCTTTTGGTAGACCTACACAAAATAACAACATACATACAACGTTGATTTTATTTTCTATGTTTTTACATGTATGTACCTATATCTTCTCGGCTTTCATCCGCAGAAGGGGATAATCAGTGGCTGTAAACACGCGCACATTAGTCTGTAGTCCTGGGTACCAGGAGAAGAGTCCATGGCCGCACACTGCTTGTGACAGCAGTGTATCTGGACTAAAAAATTGCGAATCGCCTGCGAGCGTGTCCAAACATGTTATGTTCAGCGTTGCCAACTTAGTGGTTTCACCACTAGATCTGGTGGATTGGGACAAAATTATGGTGGGTAAAATTTCTATCTGGTGGCTAGTGGATTTTTTAGTGGGCAATTTTTAGGATGATAGTATTCAAAAATAAAGAAACAATTTGAAATTTATTGGTAATACTTCCTCATTCTAACGCGGATATAGAATGGGTTTTCTGTTCTATGAACCTACTGAAATCTAAATTTTGAGTTTTTGCGCAGGATTGACACTCGCAGGAATATGTTGTAACACTTATACACTTCCTGAATCAGTGCTTAAAAAAAATTGTACTAATGAAACTTATACGCAGACGTGTAAGTAACGTGAGACGACTTAGAAGCGATACGTCATCTTCCGAATAATACCTCATACTGCACGAGACGTATTACTTAGAACTCAGTCGCTCAATATCATAACCACAATTTTGTACTACATTTTATTACCAAAATAATTTTATTTTTCATAATTCCTTTTGTTTTCTTGTTTTTACTAAATTTACTAGCATTGAATATTGATTCAATATTCTTTTATAAATTAGTTTTTCATAGAAATTTATAATTTAGTGGTTTTTCTAGTGGTTTATACGTTAAAGAATCTGGTCGTTTCAGGACCTGCATCTAGTGGGCTAGCAAAAAGTTTGCTGGCAACACTGGTTTTGTTTACTTCGCATTTTTTGTTTCTTAATTTTTGTTTTACACTGGTCAGAGCGGTGATTTTGTGTAAAAAAATAAAGACAATACTGTTATTGTTCATTAAAGTAAAAGACCTCAATTGAAATTGAATGTTAAAAAGAAAGTCTCTTGTATGGATTTTTTTGACCAATTGGATTATGATTCCCGTAAAGTCAAGTAGAGGCAGGGCAGGGAAAATAAGCTAATACTACAAGTGTGATCCAACCCTTATACCTCAGTTAGCTTCTGTAATCAAATGTTCGACTGCCGACGATTCTTCTCAGTCGGCGCTTTTTGCCGCATAGTCGCCGACTACGAAAGTGGCCGGATAGTTGGCTTTACCGACTAGTCGGTGATCGAAGTGACGATGGAAGTATAGTGATCGAAGTAACGATAGAAGCGTAGTGATCGAAATTACGTTTTGCAATCGTCGTGTTTTAAGAAAATGGAGCATATGTTTATCCAATTTATAAGAAGACTAAACAAAAGTGGCCTAGACTATGAGGGAACCGTGTGTTATCGCTGTTATATTTGTTAAAAATAATAAAACCTACAGAATATAGGGCAGACCGTAATAGAGCCATGCGCAAGCACTATGACTGAACTTTATCAGCGAGCCAGCGATTTATAGCCGACCGTAAAACTGACACTTTTACAGCACTCGGTGTTTCTTTGCAACAGTTTTTACTCTTAACAGAAGAGGTTTTAGTTTGAGTATTTACAACTCTCTTCATACAAAATCTACACAAACGTTTCATTTATCCAAATTAAGGCTATCTTCCTATTACATTTTATTAATACCTAGTAATTTTGACAAGTTTATAAAAAGAGAAAGTCGATTCCGCAGCGTTTAATTTGAGTGTATATAATGGGTAATTTAATTGAATTTCCCGTTTTGTAATGAAGGATTATCGTATTATCTCGTAGAGAGATTTAAGTGTCTTTTTAACCGACTTCTAAAGTAGGTTATAATATCGACCCGTGACCGTGTGTGGCCACTTGGGTAATTTGGCGCTTCTTAAAAGTCCAAATTTGGCAAAGTATTAATACAAATAATACAAAAGATATAAAGATACTGATCAATTCTAAAGACTATGTATGTGTATCTGTCCGCACTAACTCGCTCCGTTGGTTGGTTTGTCTGACCGTCAGGTTTCCCAAAGGATCCAGAGTACATTGAATTCATTCTAATTTTCTGTTGCGGTGTAATCATGTTGCTTAATTTTGTGTCTTTACATCTGAAAACCTATTTCTGTTTTAATCCAATGCCAATTCATAATTATCTTTGCAGGTGACAGGGGCAATCCCGGTTCACAGGGGGGCAATCCCGGTTCACAAAGCCAGTCTCTCTTTATTTAGAAAGCACAGACACGACTACCTAAGCAGTGCAAATATGTGCAGATATGCTGTATGTGTAACAATACCGGTTGTTTAAAATAACTTGCTTTTTAAGGCTAACACGATAATAAAGAATAAATAGCATAGAAATAAAAGTGTTGTGTGCGTAAAGTATTTGATGTTTTTAAATTGCCTTAATTATTTTAGACACGGGGTTTAGTGGGTTGAAAGAAGCAGTCTGCTGGACGGGATTCAGACCGGTAGCAAGTTGCTATATACGGAACACCTGAATATCTGTATGAGCATAGCCAGTTTGAAGAAACGAGTCAGCTGCTTGTTCGTCAATCTATATACCTTGTCGTCCGTAGATGTCAAAAACTAGATCTCGTTTTTTAAGATACCAAAGTATTTTTTAATATTTTTAATGGCAGTTTAATTCCTGAAAACAGCTTATAGAGGTTTTCATTGACGAGATAGTTCTACTTGTTTCTATAGACTTTTTTATGAGCCTAATAGAGTATAAAAGACTTGTAAGGACTTTAAGTTTCAGTTTGCTGTAAGAAGTTCTGATGTGATTCCTTTATCGTCACCGGTCGCTCTTTTTATTGTTCTTGAACATGTCAAAGCCATTCTAATCTGTCTAAGGTACCATGGCATCCCATCTGAGCTATTGTTAACTTCTCTTGGGAAGTTATTGTAATAGGTCCGAAAATCGAAATCGATATTTTTGTGTTTTCTTTACGTTTCATGACTCGGAGAATCATTTGCAATCATTTTTAGAGTGATGTCTGTGTGTTTGTGTGTGTATGTATGTGTACTTTTTTGTGCTCGGTTTTCTCAAAAACTACTGGACCGAATTGTTTGATGACCATATCAATCGATACGCCACGTCATGTCTTAGATCTGAAAAGAGTCACATTAAAAAAAAATTTCCCAAGAGAAGTTGCATGTACGGTACTTGCTGCCGAACCGATTTTTTTGAGCGGTAATTAGGAAATCCTTGTGGTAATTATTAGCCATAATTTCTGATAAAATTGTTATGACGTTTCTATTGAAATTACCAAAAGAAGCGTGACAAGACTGTCGATGCAATATAGTCAGAGGCAACAGACTTAACGAAAAGCTGCTGAATCAATAACTGAGGTAGGTTCGATAAAAGTTCAAAAAAAAGAAAGAAAGCGGGACCTTGCCAGAGTAGTTAGTTAAATGACAACGGAGCCAATTCAACCAAAGGAACTGAACTTTAAATGTTAATCTGTACAGATTTAAAAGAGTGTTTTTGGTTGTTGATACACCGATTACTGTAGTAGAGAATATAGAAGTGCATTATAAAGTTCTCTGATTAGTTAAATGATTATCTAGGTGTGATATTAATACAATTTTACTCGGCTGATATGCGAGTCAGAAAACAGCTCAAAGGCATAAAAGACAATATATATACATATGGTTATACACTTATAAAAACACACACATTAATACATATATATTACGTAAGTTACTACATATAAAAATATTGCTCCACATGACAATTGGATATATTGTTTGTGAATTAGAAGATTAAAATATTTATGATCACTAAATTGATACTTATAATATTGATAATTATAATATAGATCATTAATATATTAATATATTCTGTGTACAGTGTAGGTACCTCCCAACTTTGATGCAGTGAAAGCGAAAAAATTTTTACGATTAAAACTTAGAATTGACTCGGCTGCTTTTTCATGTTACATACAAATACCTTACACGAAAATAGTGAAAATAAAATCCAAACAAAATTTTTAACTTGGACTTAATGATCATTATTTAGAGATAAAAATATTTTGGGCTAATTTTTCAAGATTCAAGTGGTATTTTTACAACTTGTAAATAATAAAAAACCAGCCAAAAAGTAGCAAATTTTAAGATACTTGAAATTATGTAATTTTTGGATAACAAAGTAAGATCATAAAACGTTATAAGTACCTATGTAGGTAGTAGGTACTATAATATTTTATTGAAAAAAAGGTAACTTCAAATCCTAAAGAGGATGATAAATCTAAACATACAGTTATTTATACCTACATAAGTAATCAATTAAACGAGTTGACATAGCTGAGTGACGGAGCCAAATATTTTCTATTTTTTTTTAGTTTGGTATATTTAAACCGTTGTTACTTGTATACGAAATATAATAAATAACTACACTACACTGTTTTAAATGTGAAGGTCACTTTGCAAACCGTTTTATTTATAGCACACAAGCTTCAAGCTTACCTTTAGCGACATTTTGAATTCTTGATCGATTTTTCTGTTCACTTGTGAATAAAATCGGACATTATTTCAATAATTTTAAAATTTGCACAACACAATAAAATGCAACTTTCGCAGCGTCTTCTTTCGATCAATAATTACGTAATCACCACATCATTTTAGTTCATAAATGCAGAAATAAAATTCCTTAGCGTTTATTTTATAACAAAAAAAAACGATAAATTAATTTCAGCGAAAAAAAATCACAGAAAACGCGACTACGAAATAACAAAGCGCGTTGCGTTCTATTTTTCTTCCCTCACTCTTTTGACGCGCGCGTGTCGATTGGTTAAACAAGCGGTGTTGCCAATGCAATGTGCCAGTGGAATATTTTATTTTTTTATCTAAATAAAGTGTATAAATTATAAGTATATAAATTGTAGGTAAAATTGGATATAAATAATTTTGATAAACATAAATGCCATATCGTTAAAAGTGCAAGTTATGTAGTTCCATGAAAACTAAGGTCACAAGAGAAGCTTATAGTACCAGAGCTACCACAGTTTTCTGAGAGATGGCACTGTTCTATTATTATTCTCTTGGTGTTTCTCAGGTTGTTGATTGTATACCTAACTTTTGGGTGATTTGACGGGCAGAGATTTCATACAAAATGCTTTTGCCATAATCTCTTTATGTGCAATAAAGTCTGTTTATTATTATTATTATTTTTTATGCACTTCTGCAATATGGGTATCAAATGAAAGGACTTGCTGAAAATAATAAGAAAATAAATAAAAAGTAAAAAAAAAATTAAAATCAAAAACACCTTTTTAAAAAAAGTTTCTATTTAAATGCTCTAAAAAGAAAGAAAATAAAATTTTCCCTTAAAATTTTAACTATGAACTTATAACCTCATTATACACAATTTATATGATTACAGAAGCTTATCCCGAGGTTTGCGTAAGTACCTATAAGTATTTAATTAAACTGAAATTCAAAAAAAATAAACTTAGCAGATTAAGTTACTCAATTAAAGTACTAGTTAATTTACACAAGTACATCGCGCGACAAGCTTCTATGATCATATAAATTGTGTATAATGAGGTTATAAGTTCAAAGTTAAAATTTTAAAGGAAATTTTCATTTTCTTCTTTTTAGAGCATTTAAATAAAGGCTTTTTTTTTGTCTTTTAATTTTTTGTAACAATCGTAATACATAATAAGTTACTTTTTACTAATTGTTAAAGTTTTATTTAATTGTTTTTAAGTAATTAAGTTTAATTCTATTTTATGTGATAGAACACGGTTCCAATGATGATTTTGAATACCTTTATTTTTTTTACTGAAATCAACGGAAACTATTCATTCAACTACCTATTTTGGAGAGAAGTTTTATAAATAAAAAATACAAAAAGATAGCTAGGTCTCGTTTTTGTTGGATGTTGGATCAGGGAGTTTGCCTACTGTGTGTGACGCAAGTGCACGGATTTTTTAAAGGTGTAGTTTTTGCCTAATAAGTACAGAATCCTAAAAGTATCAAAATTAAGTATCACCAGATGTAGATTCTTCTATATTCCCCAATTTAAAGCGTGTAAAATTGATGTAGACTTTGCCTCTCTGTGTGTGCTCCACCGCTTGTATAAAGGGATGTGTTCTGAGGAATAGTTTGAAACGATGCCCACGGCTTCTTTCTACCATCGCACCGCTCGCCATCAGCAGGGAATTCATCCTCACACCTTAGAACCTTAACGGTCACGTACAGCGCAGTTTCAGAGAATCTTACTCCCGGGAACGCTTATAGGTTGTCGAATGAGCTCCCTGCCGAGGTTTTCTCTTAGGATAGGACTGCAATATGGGGTTCTCCAAGAAAGAAGTTATTAGATTTTTGGAGCAGATACTGTTAAATCAGATGTTGATGTAGCTAATGCATTTGAAAAATGTTTAAGGGATGTGCCTGCTCTTACTACTAGCTCGCTTAAGTCATCCCCGTCAGAAGCAGAATTACTTTTAAATAATACTGTTCCTAAATGTGATAAAAAATTTGAATTTGAACATGTTACCCCTGATGAAATCTTCAAAACTTTCAAATCTCTTAATCCGAAAAAGACAGCGGATCTTTGGGGTATATCAGTTAAATCACTTGTAGGTATTATAAACAGTATATCACCTATCTTAGCATTATTTTTTAATTAATGTGTAGACGAGGGAGTCTTTCCCGATTTAATGAAACATATTAAAATCAGACCACTGTTCAAATCTGGAAGTAAAAGTGAACCTTGTAACTTTTTTTTTTCCAAACACTGTACGCGACTATTTCGGTTCTAAAGTATGAGAATGAATTCCCTGCCTATGGCGAGCGGTGCGATGGTAGAAAGTAGCCGTGGGCAACATTTCGAACAATTCCTCAGAACACATCCTATTGTACACGCGGTAGAACACACACAGGGAGGCAAAATATCTCCTCAGACTTCAGGGTTCGATACGGAAAGTGAGTTTGGGATCGTCGACAATTCTCAAATATTCAAATATTTACGCGTGCTTACTGTATGTACGTAAAAACCTAAGTTTATTTGTTAAAAATAGTGACATACACAATGTTAATACTAGAAATAAAAATAAACTAGCGATTCCAAAATGTCGCCTTCAGAAGGTACGTGGCTCTTTCATAATTCAGAGCATTTACTTTTAATAGAATTCCTGAGAATATTGTTGACCTACCTGTACATACTACCTGTACATACTACCTGTACATACTACCTGTACATACTACCTGTACATACTACCTGTACATACTACCTGTACATACTACCTGTACATACTACCTGTACATACTACCTGTACATACTACCTGTACATACTACCTGTACATACTACCTGTACATACTACCTGTACATACTACCTGTACATACTACCTGTACATACTACCTGTACATACTACCTGTACATACTACCTGTACATACTACCTGTACATACTACCTGTACATACTACCTGTACATACTACCTGTACATACTACCTGTACATACTACCTGTACATACTACCTGTACATACTACCTGTACATACTACCTGTACATACTACCTGTACATACTACCTGTACATACTACCTGTACATACTACCTGTACATACTACCTGTACATACTACCTGTACATACTACCTGTACATACTACCTGTACATACTACCTGTACATACTACCTGTACATACATACTTTTAAAACTTACACTAAAAAGGTTCTTATTAACAAGGGATACTATACTGTGGAAGAATTCAATAAAGATAATAATGTCTTGAATTAAAGGTATGGGCCCAATACTGGACATCCATCTATGACTTATGTGGTTGATAATTAATGACACATTACGATCAGGGGATGCACCATGGATAGTCAGCCACCATTGGCTGCTTGGTGTTGGGGGGGGGGGGGGCTATGGATGGGGGTGGGTGTGGCGCATAGACGTGTACATGTATGTATGTTTACACATTTTTGTGTATTTGGTTGGCCTGGTTACTGCGCGATTCTTCTTCCCTTAGGCTTGTTTCCGAAGTGACAGTATGTTAAATGGTGTGCATTTGTTGCTGGACTGTCGTGTGGGAGCTGGGCTACTTCATGATATACACAGTCTGTGAGTATGTGTATGCATATGGGTATGTGTGCACGTTTGTTTGATGCGCCCTCTCGCATTTAGAGCCTCTCTGGCGGCGGGCGGCCGATGTTGGATTGCAGCGGGTTAGAAATAGTATATTTATTATATTTTTAAACTTGTACCTATGTAAGTTTCATAAATTTTTGATACACTGTGTTTTAATATAAATCAGTTTTAAGTTCAGAGTACGTGTTTTCGCCCTGTAATGTTAAATGTAAACTTTTGTGTGTAAATCTCAATATGAATCGGATTTATATTTTGTTCCTTTACTACACATTGTAACTAATACAATCGAAGTTTCACTGGAGTTGCTTGAGTGTGTCATGCTCTCCTTTAAACTCTCTGCGGTGCGGTGGTGGCATGTGCGTCGGGTCGTTACGTTCCCTAAAACATGGTGTGGCGATGGCTGATTCATGTGTCATACTTGTGAACGGGTGCCGCTGTGGAGGCTGGTCTTCTCCTGCAAACTTCTTTGTATTCTTAGTATTCGGTCATCGGTATAGGATTTCAACGGCAGCTCCTCAATTACTAAACGAATAATACTTGACGTTTTCAAGTAGCTTATGTCCTTTTCCCAGACTTAAAACTATCTTCATGCTAAATTTCATCTTGATCGGTACATCGGTTTCACCGTGAAAAGGTAACAGACAGATTTACTTTCGCAATTATAATATTTACTATTATATTATATTCATGGATAGTATGGATAATTTTAAGTATATGTACCTATGATTGTGCAAAAATATAATTATGATGGCCCTAATGCCACTAGTACTATTAAATATTGGAATTCTCTTAAATATCTAAATTCCTTCACTAGATTAACGATATTTGACGCTTCACATGGTGCGCCCCCTATGCTGCATAAAAACCAAAAAAAAAATTGACTTTGTTTTTAGTAGCTTACTAACTTATTTTTTATTACCTAATTAGTGTTTCGGTACATATTGTATACTCTTTAGTTAATTATCAAAGTGTTGTATTTTTACTTTAAATGGAACTTCTTGTCAGCTCTTTTTGGCAGAAATTAACATTGTTTACATTGTACTGACGATTCAAAAGTGTTCTTAGAAACCTACTTTTTACGCTTAGTCAAGTACTTAATAGTAAAAGTTCCAAATACGTTATTCACAGCACAGATTTGTTATGAGATGTTAAGGGCGTACCCAGGATTTGAGCTAGGGGCAGCAGGTCATACTAGAAACACGTTTTCAATTCTCACTTGCCAAGAAGATTGACATTTTTTTTTTTTCTTCTAAGGTTTTGGGACGGGGCCTTGGTACGCCCTTAGTTATGGAATTCTGAGTTTCAGGAACGGGTGTATACACGAGCACATGTGAAATAATGAAAATGTTATAAATAATTTTACTTAACAACTTATTTTTACTGGTCTGTAAAGTTCTATAAAATTTTTTTTTTCCAAAATTAGTGTAAAAAAAATTATAGGACAAAAAATAAATTTTATTTCATGAGATGAGTTTTAACAGAATGCATCGCAGTCTTAGCGTCGTACTGGTCTCCGTGAACAGCTGTAAGATGTGCGCGTAGCGAGGCAGCCATGTTGGTGCGAAACGAGCAGGCGGCCGCCCTGCACTGGTAGAGAAAGGCTCCACGGTGACGCCCGCTGCGTAGAACGTGTTTACGAAGGTTTTCCTGAAATAAAAAGTATCTATCAATTTATTGTTGCCGTTTATCCATTATTGTGTACTCAATATATGCATGATGTATTAATATTCGTACTAATAGCTAAAAAGACCCCCATTTTATTAGCGTTGTCTGCGTTAAGTTTTGCAGATTAGTAATTGCCTATAGGATGTAGATTACAGATTAGTAATTTCTATTTTGAGAACTGACCAGACTTCCACATGTGAATGCGCAGTGCGGACAGGCATAGGGTTTGCGACCTTCGTGACACAGCAGGTGTCGCTTCAGGTGGCTCGCTTGGTCGCTGCGGAACGAGCACTGCTGGCACTCGAGGTACTTGATGCGTACTCCGTGCACGCGCCGGTGCCTGGAACCAATCGTGAAGGTAACATTATGCACTAGCAACGAAGAAATGGATAATTATAAGTATTAAACCTTTTTTTATCTTAAAAACATGTATGTTGACATTTCTGAATAAATTTAAGCATGAATTTTACCTTCAGATCAAAGTGAGAACTCAAACTATTTGAACGTCACGGTTTTGATTCCCCAAGGAAGGTACGAGTCACTCTTTACAGCTTCATTTTAGTTAACCGACCAGTTCAGGGTCACGTGACAGATCTGTTGGTGAGCTCTGAGCTGCGACATCACTTCTGATACAGAAACAGTGTATCTCAACTATGGTGACTTTGTATAGAATATAAAACTTATGTCCCATAAGTCGATAATCGGAAATCAGCAGCGAATATTAGCTTTAGCTAAGAAACTGGTAAAGTAGGTTTGGGACAGGGATATAATTACTCCTTTTCTAGTTTCTGACGAACTATAAAAAATAATTCAAAATTGGACAGTTAAAAGTATTTTGATATACCGCGTTAGATACATTTTGTTATACCGCGTTTCAGAATTTTCAGGAGTTTCAGAATAGAGGTTAAAGCCGATCTGGGCAATAAAAACACTATATCTAACTTTACTTAGGTATACATATTTTTTTTAACTTTATGCCATGCTCGGCGATTTTAACTATGTTGTACAACAATATTGTATTGCCGCGAACCCTGAAAGTTTGGCGGGTCATTACAATGACTAAAAGCAAACGAACATTGTGTATAGTGACATCTGTTTTCATAACACTACTCTTTTGAGGTAAACAGCGCCATCTGTGTTAACGTTTTATAACAATCACAACCTTACACTAGAGGAGTTACTCTGTAAGTTTACAAGATACCTTGTTTGTTTACAGATATTAGTAAAGATGGCGTCTCTGATGTTTTCTTTCCATGTGTTCCTTATTATTTATTTCACTTAGGCACATATTATATTATAATACTATACTAATAGTAATTAAGGCAACGAATATGGCTCTACCTTTCATCAAAGTTAGTGTGGGCTTCAAATATATATGAAGTAGCTAGTTATTTTTTTTTAAATAAAGAAAAGTTACTGTTATTAATTACAGATTTTACCAGCAGCTGCGCCCGTCCTAAGGCGTGGAACTCCTTTATTATACTAATGAAATTTGTTATAGTTCGTTTAACCTCGGTTATAGTTTTTACCGCGGGAACTTTTGAATTTTTAAAATAAATAATAAAAAGTAGCCTATGTCCTATTCCAGGACCTAACCTATATTTGTGCACAGTTTCATCCCGATCCGTACAGTGGTTAAAGCGTGATTGAGTAACAAACATCCATCCACACTTCCACATTTATAATATTAGTAGGTTACTTAATTATATCAATTATTTTTTTATAATTACACAAAACATAATATAAACCACGTCAGAACTATTATGTTACAATAACTTTTATTTAACTCGAAAACCTTTGAAAAATGTTCTATAAATTTTAAATTATGATTAAAAAACCAATAAAAATATTTTTTCTTACATTTCTATCTGGAAATTCTTTAATTAGATCAGAGAAATAAAGATGTGCAACTTCAATTTCAATAATGTTCTAAATAGGACTTAGTAGTTAGGTATTTATATTTTTTAAATGTAAGTAATCAATCTTTATTGTTTTACAATCGAAGAAGACTGTGAGTTTCCTTCTTGGATTTTTCCCTCTGGAAAAACCTACTGCTGCAACAAACCCGACGACATCTTTACTGCTGGAGGACGTTTGGTGCGTTCGCGGTCGAAGCGGACCTTGCCGTACCGCCTGCTTACCGGACGCTCTGGCGTGACACTGCACGCTTCTGATTGTGGGCTGACTTCACTCCAGATACTCGGCACAGCCAGCACTGCTCGCCGATACCTCGGGGCGAGCCTCAGCTGCCACACCGAGCATTACAGCAACCGCGCTTGAGTACCTTGACTAGGTGGGTCGCCGGTGTTCACCTCTACTTAACATTGCTCACTACGTATCCGTCCATAGGCTCTATTAACTGGTGTCGCGATACATTGAGTACTACTTTTCGCTGATGTCTGATGGCAGCCTAATCTAGCAGCCTACTTGTGAGAGGACATCGTGCAAGACTCTATTTTAATTCGGGCCTTAGGCTGAAGAACGGTACCTCTGTATTTTTGCTCCTAAAGATATTAAACCTTTGCAAAACCCCCCATCGCATTCGCTGAGGTAGGCTTACGGTTTTTATCTTTCTTGTTAGCTTGGTAGGGAACGATTCTAATATATTTTATCTATTTTTCTGTATTTAAGGGATAGGAATCACCTTAAGTAATTGGGTAATCTTAATAATAAATAACTTGTTGAGTAAGCTTGAATGAGAATATTATAACTGAACCTTGTCCTTGCGAACCCTCGTTTACCCCCTCTCTGAGCATCTAGCCGGTGCAAAGTGACCTAAGGGCTACCTACTTAGGTAATTAAACGTTTGCAGGGACAACTATTCTGCCAAAAATACCTGACAAGCACATCATCTAAATCTAAAATCTGTGCTGACAAGTATAAATGTAGAACATAGATAATAAAGTAAACCAAGACAATGTTCCTACTAATATTATAAATGTGAAAGTTTGTATGTCTGGATGGGTGTTATTACTCAATCACGCTTCAACCACTGGACGCATCGGGATGAAATTTGGCATACATATTATATTATGGTTGGGTCCTGGAATAGCATATAGGCTACTTTTTATCTCGAAAAATTCAAAAGTTCCCGCGAGAATAACTATAACAGAGTTTAAAGATCAATAGATGTAGTTATAGCTTGCTATAGCAAACTTCATTAGTATAATTAAGGAGTTCCACGCCGATAACCGAATTCAGGGCGGGCAGAGCCGCCGGCAAAGTCTAGTCAAAAATAAATTCAGATTTTATTTATATTATGGAGTTTAAAGTACAGGTAGGTATTTTTGTTATCTATTTACTTTTACAAACAAACCGAGACATTACGCAGAATCAACACGTTAGTTTAAGTGTAGGTAATTGCTTGATTAAAATATCTAGTCAATCAGTAAATAAGATACTTAATAAAATATGCTGGTAACCTGGCGAGTTGTGCGGTGGTGGTGGCCACAAAAGTGCAGTGCTCATGTGGACAACGTCGCCGCTCCCCGTCCGCGTCCGCGTCCGCGTCCGCGCACGCTCCCGTGTCCGCGCACACTCCCGCGTGCTCTCTCGCGGACGCTCTGCCGACACAAACAAGTATATTTTTGATATAGGCACTTATATTTATTTGAGTCAGACCTAATATTACATACATCATATGTATGTAGGTCCATTTTCGGTTTGCTCATTGTCTCAGTAAGCATTACTGTTTCAAAGCTAGGTTGGTAGGTAGGTAGGTATGTAACAAAAATCAAAAATTGAGTGAAATGCTCAGTTGCATATGAAGCCATTTCTCATAAGATTTCGATTCACAAAATCCGGAAAGATAGAGATCAAGAAGATCAAAAAAGAATCCGCATCGGTCGCTAGCGTCTGACAAGGACTTATTTTATATGTATAAATAAGTAGTATTAGAAACGTCCCTTGCGTTTCGTTTAGTTCTTTTGTTAAGAAATATGTATTAGATTCGGAATAAATATTAATTGAATTTAGAGTTTATTCAATAAATATATTAATAAAAATAAAATATAATTATTAAATAAAATAATATTTTTTATACTGTAAGCAATGTTCGCTGACTGTTAGGCTAACCATTGGAAGTATAATTGCCTGATTTCCAGTTGCATGTTTCGAGTAGGTACCTACTCCAGAATTACTTCATACTCGTAGGTTCTGTACAAGACTAGGTCCTTTAAGGTATATGGAAGGAGGGCGAACCGTTCATTAATGAGGTTCGTAACGAAAGTCATCAAAGAGAGAAATGTTAGGTATTTTTTCATTTTTGAATAGAGGTAGTTTTTAAATTTGGATAATCGAAAAGACAAAAAGCATCGGTGATGCTTTTTGTTCGCAGTCGTTTGATAACAGTCTGGTGCATCACCTGCAGGTGGTCATGTCATAATTTTAAAGTATAACATTTTAGCATTTTCAGTAAATTAGAATATCCCCGTGTGGATGCAATAAGTAGGAGTGTAAGTGTAAGTGTAAGTGTAAGGTGTCTCACCAATAAATTGTGTAGAACCGCGAGATTGAGCTAGTTTACACTAACTAGCCCCGTTTAGTTGTTTTCTCTTTTTTATAAGATTGTACGAGAGCAGTTTTCTAGCGATGAAAATGAAGATGATGAAGTGAACCTTGATGAGATAATTTGTAGTTATGAAGACAGTGAACTTGATCCGTCTCCATTTGCAGCTGCTGTGCCAACTGAATAGCAACGAACCCAATCTTTGGTACATCCTAGAAAGCCACAAAAACTCAACCTGCGATGGAAGAAAAAAAGTCTGCTTTTGAATGAGCAACAGTAGCGTTTTTTAGGAAACGAAAACTTACCAACAGATATTTTAGAGCTTGACACGTCGATCCAGATTATCTTGTTATTGTTTGCAGATATCGCAACAATTACCACGCCATTAAGGTACAAACTAGGTCGGCAGAAGCCCGAAATATTAAATGTTTTCAAAACAATTCGGGCTTTTACCGAAGACTTTTGGTGAAACCTAGGTATTACCACTACGTCCTAGGTTTTACCGTTCTTCGGGTTTTTACAGTAACACATATACATAGAAAATATTTACAATATACCTTTTATAAATATCCCTGATTATCTGTTGAGTACGATCCCTCAGTAGGTACGTTCCCGGTTACTGAAGTGTTTATATAGAACAACCACTTACAGTACCTACATGTTACGGATATCGAGAGGTAAAACCTAAACTTACATACATTTTATTCTCAAATTCTCGAATCGGTTGACTTTCTTTGGATTTATGAGTTTATGCAAACCAAATAAAAACTTCAATTTTTTTTACATAAATGGCCAAAATTTTGAAATCAATTATCTCTTAACTTTTAACTATGCAAATTTACTACACTAAATAATTTTAAAAGTGCAATAAATAAAAAAAGTAATAAATAAAAAAAATAAAAATTTTTGAAGATTATCTTATTGGTTTGGAAAAAGAACCATTCTGTAACTATTTATTCCGAACGTCCTGGGACCTTATTGGGAACAGTCTGGAGATATTGGGACTCTGGAATTCGAGACAAAAATGTATAAAAGTCTAACTTACCCGAAAATCGAAACCCGTGAATGTACTTGCATACCTTTTTCTCTGGAATTCCAGAGTCCGAATAGCTCAAGACCGTTTCCAATAAGCTCCCTGGTCGGTGTAACGAAAATCTCAGCCTTAACTATTTGCTCAATAAAATTGGGTGACTACTTATATCAGTGGCAATAATATACTAGCATTTTATGTATAGTAATTAGGATACACAAGAGGTGTCAATCGACCGCCTTATGCACTCAATTTACTGCATTAGTTAACATCATAAACTGGCTACACCACACTCCCATCAACGCGTTACAGCGCCACTAAATGCGACGCGTTCCGGCTCTAGCCGCATTAATGCAAGTCCGTCTGCAATATCGCATAAGATATTGCGCAAGTTAGATCATCAACGGTGTTAGACGCTCTCAATGGCGTTAGATGTTCTAGAATTGTCGAGAGATGTTGAAAGTTGTGCCGCGTTAAGTTGAATCACGCGGTCTGTGGTTCGAATTAAGTCCCTAGAGTAAATTCACATAGGATTTGTAAAGTTTGCGCTAGTCTGGATACTAAAGTTAAATATCTCCTATATTTGTCTCCTATATCGTCCTATTATGTTTATGAAACAGAAAATTTTTTTTCTTCCTTAATTAGGTTGTTGATTTAAATATTTTTAATCAAAAGAAAGAAAGAAGTGCCTACCAAACAAACTTGATATAAGTGGGTACCACATGTAGTTTATTGCAAAATTAATTTTATTAACAGGTCACTCTACAATCCAAATAATCTAATTTTACCAATACAACGCATCACATGTGTCGACAATAAAATGTTAACTCCGCCGTCTTTAGCATTTACAAATATTTTGATCCAGGACGAAGCACTTTCATCCGGTGAAATTTATTGACCAATAAGGTATAAAAATGTCATCGCTGGCAACACCGCTATTGGCGGGAACTTGTCGCGCGCCCGCGCTATCAAAGCTTTCTGTCAAATTATAAATGTTTCCCGATCCGATATTGTGAGGGAGTGGTGCGTGACACGTGACACGACACATCCGCTGCGCTGCAAATGTTACGAATGAGACAAGTAGTTCAATGATGTCGGCGCATTACTTTGCGCTGACGCTTGGATTATTTTTGTCAAAAGATTTCTCATGTTTCCTTCATTAAAATGAATTAGTCAACTTTCAAAATTATTGACTGTTTACCAATTCAAATTCTTTTCTTATAGGCCGTACAGACTCACGCCGAGAAGCCCCGAGAACACCCGAGACACGTGAATGTTGTGTCTCATGTTTCTCGCCTTCTCGTTCACGGGTTCGTGTGTTCTCCGTTTGTTCTCGGTTTTTTAGCCCGCTTCAAAGGGATTTCACGGGCGAAAAAGAGAACAACATCACATTCTCGGTTGAGTTCAGTGCGTGTTGAACATTAACGACGCTAGACGTAGGTGTGTGTAGCCCGCAGTGTTAAAATTTACCTCTAAATTGCACCGTTTTGGACAGTGATTCTTAAAAAATGTGGACTAACGAATTGGAATTAAAATTCATAGAACACTTTCATTCCGAACCAATTTCATGAGATTCAAAACATGGAAACCACAAAGACAAGTCTCTCAACCACGATGCGCGGAATAGAACTGGGGAGTTGATGGATATGCCGGTGGCAGAAGTAAAAAAGAATCACTTTTTGCTAGCTACCGAAAGTACAGAAAGATGGTCAAAGATTCCGCTCGATCAGGTGCTGGAGGGATTGATATCTATAAACTTTGGGTTAAATAAGATGAACTTTTACAGACTTTGTTCTACTTCGATGAATTTGTAACATCCACCATCGTCTGGGCCTCTTTTTTCTTTTTGTATTTTTTTAGTCACAAGGTTATAGTGTGTACACAATACCAAAGCACCTGCACTAGCAAAGTCGTCCATACCAGAGAACGGGGAGAACCGGACTGAGAACCTTCTCGGCGTGAGTCTGTACGGCCTATTAGAACACTTTCGAATCGTCAAGTGAATTAACTACAACTAGCTACTAATTACAATACTGTTTTATTGCGTGCGTACAATAGGTTATCTTTGTAAAATTACAAACGAAACATAATATTATAGTGAATCAACTAATAAATATATGTTTTGTATTGAAACACTTAATAAACAAGATTTACAATATAAATTGTTTGATTTAAAAAAAAACAAAATTCAAGTAATATTTCAATTGTCTATTGTTTTCAGATTGCATATGTGATACGTTAAAAGTCTTCAATTATTCTGTGACGGGATTTAAAGTAACTCCCGACACTAATTTATTCATATATCACTACACAGCAGCCGTACATATACATATTTATATTTTACAAACATGTAAATAAATAAATAGGTATTTATATTTTCTATTCTTTAATAAAGATATATTAAAATACCCATACCTACATGCACATATTCATATATACACCCACAGACATATATTAATACATATAAAAGATATATAAAATAAAACTATACGTAAATTAACTTGATAGGTCCTATCTGTTGCAATCCTCGTTTTGCTGCCCGATAGCGGCAGGGCTCCAAACGCGAGCGGGTGCATCATACAAACACACACGTATACGTATATGCACACACACATTTAAACAGACATCGCACGCCCGAAAGTAGGCCAGCTACCACACAACAGCATGGCAACAAATGCACATCATTTAAGCTACCATCACTTCGCAACTAGTCTAAGAGGAGAAGAAGTGACAAGAAACTCCCGGATGTGCATCTGTTTCAAATTTAGCCATGCAGGATCTTAGCCATCAAGTACACAACATCTATTCAAATATGTATATTGTATGTACACACATACACGTACGTACTCGTAAATTGTAATGTAAACAAGTTACTGCAAACAGATGATAGACCGAACTTGCGACAGCGAATTAAATATCCTCACTTATCAACGAGTACCTACCTACTACTACCTACAATAAATTAGGCGGACTTCGATGTTAGTATCAATTGCATTATATAAAGTTATTATTATAAAAATTTATATTTGCTCGCAAAAATTTTTTGGGGGACATTCGAACACAAATAATTATGTTAATTATAAAAATAATTACTACGCCTTCTAAACTCCACCAAAAAGTAAAAAATAAACTTAACGCAGATGGAACAGCTTAGTGTTCTTTTATCTTAGAACCTTCTCCTTTTTTGAAGTCGGTTAAAAACAAACAAAACTTAGTGGCTGGCAGAAATCCAATGCACTAGTCCTACAGTCTTCGATTAGTTAAAGCGAAAAAGTTATAATTATAATTTCTTAATGAAAAGGAAAATAATAGGTACATTTAAGAGAATTAATAACGAATGAAAATGAAAAGCTCTAATAAATAGTGTAGGTACTTACATGTTTGTGAAATTCTTCTTGCAATAATCACAGAAGATATTTTCTTTCACAGTTTCTGCAATATAAGGCAATTTGGTGACCTTAGTCCGCATCTGCGTTCCGTGCTCGTTTTTGGAGTGATTCGCTAAACTTGTCTGCCTTGTAAAGTTAGCTCCACACGTTGAACAAATGAAGGGCCTTTCGAATGTGTGCTGTCGCAAGTGCTGCCGCAAAGAAGCCTTTCTGAATCTTTTAGGGCATAGCGGGCATTCATACTTTTGAATGACCTTCTCCACATCCCCAACTTTTTGGATCTCGAAGTTTGGAGCTGTGTGAAGGACTTCGTGGAAAAAACACTCAGCTTGGGAGTCAGTCGTAAAGAGACATTGGCTGCAGTTCCACAATATAGAAGAAGTAAAGGGGTTCGGGTCTAGGAATTGGCACGCGTTGGCTCTGACGTGACGGGTCACTTCTTGAGGCAATGTAAACGACATTCCGCATTTGGGGCATCTAGAAAATGAAAGAGTTACAAATAGGACCGATTAGTAACAATATATGAGAAAGTTCGAATAAATATCATAAATAAACATTTCTATTGACGATACTTACTTTTTCATTATATGAGGATGAACACGGCGAATATGATCTTTCAGTTCTATAATATTTTTCAATACAATGTTGTCCGTGCAATAAGCACATTTCTTACTAAGATCCTTTGTTACTACACCACGTTCTTGCATCTTTTCTTTCGTTCTGATCTTATGCTCCGATGTCTGCCGATGGCGTTTAGCTGCTTCAGCAGAACTAAAGGTTATTCCACAAACAAGACAGAAGTACGCCTTTTGTTTGTGTTCGGTTTTCAGATGAGCCGCCAAAGTCAAAGAAGATTTGAATTTCGATTTACATAACTCACATTTGTGTAATTCTTGATAGAGGTCTGTTGCTGTGTAAGCAAGTTCATGGCTTGTGCCCTGGCAGTGACGTTTTATCTCTATATTGTACTTAAATTCTAATAAGCAGGTTCGACATTGCAAGACAGTCTTTTTTCTTATAATAATGGGCATCGATCTGTTGATGACTGCTACAACTTCACTATGTTCAGAGCCAGACATATGCTGCAACATTTCTTGAGAGGTTTCACATTCGAATTTGCAAAAAGAACACCATAATCTCCCATCCATGGACAATATCTTCTGCTCATGCTCATCTGAGAACCAATGTTGCATAAAATTTGACAGCCAGTTGGTGTAAAACTTGCATGGGCTACATTGAAATGGCGATTGCCTCACTATAGCATGTGCATTGTCTAAAATTAACTGCTGATATACGTCACTCTGAATGTCTTTTGCTTTGCGAAAATGATAGTGAGATATTAAATGTTTTCCCATGAGGTGATGTCTAACACGAGACTTGCAACCCGCACAGTGTACATAATATGACTTTCTTTTTCTTTTCTTCTTTTTTACAAATGTTTTTGTATTTACTTGTGACCATAACTGTTTCTTTCTTTGTGACTGAGAGTAAATGCTATTATTAACATATTGTGACGGTTTAGCTATCCGTTTTTGAAGGATTGGTCGTACAGTTTCGATATGACCAGCAAATTCCAACTCCTGTTCAGGCAGTATTTTTTTCATGTGCAAGTTTGACATTAAATGTTTATCATAAATTGCTTTGGAACCTAGTCTTCTATTACAAGGACCGCACCAGTACTGAACAGAACCTTTACTTTGTATTGTTGTTTGCATGATCTGTGTTTTTTCATGTGCCCCTGGTACCCATTTGCCTTTGGTGTGATCTGGAGGAGGAACATCATAGTCATCATCTCTTTCATGTAATACAGACATTATGGGTTTCCATTTCCCCCCCGTGTGCTCCTGTTCTTCCCATTCTTCATGTTCCGGTGAATCAGGTCGCCATTTCCCACCGGTGTAGTTTGGAGGAGGCTTCCACTTTCCTCCCGTAGTGTGACCATCATCATCGTCTTCATCATCCGTTTCTTCCGATTCGTCAGTTTCGTCATCAGCTTTATAATCATTGTATACTCCTATACTGTACGTGGATGTCGGAACAAGAATTTCTTTTTTAACTGCTCCACTAATACTTGCAACAGCGTTTATAAGTTTAGTTTGATTGTCGTCACTGTTTCCGATCTTTAAGCTATGACCCCCTATCCAATCCTCTCCTCTTAAATTGTTCTCCAAGGGACTCATTCTCTGCAGTAGCCTAGAAGATGATGCTACAATTAATGTAGTCTTTCTGTCGATACTTGCTTTGGATATAGGTATAGGCGGAGTTAATCCTGATAATGACGTTTTTTTGACACTGCTTTGCAATTCAAGGGATTGAAAAAAAACATCGGCTCCCAGATTGTAGGATGGTTCCAAGGGTTCAATATTGGACGGCATCGTTAGTTCAACTTTTTCATCATTTTTATTATTTTTTCCACATCTATGTTTTCTATGATTCACATAATTGTCGAGCCCAATAATAGTGGCGTTGCACCTGATGCAGAGGTGGGTGTCGTCATCATCGTCGTCGCGAAGTGACAGCATCTGAAAAGTTAAGTCATAAATTGTAATGTGAAGATTGGTAGAGTTGATGGATGGCTGTTGGTAGCGGGTTGGGTGGTGAGTGGTGACATCGCGGGTGGAAATAACTAGTTAATCGCGTGGTGCTCGGATATTAGCCGGTGACGTCTCGGAGGCCGTCACAGTAAACTGGGGCAATAAATATGTTTCAAAAGCAAATTATTCAGCCGCTTGCAATATTTAGTTATTTCGTGATGGTTCATTATAAAGTTTGTCGCTACGCGATGGTAGCTGTTTAGTATTTAAATGCAGTTATACATCACCACAGTTATAGAGTAAAAATACTTATATAATAAAGCTATGTTCGGTCGCTATTTTTAAAACTAAAACAGTAAGTCAAAAGACATTGTATACGTATATAATGTGTAGATTCATATGTATTGTATAATATCTTTACATCAAATTTCGTTGTTCGTAAACCTTACTGACTTAACTGTGTGTTAGCAATTTTAATAATAATTTATTGATTGTTTATTGTTTCGCTGTTTCATTTTCAGACCTACATCTCATTCGGATCAAACAATTAAAAAAATTAAATAGTATTTAAAACTTTAACGATTCAAAAGTGTTTCTAAAAACCTAATTTTAATTAAAAAAAATGAGTTTGAGTTTTGAGTATTACAACTGTAATGATCATTTGGTAGCGAATGCATCCATTAAAAGTCAACTGCGAGCGAACACATTACTTAATGGTCACTTTATTGGTCAACTGGAAGCGTATGCATCACTTAATGGTTAACTGGCAGCGAGTGCATCACTTCCTGTTAATTTGGATGCGAATGCATCCACTTTATTGGTCAACTGGGAGCGAATGCATTACTTAATGGTCAACTGGGAGCGTATGCATCACTTAATGGTTAACTGGGAGCGAATGCGTCACTTTCTGTTAATTTGGAAGCGAATGCATACTTAATGGTCACTTTATTGGTCAACTGGAAGCGTATGCATCACTTAATGGTTAACTGGCAGCGAGTGCATCACTTCCTGTTAATTTGGAAGCGAATGCATCCACTTTATTGGTCAACTGGGAGCGAATGCATTACTTAATGGTCAAATGGGAGCGTATGCATCACTTAATGGTCAACTGGGAGCGAATGCGTCACTTCCTGTTAATTTGGAAGCGAATGCATCCACTTTATTTGTCAACTGGGAGCGAATGCATCACTTAATAGTACACTGGGAGCGAATACATCCATCGTCAGTTACAGAGGGCTTGACGGTGTTGTTCGCTGATGACACAACAGTGGTGGTGAGCGCACGCACGTACGAACAGCTCGAACGCAAGATATCAAACGCGTGCGATCAGCTCAACGCGTGGTTCTCGGTGAACGGCCTCGTCCTCAACATAACCAAGTCCAACGTAATATTATTTTCCGCGGGAAACCCTAATTTGACGCCACCAGCACAGAGTCCGATGCCAATATGCAAGTCATGTACGTTTCTTGGGTTTACCCTAGACGACAGACTTAACTGGAAACGCCACGTGTCTACGCTTTGTGAAAAGCTAAGTAGTGCAGTATTCGCACTACGAAAGCTTTAACCACTTGTTTCCGACGTCGCGTTACTACAGATCTATTTTGCATATTTTCACTCTCTTTTGTCGTACGGCATAATGCTATGGGGCAATTCGACAGACTCCAATCGAGTATGTATAATTCAAAAGAGAGCTCTTCGCACATTGGCGGGTGTAAAACCTCGTCAATCATGTAGAGGACTGTTTAAAAAATATGGCATAATGACACTATATACACAATATGTGTTTGACCTCACAATGTACACTCGACGCAACATAAACACCTGCAAACGCATTAGCGTCTCTGGCAGAGTGACTCGCCAAACTGGGCGCCTGCAACGTGTGCCACGACGTTTGGCGCTGCTTGATAAAAAACCCGCGAGTCGTAGGTCCTGCTTACTATGAGCATCTGCCCGTCGAACTAAAGGAAGAACCCTCGGATCCGATATTTGGTCGCCGACTGAAAGAACTTTTATTGACGAAATCACTGTATTCTGTCAAAGAATACAGTGAAAAGCTGTGATTTTTATCTATTTTTCAATTAATTTTGATGACATTTATTTATTCGTTTTTAATTTTGACATCTCTTTATTTTTATTTTGACATTCCGTATTGAATATTGATTTAATTTATTTATTTTTTTGTTTTAAATTTTTGACATATTTGTTTTGAATATTATTATTCCTTATAATTTTATTTTTGTATTTGACGATCTTGTTTTAGAATTTATTATGTATATTTTTTAAGACATAATGTAATTTTTAAAAAGAAATAAATGACATACATACATACATACATACATCACTTAATGGTCAACTGGGAGCGAATGCGTCACTTCCTGTTAATTTGGAAGCGAATGCACCCACTTTATTGGTCAACTGGGAGCGAATGCGTCACTTCCTGTTAATTTGGAAGCGAATGCACCCACTTTATTGGTCAACTGGGAGCGAATGCATCACTTAATAGTCAACTGGGAGCGAATGCATCACTTAAAGGTCAACTGGGAGTAGGATTGCCGTACGTTCACTTAACCACCACCATACTAAACGACACCCTTTTTAGACATTCGTTCTGCTTTTGTCCTCCCGTAAGTATTTTCTTCTACTGAGTAATATTGATTTCTTCTGAGAACTGTTTCGAAATTGGTCAATTTTTCTTTGCACTTCCGGCACAATATGACAGTATGCACAGTGTGCAATGAGTAAGCGAAAAAAAGACGTGTAAAGTGTTTCAAATTTTTTAAAAAAAATAGAGTTCGCCTTATGTTTTGTGTTTCAAAGAAAATGGCAATGTTGGAAATACCAATGCCAAATGTCAAATGCTTTAATAAGTCAAAAGTAACATACAGAGGAACTAACGACCAAATAGAATATAATCACTAAGTTTTGCTACACGGAGAAAAAACTTTAATAGCTACAAGTAAATAATACTCATAACCACTAAAATATTAGTAATTCCGAGGACAAGTTAATTACACTGACGGTTACCAATGAGTTTTACTTATTGTATTTATTAACATCGTCTTGTTGGAATAACAGTGTTGTTTACTAAAAACAAGTAAAATTTAATGGAATGCAAATAAAGTATTAAATTAAATTAAACACGCGTTCAGCGTCTAATTACACCGATACGAGTTGGTCCTGATGAAGCTCTGTGATGCGAAGCGTACACAGTTGATAACTGGTCAGTGTACCTGGTAGCTCGAAGGGATTCAGCGGATTGTCGTTAGATGAGGAGTAATACCTTGAGAACGCCTTGTCATACTTGCCTTGCATTTCGGTATGTCGGTATATATGCAAACTATCTAAAAAACTTCGATAAGCGCGATGTAAGACGTAAGACTTAATTCGTAGTAGTAAGATATGATATTTGTCATTAGTAAACTTCACTAATTCTTAGAAAGATGTTTATAAACGTTAATTAGCCTTCACTGTAATGACAAGTAGTGTTCTATCTGCCCACTTTAATAAAACTTTTAGTAATCTTTAGTAAGTTTTATATGTTAATTACCTCACTCATAAATTGGAGTAAACTTTTATAGGATTTGTAAAATTCTGTAATCCGAAGTACAAATTATTATTTTCGGAAAGTAATAAAACTATGTTGTAGTTATTAGTTTACGAATTAATAAAATGTACTTAAAATTATATTGTTTTGTAATTTCTAGAAGTAGTAGTTGTATTAACGCATTTTAATAAACAGTTTTTTAATTCGCACAATATTTTTTTTTTCTTCGTGTAACGACCAAAATTAGAAAGGTTCGAATTCACTACGACAAAATCCAAATACTTATATTATAATAAGGTCTGTTCATAAAATTTTAATTAATATTTTCTGCATAAAAATAAATACAGGCGGACTTGTCTACGTATTATGGTTTTGGCAAGACTTGACTCGAAAGTATCGCCATTTGCAAATAATATACAAAAATTAGTACGTTTTTACAATATTTTTATAATTTAAATAGCTTAAATTAAAAGCTACAAACAGTAGGCTAATACTATTAAGGGTCAATACATTCATTAAATTTTTAAACGCTTAATAATATACGTAAATAAAAAGATGGCTTTGTGGATCTGTTAGTAATATGTAATTCTGCCTGCGGATCCGAGGGGCATAGATTTATTCTACGCACATTCACGTTATGAATATTTGTGTTGTCCTGAGTGTGTCTAGGTAGTTACGCTTGCTGGTCCTACGGTCAGGTTCGTAGAAATACCCAGTCAGCAAAACTAAACCTCCACGAAAGCGCGTGGGCGCCGGATTGTTTTGACTAACGCTCAGACGACCACACGCACGGCGTTCGCCGGGCTCCTCTCGAGCTCTTAGTTTTAAGACAGTTCTATTGTAGATTCCATGTAAGAAACACGCTCTATTGTAGAGTAAATAAATTTTATATTAATTTTTAATTCTTTTTAAAAAAGTCCTTGCGCCCTGCATAAATTTGACTGGCGCAGCCGGTAGGATTCCAGTTTCTTTTGCCGTCTTACGCGCGATAATTTCGGGTCAAAATCGTCCGTGTTTTTGTGTGGACTGTACAAGTGCGGGAATCCTCGAACCAAAAAAAAATTAGTCTCCTGTGTGGCGGCCTGAGGACGACAGCTTATATCTGGAGGACATGGAAACGAGCAGATTTATGTGAGTAGACCTATTCACTTCCTGTCTTGTTCCCTTCTATTCCGGTAGCTGTATACAATTTTAGTAATTTTCGGTCACAATCGCTGAACATTATCTGATTTTAATTATTTTGCACCAAAAATAGGCATTATATTTTACTTAAGTTTAAGATTTTGTGTTATTTAAAGAATACATTTAAACATTTTTGCATTAAATGAAACGAAGAAAATAAGAAAGGTTAATTTACATTATTGAAACAGACATTGATTTTATTGTGTTTTAACTAATTTTGTATTAAGTTTTTAGATTTATTATAAAAATGGATTCAGTTAGAATAATACCAAAAGAATTTTTGTGTCTTATCCCAAAATTTGAGGGGGATGAGAACTTGCTTAACTTGTTTATTAAAAAGTATACAATCTGTACGCAGTACACTCTTTTCCAAAGTAAATAGACTTATTGACGAAGGCGTAAAGGCAGCTAAAATGATAATTTACAACAATACATCTTTAAATGTGTTTTTATATAACCTACCGGAAGACATGATTCGTATTGTTCGTTTGAAAAATTGTACTACGTTAGAGAGTGCCTTAAGTGTTGTCATGGAAGAAGTTAATTTCTTATTTCAGTATAATGCTAAAAATAAAATTAGACCAAATATCAAACCCATTCAAAATTCACAAAGCTTTCAACCAACTTTAAATCAATACCAAAACCCACATCAAAACTTTTCGTTTGGAATTCCTCGTAACAATAATATTATGAGAACCCCATTCCAGAACAAATTTAATATGCCCTTGCAAAATAATCAAGGTTTCAGAATCCAAGGTTATCAAAATAACCAACCAAATTTTAAATACGGAGTCCCAAATCAAAGTAATTTCAAATTTGGCATACCTAATAATCAAGGTAATTTTAGATACGGTGTTCCCCACCAAAACAACTTTAAATTTGGCATGCCCAACCAACAAAGCCAATTCAAGTTTGGTATTCCTCATCAAGGTTACCGCCCTACATTTAACGCTAACCCAAATTATAATAGACAAGCTATGCCCCATGCCTCGAACAACATGGGTCAACAAAATCAATTTAGGGCACAACAACAAAAACCTAACTACACAAACGACGCAGACGTTTCAATGCGCACTGCGGCCCCTGTAAAGCAAAACATGGTCTATGTTCCCCAAAATTTATTTTATAACAATGATGTAGAAGCTTGCGAAGGGTACTACCCCGAGTTAGAGGAGATAGACGATTACTACCCCCCTGACTATAATTATTCAGAAGAGGACGATACCCATAACCTTACAGAAGAGGTCACCTCCGCCGAAGACGCTAATAACCGTGAAAGCGTCGACACAAATTTTCACACAATAGCCTCGAGAACCAAACTACCGAAATAGTACACCTAAATTGCAACGGTATTCTTAAACTACCCCATATAGAGATCCCCGAAATAAATTCACGTTTTATGATTGACACTGGTAGCACTCGATCATTCATAAGTCCAGAAAAAGCTAACGATTTTTTTTCATACTATAAGTACAACGAGCCATTTGAAGTTATTAGCACCCATGCTCGTAGTAACCACAACGAAGTCATTTACATACCCCTTTTAAAAACTTTCAAAAGCACAGCTAAACATAAATTTTATATATACGACGTAGATAAACGCTACGATGGCTTAATCGGTTCAGATTTATTGAAAAAATTAAATGCCACTGTCAATATGAAAGACCAGATATTACATACCAGCGATACAAATATACCCATTTTATATAGCCCACCGCATGAAATAAATTTAGAACCACGTACAGAAACTCGGGTTAAAGTCCCAGTAGACTTAAAAGATGGGACATCAATATTGAACTTTATGGACTTTGGCCTTGGCGTTCGTATGCCCAGCGCAATAGTTAAATGTTCTAATTACCTGGCAGATACAGTTATACAAAATACCTCTGAAGATAAAGTAACTATATCTTTTTGTCGCCCTTTAAAATCTAACGCGTTTAACGAAAACGAAATTGAACTTAACTACACAGAATACAGTAACGATTTCGAAATAGACGAATTACTAAAACAAAATTTATCAAAATTACGATTAGAACACACTAACGAACAAGAGCGCAAAGCGATCACAAATCTGTGTTACGAATACAGAGATATTTTTTATTGCGATGAGCTTCCTTTATCATTCACCAATCAAGTTAAACACGAAATTCGAACAAAAAACGAGGATCCTATATACATTAGACCTTTCAGACACCCACCGTTACTGAAAGCCGAAATAGAAAAACAAGTTAATAAATTATTAAAAGATGACGTAATTCGCGAGTCACATTCACCATGGAGTGCCCCTGTACATCTTGTCCCGAAAAAGACTGACTCATCCGGTGAAAAAAGGTTCCGGATGGTAATAGACTATAGGCGCCTCAATGAGATTACGGTCGATGACAAGTATCCGCTGCCCAATATCACCGATTTGTTTGATAAATTAGGTAAATCTGTTTACTTTAGCACCATAGATCTTGCCAGTGGGTACCACCAGATAGAGATGTTAGAATCGGATAGACACAAGACCGCTTTTTCGGTAGAAACTGGACATTACGAGTTCTCTAGGATGCCCTTTGGCCTTAAGACGGCCCCCGCGACGTTTCAAAGGACTATGGACAACGTCCTGCGTGGTCTCCAAGGCATACACTGCCTAGTCTACTTAGATGACATAATTGTCTACTCTGCAAGCTTGCAGGAACACCTTGACAAGCTCCGAAAAATCTTTGACCGGCTTAGAGCAACAAATTTGAAGGTTACGCTAGATAAGTGCGAATTCTTTAGGAAAGAAGTACTATATCTAGGTCATAGAATTACAGCTGATGGCCTTATGCCTAATGATGACAAAATAAAAGCCGTAATCGACTTCCCATTGCCTCAAACACCGACAGAGATCAAAAGTTTCCTAGGTCTCATAGGATACTATAGAAAGTTTATTAAAGATTTTTCAATAATCACACAGCCATTGACGTATTGCTTAAAGAAAGGTAATAAAGTTAAAGCTACCGATGAATTTAGAAACGCATTTCAAATATGTAAAGAACTCCTTGTCAATGCCCCTCTCTTACAATTCCCTAATTTCACGAAACCATTCGTACTGACGATCGATGCCTCAAATTTCGCACTTGGTGCTGTTCTTTCCCAGGGCCCCATTGGCAGCGATAAGCCGATCGCTTATGCCAGCCGAACCCTTAATGACGCTGAAACCCGGTATAGTACCATCGAAAAGGAGCTTTTGGCTATAGTCTGGGCATGTAAACACTTCAGACCCTACCTCTATGGCCGAAGGTTTACAATATACACAGACCACAGACCTCTTGCATGGTTAAATTCTATTAAAGAACCAAATAGTAAGCTCACGAGATGGAAGTTGCGATTGGCTGAGTTTGATTATGATATTATCTTCAAAAATGGAAAGCAAAATAGTAATGCTGATGCCCTTTCACGTATTAAACTCAACGCTTTAGAAAACGACGGTGATTCTATGCAAGTTAACATCGATAAAAACGAGAAACGATCCCAAGATAATAGGAGTGACGACAATCCGATAGTGATTTTAGACTCGGAGTCAGAGAGCTCACAGTTTCCACTAGTACGTAGTCCATCCTCAAGTACTATATCAGCTCATTCCAAAACAGACACAGTACACTCTGCCTTAGATGTAGACACGGTAGGCATTCCTATCTTAGACGAGGCAATAGATACGAAGCCAAACCAAGTTCTTGTTTTTACTTGGAACAGAAACGAGACATCAGTAAAAAATCTATCAAGAAGTAAGCAAAAGATTTTAGAAGTACACATGCCAGTAGATAAACCTGAATTAGTTAAGAAATTTTTATTAGAATATATTAAGCCTAAAATAAGATATTTTATTTATTTCGAAGACGATATACACCGCAAACAGTTTACGGAAACAGTTATTAGTTTATATAAAAAGGATACTGTTAAAATATACGAGTGTAGGAAACGCGTAATATACGTAGAAAACGAGGACGAGCAAAGACTAATAGTACTCACTTATCATCAGGGAAAGACTTGTCACAGAGGCATTAAAGAAACGCTTATGAAATTAAAACGCACTTACTTTTGGAATAATATGGACTTAACAGTTGCTAGCATTATTAACGCCTGCGACACATGTAAAAAGATGAAATATGACAGAAAACCCTTAAAACCTGAACTGCAACTTACACAAACACAAAATAAACCCTTTCAGGAAATTTTCATGGATCTGTTTTCGATAGAAGGCCAATATTTTTTGACAACTATAGACGCGTTCAGCAAACTTGGACAAGCTTACGATATACCCAATAGATCTACTCCCGAAGTAATACGTTCCTTAATTAAATATTTTTCGTGCTATGGTGTACCCAGTAAAATAAGCTGTGACCCGGGAACCGAGTTTAATAATACCCTTCTCAAAGAAACCCTAAGTTTTTACAAAATCCAACTTCACATTGGCACCCCACACAACCCTAACTCTATGGGTCTAATAGAGCGCTTCCACTCTACCATTATAGAAATTTACCGAATTGCAAAATACGAACAGAAAATTAGTGACGCTGCGGCCGTAATGACCTACGCAATTATGTCATATAACCAAACAATACACTCTACTACCGGTCTTACCCCTTTTGAAGTAGTTTTTGGTCACACAGACTCAACTAGTATTTTTGACGTAGATTTTAACAGACAGTATACACAAAAATTAGTTAGCGACCATGTCAAACGAACCAAATACTTATATAAATATTTAACGGACAAAATTATACAGTGTAAAGAAAAAATAATAGAAAAAACTGGTTGCCTGTAAAGTCGGTATACGGGCGAAAGTTTTACGTGACAATGATTTTATGTCTGTCTCTCTCGCTCTTAGGCGGGCGCGTGCCTCTCACTCGCTCTCATTGTGAGCGCATAACGTGAGCGGAGCGTAACGCAGTTTCTTGAAGTGTCACCCGGCAAACCAATTTATAAGACGTTGTCACGTCAAAACGGGGAGGCGAAAAAGATTTTAACATTAACACAGGAGATGACGTCTTTATCAAAGGAGTAAATACCCGGCGTAGTAAAGACAAACCTCGATATGAAAAGGCTAAAGTCACCGGTGAAATAATTAGAAATACCGTACCTATTTTAATAAAAAAACGTGATACAAGAGTACCAGTTAAAGATATAAAACGTTCTTCCCAGATGCGTACTCCTGCTACTAGCCCAAGCCACCAAGACCTGCAGCCTACAAATTCAAAGGATCGATAAGAATCCTGGTATTCTGCCTATAAAAGAAGGACAGTCTTTTATTAATTACGATAGTTGGACTATTATTAAGATATTAGATTTAAGTTTAATTTACGAAGATTTAGAATTTAATATTAACCGATATGCTAATTTAAACAAACATGTATCAAATTTCTTTAAAGGGAAATTTTATTATGAAATATCAGATATTAAGACACAGACTGACCATCTTAGGAATACAACCATTAAAAAGATTTTACAATTAATCCCTCCTAAACGACTCAAACGAGGAATTCTAAACCCTCTGGGTTCCCTTATAAAGGTATTAACTGGTAACTTAGATAATGACGACGCTATAAGGTACGATAAACTGATAAATGATGTAAAAATACGACAGAATGCGTTTAATAAAAAGATCACGCTAGTTGCCGAATTGGCGGATTCATTTGTCAATATCTCTAGTTCAAGTAGAGACAATTTCATTCAGTTAGATAAAGCTATTTGGGAAATTAGAAAGCATTTTAATGAAACTAAAACAGCTATAAATATCAATAAAGTAATAAACACCTACAATCTCTTTTTTCACAATTTCCAAACGCTCTATATCAGATTGGATGAAATTGAAAATGCTATGACATTTTCAATTATCCTTTAGCAAACTAAAAACATTGCATCAGTCTTTAATAGACCCAGATGAACTGTTAGAAATGTTAAAAACTATTGAAAAAACAGATAAGCTTATGTACCCTGCAAATGTTGACAATTTATTAATGTTAGAGCAATGTATAGAGTTAAAAGCCTATTCTAAACAAAGTCAGATAACGTTCATTTTTAATATTCCACTTGTTAAAAGGGATATGTACACGTACTACAAAGTAATACCGTTACCTATAACCAACTCCCTTAACCAAACTACCCTAATCATACCTAACTACCCCTACCTGATATTGAAAGGGTCGAAAGCACTTTTTCCTCTACAACCGTGTAAAGAGATCAGCAAAGCTACATACCTGTGCCACGAGGCTGAACTGCAGCCATCCACAAAAGACAACTGTATTACAGCACTTATGACCTTTTCCAAAAATCTAAGTACGTGCACTCCAATTCTAACTGAAATTAAAGACTTAAAAATAGAGTTAATACAAAAAGATCGCTGGATAATTTATTGTAAGACCGAAACAATGATGACAAAATTTTGTAATTCAGAAGAGTCTAGAGAAATAATTAAAGGTACTTACATACTTACCCTGGATGACAACTGCGAAGTTAAAATCAAAGACTTGACCCTGAAAAAACACCAGTACCTAGGCGAAGCAATTATTTTTGAGAAGCTTCCTATAATTCATTTTCCAGAGTTGCCGACTCAAGAAGAAAAACCATTAAGAAAAACCTTAATTAATTTGGATCATACCGAATTAACAAATCTGCACCAACTGGCACGTAACCTGCGAAACAGTGAAAGTGAAAGTCAATATAGTGAATGTAAAAGTGTGATAAAAGTGAATAGCATTAGCATCGGGACATTAATATTATATATAATAATAGTTGTAAGCATTGTAACCCTTATTTTATACAAATATAAATCTTTTATTTTAATGAGTCGAAATCATCAGACTGAAAATAATCCCTCTGATGACTTCGAACTTAAGGGGGGAGGAGTTACGCTTGCTGGTCCTACGGTCAGGTTCGTAGAAATACCCAGTCAGCAAAACTAAACCTCCACGAAAGCGCGTGGGCGCCGGATTGTTTTGACTAACGCTCAGACGACCACACGCACGGCGTTCGCCGGGCTCCTCTCGAGCTCTTAGTTTTAAGACAGTTCTATTGTAGATTCCATGTAAGAAACACGCTCTATTGTAGAGTAAATAAATTTTATATTAATTTTTCAATTCTTTTTAAAAAAGTCCTTGCGCCCTGCATAAATTTGACTAGGTGCTCAATATGTTTACTTAAAAATTTGTGTATTTACAATACATATAAAAGTATATGTATCCGTTATCTGTTTATCATAGTACAAGCTTTGCTTAGTTTGGGCCGGATGTTCCATGAACAATTATTGAAAAAAACCGGCCAAGTGCGAGTTGGACGCGCGCACCGAGGGTTCCGTACCTACCACCATTTATGTAACAAACACAAACAAAAATATTTTTATATTTGAGTTGATTAAATGAAACGTACATTGCGGTTTACGATTTATGACGTATTAAAAAAAAAAACTCTTAGATCTCATTCAAACCAATTTTCGGTAGAAGTTTGCATGGTAATGTACAGTCATTTGCTAAAGTCCATGCATAGTGTAAAGGTTAAAATTGCGTGGAACCATTTTGTGAATCTCGCACTCACACATTAACAGTATCAGAATTGTCAATATTATTAACCTTAAATCGACGAAATTAGGTTTAGTTTTTTTTATACTAACCAGTTTATTTAAACCGTTCTTATATCTTTTGGTTTCTTAACGTAACAAAGTAATTAAGAGTAAACTGCAGTGTTGTTCTACATAAGTATTGTTTATTCCGCATTAAATGTTATCTGTCCCGTGGTGTGATACATAGACGCTGCAACCTAAGCCGGTAAGCCTATGGTTGAATTCACGCTCCTTCCGTATTGAGTATTTTTGTTAGGAATTACTTTTTTTTATGTTTTGACATCTAGTTCTCTCTGAAAAGGACCAATTGGTATGAAACTTTTTGTTTTGTTTGCAAGAATTAAAACAAATGCAATCTAATAAAAATGGTTTTTATTAAAATTTTACAAATAATGTTTTTGATAAATGTCTCTTTTTTCTATATATATATTTACTATGGTTATAGCTTCAGTATTCGTTTTCATAATGAAAAGAAAATTGAAACATAAGAATAAAAAAATACAAGTCACCATTCATTTGGTAACGCTGCTATATTTTGAAAAACAACAAAGTAAAAAAATATGTTATGTCTTAAATATATTAAAATGTAAAATAATATCTGTAAGAAAAATAGTACTTTATTTTTAGGGTTCCTTTATAACAGGACAGGTTTAAGCAGTAGTGCCCTGTTACCGAATGCACCGGCTAGGTGCTCAGAAGGAGGAGAAATTATAGAGGGAGTTCAAAGGCGAGTAAAGAAACACTTTTCAAGGGTAAGGCAGGTTATATTAGTATACTCTTTCATTATATAGTAACAGCTTTTAATGCACAATATCCTAATCACATAGGGTGATTCTTAACACTTAAATAAGATCACAGCTACCTAATTCACAATCATATAGGACTACCTAAATAAATAGAAAGATAGCCAAACGCAAGCCTGCCTACACAGATTTTAAGTGTAGTTTTTAAAGCTTTTATTAGGGAACTAGTACACTCAGGTCTCTTCGGCCTAGAGCCCGATTCGATGTCTTGCTCGCTGTAGGCACCCCTCAGATCAGCACCGCCGTAGAAAGAAGACGCGGACGGGACTGATTTTACGTGGCCTAACAGCGTGTGGTGAGTAGTGAATATGCCGCCCGTGGCAGGCACAAGGTAAGGCCGCACGTGGCTAGCACAGTGCAAGACTGCACGTGGACGTAACTCGCCAGTAGCTTCGGCGTAGAGTAGGTCGCCCCGTAACCTTCGTGTGTAGCGGTGTTCAAGATAGCACCCCTACTGCACAGGCCGAAGGTTTGGAGTCAAGGAGACTCCGGGCAGGCCGAGGATTTGGAGTTTAGTAGACTCCGGCCTTCCCCAGTACAAGAACAGCAAAGCAGCTGCCGTGCGCCGTCGTTAGACAACAAATGTGCACCCGCATACAAAGACGTCTTCTCACGGACCTCAGTTTAGGCGTACAGCCGTAGTAAAGCAATATATATACTAAGAACCGTACTGTCAAGGAGAAAGAGAAATGGATTAGCGACTTACCAATAACTCACAAAACACAGAACGAGAGAAAATAAATATACAAAATTACCGAGGACGGATTTCTTTTATTGTATAGAAGTAGATATGCAGCAATTTGTAATTTAATAATAGAATCCGTGAAAATAATCATCAAAAGAATTTTTTCACGACTAAGTCAAGTATCTACGTAAAGTGAACTGTTTTGACTTAGCGATGTCAAAAATCTAGAGATTCTTTGATCTCTAAATTTAAATTACCACAGTGGCAATGGACCTAAGAGCGAATGCCCAGAAACTTCTATCGTTTCCTACATCATCCGGTCCTTTACCGGAGACGGACCACCGGAAACGGTCGTTCCGTTATACCGTACCCAAAGGGTAATGAGCGGAACCCTATTACTAAGACTCCGGATTTTTTTGCCGTTTTTATAGATAATGGTACGAAACCCTTCGTGCGCGAGTCCGACTCGCCTATTTAATATAACATCCATTATTTTCAATTACAGCAAGCAAGCGCCGCCGCATAGATCCGACTATATTAGAACAGATCTGTCCCTCTAATATTGTCCCAAATTTCTACACAGTGAGCCCTAATGACTCTGTAGTTCTTTCATTTCGCATGTCCCATCTTTGCACCATCAAACCCCATAGGTTTTCTATGGACCAGCCGCAGTCATCCACCCCCACATATTAAGTGATATCCGTCCAGATTGCATATTTGGGCCAACATTTTGTTCTGCATAACGGGTTCCATTTCTGCGCCACAAATAAATCCTCCCGTTTTCAGATGATTCAAACGACTTCTCATCGGTGAATAAGGTGTGCTCCCAGTCAAAATCTAAATACTCCCTTACAAACAACAATCTATTTTATTTATGGGTATTAGTTAAAAACGGTTTTTTAGCTGGCTTTCTATGATGCAATCCTTCAATATGCAGAGCTCGACAGTGTGTGTATAGATGTATTAAACATGTTCCCAAACACAGCAGTCGGTATGAAACCATTGTTCCACCATAAATCTTCTTTGAGTGTGCCGCGAGAGTCCACTTCGAGGTCGAGTTAAATTCCCCTCCTCTTTGTTGCGTGAGACCCAACGCTTTACGGCAATCCACTAAAAATCAAATAGCCGGATTCAAATAAACATTTTTCAAACTACTAAATTATATTTTCATTTTTTTTAGATATTTACTTACAAAAAAGTGTGGTATTAAAAAATTATGGTATAACATTAACATCAAATAAAATACTTACGGTAAAACCAGTCTCATTGCAAATTTGAAATATATTGTAACCCATATTATATAGTTCAACACAACAAACACAACAACTACCTACGTAGATAGCTATTAGAAAATTGGTCTAAGCTGTTTAACCGAACAAAATATTCATAATTCGTAAAATGTAACAAAAACCAAAAGAAAGGCAAAAGGTGAGATTCAAATCCACAACCTGCATTGCAATGAGTACACGTATTATGATTTGATACGTCTATCCACTAGGCTACGGATACGATAATTATCTTTGTGAAATTATTATATACAATATTAAATGAAACTAATATTACTCAGGTTCTACAAGACATATTACTTTATTTCTTTAAGTGTGTGAGTGAATGAATGCGCTTGCCATTCTATTTGTTTTGAAATTCTATATGCAGTTCTGCAACTGACCGTACATAATATATTTTGTTTAGGTTTATCATTCTCTTATTTCAGAAGTTACAGGGGGGGGACACACATTTTACCACTTTGGAAGTGTTTCTCGCGCAAACTATTCAGTTTAGAAAAAAATGATATTAGAAACCTCAATATGATTTTTGAAGACCTATCTATACACGTATGGGTTTGATGAAAAAAAAATTTTTGAGTTTCAGTTCTAAGTATGGTCCCCAAAAATTTATTGTCATTTTTCTATTTTTGTATGAAAATCTTAATGCGGTTCACAGAATACATCTACTTAGCAAGTTTCAACAGTATAGTTCTTATAGTTTCGGAAAAAAGTGGCTGTGACATACGGACGGACACACAGACAGACATACATGACAAATCTTTAAGGGTTCCGTTTTTTGCCATTTGGCTACGGAACCCTAAAAAGTATCCACAAGAAAGAGACTGCGGTTTACCACGAGCACGAGTACGACACGACACTAATTTTTTTGCGTTGTTAAATCAATAGTTTTATGAAATATGTATTATTTATGTTTTACTAGCTGTTGCCCGCGACTTTGTTTCTGGCAACACTCATTTTGTTAAGTCAACCTGAGCGCCACCTATTGCCAAATGGTTGTACTAATTCAGAAACCTTCTGCAGCATGTCTCATTAACAAGGACGTTATAGAAATGGACGCGACTTTACAAAGTTTTCGCCTTTCCCCTCTTGCCGCATAAGATGAAAGTTTGACCAACTCGACATTTCGGTCATCAGTATTACGCGCGAGCTCGCGAGGAAAACATCTCGACAAAATGACGAAATATGCCGTGAAATGGTGTCAAAACTGCAGCAGTAAAACAAAAAACGTTTCTTTTCACAAATAAGTACATTTTTGATTTGTTTTAATAGTAATTTGTCAAGCAAATACACATTTTTACGCAAATGAACAAATTAATCCAGCCAAGTAAAATAGGTTCATTGCACACTCAATACTTCTACAAAAATTGGTCGGCTTAACTGATAAATCCACGGAATGGTTACCGTAGTCTATGAACGCTACACGCTTCACCAGTGGCATTACTTAAGCGTTTACGACCGTTTAAATAAAATTTTATCTCTCTAAAGATAACATAATTCGTTAATCATGGGTACAGCAGGAATCATTTTAAACGAGTGTCATAACCTGCTTTCCTTTCAACGACAACGAGAAAATTTGATTTAAACAAAAAAAGGAAAGTATTTGATGTTTCTTTAATTATTTCTTAGAGAGTTATTAGCTTTTGAAGCTTATCATTTAATATTTATATTTTATTCTGAATAATACAATTTTTAAATAACATAAAATATTTTATAACAACTAAAATTATTATTAGAAACTAAATCTAAAATATTTTTTAAAAATAAAATAAACTAAGAATAAATACCAATGTTTAACTTTCCCCCTAAGTTGTAAAAATCTACAAATTTAAGACAGTATTTACAAAACTCTGTTAGTTTTGTACATGCCGGCGTACGAAAAATTCTGTTTAGTCCATCAGTTACATAGTAAGAAAATATTGGACACGTATTTTTTGCTTTTTCGAAACATAAAAAAATACATAAATTGTATCACAGTTTAGGAGCGGGGACTCGTGAAATAAAAACTAACTGTAAACTGTACCTAGGCGTAACGTCACGCGATATTTTGGCTCAATGTACCTATCAACACTAGCTTTACTTAGCTTAAAACCAGATGGCGCTGTGTGTAATGTCCACCAATATTTATTATTTATTCCTTTATTATAAAAAAATAAGTTTCCTATTATTATTTATAAATCTATATGACGGACTTATAATTAAAATGTAGTCATTATGCTTATTGTTTTAAACAAAATGAATTTATAAGTTTTTAGATAACCCTAATAGTTCTCATTCTAAAACATGCGAATTTAATGACATGCTTTTGGCCAGTTTTTCCTATTTCAATTTTACTAGCGTGTGTATTTGTATAAACATCAAATCATCTTTTTGTCCGATCTTTGTAGGTTTCCTAGTAGTCCGGATAGAAAAAGAAAATGGGTATTAGCCATGCGCAGGGAGGAGTCGTGGTTTCCCACGAAACATAGCACTGTATGCAGCATACGTCACAAGGCGAATTGTTTTAATATAAACGCGAAAAAACAAAATGAACTTAACAAAGAGTCTGTACCAACTCTATATTTACCTATATTCGTAAGTGTCAAACTTTGCTATTAATTTTAAATCGTAAAAACTATACGCATAAGCGCTTGGTATATTATTGTTTTTATAGTCACATGAAATTACAGTAGTACTATTAAAAGTAGTATTTGAATAAAACAATAATTATAAGAAGTTTTTTTAAATAAACTAACGGCTAATTTAAGCGCAGTGGATTTTGATTCAATAGCCCGATTAGTTTTAGCTCTCTAACGGAAACCTTAATCATGAGCTGCAGGAATTAGGACAAACCACAAAGTTGTATTCCATTTATAATACACACTAGCTTTTGCCAGCGGCTTCGCCCGCCCTAAATTTGGTTATCGTGTGTAGGATTCTTACGGCAACTCCTCAATTATAGAAAAAACCTACTCACACGACGTTCTCTTTCCGTCTATCTCTCTCTCTCTCTTTTTCAAAAATAATAAATAATTAACTACTATAAATTAATAAGCTAATGTATTAACCTCGCGATCTTGGTGCTCCATACAAATTTTGAACCCCAGTTTAGGGGGTGAGTTTTGGAAAATTCTTTTTTAGCGCACACCTACATCATAATAGCTATATGTGTGCTAAATTTCAGATAGACCCGTCGAGTGGTTGGAGCTGTGCGTTGATAGATCAGTCAGTCATAGCTACTTTCGAGTAACGCTAACTTTAAACCGCGACTTTGTTTACGTTGAAGGGGAAAATATTTTTTAAATAATACGTACCGCCCTTCCCCCTCATGACTGCCCGCCGGCCTTGCACATCATAAATGCGCGCGCAGTACTTTATTATTATTTTGCTGCGATTTTATTTTAAAACTGCGATATCTCCTAAGATATTCATTGAAATCGAATGATGTAAATGGCAATTTCGTTTTTAATTAAATACTTGTAGTGAATAACGTATTTATAAGGATAAGGATTAATATCATGTTTATAAAAACACATTCGCAAATAATGCATTATTTTGGAACAAATTTGGTTAGCATAAAAAAGGTTATAGTAAGCCAACCATAAAAGATAGATATATGCTGTGGCGGACTTTTCTTTAGAAATTTTAAAGGGGAACAATTCTGTTACATATGATTTTTGCGTTACTCTCACCGTTTACGCAGTGCACGCAGTGGAAAAAAAAACTCGATTTTGAAACATTCCTCATTGGTGCTCCGCTTCTATTAGTCTTTGCGTGATGATATTTATGCCGATACAACCGAAGTACCTCTTACACCTATTCTTACTCAGGTATTTCCTAATCTATCAGAAAGTAATTATGACGCGCTACCCTCAACTTCATCTTTGCCATCTCTGCCTTCAAATCAACCACTTGAATCCTCTCCTGTCAGCTCACTTTTGACGCGCGCTCAAAAAATGAAACGCAAAGCTCCTGCCATCGTTGCTCGAAAAATATAAAGACAGTGTAGCACAAGAATTAATTTATCTTTTCGTTGGCAAAAAGCACAATTTCAACACAAGGCTGAAATAGCAGGACCTACATTTTTGGAAAATGTACCATCTGATTGGTCACCTTTAGATTATTTTTATAGATTTTTTACTGAAGACTTATTAGATATTATTACCACTCACACAAATTTATATAGCGTACAAAGAACAGGAAGATCCATAACAGTTTCAAGGGAAGAAATACTAGACTGTTTGGCAATAAATGTCATCATGGGTATAATAGTTTTGCCATCATACAAAGATTACTGGCAAAAGTCCTTTCGTTATGCAAAGGTAGCAGATGTAATATCACTAAAAAGATTTAAACAAATCAGGCGATTTTTACATTTTACCAATAATTCTGAAGCCGATATATCAGATAGATATTATAAACTACGTCCTGTAATTGATCGCATTTGAACACAGTGTTTATCCGTAGAAGAAGAGAATGCTTTTAGTATCAACGAAATGGTTATAACGTACAAAGGGAAGAAAGCAGGAAGTCGTCGTCAATATAACCCAAATAAGCCTTGTAAATGGGGTTTCAAGAACTAAGTCAGACCCGGTGTATCTGGCATCATTTATGACTTCTTGCTATACGCGGGATATGACACTTTTAGAGGCATTACATTTACTGAAGAGGAACAGACTATGGGTGTTGGAAGTAAAATAGTTTTAGCTTTATCTAAGATTATTAAAAATAAAGGAAGTGCTGTATATTTTGACAATTGTTTTACTTCCTTGGAGCTAGTATATATGTTGAGGGAAGATTATGGTATATTTAGTTTAGGAAAAATAAGACAAAATAGACTCAAAGATGCTGCTACTGAACTACTAACTGAAAAGGCTTTGAAAAAGAAAGGAAGAGGTGCCTTCTGTCAGGTTGTTTGTAATAAAAATAAACTTAGTATTATCAAGTGGTTTGATAATAAACAGGTCACACTGGTGAGTTCTTATGATGATGCATACCCTGTCAAAAATATAAACCGATTCAGCAAAGAAACAAAATCTCGTGTTGATGTAAAATGTCTAAAAATTGTTAAAGACTATAATCGTCACATGGGAGGTGTCGATTTGGCAGACATGCTGATTGCAATATATCGCACTGGAATAAGATCACACAGGTGGTATATGAATATTTTCTCGCAGCTTTTGGATATATGCATCAACAACGCTTGGCTTTTATGTCGGAGACACAATAAAATAACCAACACCACTAGAAAGCAGGATCGCCTAAAAGATTTTAGGTATGAAATCTACAGCGGCCTACTGAAACGAGGTTGAAACGTTTCAGTGAAAAATTTAGACGCAATTCCCGTCAAAGCAAAAATAAAAAATCCGGTATCTGAACGACCATGCGATGAAGTCCGGTATGACAAATATGACCATTGGCCGCGAATAACCGGATATCAGGGATACGAGTACTGCAAAACTGGCCAGGCAAGTACGATGTGCACAAAATGTAAGGTTCATCTTTGATATGTGAAGAATCGAAACTGTTTTTTGGAGTACCACCGCAAGCAATAGGGTCTCTGAACTATTATATTACAATTATTTTGTAAAAAAAAAATTGTTCAAAAAAGATTTATTTTATTAAACATTTTTACTTCCACCAAGACAGTTATTTTTATTTAAAATCATGTTATTTATAATAATCTTTTGGTTTATGTTAGAAACTACCAGTAACATTCCAACTCTTCCTAAACATAGCAATGTGCAGCATAATATACATTCCTAGAAATACGATAATCACTGTACGTGTCGCAATGTATAGAATATCATATCACGATTTTTTATTTATTTTTTTGATGATTTTTATAGCCCAAAGAAGCTACCCATATACATTTTTTTGCTTTTCTTCAAAAAAGCAATCTTGCCACGATAAGGGTTAATGCAAGTCGTATATAATTTCATTATGCTTCAGCGCGTCTAGCGCTCGATATCTATATCAATTGCGTACAACCCTATTACGCTTCAGATAAGAGTACCTACACATGGCCGTTTGTTGTGTTTATAGGCAACTTAATTGTGTGGGTGTGTACCCTCCCCGCCAGAAACGGTAGAAACCATAGACATAGGATTTTTCAATACGTTCAAAAGACCAATAAAGCGTGGGAGCGAGAAATCCAAATTAAGTGCATAGTGCCCATGAGAAAATGAGATAGAAGAAAATGGCAGAATGTGACAATAATAACATTGATAAATAAGCGGCGATATCGGCGGGTCTAATTATAGCGATTGGAATTTCCTGTTTTCTTCCTAGAATCCTTGATTTACATTTTAGAATATTTAAATTGAAAATTTGGTATCTATTTTGTGAGCCAATGTGACATTACACGTCACAATAATCCGAATAAATACACGTTTTACCGGTGATTTATGATTTTTTTACTGCTTTGTTGTTAATTATATTTTATCGAATTTATCCGAAAAATTAACGTAAAAATGAATTTGGATTGTAGTTTATATTATTCTCTGGATTTAATACCATATTTCATTGCTAAATCAAGATTTTGGGGGATATTTTGTGTAAAATATGTAATCATTTAGTTACGATAAAGATTGACTTAGAACTGACGTCATGCGTATCGATATCAATAATAAAGTCTATTACGAGTTCTTTTTGCGGCAAAGATATATACGTTTGACGGCTCCGTGGCTCTGTTGGTAGTGAAGACTATCTACGGAAACGAGGGGTGCAGGTTCAATCTCCGCACAAGAAAAAAAAAGACCAATAAAGCGTGGAAGCGAGAAATCCAAATTAAGTGCATAGAGCCCGAGACAAAATAAGACAGAAGAAAATAGGTGCCTACGTCAATGTCTCCCGCGATAAGATCCGGTAAGGTCGTCATTTGTTTACTATGATTGGAACTTTCTTTTTTCTTTCTGTAATCCGTCATTAATATTTAAAATATTTTTTAGATACAAAAGCTGTCTTCTAGTGTGAGCCAATGTTTATTTACAAGACGGAATAATCAGAATTACTGCATTGTTGATTGAATACTTTATCTAATACAGCTCAAAAATCAACGAAAAAAACCATTTGAATCGTAGTTTACATGTTTTTCTACAGACTTGATACCATATTTCGTTGCTAAATCAAGATTTGGAAGATATTTTGTGTAAAATATGTAATCATTTAGTTACGATAGGGATTGACATAGCGCTGTCGTCATGCGTATATATAATAAAGTCTATGAGAAGCTTTAACTGCGGCATAAATAGAAACACGTTCATTAAAATTATGATAACAAAAGTATAAAATTATATAACCACAAGTAAGCGAACATAGCGTTTCTCTTAAGGCGAATGGATTGTGTTTTAAAAAATCCTGGATTAACATACAAACTATGAATTTTGTAGGTAACTATGGTGTCTTGTGCTGTGAGTAAATGTGAAGTCACAACAGATAATAATTCGAATAAGTACACATTTCAGAGGTAAATCATGATAATTTTTACTGCATTGTTGTAATATGCATATTTTATCAGTTTTAGTTGAGAATTTTACGAAATAAAAAACAATTTAAATCATAGCTTGCATTTTTTTTGTCTAGATTTACTGAGTACCATTATTTCGTTGTTAAATAAGGATTTGGAGAGTATTTTGCGTATAATTTTGTGTAAATATGTAGACATTAAGTTACCATAGAGCTTGACAAGATGGCGACCGACGGCATCAGTATCGATATATGTAATTATACATGTATAGAATATTAATAAGATAATTATTCATAGCCATCCAAAGATAATCGCACATTTGGCCACATCGTACGCGCCGTTCGAGCCACATTTATAGAATCAGTATGAAATGCAATATGTATTACGCGCACGGTGGGGGTGAATTGTAAGAGGTTGCATAATGAAAAATAATATAAAATCCTTGGTTTTTATGACGGTGTTTTGGTCACCAAAAGTCTACATACAAATAGTTTCTATATTTAATGTTCTTATAGTTTCAGTATTACTAAATAATGTTAAATTTAGATAATTTCAATAAAAAAAATTGAGACGTATCAATTAAATTTGGTTTTTATTCTTTACAATTACTCAAACAAAATTCTCTCAACTGGTACTTTCTCCAACGAGCTTACTGATATAGAGGCTAGAAGTGCTAACTACACGTCCGAACTGATATTCCGTCTCAGTGGATGCGCCTCTTGGTACCTTTGACCACTCTCTCGCCCGAAATCAAGTGTCATGCACACTAACCGTTTCCTCTGCGCCAGTTAATTGGCGTTGTATGTGGCATTATAAGTCAGCAGATTGTGATGGATTGCGAGATTTTTATGCATCGTACCCGTGGCGGCAGCTCAGAAGATCCTCACATCTGCGCAGCCGCAGTCACAGAGACAATCTTCGCTGGCATGGAATGTTACATTTCTAACCCTCGAGTCAAAAAAAGACCTTGGTTTAATAGGTCTTGTAAAGAAGCTAAAATTCTCAAGCAAACTGCGTATGAGGCTTGAACCACGGTTCGAACAATAAGGATCTGAATACGTCTGAATTAAAACGTAAATTAAATGCTGCCTCGAGGTTCAGAAAGAAAGTAACCGCCAGAGCTAAGTTCCAATTCATCGGCAAAATAGGTGGGCGACTTGCAAGCTATCCCTCTGGGAGTCGTGCTTTCTGGTCGCTTGTTAAGCTGCCAAGGGAAACTGTTGTCAGTGGTCGTTACCACCACAGCGAAAAACCGATTCTCCCATAGTGCTAGAGAGAAAGCCGATTTACTGGGCAGTCTCATTGCCTCAAACTCGAATATCAATAACGAAGGAGCTGTACCGCCTACTTTACCGTGATGCGGTAAGACTATGCCAGAAATCTCCATAGCACAGTGGGAGGTCCGGTGGGCGTTAAGCGTTTCAGGATTCAACACAATAAAGACACAAGTCTGCGCGTTCACCGCTAAGAAAATCCCATTTACTGTGGTCCTACAATTCCAGAACACAGCACTTACCATCTCCAAGTGTATTGGGATCTTTGGCGTTGACATATCCAGCTATATCCAGTTTGGCGACCATTTGGAAACCAAGGTGAAGCTGGCGTTCAAGAAACCAGGAGTACTCAACAGAGCGAAGCGATACTTCACTTCAGGGCAAAGGTTGTTGCTTTAGAAATCACAAGTCCGGCCCCATAGGGAGTACTGCTGCCATCTCTAGGCGGGTGCATCTGGATACCAGCTTAACCCTTTTGATTCGGTTCAACGACGAGCAGTAAGAATCTTCGACGATCCTAAACTCACAAGTCCTATCGAACCTTTAAGTCTGAGGAGAGATTTTGCCTCCCTGTGTGTGTTCTACAGCTTGTATAATATGTTCTGTGTTTTGAGGAATTGTTTGAAATAATTTCCACAGCTACTTTCTACCATCGCTTCGCTCGCCATCGACAGTGAATTCATTCTTACTCTTCGTAACCTAAATGGTCACAAACAATACGGTTTGAGAGGAACTTACTCCCGCGAATGCTTAAGTTGTGGAATAAGCTCCGTGCTGAGGTTTTCTCGAGGGACTACTATATGGGGTTCTTTAAGAAGAAAGTGATTAGATTTTTAAATTTCCTATAAGACGTGATTATAGTCCTAATAGTTTAGGTTCTAATGGTTTGTTTACACTCTTGCATTCAACGCTATGTTATTGGGCACATGCACGAGCACAAGCGTGTAAACAGTTTGCTTTGTCCGACAACGTGTTCCGAGGCTGCGTAGCGCGAGTGTAAACGCGACATAGGTAATATTTAATTTCACCAGCGCGCTAGTTTGCAATTATTTTGTGCAGGTAAAATTATCGATAGTGTTGTTTGACAACACTATTCCACTCACACATTTGCAAATTTTTTTCTGTTTCGTTTTTCATTTGGCATGGTTGATTTTGTACATTCTATATCTATGGTTGAAACGGATTTCATACAGTTGCTAAATCATTTCGCGTCCATTTCTATAACGTCCTTGCTCATTAATTATCTTTTATTGCAATCGGGTAAATGGTAAAATAGGAACACACTAGTCTTTATTTTTATAGTCGGTATATTAGATTAAATATAGTAGGTATTTTAAACTCTCCAAAATTATTTTGTACATATTAAATTGCAAAATCCTCTCCAATCGCGCGCGTGATTACATTTAAGACAAGAATATGAATATTTATAAAGAAATATACTTGTATTATGGCAAATTATCAAGTTCAGTAATGTCATCCACCTTCTTCACTCACTTACACTTGCAGTTGGGGATACCAACAATGATTGTCATGAGGTGTGAGCTTATAAATGTGATACAGTTGCCGTTCATCAGTTCCAGAGGTGGAGACGACTCGACGACGGCAGTGACAGTGACAGCCTGACACCATTGTGGCTGACAAACAAGTGACAAATGACAGGTGACAAATGACCGGCGCGTCAGCGGCATGTCATTAACGTCATTACCGTCATTACCCTGCGTTCGGGGAACTTTTTAATTATTCGTCGCTGTCTTTCAGCGCTTTGTGTTTGTGCCACACGTCGCTGATCTATTGAGTTTTCCTTTTGTTGTGATTTTCTTCGTACGCCTATTGTTGTGCGATAATGGAATTAAGTGATGGAGCGAGTTTGTTAAACAGGACCTTCGAGGAAATGTCAAACATCATTAGGGATGGTCGGTTTATAGATACCTATTGCACATTAGTTTACAAGTTTATTTAAGTATTGGTTAACTTGATTTCAGTGTAAAAGTGTAAATAACCATATTTTTATATTGAATTGCATTTCATTGTTAATAGGGCTTAAACCGGCATTGAAGAATATAAAAATAACCAGTTCTACATAACACAGGAACATGTTTTGTGACCTTTTTATAATGTATATCTGTTTATACTGCGCGCCATGTAAGTTTCTGCGTGGCGGTGGCACCACTGTGACTGAGATTAACAAAACAATAAACGATAGAGCAAGAATTCCGTGCGGAAACGCACCGCATCAAATCTGTAGCAAAAGTAAGCTGTAAAGCGGACTTATTGACAAAAAATTCGACTGCGGTGCGTTGGAGTAAGTACGGGTATGGGGTAACATCGGCTCATTTTCATTTTCTGCTAAACTATACAAAATTAACTAAGACGCCATATACTGTAGTTTTCCACCGCAATCTACCGCCCACAGCGCTCTGCCGGTGTAGACTCAAATTGCAACGTGTTTTGTGCAACAAGTGCTTTTTGAAGATTTGTTCGGTGATCCGGTCTTACCCCGAATTCAGTAACTTGGAACATATGTAATACATACACACTTGTGTAACGAAGAGGTAAAAAAGCATTTTAATCAAAGTGACTTTATTCTCAAGAAACTAAAGTGATTTTAACACAAAAATGAACAGCAATCTGAAAACCATTTGCTAACATATTGTTTTGCACTGAAATTATTATTAATTATAGATACATAAAAGATGCACAGTAAGGGCCATTGGTTTAACTAAATTAAGGAGCACGCGCTTCTTATTTTGTGATATTATTATTATTATTTAGTTAATTAAAGAAGTATATTGTTAGGTTAAAGATGAGACAACTTAGCATTAAAAATATTTCTAATTGGTAGTAAAAAAATAAAAAAGGTTTGTAATTTCGTTGAAAATCGTTCCGCCTTAGGTACCTTAGGTACAATGTTTCGCCTTGAAGTCGATAGCCAATTCCCTCTAAAGCTGACATACTGACAGAACATTAAACTATAGTTTCTTTCCTACCAACAGAACTCTTTTACCTACCTTTATTAATTTTTTTTTAATCAACTTAGGGATATAATTAATATAAGTCTGCTTTAGGGACTTATTTTTTACTTTTTGGTGGATTTGAATTTTTTAATTTTAAATTTTTGGTTGGGAGTACCAACATAACAACATACATATTTAATAATTTTATTATTATAAAGAATGGGATTTTTCAGGAATATTATGGTCTTAAAAGGTTGCCAATGCGCAAGTATAGCAAAAAAACTTTGATCTGTTACAAAATCTGCTTCCATGTAAGACTGCTGACTAAACGCAGATCAAACATTCAAAGAAGAATATTAGAATAAATTTAAAGTCAACAGCTCCATTCACTCAGCATAATAGTGTTTATATTTTTTAAAGAGACTAAACGTTTTTTATTTTTGTCAAAATAAGTCCGATGTGTGATAAAGTTTTCGTCACAAGTAGTAATCCTGCTTTAAAAACATTTAGGCTAGGGTATACCCTATAGGCCAGACCGCGAAATTACGCCGTTTTTGTGCAAATTACCTTACTGAATGATTTTCATTAATTGTATTTAATGAAATAAAAAATCCATTGTTTAAACACTTGTGCAAATTTTTAAAGCGTGTTTTGCATTTGCTTGTAAAGAAAATTGGTTAAATAATTAGAATACCTTGTTATCTAGGGCATAGACTCTAAGATGTAGTAAAAAGTAAAAAAATATAACTACAAAACGGTAATAACGAAAAAGTTTCAAGGCGTCATTACGGTATAAATTACTTAAGAAGTATATAACATATATATCTCATACCGAATATGACATTATCTAATGATTTATAGTGCATTTACATACAAAACGTAAGAATTACAGAAATTAGCTTTCTGGCCTATATCGCCCTCTTAACTACAGACATATTATAACTATATTCAAATATTGGTATAATAGCTTTTGTTTTCTTAATTAATATGCTTTAATTATTCTAATTTCTCATTATGTTAATCAGAATAAAACTTGTTTTTTTTTTTAAATATTATTGCAACTGAAAGTAGCTATATTTGAACACGGTAAACTAGATGTAGGTTAGTACATAATAAGAAAAATAGATTTAAAATCTTTTATAAGTAATTGTTAAACACTAGGTATCTGAAAGCATCACATATCACAACTAAAATAATATGTTGTGCATAGAGCTAGACTGCAGCCTTACGTGTTTTATATGTTTATATGTTTATGTGTTCTACAGAAAATCTCCAAAGGATGAAGCGGTAAAAACACATATCAACAATAACTTCTATTTTATGGAATCACAAAGTTTCTCTTTCACACAAGGAACGTTTGGGACCTTTGAAAAAATATACTTATCTAATAACAATGATTTTTTTGTCATTATTGGATAGTTTTCCCCAATTACTGGGTCTATGAATTTCTAAAATTGGTAGTCCGCACATTCATGGAACTAGATTCTTACTTATGTTACAAAACCAATTATTACAAGATAATTATAACATTCGTACTAGGTAGAAAAAATACTTTTTACAATACCTCTGACTGTGGTTATTGAGAAGTCACTAATGTCTATTAATGAGGTATTTTTTATCTTGGATAAATTGTTTTTTTTTTAACTTTATCGATATCTTTAATTTCTGAAAATATTAATAATGGTTATATCTTTTTTAAAGGGTTAAGCATTCAACTACATACACGCAACTTGTAACATGGAAATGCATTTTCTAAACCATATCTAGTTAAAGTTAAAAAATTAAAGTCGTCCTTTAGTAATTAAAGGTGATCGAATATGTAAAATTAATGAAACGTGTGAGGTGGGTGATAATGTATCAGTTCCCACGAGAGGCATCCGTCGCGGCGCCGGGACGCGGCTGGACGGGACCTGTCCGGGCTGGACTCCGAGGACCCGAGATGGATCACTCCGGACGAGCTCACACTCTACTTTGATTATAATTGATCTATCTGAGGTCACAGCTAGGTTCTCAGAGGTGATATACTAAGAAATGCGGGCTAATCTAAATTAAATATGACAGTAATAATATCAATCATATTTATTTTCGTAAACCTTTCACCGGCTCGTGGCTAATAAAAATTACCATATCTCTCCACCTGACATTTACTACTTTAAAGTAATTTCCAAAACTCTATTCATAATATCTAACAAATATAATTGTTATACTATCAGTGATGGGTGAAATAAATTAAGTAAGCAAACAATAAGGATTTCCGTAACATCAGTACAAGGTCCACATAGCTCAACACCGAATAAATAAATAAGGTAAGCAAACCATAAGGAATTCCGTAACATCAGTACAAGGTCCACCTAGCTCAACACCAAATAAAAAAATTAGGTAAGCAAACAATAAGGATTTTCGTAACATCAGTACAATGTCCACATAGTGCAACACCGAATAAATAAATAAGGTAAGCAAACAATAAGGATTTCCGTAACATCAGTACAAGGTCCACATAGCTCAACACCGAATAAATAAATAAGGTAAGCAAACCATAAGGATTTCCGTAACATCAGTACAAGGTCCACATAGCTCAACACCGAATAAAAAAATTAGGTAAGCAAACAATAAGGATTTCCGTAACATCAGTACAATGTCCACATAGTGCAACACCGAATAAATAAATAAGGTAAGCAAACAATAAGGATTTTCGTAACATCAGTACAAGGTCCACATAGCTCAACACCGAATAAAAAAATTAGGTAAGCAAACAATAAGGATTTCCGTAACATCAGTACAATGTCCACATAGTGCAACACCGAATAAATAAATAAGGTAAGCAAACAATAAGGATTTTCGTAACATCAGTACAAGGTCCACATAGCTCAACACCGAATAAATAAATAAGGTAAGCAAACCATAAGGATTTCCGTAACATCAGTACAAGGTTCACATAGTGCAACACCGAATAAATAAATAAGGTAAGCAAACAATAAGGATTTCCGTAACATCAGTACAAGGTCCACATAGCTCAACACCGAATAAATAAATAAGGTAAGCAAACCATAAGGATTTCCGTAACATCAGTACAAGGTCCACATAGCTCAACACCGAATAAAAAAATTAGGTAAGCAAACAATAAGGATTTCCGTAACATCAGTACAATGTCCACATAGTGCAACACCGAATAAATAAATAAGGTAAGCAAACAATAAGGATTTTCGTAACATCAGTACAAGGTCCACATAGCTCAACACCGAATAAAAAAATTAGGTAAGCAAACAATAAGGATTTCCGTAACATCAGTACAATGTCCACATAGTGCAACACCGAATAAATAAATAAGGTAAGCAAACAATAAGGATTTTCGTAACATCAGTACAAGGTCCACATAGCTCAACACCGAATAAATAAATAAGGTAAGCAAACCATAAGGATTTCCGTAACATCAGTACAAGGTTCACATAGTGCAACACCGAATAAATAAATAAGGTAAGCAAACAATAAGGATTTCCGTAACATCAGTACAAGGTCCACATAGCTCAACACCGAATAAATAAATAAGGTAAGCAAACCATAAGGATTTCCGTAACATCAGTACAAGGTCCACATAGCTCAACACCGAATAAAAAAATTAGGTAAGCAAACAATAAGGATTTCCGTAACATCAGTACAATGTCCACATAGTGCAACACCGAATAAATAAATAAGGTAAGCAAACAATAAGGATTTTCGTAACATCAGTACAAGGTCCACATAGCTCAACACCGAATAAAAAAATTAGGTAAGCAAACAATAAGGATTTCCGTAACATCAGTACAATGTCCACATAGTGCAACACCGAATAAATAAATAAGGTAAGCAAACAATAAGGATTTTCGTAACATCAGTACAAGGTCCACATAGCTCAACACCGAATAAATAAATAAGGTAAGCAAACCATAAGGATTTCCGTAACATCAGTACAAGGTTCACATAGTGCAACACCGAATAAATAAATAAGGTAAGCAAACAATAAGGATTTCCGTAACATCTGTACAAGGTCCACATAGCTCAACACCGAATAAATAAATAAGGTAAGCAAACAATAAGGATTTTCGTAACATCAGTACAAGGTCCACATAGCTCAACACCGAATAAAAAAATTAGGTAAGCAAACAATAAGGATTTCCGTAACATCAGTACAATGTCCACATAGTGCAACACCGAATAAATAAATAAGGTAAGCAAACAATAAGGATTTTCGTAACATCAGTACAAGGTCCACATAGCTCAACACCGAATAAATAAATAAGGTAAGCAAACCATAAGGATTTCCGTAACATCAGTACAAGGTTCACATAGCTCAACACCGAATAAATAAATAAGGTAAGCAAACAATAAGGATTTTCGTAACATCAGTACAAGGTCCACATAGCTCAACACCGAATAAATAAATAAGGTAAGCAAACCATAAGGATTTCCGTAACATCAGTACAAGGTCCACATAGCTCAACACCGAATAAAAAAATTAGGTAAGCAAACAATAAAGATTTCCGTAACATCAGTACAAGGTCCACATAGCTCAACACCGAATAAATAAATAAGGTAAGCAAACCATAAGGAATTCCGTAACATCAGTACGAGGTCCACATAGCTCAACACCAAATAAAAAAATTAGGTAAGCAAACAATAAGGATTTCCGTAACATCAGTACAATGTCCACATAGCTCAACACCGAATAAATAAATAAGGTAAGCAAACCATAAGGATTTCCGTAACATCAGTACAAGGTCCACATAGTGCAACACCGAATAAATAAATTCGGTTTAATTCCAGACAAGGGGCAACCAGTATTGTTACAATTTGTTAGTTGTAAAGTTGTCTCAACTCTGGTTTGTGTTCAGCACGATTGTGGGGCGGAATACCATTGGTGAAACGTCGATGTTACATCTATAATCACCCCTTAGAAGATAATTATTATGATGGTATTTATTTACAAAATAAAAGACACAAAATGGTTTAACTATCAAATTGAAAATTTAAGAAAATGTTTATTTCAACATCATTCAGATTTATGATTTAAAAATATAGGACAAACTTCGTAGATAAGTAACCCATTTAGATTTATTTTCCATTTATTAGAACAATTGTCACTTAGATGGTATTTCAGAAGCCTCTCTCCAAAATATCTTCAAAAGAAACAAACCTTTACTTGCATACCGTAAATTGGTTTCTTGTATAGAATTCATTCAAATGTATTATTCCCATTTATAAAGGTTTGAGCCTATTATTTTAATAACGGTAGGTAATACATTTCTTCCATTGCTGCGAGCTATTTCAACCTCCGGAACGCGAACTTTTACAGTGTCACCTATTTTAGCCACAGCATATTTTGGCGTTAAATGCATCAAGCATCTAATTAGCTTTTTTCCGCAAATTACTTTAAGCCCGTTTTCTAATATCCATTACATTTTCTTTCCTATTCTTTACATTTGGCTTAAAATTGAGAATTTGGAATTTTCTGAATTTGTCACCTCACCATTCTTTCGCACTGTGTATTATTATTTTAGCGGGCTCTGATTAGTTAAAGCGTGTCACATATTAGTTCCTGCCCTCCGCGCCCTGTCAAATGTACCTAAATTAGCAATTTATCGCAAATTATAATTACGTAGCAATATTCATAATGACCAGACACTATGATAAATATTGAAGCTTAAATGTTGTTAAATACATTGACCGATTTGACATGTCATTATTCATACTTCCCGGTCATTGTAAAGAACGCCCTTATTTATTACTTGGTCCATAACACATATATTAGTTAGTTACATATACATTTTACTATTTTTACCTTTATTATTGGAGTCTTGCAGTAGGACCAATACCAATACCAATACCAATACCAAGGCTTGTGGTGCAAGATCAAGACCAAGACCATGACTAATGGTCCTGGTGCAGGACGTAAGACGAGACTTTACTTAGTCCTATATTCCTTATACCTATAGGGAAAGTAATACGATTTTTTTGTGCTTATTTTAATTTTTGTATTAAAATATGACCAAAATCAACAAAGCTACAAATCATGGTTCACAAAGATACATGTCTCGGACGTTATTTCTTTGTTCTCTTTTACTCGAGCTATAAAGAACTTTTTTTTGTTTCTTAATTTTTAATTGCGTGCCCTAGTCAAATTATTAAAATAAAAATAGAATAAAGTAAAAGTCTAGGTCGTTTCTGTATATCATGAAATAATGAACATAGGTTTACATTGACCCATGTCGCTTCTGTATACCATACAATAATGTATATAGGTTTACAACGACTCGGGTAGCTTCTGTATACCATACAATAAAAAACATAGGTTTACAATGTCGCTTCCGCATACCATACAATAATAAACATAGGATTACACCGACCAAGGTCGCTTCTGTATATCATAGGATCCTAGACATCGTAAGCTATAAAGAGACATATAACTCGTGACTATAACAATATGTAAAATTTTAAATTCAAATTGTTGCTCTATATCAGAATCTGAGGGTTTTTAATATAAAGACAAAGGCGTCAAGGCTCACCTTGTGCCAGCAGTTCGGCACGATTACCCCGAACCATCAGCAGGAAAGCGACGTAACCTCGCAGAGCAGTCGGGTAGGGAGGGAATCAATTATAATTTCCATCAGATTGAGGCGTGTACGACTGGTTTATAAATGGCCGTAGAGAAAAATTATATTCATGCCATATGCGTACAACTGCAAGTGCACCTGGCTTCCATTGCACGTGCACGACACCCGATTTTTTTTTATTTCACAAAAATCCCAACGAAATTGCTTGTACCTACGAATAAGTGTGATCTAGGCAACGAATTTACTAAACTATTACTAGACTAGTATTGTATCATATTTATAATCTGTGTCTACTAGAGGACATCATCGACTCCGTAATTAGATTGCTAACCTTTTTTGAAAGAAGAGATAAGGTTTCGCGACAATCGATGAATTTCATAAGTCATTTCAAATGCGCAATGTATATCTTATTTCTCTGGATTTCAAACGAGAAATGTTAGCTGTCATTGTACGGAATCGAGCCGCATGTCACCGATCTTAGTTTTCTTAAACACTTTCGAATCGTCAAGTAAATTAACTACAACTAGCTTTACAAACTAATTACAATACTGTTTTATTGCGTGCGTACAATATGTACTCTTTGTAAAATTACAAACGAAACATAATATTATAGTGAATCAACTAATAAATACATGTTTTGTATTGAAACACTTAATTATCAAAATTTACAAAACTATTTAGTTTGATTTAAAAAAGTAAAACAAAATTCAGGTAATATTTCAATTGCCTATTGTTTTTCAGATTGCGTGATACGTTAAAAGTGTTCAATTATTCTGTGACGGGATTAAAAGTAACTGCCGAATAAACTGACCTTACACTATTTACAGTTTTTTTATATATACTTTATCAGTACCTAATATTGGATTGCTTACATATATTTCTGCATTTAACCCACAGTCTAAGTATTAAGACTACATAACACTAAACTAAACTAAAGATATTATTAAGACTCTGTTTGAGATAATGAGTTCTGAGCAATTAAGTACACCGACACAATATTGTTTAAATTATTAGTAAATTGGTAGATCGTTTACTACCGTCTGAACTGAACTAGTTACAACTGTGTCTCGGCCGGTGCGCGCTATCGCCTTCCGTATAACTTGTTTATTAGTGGGCGCTCACTTTCGTACTTCTCATAAACTTATTTAACTCTGTCACAACTACTAATAAATAAATAAATAAATAGGTATTCATACACATATTAATTATATACTCAAATACATATACATGCACATATTCATATAAACACACAGACATATATTAATACATATATATTAATAAACAAAAACATATAAAAAAAACTATACATAAATTAACATAGATATCTGATGCAATTCGAATTCAAATTCAAATTCGATATAATTTATTCAGTTTAGGCTACAATAATTGAGCACTTATGAATGTCACTACGCCATCGGTTCGTAAGTCTATTGGTCGGGAGACCTTGTACCGAGAAGAAACGGCAAGAAACTCAGCAAGGGCATTTCTTTTCTCCCTTTCTCTTACAGCGTCCAATTAAAATACCCTCCCTATCATCAAAAGACACTTTCCATTAGAAACATAAAAAACATGAAATAAAAGGCACAAGCACAACATAAAAAAGTATCTAATATAAAAAAAGACTGTTATGTATTCATCACTAAGAAATAATCAATGTCTTACAGTATTAATAACAAAACAAAAAAGTAAGACTAAATACTAAGAATACAAAGAAGTTTGCAAGAGCAGACCAGCCTCCACAAGCGGCACCCGTTCACGAGTATGACACATGAATCAGCCATCGCTTCGCTCAACCATTTTTTAGAGAACGTAACGACCCGACACACACGCCACCACCGCAGAGACACTTTGAGAGAGCATGACACACTCAAGGAACTCCAATAAAACTTCGATTGTACTAGTTACAATGTGTGTAGTAAAGGAACAAAATATAAGAGTAGAAGATTGGAAGGTTCGTAATGCTTTACTACCGAGAAGAACCGGCAATAAACTCAGCAGTTAATCTTTTATACATCATATAAAAATACAATATAGCCTTACACTAGGTAATAACATAATATACAATGTTTTAATTTAAAAAAATATTTAAAATGCCCCAATAGAAATCAATTAAGTTCTAATTTTCCTAGCATTTTTATCATTTATGTATTCATCAACTTTGTAATAGCTTTTTTTCATTAAACTATCTTTGACATATATTTTAAATTTATTTGGGGGTAAATTAACCACATGTTCTGGAATTTTATTGTAGAAAAATATACTTTGTATTGCGAAAGAGCTATGTACCTTCTGAAGACGACATTTTGGAACTACCAATCTATCCTTATTCCTTGTATTAACACTGTGGAGGTCACTATTTTTAGCAAATAAGTGACAATTTTGGCGTACATACATTATACAAGCGAAGATATATTGGCAAGGAACAGTTAAAATATCAATTTCCCTAAATAGTTCCCTAAGAGAAATTCGAGGTCCTAATTTATAAATTGACCGTACTCCTTCTTTTGCAAAATAAAGACTGTATCAATATCAGCTGCCTTGCCCCAAAGCAAAATGCCATAAGACATGACGGAATGGAAATAGCTAAAGTAGACCAAGCGAGCAGTGTCAACATCTGTAAGCTGCCTAACTTTTCTAACTGCATAGGCAGCCTAATCCTCGTTCGGCCGCCCGATAGCCGCGAGTGCATCACACAAAGACGCACATGTACCTACATATATACACACACACACACATTCAAACAGACATCGCACATCTGAAAGTGGCCCAGCTTCCACACCACAACCTGGTAACAAATGCACATCATTTAAACTACCATCACTTCGGAAACTAGCTTACGGGGAGAAGAAGCGACAAGAAACTCCCGAATGTACACCTGTTACCAATTTGAATGTTGGTACAGTTTAAGCATGATGAAGCATTGAATATCTATATTTATGTATAACTAGCATTTTCCTACGACTTCGTGGACTACTACAATGCATAAAACGTACTTACCTGTAAAGTCAAAACGAAAAAAATTTTAATTTTATTTTAAAACCACAGGTGCTTTGAGTTGCACTAGGGAAGTTCGGCGAGTAGAAACGAAACATCTCAACCGCATATTAGGTACGAAGGACTACACAATAGGATCAGAGTTGGCTATCCGTCATTGGCTTGCTCCATGACTACCATTACTCCCCGTCATCATCCCGGTGGAAACCCATCGAGTGCGCGTGCAGTCATTACGTCGACCAATCAGCGTGCGGCGCGGGCGCTCTGGGGCGCTCCCTGCCGCGTGGTTTATACCGCGCACCCGCACGAATATATCACAAGTGGATACTGAAAGGGTTTTTTTACAAACGTATCTCGTATTCGTCATCGTTAAACTCGACGTCGGAGGCTGACCAATAAATAATAACGCGGGAAAAAGAGTTATTTATAAAAATGTCTTGTCACTATAGTTTTTTTTTGAGGCTGCGTTCGTTTCTTGACACGGATTTGTGGAAATGAATACATTTAGTTTCAATATTGACCTATAAGTTTGATTTGGCGATTTCGGTTCTCATGCTCTTGGATATAAAATTTATATTTGTTGGAATGACTGGTTTATGTGGGGTTTATATTTGTTGGTGGAATGTGATAAGTCGCATGACTGAGAGCCATAACGTCCTTTTTCTGTAATGAAAATAAACATGGTCGTGTAACAGATTCATCTCAAAAATTATTTCGGATAGAGAGTAATGTTTTGATCAGGTTATGTGTATATAGGTATAGGAATGGTTATGTTTACTTATGTTCAGATTGGTAGATAAGAAAAAACATACCTATTAACAGATTAGATAATAATATATACCTATTGAAATGAAGGATTTATAAAAATTGCGCTAAAATGACAGAATATTTACAAGAACAATGTATTCCATTAACGAATATGTACTTATGATAGTATGTGCTAATTATAGTATGTGCTAATGATAGTATCACGAATGGTGATAGATAACAAGGATAGCTAAGTTTAAGCAAGATAAGCTAAGCGCAATCCGCACCGCATCCGTGAGGACTATGGCCCAAATCGCCCTCGTGCCCCAACAGTAGGGGACATGAGGCTGATAAGGAAAGACGCTATAAGGGTCATCTTACCGACTGTCCAAGAATTTATAAAAATGGTTCGGTAGCTTTTGTCCAGCAGAAATATGTTATGTATATGCATAATTATAAGATCCATAGTGCACATTACCCCCGTCCCGCAAGGCGAGGTGTTGTCTCCGACGCTATTCCTACAATAATTCAATATGTCCGATTTAACCCAACCCAGTCACAAGTCAGCGCGTTTTAGTTCCAGAATTCCAAAACACTCCCGATATCGCCAAGAGCATTGAGATCTTTGATGTTGACGTCTGCAGCAGCGTTCAGTTCGACCTCATCCAAAAGATAAGTTCAGAAGTTGGGGATCAGGTTCCAACAGCATGGAATACTTCTGCCATCACTGGACGGAACCAAAGATAACTTATACGTCTAGATACCGTGTCCGAAACAATATCCAACGGTGTGTTGCGAGCCATTTTCCTATCGATGTGTGTGTGAATCAGGTAATACGACTCTAATTTTTACATCTGCGTAATTTCGGTGCTACCAACCTTAAAGTGATTACCCCGAATTGGGGTGTTCTTACTTTTATTCGGTACTACAATTTATTTTCACTTTCGATGACCCCCTCTGGTGACACATTATTTTGAGATAGAAGGTAAGTCTGATACGAAGGTGGCAATCTGCTGACCATGGCCATGGATTGCATTGTTATACTGCAATTAATAATAAATAAATAAATTAAAAAAAAAATAAAAAAGAAATGTTAAAACCTTAAAGTATGTTCCAAATATTTTATACTGTAGTGCTCAAATATAGATGGATGAACAAAATAAAATCCGTCCTTCTCTGCTATAGCATCCGTGCGCGCTCTGTACGTTATTCATAGGACCCACCATATGACAACAGCCGTGTTTTGTTGAAAATCACAGAGCCATGGAAATCCTTTTGTTTGCCAAATGTCAAGAAATAAAATAGCTGTTGATTATTTTTAAAGAACATCCACTGTTCTACCTCCTGAGCATGTGGAGCCAATGCGTTAAATGCGGACTGTAAGTGCCGCCAAATTTAACATAGAGCGCATTCATTTGTAGTCAACAGATAGATGGAATGCGCGCGTAGAGAGCGTAGAGCACATTCAATGCGTAAATATTAGAATTACTAAATTTCTTTTGCGGAAGCGATATTGCTGATATTGTTAGAGCAGCCCGCAGGAAGCAGATCACAATGCTATTGTTTAAATGTGTACAATTTTCTCAATAAACATTTATTATGAATCTTATACTCGCTAGTTTTGTTAGTTACAGTGTCATTTAATTACAACCGGAACAACGGCGCCTATTTTAAAAAGCCCTCATAAATTTTTCAATTTTTGCTTTTATATTTTTATTATTAGTTAGGAAACCCGCACATAACACATATTCTGAGAAAATTTCAGTCTTTTGCCTACTTCGGGCTTTTTAAAGTTTAGGACCCTTCGGGTAGGGAAACAATCAGGGAGATTAATTAATAAACTATAGAGTATTTAATTCTCAATTTACATAGGAAATATAAAGACTATTTATAATGTGCACACACACACAATTGCGCGTGTTCGTACACCGTCTTGCTAATACCTAGTATTAGGTAACTAAAGTTGCAATTTTATATGAAGAGTCCAAAGCGCGACGTTAACTTTACAGTTCGTTGTAAAGAATTGATATTTTTTCAATTTATTTATGTATTTTAAGATACGGTAATTAATTAATTTCGTAGTTAATAAAATACATGATATTTACTACTTTTTCTATTGATATTTACATCTAACTGTTAGGTTTGTTTTTTAAACATTGCAGAAGTCCGGGGTAAAGGTTTATGATCTATAGAAGAAACAATATGTCACCCTGTGTCATCAATACATAAATACTTTATCAACCTGAAATAGCGTAATGTTTTAAGTGACGTTAGGTGAAAAATATGTATTGTCGTTTCAGCATTCGCCTTACTAAACTTAGGATGGGAAATGAACGTACCTACAGACATGGCAACACAGACAGAAAAACATTTGTTGTTTGTTTTGCGAATAATTATTTTGAAAACTTAGTTTTTAACGCAAATATAGCAAGCAGATTAGTGTAATAACTTGTGAAGAGTATTTTTTTATCATCAACTTTTTTTTGTACGGTTTTATTGCACAAATCGACAATTTTATTACTTTACCTGGGAGCACAGTTCACGTCAACGCACAGATTACTTATGATGTAGTGTGACGGCAAGTACCTGAAAATTCAGGTACTCGGATCGGCTCGTTTTGTGTGCCCGAACACGGTATCTAGACGTATAAGTCATCTTTGAATAAAACATAAAAAACATATCTATTTATTTATCCCCACTAAGATGTTTCTGATTTTAAATATAATATCAACAGAATTATTTCAATAATCATCACAATACCTACTACCTAAGTACACCGAAAACATCGTTTAAAGGAGTCTATAAAATCCATGAATAAAAAATTGACACTCGAACCATTTGAGTAAGATAGTAATGTCGTCTTGAATGTTCTGGTCATCCCAACAAAATCATTAGGCCCAAAACCTATACTGTGCCCAAAATCAAGTCAGTTTCATTGTATTATATAAATATTTTTTATTGATGTAGACATATGTACGTATGTTTGTAAACAAGAACACAAAGTGTATTCATTGTTATTGAGTTGCTTCACCGTGTACACTCGTACATTTGGCCGCAAGCGATGTCGGTGTTGCCGTTACTATAGACTTGTCGGATATTATAGGTATAAATCAATATGGCGTCTCGTGGCACAATGCGCTCAACAAATTCAATTAAACATAAATTTGTTTTGACGGCTTACCTAATGGTTCTGATAACTTCTGGGCGATTTTCTGAGGCGGGACGACCACTGTTTGTGTGTCACCCACACGTTTTAATCTAACAATGGTTAAATATTTATCCATATACCTAACATTTTACTGCAAAAACCTACCACGATAACATTAAAAATCCGTGAATTTAATTAAAGAATAAATAATAATATAAACATAAAGCATCATTTTTGTTATCTACTTACCTATAGTGCTAGATGGCGCTAGTTGTCTGGAAATTTGTGTATTGGCTGACAATAAAAAGCGAGTGATATCCCTGGTGTTGCAAGCGTCCATAGGCTACGGTGACTGCTTACCATCAGGCGGACCGTAAGCTTGTTTGCCACCTTAGTGGTATAAAATAAAAAATAAAAAAATCACTAATTATATTTAGTTAAATTTTAATTTTTTTTTACGTTCAAGATCGAATCATTTTATTGTGTTAACAATCGATGTATTTCACGACTTTTGTGGATGAATAATATTCGATTAAATATTTTCAGACAAAGCCACAGGAAAACTATACTTACAGATTAAAATTAACTATAGATACAATAATAGAGTACTTATTGGTGTTATTCGAGAAAAGAAGTAAAATTGTTAATATGATAAAACAAACAAAAAGTATATCTAGCAGAGCGTGGTTTCGATCCACGGACCTCTGGGTTATGGGCCCAGCACGCTTCCACTGCGCCACTCTGCTCTTGGTTGCAGGCATGAATTTTTTCATTAATCGTATAATGTAGCTCAGTAAGCTATTTTAACCGCACCGTGTGTCGCGCTGCCCGTCGCCGAAACATGGAAGAGGTTCTAAGTAAATGCGACTGCTTTGTGTATTGGTGTAACATGATATTTAGTTGTTGATTTTGTAGATAAAGCACACGTTATCATAACAAACAGTACACTGTGATAGGAAGTAAGTAGTAGGGATATTTGTGACAGAGACGAGTTGTTGCAACGTCGACTTGGTTGTAACACATCATAATGAATAGAGCTGGAAATGTCACCTTACTATTGATATTTAAAAAAATCGGCCAAGTGCGACTCAGACTCGCGCACGAAGGGATCCGTACCATTATCTATAAAAATTAAATGTCTGTTTTTAGGGTTCCGTACCTGAAAGGTAATTAGGAACCCTATTACTAAGGCTTCGCTGTCCGTCCGTCCGTCTGTCACCACGCTGTATCTCATGAACCGTTATAGTTAGACAGTTGAAATTTTCACAGAAGATGTATTTCTGTTGCCGCTATAACAACAAATACTAAAAAAATTTAAGGGGGCTCCCATACAACATACGTGATTTTTGCTCGTTTTAGTAAATAATAGAACGGAACCCTTCGTGCGCGAGTCCGACTCGCACTTGGCCGATTTTTTATTTTTATATTTGAGTTGATTGAATGAAAGGAAAGTTGCGATTTACGATTTATGACGTATTAAAAAAAAACTAGTTATTAGATCTCGTTCAAACCAATTTTTGGTGGAAGTTTGCATGGTAATGTACATTATATATTTTTTTGGTTTTATCATTCTCTTATTTTAGAAGTTACAGGGGGGGGGGGGAGACATTTTACCACTTTGGAAGTGTCTCTCGCTCAAACTATTCAGTTTAGAAAAAACCAAGTTTCAACAGAAAAAAAGTTACAAAGTTTCGGAAAAAAGTGGCTGTAACATACGGACGGACAGACAGGCAAACAGACATGACGGCGCGCGGCGGCCTGAAACGAGTAGTTATGTAACCAATACTTTCATATTATATTATATGATACGATGCGCAATGGATATATAAGTTTAATTATTTTGTTCATTATTTAACTTTGAGTGCGAGTTTTAAAACTGTGCTATTGGTGTTTTAAAACTATTTGCAAACACTGAGCTTATGGCATTTTTATACTGACACGTCGGATATGTTTGCATGCAACTAAGGATAGGGTTGGCAACCGTACTCTAAAGCAGAATATTGTATTCTATTTCATGTAAAAGAAAACAAAGCAATTCGTCACTCAAAAGCGAAAAATAAAAACTTTATTTGAGGTTCGTACTAAAACATATTCGTAAGGTATTACTTGAAATATAATACTTAATATTTTGTTTGAAATTTACAATCCAATTTTATTATAAATTTTGCACAGACTTTTTTGTTATAAGAATTTTTCAAAATTCATCTTTTGAAGGGTATGAAATGGAAGTCAGAAGTGAGTATGGAAATCCGTATTTTTTGAAGCTAAACGCATATGACTTGTGGTTAATAATTAAGATTGAACTGTTACTCCGTTTTTGGAAAGTTATCCCTTAATAGGAAAAATAGGAGACTGAAACTTTGTATGGGAAATTCGATATTATTTTATCTTCTTATCAGCCACATACGTCCCCAATGTTGGGGCCTACCCTCACCGAGGTTGATTTGGGCCATAGTCCACACGAGGGCTTAGTGCGGATTGTGGACTTCACATACCTCTGCAGTGCAGGTTTCCTCACGATGTTTTCCGTCACCGAAAAGCCAGTGGTGTGAATAATATCAATGAACCTGCTTGCTGCTTTCTTCTATTCATTATTAATCCTTATTCAAATAAGTATGTTATTTACCTTGGTTATGTGATGTAGATTAAATCGATGTAGATATAATCGAATCGAATTTAATTAAGCGCGGCGGGATTTTTGGTAGTAATGGGTAATCTCTTTAAAGAAAAAAGGGAGGAATTGAAAGCACTCAGAAACCAAAACTAATTACCCGTTCACTAATATTACTAATTGTGACTCATTTTCATGCCACTTTCCGTTCCACATCCCGTCTCTACTGTTACCGACCACTCGATGCATGTCGACCGCTGGCGTACGACATATCCCTAAAAAAAAATCGGCCAAGTGCGAGTCGGACTCGCGCACGAAGGGTTCCGTACCATTATCTATAAAAATGGCAAAAAAATCACGTTTGTTTTATGGGAGCCCCCTTAAATATTTCTTTTATTTTAATTTAATTATTAATTTTTAAAGTCAATATAACTAAATATTCTGTGCATATTTTAACCCCTCGCACGCGCAAGGTCCCCATTACGGGGTTTAGGCGTATGAAGCACCTTATTAACTAAATAACCGGACGCGCGAAGTGTCTACTTGTTGCCGATATCAATATCGAGCATAATCGAGCAAAAAAATTACGATTGTTGTATGGGAGCCCCTCAAATATTTATTTTATTCTATTTTTTATTATTTGTTGTTATAGCGGCAACAGAAATACATCTTCTGTGAAAATTTCAACTGTCTTACTATCACGGTTCATGAGATACAGCCTGGTGACAGACGGACGGACGGACGTACGGACAGACAGCGGAGCCTTAGTAATAGGGTTCCTAATTACCTTTCGGGTACGGAACCCTAAAAACAGACTTGGTACAAAATGTTGTTTTTATACGGCAAAAATGGCATACGGCGAAGTGCCTACTTTACTCCATTATTATCCATATGGTAAAACTGCAGAGGCGTGGACCTACTTCTTCTGCTTTTGATTCTGATACATAACATTTTGATCCTTTTTTTTTATAAGGGAGATAACACCCAGCTGAAAAATTATTGATAGATCTGATCACGTTTATAAGCTATTTCGAGACATTATCACGAATAGATGAGACATCTTCTTGCCTTTCTTGAACGATTTTCAACCATCTTACCATACGGCACCAAACCACATCCAAACAGTGAGGCCGACTATAAAGAAGACGTCTTCGGACATCAGTGTCAAACCTCAGTGGACTATGAGAAAGTTGACTGGCAATAGGTCGGTTTTTTTCAGTTCGTCCAAACTTGGTACAAAATGTTGTTTTCATACGGCAAAAATGGCATTGTAGGCACTTTACTCCATTTTTATTTATATGGTAAAACTCCATAGCCATGAAGCTACTTCTGCTCTTGATTTTGATACATTATATTTTGAACCTATTTTTCAATACGGTAGATAACATCCAGCTGAAAAATTATTGCCAGATCTGGCCACGCTTATAAATTATTTCGAGGGTCATTATCAGTAATAGATTGGAAATCTTCTTGCCTTTCTTGAAAGATCCTCTGTGATGAAAAGTTGACTGGCAATACGTGTGTGTGCGTGAGATGTGTGTGTGAATCGACAACGAAATCAGTTCTACAAAACCGTCAAACATTACCTATCCAGCTACAGAAAGGAGTGAAACGGGGGATATCATGTCCTCAAAACAGTTTACAATCGCACTGATTTCTTTAAGTCTTGATAACTGGAAGGGACGTGGCATGAGTAAATTTAAACAGCGAGTAAATCTCACAACTACAATTTTCTGACGATATTATTATAGTGCAGTTGGGTAAAATCATCCTTTAGGACGACTTCGTTTTTTTTACTTTCCTAACCCGTCCACTTCCTTGAATGGCAAAAATGTAGGAAATATTTCGAAGAGCAATGGTTTAACAAAAAATCATAATATGCTAAGTTGTGCACAAAATTAACATAGAGCAATCAACTCAGTAGAAGGATACCATCGAAGATTAAATCAGAAATTCTCTGAGAAAGGACACCCAAGTTTTTATTACATATGCAGCATTTTAAAAAGAGAGGCCATTCATTTTGACTACCTTATAATGACGAGCATATTTCATCTATTTCCAAAAACCAAAGAACGACAGATATTTATTTTGACAAACAATGTTCAAAGCTACGAAAACAAATAATTACGAATATAATATCCCCTATAAATTAAAAAAAAAAAAAATATACATATAAAATTGAAGTGTCTAGGGTTTTTTTTATCACAATTTAATAAAAACACTCCCATTCATTTTTATGTTATAAGATCCAAAATAAGTTTTATTATAATTTCACTTTTATTTTTTATTCTAAAGGTCCCAGGATTCATTTGTTTTTTTCATTGTCCGTCTGTCCGTTTGTCCAGCTGTCTGTCAAGACCCTTTTCCTCAAAAATAGGTATCAAGTAGAAATTTTTATAAAATTCTAAGACCTTAGTTTTTAAAAGACAAGAGAACTATCTGAGTCATTTAAATTGTGGACAAATTAGGAAATAGACAAGTGAAAAAGTAGACTAGTTAGAAATTTGGACGGATTGTAAAATGGACAAGTTAGGAACACTACTTACCCGTGGTGGCGCTAATTGTGGGAGGACGAGTTTAGAAAGTAGAGGAGTTGGGAAGTTGGGTTGGGAAGAGAACCAGTTGGGAAAGTGGACGATGTCGTCTTGAAGGAAAATTAATTGTGGTCAAAGCAATGCGCAGTTGGTAAGCTCTAACCTTTGTCTTAGAATTAGTGGCTTGATCTTCTGAGAGGCCTTTTAATGCTTCTACAATTTTAGTGAAATTTTGAGCGTAAATTCGAATACTTTTGTACTTTGCAGACCATCTGGTTTCGCAAAACAAGGGAATATTTGGAATTTTTTTCGCCGTAAAATGCTCTCTCTAAAAAGTTATAGTTTCCTTAATCATTCCAGCAGTATTTCTTATTTCACTCAAATTATTTAAATCATTGACAACAAGATTTAATATGTGACTAGCACAGTGGAAATACTTTGCTTTGGAATATTTATCATTAATTATTTTCTGAACTCCACCAACATGTCCAGCCATCGTGAAGCAACCATCATACCCTTGCCCAACCATTTTGTTGAGATCTAAACCACATGATGTCAAAAAAGATATTATAACTTCAGAAATCGATGCAGCATCTAATTTTTTAAGTGGTCTGTACCCCAAAAATTCTTCAAGTATTACGTAACTGTGTTTCGTTTGGTCAAACTTGACGTATCTTATGCCCATTGAAAGCTGTTCAGTCCCGCTTATATCCGCTGTCTCGTCAGCCAAGATTGAAAAGTATGCCGCTTCTTTTGCTTCATCAGTAATGGTTTCACGAAGAACATCAGCACAGGTTTCAATAATTTCGATTTGTACTTGATGGGATACATTGATGGCATTTTTCGAACCAGTCGCAAAGTGGTTTTTTAAAACCATATCTCCTGCCTCAACTTGGTAACGTAGTAAGTCGTTGAAAACTGACCCATCTTCTGTTTTTCCTCGAAGGGGTAAATCATGCGTAGCAACGCCATATATTGTCAAGTAGCTTTAGTGTTGCTTAACAACGCCAACTGTTGTCAAGTAGCTTTGGTATTGCTGTGTCGGTAAAAACAATAGTATTACTACTCGCCAATAGATGTCAGGAAGAGTCATATTTTCAGTTTATCACACACGCAGCCTGAAAACACGGATAAAACGACATTTTCTAAAATGAAACCTAGCTAGATCGATTTATTGCCCCCGAAACCCCCTGCACACTAAATTTCATGAAAATCGATATTATATATTAGATATATATATATATATATATATATATATATTAGATTTCACAAAAACATAACCCTTCCTGGGCAGTCGGGTAAAAATTTCAATTATAATAACTGGTTATCCTTTAAAAAGGAAATGAGGGGTAATTAATGACAGACAAGTAATTAATAGGTATCTAAATCAATTTATCCTAATTTGATATTTATGTGTAGTTCAGCGCTAGGCGGTGCGAGCACAGCGCCCCTGGCGGCGGCGCGGCGAGTCACAGCTGCGTTCGCACTCCCCATTACACGTTCATTATTGTCGCGCGTTATTTCCAATATTTTTCTCCATCTCATTACTCGGCCGTCTTGACGGCGCTAATCCGTCGGGAGACGCGCCTTAATGGAGGTGATCATGTGTCGGTACGCGTAACGTATTGAAATATGACGTATTGGATGTACCTCTGGGATTCAGCCTTAATAAACGAAAAAATAACAATTTCGATTATGGAAGGAACGTCTCTGCGACGAGCACGCATCGCTATAATTCTCTCTCGAATGACAGCGCGATGATAAATCAAGGTGAGAAGAAACGCCAATAAATACTTATAGCGTCCAAATCCAATAATTACGAGCCGATGAGCCGACCGGCCACAAATCAACGGATAGACAGACGGACGGACGGCCGCATACTAATGTCTTATCCTAACATCAGATTAAAAACATCAATACTTGTCAATAGAGGTCGCCTCCCACGTAATTATAGCCAACAATATCCCGGGGAGGCCAAACCAAAAAGGATTAACATATATCAAAGTGGAATAATTGAAGGAATCGATTAAATGAAGAGTATTAATTGCTGATGCGCCCGCGCAGCCGAGCTTTGCCGAGCTTCGCCGAGCTCCCACCGCGCCGCTTCCATGTCTCCACGTTGTAGTAGGTACTGACCGATCGCGCGACCGTAATATCCTTTCTGTATTCAGGCATATAGAAGTGTCATAAGTACATTTATCTGTGTGAGTACATTATGGTTCTGAAATATATGGTCTTTTAAATTTTAACTGTATTTGCCGAAACACCACTTGGCCATTAACACTGTTAATTCTCAATTTAAAAACCGAATAAACAAATGTATGTAAATTACGTAACTCTATGGAAAAGCCGACGATAACCTAGCTAAAGTTACATAGTTCCGTGACTTCTTTAAAACAATCCTTACCACGGCGACTTAAGATCGAATGTGAACGTAAAGTTATCGTAGGTAAAGTGAAGTAAACTCAAAACAAGCACGTTCAGAAACTGCTTACACGAATTAGCGCATCAAAACGGCGCGCAGGGGGCGAAATTAGAAAACTCTCGCCCTATGCGCCCCCCTCCCCCCGGCCGTTCCGCACGTCATAAACTGACAATTTACGATAACGCCGGGATTAGCCTGTTTGTCTGTTATGCATTCGAGTGTATGGAACGAAGAGCTGAAGTTACATTGTCGGGCGAGAAGCGAAACACTTTGCTACGTTCAGCAAAGCAATAAAGACTTGATGAAATCGAGTTTCCTACACTTATATTTTCTCTTGAGTCATTAGAAACGGAAAAGAATGGGTTTATCTCGCTTTAGTCAGAAAGAAGTCAAAGTAATTTTTTTTATTTAAATTAGTTTTTAGGGTTCCGTAGTCAACAAGAAACCCTTATAGTTTCGCCATGTCTATCCATCCGTTCGTCCGTCTGTCTGTCCGCGGCTTAGTTCAAAAACTACTAATACGAGAAAGCTGCTATTTGTCAGGGATATACACATTGATGAAGCCGACAAAGTAGTAGTATAAAATCCTTGAAAATTTTTTTTATGGTACCTCCCCTACGTGAAGTGGGGACGTATTTTTTTTTCTCGTCTACCCCATCGGGTGGGGTATCGTTGGATAGGAATCCTAAAAACATTTGCGGTATGCAACGATCATTTTTTGATTTAGGGCTCCGTTTGCGAAACATTTAGCTTTCCCCCCCCCTCTACCAGCGAAAGTATACTATGGAAATGTAATAAAAGTGGTACTGCATATAATCAATTTAAAAGGAAAACTATCACGGGTAAGTACACTTTACAGGCTAACGATTAATAGTCGACCAAGTTGTAAAATGTATTTGGAAAAGTGTAATTTTCGTACAAATTCTATTAAAAGTAACTTATATGAAGCAGGTAAATCTGTATAACAGATATAAAATATAAGTAAATGAACGATGTATAATTATAGAAAAATAAAATAATAACATTCTAAAGACTAGTCTTATTAAATTGATAACAATAATAACGTTCAAATGTCGCATTGGACTAGCCGGCGCGCTTGGCGCAACATCGAATCCAGCGTAAATGAATGATATATTTTTATAATAACTACCTACTGTTTTAATAAACACAATGTTTGTAGCAAATAATAAGTTAACAACAATTATCACCTCAATAAAAATAAAAACAACTAATTATGTTACAAATTATTACATCGAGAATAATCGACAAAAAAATCACGTTTGTTATATGGAAGACCACCTAAAATATTTATTTTATTATGTTTTTAGTATTTGTTGTTATAGCGGCAACAGAATTACATCTTCTGAGAAAATTTCAACTTGCTTACTGTCACGGTTCATGAGATACAGCCTGGTGACAGACGGACGGACGGACAGCGAAGTCTAAGTAATAGGGTTCCGCTTATTACCCTTTGGGTACGGAACCCTAAAAAGCAGTGCAGCCGTTTTGAGTCTATAATTTTTTTAATTTATGCAGCCGCCATTTTGGAAAAAGTCCGCCATCTTGAATTCCAGTGCACATGAAATTTTCATTTCTTCGAATGAAATCATTTATATTGGTGTCTAATATCACTGGATAGCATAAAATGCAGTTTAATTTTGCTAATCTCTATAACTTATAAAAATAAATAATAAAAACTGGCCTAGGACTAGACGGGCTCCCGCCGTCGGGCAGTCATTTGATGGGTAATTTATTGGGTAATAGTATGGAGGTACGGAACCCACTGTGCGCGAGTCCACCTTGCACTTGACCGATTTTTAATTAAACCATACCAGATGTATTTTACAGGAAACTTAAAATATAAGTGCCTCATTAAAATTTCTTTATAAGACGATAACAACGGAAAAAAATTATCAAACCCAAAGTTTTAAGTTAGGCGCAATGCCTTTTTGTTTGGTTTTTATTTTACTAAGGTGGCAAATAAGCTCACGGTCCGCCTAATGGTAAGCAGTCACCGTAGCCTATAGTATCCCTCGCGCGCTGCCGACCCTTCAAAAATCTAATAACTTATTTTTTGAAGAACCCCATAATGTAAGGAGTAAGGTCCTTAGAGAAAACCTTGGCAGGGAGTTCATTCCACACCCCAAGCGGCCGCGGGAGGTAGTTTCTCTAAAACTGCACTATACGCGATCATTTCTATCATAATTTCAGTCATCTCCAGTAAAAAATAAAATGTTGGGACACGGCCTACCTCATAAGCGATGGTGATTTGGCCATAGTTCACACGCGGGACCAGCGCGGATTGTGGACTTCACATGCGTCTTTTTTTTTCTTGACATATAGAGATCCCGCGCGATGTTTTCCTTCACCAAAAACCAATGGTGTTAATAAATAAATCAGTGTACTTGAGGAATTAAGAAAAGACTCATTGGCACACGCCGACCCCGAGGTTCGAACCACCGCCACTTGGGACGTGAAGTGAAATTTAAATCCTTTGGCCACCATCGACCAGCAAATTTAAATCCTTTGGCTACCATCCACTAGCAAATCCAACGATCGGTAAAACTATAAAAATTGCTACTTATTTCGTACGTTTTTAAAATTGTTCTTCCCAAAGAGTGGGAAGAAACATTTAAAAAAAATACATTGCTAAACCCATACTAAAAATATAAATGCGAAAGTAACTCTGTTTGTCTGTTACCTTTTCGTCTTCACGCGTAAAGCACTGAACCGATTTAGATGAAATGTGGTATGGAGTTACAGTCCCGGGGAAGAGCATATGATAGTTTTATCCCGAAAATTTCAAATTTTCTCGCAGGAATAACAATGATTGATATTAAACAAACTATAGCTGTGGCTGTAGCTTGCTATAGCGAACTTCATTAGTATTATCAAGGAGTTGATATAGAAATTCCACGCCGATGAAGTTTAGGGCGGATGGAGCCGCTGGAATAACCTAGTTTCTTATAATTAGATAAAAATATTGCTTTTTAACCGGCTTCATTCTTAGTAATTTCCTAAGAGAAACTAATAATGATGTCAACTTTCATTTATCAGAATTGTAACAAATATTTTTTATAGAATAATCTATTTTTTTGTTCATTTTCTTGTTCATATAAAACACGAAAGTTAACATGTTGGTGTGGATATTACCTTTATAAGTTGTATAAACTAAACATTATCATTAAAATAATTATCATTAGCTTATGATAATTAAGCTCAATAAAGTACAAACGAGACATAAACGTACTTAAACGACATTTACTTAATAAAAGTAAACTTTGAAAATTTTCCAGATTAACATAAAGCCGCCTTAACAGGCCAGAGGAAGCGATCGTCTTCCTTCCGCATTATTTGTGAAAAAATTACACATTTCCGGTCGACATTTTATCTGCGGCGGTCGCAGAAACGTAAGCGACGACGCGACGGCGCGGTGGTGGCGGCAGTAAAAAATAACAATTAATGTTAATTGCACCTAAGCAAAACAAATGCTAATTAACAAAGTAACTGCTTGAAAAAGAACTGGTATTAACCGAGGTGAATGTTTATAATTTTATTGTTCTATACATAGATAGAAAACTTCTTAATAGGAAAACAATTTCGCTCGCCCACACGCCCGTATTTTGAGACATCTGTTCCAATGCCAAATAAAAGCAGACGGCAGCCGAAACATAGAATTTTATCACAGCCATGTCCATCATAAAGCATCGCTCAGAGAAGATGGGGTCGGGTATTCGGGTAGAACAGAAGGGCGCATAAAAGTTTACAGGCATTCCGCTAATAAATCGTGTCAAATAAATAAGTGTTGAGTCGGTTGGCGGCATATTGATTCGTCATGTGCCGCCTCGGAGCGGGGCTCGAGCGACGCGCGACGGAGCAGGGTGCCCATAAAGGTGCGTAATGGCCGCAGACGGAAGACAGCGCAGTGCCGCGCATCGATTAGTAGCGGAGCTGAGAAGCGACCGCCGCGCCGCGCCAGCCGCCGACGCAACGCGCCGACCTAGTGTACGGACCGTACGGACGGCCGCCCCGCACACCGCACTAGCTTTTGGAAATAGATAGGCTAAGGTCATGGCCGTGGTGCCGACTACCTAAAGGTATCGGTCTCGCTGTGGTTGTATTAATTATTGCCTTGTTTGTTGTCTTACATAAGGATGTGAAATCCATGCACGAGGGAAATTTTCCAGTCCTGTACAATAACAACTATTTGGTAAATACCTACCTTTTTGCCAATATTAGCCCAAAATACAAACAGTAACGATAGTAGATTCTTCATCAAGAGACTAAAACGATATGTTAAGAATGTATTGAAATGAATGAATGCTACAGAATCGAGTATGAATGGGTACTAGTCCCGAGGTAAGCACACTGCTTTTCACTTTGAGGTCGACAAAATAAAATGAATAGGTACAAAATAAAAGAAAACGGTAAGTATATTCTATGAAAATTGCACACAATTAAAGTAAAATTGTACAGATGTTGCTATTTTGAAAAATAAATTTTAAGAGATAAAATATTTTTTAAGTAATTATTCGCTGAGTATTTAAAAAAGTCCCTTTGCCTTGTCCTCAGATTTAATCTACTACAAATTTACAAGCCGATTAATATTCCCCTTTTACAAATCAAATAAAAAATTTGACTTACAAATCACGGTTACAAACAAAATGTTTCACAATGTTCTTACTTTAAACTATAACATCCACAACACTGTTAAAATATGTAAAAAAAATTGACAATATAATAAAAACGTAACTGTATGGCTTATTCCTTGGCCTTTCCGTAAGGATCAAAATTGAAAAAAAACTTTAGTCCCTAGAATAGACTTCGAGTTCTGTAATCTGTACTTATTATATAATCTGTAATAGCCTTACAAAATTGTCCATACTTTAGAAAGAGACAAAGCCAACCTGTGGTCTCTTTTCTCTCTCTCTCTCAACGTCCGCCACCTTGTTTGTTTATGTTTATTAAAACAAGTTAGAAAGAGACTGAAGACGCCATCGTTTTGCTTCATCTTAATCACACTTTTGCAACCATTAGGTTCCCAGAATTAGAGACAAATGAATGACACACTTTAGTCCGCTTACTCTCAGCTATAATGAAACATTTTTAAAATTAAATAAATATTTCATGTAAAAATCATAGAAAGGTTAACAACAGAACTAACATTTAGAAATCAGTGAGAAAACACAAGCAACATTAAAAAGTACAAACAATTTATGAAAAAAAATTAAGATTCTCCATTTTTATACTAATATGATTGTTCGTAGATAAGATACGCAGTTATATTACAACTCGATTTTCCTTTTAAAATCCGAAAATATGCTGTCATCGGAACAGTAAATTCTGGTAATTTTTAAATATAATATAACCGTTTTAAATAGCTAAAAACAAAAATCAGTAGTTTATGACCCGACTCGCAAAATATACACTCGAAAAAATAAGTCACTGAGAAACCTTGTAAGTATGCAAGGTCTTGCAACAAAACACTATCTACACAAAGGGGAATGCGGAAAAAAATACTTAAGTTAACGGATGGAGAAATCGATGTCGTAACGAACATTAGGCTGAGATTAAAAATACATAGTTTTTCAACCATTTTTTAAACTACTAGTAATGGTTTTAAAATGTTTTAAACAAAAATAAATTAAACAAAATTGAATTAATTTTGAACCAACTTTCTTTACATTTATATGTGTTCTATGACCATCATATTTTTCTACTTCGTTTATTTATCAGTTTAGCCATCTAGTGAGCGCCACATCTAGTGAGCGCCACATCTAGTGAGCGCCACATCTAGTGAGCGCTACTTATATCTTGAAATAAAGATGCACCTAATAAAAGACAAACAAAAGTACAACAACATATTTAATACGTTAAGACAACGAGCCGACTCAAAAAATATGTTTAGTGTAGCTGTAGGTGTTCAAATTATAAATCAAAGAAATATGAGATACCAATAATTGTGACCCATGCCACGCTACACAGTACACACCACCAAGTAGGTAGGTACCTACGTATTACAACCAACAACATCATTACGGGATTTATTTCTGTAGCAGATCTATTGCCTATCAGCTGGTGTACTTATCAACTTATACAGGATGTTCGATGTTCTTGTTACTTTTATTTGTATTAAATACTTAAATAGTAATTTGTAGTATATTTCGTACAGAGTAAAAATTGACGCTTTTTCTTACCCGAGGGAAGGAGCTAGTTTTATTCCAAGCCATTTTGTAGAAGGTACGAACGTTACTTTTTCTACTACCTGAAAGTCCAGTATAGTATTAAAAAAATAAGTTAATATTTATAAGAAAAAAAATTATATATACACTTATTAATAGTACAATTATTAGTGAATGATACGAAGCGGCCAGCCAGCATCATTCTCGTCGGCCTATCGGCCGTACGCTGGCGACGTCATATTTTTTTTTCTTCTACGGCCGTGCAAAATGTATAACTGACCACATTGAGTACGAAATGCAATTTCTTACGATTTCTCGAACTGACCTGTGAGTTATTTCGCACCGTGTCAACAAAAAGTTCGTTTTTCTAAACTAAGTATGTATGGAATTTTAGAACTTTTTATTGCAGGTAGTAGAAAAATACCTTTTCATCTCACTGGCTCGGAAAGGCTCACTTTATCGTTTAAAATCTGCGTGGAAAAGCCTACTTTATCCGCTTGCGCGCAAAAGGTTTTCTTTAAATTCTACAAACACAAAAATAATAAAGCCGTCCAAAATGCAGTTCTTCCTTACTACTTTATACATCAGTAACCCGTTAATAACACTTTAGTTTAATTTTTATTACTATTGCATTAAAGGCTATGTTTTGTTTAATGTTATTTAATAGATACATTATGGTTATTTGTTGTAAATACAACAAAAATAAATAAGTTTCAAGTAAAATTTTTGTTTTAAGAATTTTAAAATAGGCATGGTGCAAATTAGGAACGCACCTTAAAAAAAGAAAATATTTATTTGGAATTACGTAGTAGATACATCATTTTGGTTGTTTTTACTATATACATATTATTACTTTTAATGAATAAATCTAAAGTTAATAATTAAAAAACGTGAGTCACTCTACCAGTGACCTAAAATACCTAAGTCTATAGTATTATATAATCTGTGCCTAAGTCTACCGCGTAAAATAGTTAAGTACCTCTGAGCGTCCGATTTGTTGACTACATGCAGCCATACAAAAAGCGCTGTACCTATTTCAGAGTCGTATAATGTTGTTATTATGTTATCAATACTTAATTAAACTATTTAATATAAGTATACTGGTTCCATTTATAAGTAATTTAACACCAACTATTGTTTTTCTTGTATCTTGTATACTTATATTTTCACGCTGTAGTGAAATGAAAAATTGTGTTTCGCACGGCTGTTATTTTTTTTTGGTTTCGTGCCTTAAAATCCCTCGCTTTGCTCATGATAAAAATTTTTAACCACTCGCTTCTTTGAATTCTTCTCTTGCTCGGTATTCAATATAGGCACTCACGCCAAAAAGCAACTTTCCAACAAATAACTATTTCATGTTCAAGCCAGAACTTATTTGGAACAAAGGTTATTATTTTAACAAACTGTACCTATTTTGTAAACCGGACAAGTGTGAGTCTGACTCGTGTAAACCGGACAAGTGTGAGTCTGACTCGTGTAAACAGGACAAGTGTGAGTCTGACTCCTGTAAACTGGACAAGTGTGAGTCTGACTCGTGCACCGAGGCTTTCGTACAAATTTGTATGTATTGAAGAACGAACTTTGTAGTTAAAAAAAGGTTTCTTCATTTATTTTTATTTATTTATTTAACATAATCACATCACCAATAAAAGTAGCGTAGAATTATTTAATACACAAATCTCTAATATTTATAAGTAAAACTAAAACTAACCTTCCTATTAAAGAATTCGAATAACAGCTAGCTGCAGTTTATTTCTCACTTATAATACATATATATACACATTTCCTATCTTCTATACCAGCGAATACAAGTTAAAGGGAAGAAACCCGCGACAAAGTTTGATTTTGAGGAACGGGACCCTAAAAAGGAGAAACGTTTTTGATATTGCAAACGAAGCTGATTAAATACATTCCATGGAAAGAGTGAATATTAATACATGAATTGATATTTCAGAAAAAATATGGATTGGCATTTGCCAAAAACAAAATGAATCGAGAAATATAATGAGGTGCATCAACCATCCTGTGCATGCCGAGCCCGAAGTTCTGCCCGAAGACCCGAAGACTGAGAGAAGAACGCGCCGTCCCTCGACTTATTGCCGGTGCATTTGGACGTTGATTAAAATCTCTCACTACATTCACACAAAGACTTACTTTGATATATGTATAAATCTTTTGAAATGTCTGCTACGACCTGAGACGACCCGTCTCGGCCTGCCAAACGATACACGGATTTAATCACAGTGACACTAAGTTACAAATCGTGTAGCAAAATAAAGAGACCTGCCTACCACCTGTCAAGTGATATATTGGCTTTAAATAACATATCTTATTTATGTTGAATCGGAAACAAAATGTATAAAAAGGTCTTATTATAAATAATCGTACGGGCCGAAGTGGGTGGATAACTAAATTTGTACTCAACCTTGTATTACAACTTATTGTTTGTGTGTTTGTAAGTACGTATGTTGTGTTGTGTTGTGTTGTGTTGTGTTGTGTTGTGTTGTGTTGTGTTGACACGTGTGGAGGCTCGCTAGGCAGCTGCAGATAAATTATGGTAGATAGTTGGTTTATTTCTTTGTTAAATGAGTTGATTGTAAACTATCATCATCTTCTATTATTATTTTGTCTTTGGTAAACGAAATTAGGCATATTCCTATGATTCGTTATTATGGGTAACATAATACTGAAAATTGTTTATTCCTCATCAGAATAAGTAAAAGCGGAGTTATAGGTTCAATTGTTAGAAAAGGACATGTTTATACTAGGCATGTATTTCCGTGTAAGTGACTATACTATAAGTACTATACTATACTATAGCGCCATTTCAACAAGCAAAACTTATCGTGGCATCCATCAATTTCTAAAATTAAACTATATAATTAGGTATTACTTTAAACTTGATGGTTCAACGACACTATTTTTGACTTTTAAATGTTCGTTTTCTTTTATAGAGTTGGGAGTTTTTTAAATTCAACTTTTATTTAAATTTTTTTAAACTTATTTACAAAAGAAGGTTAGAATAGAATATAATTTTATTGTAGCATAAAATAATTTAATGCTGAACAATCATACAATCTTATTTATTCAGAGTACAACTAAGCGGCCTTATCGCCATAAAGCGAACTTTTACAGGCAACCTTAGGGTACAAGTAATAGAAATAGAAGCAAGATAAGTAGGTGTCACAGAAGGAGAAAAGTTACAGAGAAAAAATACTAAATACTTATATAATTGTATAAAAAAATACATGAACATACATACACTTACATAAACATACTTATATATACGTGTATAAAAATAAATCTATATATATACGTACATACACACCTATATTACATTATTGTAAGAATATTTAAATTGAACTAAAGTATTAATAGCAAGACAGTATTAATAAATTGGAGTTAAGATAGTGGATTTTAACCTGGTCTTTGAAAGTGTCGTCGGATTGTGAGCGCCTAATAGATAAAGATAGAGAGTTCCATAACTTTATTGCATAAAGAGTAAATGATAAAACATAAAAATTGGTACTATGACTGGGTACTTTTAATATCAGGCTAGTAGATGAGCGGAGAGTTAGAGTGGAAGAGCTAATAAACTGAAATCGCTCCTTTAAGTAGATAGGGGTTGAAGGATTGAAAAGCACGTTATATAAAAGACTTAAAACATGAGCATTCCGGCGAAAGCCGATTGAGTGACACTTGAGTTTAGTGCGAAATTTAGAAATGTGGTTATATTTGTGGAGTCCAAATGTAAACCGAATACAAAGATTTTGAAGCCTCTTAAGTTTGTTAAGTTGCTCCTCTGTGAGATAAGTACAGCAAGCGTCAGCGTAATCGAGGATCGGAAGGAGCAAAAATTTATTTACTTGTGGAATCCAAGTCAAATTATTGTCTGCTAAGACTCCAAGATTTTAAACTGTGTTAATTTGTGGCAAGTAATTGTAAGCTAAACAAGCTTACACCTTAGTGGTAAAAAAAAATCCAGCTAACCCTGGACGTAACTTTTGGACTACCAACAATTATAGCTTGTGATTTCGAAGGATTAATTGTAAGACCATAATACTTAAGGTCAGAATTTAATGACTTGATTACATTGTTAATATGGTCAACAGGTCCACTTGCATAAATTTGAAGATCGTCTGCATAAAGGTGGTAGGGAGAACAAATCTTGAGAGCGATTGTATTAATAAAAAGAGCAAATAGGAGTGGAGACAACATGCCGTCAGTAATGTTGCACCAGTCAGAACTTCAAGGAAGAAGTTATTGGATTTTTGGAAGGGTCGGCAACGCGCGTCCATAGGCCACTGCCACGGTGACCGCTTACCATCAGGCGGACCATGTGCTTGTTTGCCACCTTAGTGGTATAAAAAAAAATGATCAAACTGGATGCGCTGCCAGCGGCCGCGATGTGACAACGAAACCAGTCAATTACTGTTGGAGATATGATAAGAGAGTGTAGGATGCCCAAAAATATTTCAAAGTCTACAGAATTGAAGGCATTGCTAAAATCTAAGGGTCAAAGAACTGGAACTTGTTTGGTATCCATACTGAAGCGAATATCATCAGTAACCTCAGCAAGTGTTGTAACCGTACTATGTCGAGGACGAAATCCGTATTGTAAAGGATTCAACAGATTATTTTTGGTCAGGAAAAGGTTAAGCTGCTGATTTACCAACCGTTTGAGAACCTTGGAGAGAAATGGTATATCGAAATTGGACGAAAATCAGAAACAGCAGATGTTATAAATTTCTTGGGCAATGGAATGACGTGTGAATTTTTGCTAGCATTGGTAAAAAATGCCCAAAAAAAGGAAGAATTGAGGATATGAGTGATAATAAGAGTAATCAAGTCAAGGATAGGGACAATCATAGTACGGCTAATGCAGTCACTACCAACAGCACTGGACGATATAGCCAAATACACTTCCTAACATCACAATCAGTAAATTAATGAAAAGTAAAAGGAGAGAAGTCATGAGTTGGATTTGAAGAAAGATTATTTAGCGTGCTTGCTTTTTTACTGCTATTAAAAGCAGCTACGGAAGTAAAAAAAATTTATTAAATTTAAGTTTAAATTATTAGCTAAGGATGATGGCTGTGTTTTGCCAACTGCGAGTGGCTTAAGAAACTTCCAGATTGAAGCTGAATCCCCGATTTTAACAGAACTATTGATATGGCAGTACTACAGAGATTTCGAAGACGTTTATATTTATCAAGATTCTCCTTTGGGGCTCTCTTTTAAATTTCGCTTTGGCATTATTACGTTTTTTTGAAGCACTCTAATTTCATCACTTAGTCATGGTGCAGGAAAATGTTTTACACGCAATAATTTGACAGGTATATGGATGGATGTCATACAATTGAGTCAAAAGTGAGTAAAATACTACCACTTCTTCATCAACTGAGTTAGAGTTAACAACTGTATGTATACTAGTATTACTTAAAGACGCAAACATGTCAGGTTAAGATTTTTCAGAAAACCGGAGGAACAAGAATTAAGGGATGAACAAAGGGAATCAGGTAACCTTAGAAAGCTATCGTTACTATTCAATCGATCTGAAGATAAAGAGAGGAAGTGATCTTGATCACTCTGGTTGTCATTTTCATAATCACTTAAAGTCATAAATATAATATAGATATAAATAAAATATATACCTAAAAAAAAAAAAAAAATACGATACGGTACGGTAAAGAAGTTATGATAATTAAAGTTATATCTAAAATATGTATGTCTTCGGGCTTATTTTTTGTACAGACACCATCGTACTGTACATGGAATTAAATACTGATAAAAAACGAACCCAAACAGGTATGTAGATATCTGCTATTATTATTTTTCAAAAGTGTATGTACAGTATACAAATGCGTCTAAGATCCCTATCGCAGCTAACAAAAGATGGCCACAGACAGATACATACACACACATAGCGGTCAAACTAATAACGGCCCTCTTTTTGCGTCGGGGGTTAAAAAGAAAAAATGTGATCGACTGCCTACGTCGAAACTAGGTAATAAGTACTTCCAATGATAAAAACATATTAGTCATTTTGGTTGTTTATACACTGGGTTTTAATTTTCCGCTTCAACAAATCAGATGCTCGCCCCAAAGCTAATGTGAGCTTAATATTTTAAAATATTGAATGAATGTCCATAACTTTTTTGAGTAAACAAACCTCGCCATTAAACCTCGCACAAATCCCATAATAATTCAACCAGTGATCGAGTTTTCAGCTTCCGAGTCTATGACACTCCGCTAAATCTCCCTGAAGGCGTCGCTGCTCGCTCATAAATTTTTATATTCATAAAAATAATAAAATAAATATAAAAGCCTTTCAGAGTGCGACCGGAAACATTTGTCCCTCCACGTCACGTCCCGGGTAATCCGGGAACCTTTGATTTATTATTAATTATTTTTTATATGCCGTGTTACAATAATATGCTCTTATTTGTTTTGTTAAATCTGTTGTAGGTACGTAGGCATCAGTATTGGACAGGTTATGTCGGTAGTGGATTTTTTATATTTGCGTTTAATTAGCGTTGCATGTTTAAGAAACGTTGATGCATGGGCGCACGAAAGAAACCAAACGGATGTGTTGATGAGTGGGCGCACGACAGAAACAAAACGGATTTTTTAATGAGTTGGCGCACGACAGAAACAAAACGATTGTGATGATGAGTGGGCGCACGACAGAAACAAAACGGGTGTGTTGATAAGTGACCGCACGACAGAAAGAAACCCTGTGAGTGAAGTTAAGCTGTTATATTATCGCGCCAAAAGCGTATTTCAACGTGAGTGCCCATACAAAAGTAGACATATAATGTTTTCCGAACCAATATTTTTCCAAAATAAACTTTAATTTAATAAATTTCAATTGTTGCATTTTTATGATTTGATAAAAAAAATCATACGAGTTAGCCTTAATTGACTGTTTAATGAATACTATAGTGTAGGTGATAGACCTCTAAGTAAACCCACAGCATAGTTAATTTCTATTTTGACTGGTTTGTCTGTAAGTACATAAAACTCAAGTTTTTATCTATTGCAACGTCTTAACTTGCGTACATTTCGTTAGCAGTGAGCTTCAAAGCTAACATCGTAGCTTCAATTGTCGCTCTCCCGCTATTATGCTCTATGTCGTAAATCTCCGGACCACGAACATAATCTGCCCTTACCTTTATGACGAGTGATGTATCACTCTCTTTGTTTGTGACCACTCATAAATTTTAACATTTTTCTTTGTTATTCAATAATATTTCGTACATTCTGGTTTGTTTGCATAATAACATTTAAAACTTGTATTTCAATTTTGTTGCTACGAAAAAGTAAGGTAGTAAATTAAATTATATATGTATATTGTAGTGAGTGAGGCTGTTGTGAATATTATAAAAATAGAATCAGATTGTTGACATACCGCTCTAGAGAGTTAATATTTGGAATCTTTTTAAAAAATTAAATGGGTTAAAAATAAACAAATTAATTGGTACTTCAACTCAAGGTTGGAAAATGGTCCCGTAGATGTACTATTATAATAGGGGATAAAAATATGGGATATCCGATATTTTTGTAGGTAAACCCATGAGCGTGTTACATACTTTCTTATAAAATCATAGTAAAGTGGTAAACGAGAAATAATAATTAGAGTTTCAGCGTAAAAAAAGGTTTATTTTTTGATTTCAGTAGGTTCCTTGCCTCTTGCCTCCTATGAGTAAGTAAAATTTAAGCTTGACGAAGTTCGGTGAGGTAATTTTGTTACTTCACATGATACTTAAAATATCAAACATATGTTTACTTAAATAATAATAAAAAAATATATTTGGACATTATACACAGCGCCGTCTGGCTCCAAAGTAAGCAAAGCTGTTATGGATACCAGATAACGGATACAAATATATAGGTATACATTATTTTTTTTTGTATATATACCATACCATATATATTTTAAGAGAGGTAGGGCACTGCAAGTTCTCGCTCGAATAAGCTGCTGGAACAAATAAAGCGGGGCATAGCGAGTACTTGCTCCCCCACCTTGCAGAAAACAGCGGCCACAATAACACTAACATTGAGTAGTGTTGTGTTCCTAGCGGTGAGTAAGGTTGCCAGAGCTCTTTGCGGATTCGCTGCGCGGACAGCGGAGGACCGGCGGTGCTTGTACTGTCATTGCTCGGCGTAGACGCAGCGTGCTGGTACGGCGGTCAGGGAGACCTGATGAAACGGCTGACCAATGGCCGCCCGCAGGTTGAACGGGTTCCCGAACCCAGGGATCACTTAATCTCCGCCCTGGGAGGCTAATCCGCCAGCCTATGTCAATTTTCTGAAGTGGTAGTCATGCCGGAGAAGGAGGCCGGAGTGGATCAGGGGCCCTTCCGCCCACCATGCCAGCAACCGTATTATCTGTGCCATGCTTCGGCAGTTCTAGTACCGCACCTTTTGTCCTCTAAACTGTCTGTGCAGTGAATCCTCATTTTTTTTTAGTCTACGTAACTTTTTAAAAACCAAATGGCAAGAAACAAAATAAGGAAAAGAGTTTTTTCAGTGACTACTCCACCAACATATAATGTGGATTTTTGCAACATCAGGGGTCATTCACGCAAATCTTAACGCAGTCCACCACCATCGCGAGACTGCGCAGCCGACCATTCTGCGACGGAGACGCAGATATCCTGCCTGGCCCACACATCGTACCTCCATTATCCCGGCTACAAACTCGAGCATAATTTTGTGAGTCGTGCCGGTGTATGTATGTTTGTCCAGGAGGATATCTGCTTTCGCCGCCTTCATAGCCTTCGATATTGTGGGTGCGCGTAGATCACGGCGGCTACACTCGTATCTATGCGTGCCTATACAGGTCTCATAGCGGTGACACGGACGTAACTCGACTCTTCACTGCATATGAGGCTTGGACCACGGCTCGTAACAATAAGGATCTGAATATTTCTGAGGTAAAACGCAAATTAAATGATGCCTGGAGGTTGATTAAGAAAGCAACTGCCACAGCCAAATTCCAATTCATCGGCAAAATAAGGTGGGCGAATCCGAGTTATCCTTTTGGGAGTCGTGCTTTCTGGTCGCTTGCCAAAGATGCCGAAGGGAACTTTTGCCAGTCGTCGTTACCACTACTGCGAACGACCGATGGTGACTTGGCCCATAGTGTTGAAGAGAAAGCCGTTCTTCTGGGCAGTCTCTTTCCCTCAAACTCGAATATGAACGATGAAGGCGCTGTACCACCTACTATACCGTGGTGCGGTAAGACCATCCGGCGGACGTTGCTTTCTCTAGACATTCATAAGTAGAGTGGGCTAGACGGTATACCAGCATTGTGCTCCTGAGTTATGTCCTGTACTCACGCGCCTCTTCGCGCTTTCCTACCATACAAGGCAATTGCCGTCTTCATTGAAGACTGCGAATGTGCACCCGGTTTGTCCGGCAGACGCATACGAACTGTAGTTGACGGTAGTTGCTTTGATAGCATGGACACTAATGCTGGTGTCCCGCAAGGCTCTGTGCTGTCTCCTACGTTGTTTCTACTGCACATCAATGATATGTTGGAGATCAACAACATACATTGCTATGCAGATGACAGTACTGGAGACGCTTATTACACGGGTCGTGCAAACATCCCTCGTTCCGTTGTGGAGGAAAGCCGCGGAGAACTTGTGTCTCAAATCGAGACCACACTGTCCAAGGTCTCTGACTGGGGACTCACTAACAAGTCTGCGTGTTCACCGCTAAGAAAACCCCATTCACTGTGGTACCACAATTTCAGAACACTCCCCTCTACATCTCCAAGAGCATTGGGATGCTTGGTGTTGACATTTTAGCGATGTTCAGTTCCGAGATCATTTGCAAGACAAGGTGAAGCTGGCGTCCAAAAAACTAGGTGTACTCAACAGAGCGAGACAGTACTTCACGTCGGGGCAGAGGTTGCTGCTTTACAAGGCGCAAGTTCGGCCCCATATGGAGTACTACTGCCATCTCTGGGCAGGTGCACCTGGATACCAGCTTGGACCTTTTGACTCGGTTCAACGACGGGCTGTGAGAATTGTCGACGATCCCAAACTCACTTGCTGTATCGAACCCTTAAGACTGAGGAGAGACTTTGCCTCCCTGTGTGAGTTCTACCGCTTGTAAAATGGGATGAGTTCTGAGGAATTGTTCGAAATGATGCCCACGGCTACTTTCTACCACCGCACTGCTTGCCATCGGCAGGGAATTCATTCTCACACTTTAGAACGGAAATGTTCGCGTACGTTGTGAAATGAGCTTCCTGCCAAGGACTACAATATGGGGTTCTTCAAAAAAGAAGTTATTGGATTTTTGAAGAGTCGGCAACGCGTGAGTGATACTTCTGGTGTTGCAAGTGTCCATAGGCCACGCTGACCGCTTACCATCAGGCGGACCGTGTGCTTGTTTGCCACCTTAGTGGTATATAAAAAAAAAAACATAAATACATCCAGACTCAAGACAAACACAAATTTTTATCACATTAATGTTTATTCGTTGCGGGAATCGAATTCACACCCTCTGCACAGCAGCCGACCACACTACCAACTGGGCTGCGAGGTAGTCATTAATAGTTAAATGTTACAGTAGTTTTAACTCGGTACACTTTTAATAAAATTAATGTCAAACAGACAAAATATTTTAACGCAAAACTGAAATAACTAATTACAATGTAAATATTTTGTTTTGTTTTTAAAATGTACAAAGTACCTACCTACCAAGCAAAACAAAAATATCAAACGGCAAACATCAATAATGTAACTTTTAGATAAAATTCGATATTTGCAGTAATATTCAAATGAGATGAAAACTGCTAACTCAAAAAGTTGGTAAAATTGAATAAAAATCTATTGTGTACACGTGACTGTGTAACTGACTGATATTTCAAACGCACAGGCTAAACTATTGGGGGTAGCTAGAGACTAGACATGAGAGGTTTCTGCTATAATGTGGTGAACACTAAAAAAGGATATAACAAAATTCAGACCCTATGGGGGTAAAATGGGGGTTGTAAGTTTGTATGGAAATCCGTCTTAGAAGGTGAATGCATTTGGCCTTTAGGCTGTAAATGAAGATTGACGTGTTTTACCGTTATTGCATAATAGAGGTTGAAAATTTGTGTTAGAATTCTGATACTTTTTTAGATAAAACCAAAAATTGTTTCCGAAAGTCGACGCGGACGAAGTTGCGGGAATAAACTAGTTGATAACAAATAACATAGCGTCATTTTTTATGTCACGTAAATGTCAGTGCGGTGAATCAAAAGGAGTGTGATGTGAAATACGAACAGACAAACGAACGAACTGTTAGACGAAATTCAGGCAGTATTTATGTTCGTTTGTTTGTGCTATCCAAACCATAAGAGTTCCTTGTTTGACTACGGATCCCTACAAAAAAACGGTTGTGGAGTTACTTTGGTGTCTGATTATATCGTGGTGGAAAAAATCGATACGTAAATACCATTTTTTTAGTTTTTTAAGGCAAACAGAATTTTTTTATTTTTAAAAATTCATTATAACTGTCTATGTAGTCATTTCAGCTGGTAGGTACCTATTTGAAAACATCTATAAGGCAGTAAGTATAGTAATAAAGAAAATAGGTGTGTTTTTCAGCTTAAGCTTTTTAAATTCAGACCCACAAATTAACAATGTAAAAGTTTTAGACTAATGCCAATAACTATTGTAGGTAAGTTAAACTCTGTTACAACGCACCGTGAGGTGAAGGGAAATATTTGAACCAACCGTAAATAGACAAGAGGATAGTCAACAAAAAAGAAGATTTAACAGAAGACATAATAATCGAATCAAAGAATTCAGACACACAAGATTCAAAAAAACAAATTTTAATTTTTGTTAAGAGAATGCGGGATGAAGGACGCGGAGTGCGTTCAAGTAACAGCCACGCACGCTATAAATCTGTCAACCGTCGGCCCCCAGCACCGCCTTGTACTGTCCGCAACGAACAACTCAGAATTGTCAGGTACGGTCTCAGTTTCCCATAAACCAGAAAATTCTCGGCAAATATCCCACAAATTTTGGTGTTTTTCGGTTGCAACGTGATATAGTAGGTAACCAAAATATAGACGGACAGATACTACAAAATTCAATTTTAGTATGCATAAAATTTGGTGTAGAGTTAATATTATCGTTTTTTAAATACGTTTGTAAGCATGGGAAACAATTGATTAAGATGGCGATTGGCACATTAAATGTTTGCTGTTTTGCCTTTACCTAAAATGCGGAACTCTTTACTAAAAATGTTATAAATTAGCTGTTCGTGCTTGTTTCGTTTTATTATATATATTATATATATTAGGTCGTTTAAATCTTTTATTTATATTTTTATTCTTTTAATAAATATTTAATACAGGATTATGTATTTTTCTGCAGACGCTACCATAAGTAAGCGAGCGGGTCGCAGTGGATCAACGCTCCAAGAACTCGTGACAACTCCTAGCTGCCGACGATGAAGAAGTGCTTTTACATATAAGCTATGTATACAAGGTGTAGTCCGTAAAACTGCTTTGACGAAAAACTGAACAATTAACTCTTATGTGAAGAAGTTTTTTTACAAAAAGCTTTGTATACAAGGTGTAGTCCGTAAAACTACCTTTACGAAAAACTGAACAATATCAACTCTTAAGTGAAGAAGTGCTTTTACATATAAGCTTTGTATACAAGGTGTAGTCCGTAAAACTACCTTTACGAAAAACTGAACAATATCAACTCTTAAGTGAAGAAGTGCTTTTACATATAAGCTTTGTATACAAGGTGTAGTCCATAAAACTGCCTTTACGAAAAACTGAACAATATCAACTCTTAAGTGAAGAAGTGCTTTTACATATAAGCTTTGTATACAAGGTGTAGTCCATAAAACTGCCTTTACGAAAAACTGAACAATATCAACTCTTAAGTGAAGAAGTGCTTTTACATATAAGCTTTGTATACAAGGTGTAGTCCATGAAACTGCCTTAACGAAAAACTGAACAATATCAACTCTTAAGTGAAGAAGTGCTTTTACATATAAGCTTTGTATACAAGGTGTAGTCCATAAAACTGCCTTTACGAAAAACTGAACAATATCAACTCTTAAGTGAAGAAGTGCTTTTACATATAAGCTTTGTATACAAGGTGTAGTCCATAAAACTGCCTTTACGAAAAACTGAACAATATCAACTCTTAAGTGAAGAAGTGCTTTTACATATAAGCTTTGTATACAAGGTGTAGTCCATGAAACTGCCTTAACGAAAAACTGAACAATATCAACTCTTAAGTGAAGAAGTGCTTTTACATATAAGCTTTGTATACAAGTTGTAGTCCATAAAACTGCCTTTACGAAAAATTGAACAATCAACTCTTATTTGAAGAAGTGCTTTTATATATAAGCTTTGTGTACAAGGTGTAGTCTGTAAAACTGCCTTTACGAAAACTGAACAATCAGCTCTTATATGAAGAAATGCAAAAGCGTGAGTGACCTGCGGACAAAGCTCCTTAAGAATCCACAAACCATGACAGCTGGGATGGTATGAGTAGCCAATGACATGTATTGGTTACCTACGTACAATGGCCCTATTATGAGGCTAAGTGCGGAAAACATAAGTCCAACTAACTAACCCGAACCCTTAGATACGTTTTGGATTGCAAATGGCGGCCTTTTTAATCTGTTATAGACATTTATATCACTTTATACATTTTTGTAAAAAGATTTGTTCATTTTCAAATATTTGCAGTATTTTGTTAACTAAGTATTCAGATATAATATTGGTACTTATTATAAACTTCCCAATATTCATCTAGTTACTAATTAAAGTGATTCGAAGTCAATTTTCGTAATGGTATATAAATGTGGTAAGATACACACAATTAGAACGAGTTTCATATTTATATTTTGCCAGAAATATAAGCAACTAACTTAATAAAAAAGAAAAACTACATTTAAAATAAAGTTAAATAACGTAAGCTATTTTTCAATAATTAATTTTAAGCATCGTTTTGTCATGACTTTGTCTTACTCACAAAATGCATAAACCTTTTTAAAACGGATGTTCAAAGTCAAAGTCAAAGTCAAAGTCAAAATGCTTTATTCAAATAAGGATTTTACAATCACTTTTGAATCGTCAAAGTTATAAAATATTATTTTTTGAACCCTCCCACCTTCCCGCCGGTTCACAATGTTGATGATTTCTACCGAGAAGAATCCGGCAAGAAACTCGATAGTTACTCTTTTAAAAACACTATCAATAATACAAATAAACTAAAATACAATTAATGTTTTATATAAAAAAAATTTAGTCGTACAATTTTATGTTTTTTCCATTTTAATTTGGTTTACCTATGCATCCTGTAATTGAGCATCATCAGTCCCAAGGATTTTTATCATTTACATAATCTGAAATATTGTAGTATGCCTTTTTACAAAGTACCTGCTTGATAAAAGATTTAAATTTACTTATTGATAGATTTTGAATTTTATTGGGAACTTTGTTGTAAAAGTGTATACATTGCCCCATAAAAGAGTTACTTATTTTGTATAGACGTGTATCATGCACCAACAGCTTATTTTTACTTCTAGTATTTACTTTGTGAACGTCACTTTTCTTGCTGAAACTATTGATATTTTTATGTACATATAAAAGATTTTCATATATGTACAGCGACACTAAAGTTGAAATTTTTACTTCCCTAAACCTATCCCTCAGAGATATCCTAGATCCTAATTTATAAATAGCACGAATTGCCCTTTTTTGTAAAAAAAATATTGTATTTACATCAGCAGCGCTACCCCACAATAGGATACCATATGTCATTAAACTATGGAAATAGCTAAAATATACTATTTTTGCAGTGTCGACATCGGTCAATTGTCTTATTTTCTTGATCGCATACACAGCAGAGCAAAGTTTTTTGGCTAGGTTATGAATATGAGGACCCCATTGAAGTTTGGAGTCCAGCGTTATGCCAAGAAAGACAGTTGAATTAACAAGTTCTAATTGCTCGCCATTAATATTAATACATGTTGCAGTGCATTGCAGGTTATAATGTTACATAATATACTATTTTTTTTATACCACTAATGTGGCAAACAAGCTAACAGTTCACCACGGTCTGTGCGTGGTTTTAAGGTTTTAAAGGCTTCAGGATGAATTCCCTGCCGATTGCAAGTGTTGCGATGGTAGAGATGGTGCGTGGGCATCATTTCGAACAATTCCTCAGAACACATAAGCGGGAGAACACACTTGAATTTTGTAAATAACATTATTCTATAGTAACTACTACAGATCATTAAGGTAATACGTACGAGTACAAGTGCAAACATTCAAATTGATAGTTTTTTCAAAAAAAAATTGATTATAAAAAACTAACTAACAAAAAACAACATATTTGGATATATTTTTTATAAATGATTGCTCACTACACATGAGTGGTGAATTCTTCATAAAATCCGACGTACTAACTAAAGTATCTATTATATATTTTATGTTTTAAAATAAGCAAAAATGTACCTATAATATAATAGGTACATTTCCTTATCCTATTTTGTGTCATACTGATAAAAAACAACTTTTTATAATCATAAGAAGAAGTCTTACCAATTACATGAATAAAAGTTAGAAAAATAATAACATATTTATATATCAACAAAAATCAAGCAATTCGGCAAAAATTCTGCTCAAAACCATCGTAACGGAGATCTAAAAAATCTCTCAGTCTCCGTTTTTAATCATTTCCATCCCCACTGTTATTGATTTTTATTATTATCTTGTAGAAATATTTTTATTTCACATGAATTTTTTAAGATTTATATTTTTTCCTGTGGGTTTAAAAAGTCAAATTAAGCTCTCTTCGGATCCGATGGCAGTCATACCTGCAATCCACATTTCTAAACTATTCATGATTCCCATGTGTATACAGCTCATTGAATTGGGTTTCAAAGTACGTTTTTTAAAAATTAAATAACAACATACATACATATATAACATCACGCCTGTTTCCCAGAGGGGAAGGCAGAGACCAAAGACAGCCACTTGCTACGATCCTGGCATACCTCTCTTGCCTCATCTATACGCATCAATGCTTTCATACATTACCTACGGTTTCGAGTACTCCTAACAATAACAACAGATGTGTAAATAATTTACGATATTACAAATACTACTGTAATATTTTAGTAACTAACAATACCGATATATGATTTGAGAACTCGCATTAGGTGAATAATTAAAGAAAATATTACAATAAAATTAATCAATTAGTATGTCTGTTAATAACACTATAGATATAGTAGCTATCAGGAACAGACTATGACAAATAGGTTTAAGACGGATGGCTTTTAATTTCTAGGATCTAGGATTATTAAACTTTGTGATACACTAGCGTATAGGCCCGAGTGTGAAGGCTGCCTAAATGTTATTTACAGTCAATATTATTCGGAGAATTCCTTAATCTACTATATAAGCGTAGGAAAGCACTTAAAATTTGTGAAAATAATTATTCCATAGTATCTACTTCTAAGGCAATATATATGAGCATGAGCATGAAACTTAAAATTGACTATTTTTAAAACAATTTTACTGTGAAAAAACATATTCATAAAAACTAACGTGCTGGGATATATTTTTATATAATATCATTACAAATCAGTGGCGAATCCTTCATAGAAGCCGATCCACATCAACCTTTCAGAAATCCAATTCATTATTATAATATTACTGATACTACGTACTTACTATAGAGAAGCTATCTAGCAACAAGTTAACTCGCGACCAAATGATCGAAAGCGCCATGAATATCTCGGCGCTTACGCGTTTTGGTCAACGTAATGCTTGTTGCTGAAATAAAATTTTTTTATATTAAATAACAATAGCTGTGTAAATAATTGTATTATTTTGGTAATTAACAATACAAAGATATTATTTCAAAACTTGCATTAGGCGAATAGTAGAGAATATTACAGTGAAATTGATCAATTAGTATGTCCTTTAATAACAAGCTATCAGGAATAGACTTAAGAAACATTAACCGATAAACGTGTTTTAAGAAGTATGGCTCCTATTTTTTTCTAATGACTAAAATTAATAAACATTGTTATACATAGGTTAGCTATAGGACTGATTGTAAAGGCTGGCTAAATATTAATCACCGTCAATACTAATTTGTTTAGTGGGTAGGCACTTAAGGTTTTGTCCCCGATAGTAGAAAAGTCAGTGAATCACATTCATTATAAGCCTAATAAGCATTTATGGGTTAATTTTTGTATACCTAGACGTAAAATATTGTGTATATAATTTGTGCCTGTACCTATGTCTGTCTGTCTCTCTACGCAAAAAAGAAACAGTTGTGCTACAGCAAAACTCGAGCAATATAACTATCGGTGTACTAAAATTTAATAAAAGTTTTTTTTATACCTTCAAGGCGGCAAACAAGCTGACAGCCCAAGACTTAAGAGGTATCTTCCAAAATGTTCGAGTTGGGCGCGCGAAGGGCAAAACAGCAGGAGATCATAGGATGCATGCATTTACTTGCAATTTAATTTATTTTACTTTTAAATTTTATGAACCCAATAACAGTATGACAATGATGTGTATGACAAGAGGAAGAGATCCCCTTTAGGGGTAAGCACTTCTTCTGTGTAATAGTTTTAGTTTATTTGGTTTCTTTTTTATTAATATTTTTAATTTCATACAATACAGTCTATACATACAAACAATTTAATGAGAACCTGTACACCTACATATAGGTGAATATTACCTGTTGGTATCTACGGGAATATATTTTCGTTTACCTGATATATTTAAAGATACTGATGTATAAGCAAAAAATTCAAAAAAAGTTTTAGTAGGTTTATAAAAATACGCCTGCACGAATACCTAACTATGCATCAATAATAATCTTTCCAATAAAAATTACCAGCGCAATTTAGTCTATTTTATTAAAATTTATTTGATTTAATAACCATTTTGTGAACGTATTTTATAAATGGGCCCAATAGTAGGACTTTACCTAGTACCTTATATGCTAATTTAGGTACCTAGTGAATATTGAGAAACAAAATATCAACAACGTTTTTGAGGGTTCCGTTCAGAGATCGATTCGTTAACCTTTATTGCTAAAATAAATTATTAAGCACAGTTTCAAACATTTTGATTTATTTTATTAAAGAGTTATGAATGCGCAACGCCAGACGGAAGACTAACTTTGGTGGAAATGAGTGGTACACGAATTGAATGGTGTTCTATACTGTAGCGATCACGCTTTATTTAGTCGGGTTATAATGAGTTCCGCTGAATTTCTCTAAATTATACTTTTATTATTATTTTTTAAAATTTTAAATTATAAATTATATTTTACTTTTCTATCGTTTTGTTAAACATAAAAAAAATCGGCCAAGTGCGAGTCGGACTCGCGCACGAAGGGTTCCGTATCATTATCTACAAAAAGGAGCAAAAAAATCACGTATGTTTTATGGGAGTCCCCTTAAATATTTATTTTTTCTGTTTTAGTATTTGTTGTTATAGCGGCAACAGAAATATATCTTCTGTGAAAATTTCAACTGTCTAACTATAACAGTTCCTGAGATACAGCCTAGTGACAGACGGACGGACAGACAGCGAAGCCTTAGTAATTACTAATTATTACCTTTCAGGTACGGAACCCTAAAAATTAAAAGGGCCGATTTTATCGTAGTATATTTTTATCTGAGTATCTTTGATACATCAGAAGACAAATTCGTAAATGACAAAAAAAGCGTCTTAGTTATTTTTTTTGTATTGTTCGGAAGAAAAAATTTAAACTAGTAAAATGATCCTCAAATTATAAATAATTTCAAATATAAATTGCGTCATCGGTGTACGATTTCAACGGCAACTCCTCAATTATAGAGAAAAAAACAGATAATACTTGACCTTTATAAGAGCTTATGTCCTTTTCCGGGACTCAAACCATCTCCATGCCAAATTTGATCTTGATCGGTTCAGCGCTTTGAGCGTAAAGAGGTAACAGACAGAGTTACTTTCGCATTTATAATATTTATTATTATATTATATTCATGGATAGTATGGATGGTTTCAAGTATATGTAAGTATATGCATGTACATATGATTGTACAAGAATATAATATTATGATGGCGCTAATGCCAGTAATACTATTAAATATCGGAATACTCTTAAATATCTAAATTCCTTCCGCGGTTGACGATATTTGACGCTTTACATAATGCGCCCTCTATGCTACATAAAAACAATAAAATAATGATTGACATGTTTGACTTTGTTTTTAGTAGCTTACTTACTTTTTAATATTATCTAATAAGTGTTTCGGTACATATTGTATACTTGTTAGCTAATTATCAAAGTATTGTATTATTACTTTAAATAGAACTTCTTGCCGGCTCTTTTTGGCAGAAATTTACATTGCTTACATTGTATCGACGATTCAAAAGTGTTCGCAGAATCCTATCTGAATAAATATTGTTTGATTTGATTTGATTTCAAAAAAACCGCTAGCCATATGCCGAGTGAAAACTGGTCAGCAGGCGATAGATGCTAGCGTCTGGCTCCTGCGTTACACATAAGCTGACAACTCATCCACCGAGCCAGCTGACATGTTTATTTATTTACATAAAGTGTCATCTGATAAATTTTCGATTCAGAAGAAATTACTGAAAATGATACAAATGATACAGTGTAAAACTAATCAAGTGTAATAAGTAAAATAAAAACAGACGATCAATATCTTAAATAAATTAGTGTAAAAAATTTGAAAAAAAAACACAAAAAAGTGTTAAAATTTTATGAAAGCAAGCTCTCGACATTTAAAATGATTAGATTGCAGTAAAATCCTACGTAAACACCGAGCGTCAAGACTACGGGCGCCATCTCTTGGCAACTATATATAAACTTTCATTTCGAGGTTAGATTTCGTTTCTTGTATTTTTCTTTCGTAAATAATTTATTACTTAATAACATGAATCAACAATTTATGCATTCCACACCATTATATTATTGATATGATAAATACATTCGATACGAGGTTAACAAAGTGAAAAAGTACAGACTGTGTATTGACAACAACACAATACTGTTTCGCAGTAATTTTAATATAAAATCTATCATTTACTTTAAATTTAAGAAAGGTAGTATTTTTAACATAAAGTTAATGCAACAAATTAACTTACCAGTCGTTTTAGAACGCAAAACAATTAAATCACAACAAAAATGTATGAGCACAATCTTTGTTTGTTGCTCAGCTCACTTCGTGGCACAGACTAACACAAGGTGCGTTCCGAAGTTGTACGCGCGTCATTTTTTTGACCCTCGTCGGTCGTAAACCGTTTATATCTGGTCGGTGTACAACGCTAATTCTACTCGAAAACCGCAAATCGATGTAGAAGATAGCTGTTTGGTATAGGTCAACATCTACATCGATTTGCGTTTTTTTTTGCGTACAACATTCTCCTATGGCGTTGTCTACACTTGCCTGCTGCGTTGGTATTCTTAAGTGTATGTAGGTAGGTATATACTTCGTTATCAAACTAATTTAGGGGAAAAAATCTATGATAACTAATACTTCAATTTACTAGGTACCTATACGTATATGGTATTTTCTATATACATTTTCTACTGTGAAATTCACCATTATTGCCTAAGGGAAATTTGCCCAAAATAAAAAAAAACCGGCCAAGTGCGAGCCTGGCTCGCGCACCGAGCGTTCCAAACAAATTAGTTACCAGTATGTATGTAGATATGTAGTTCTTCCATCATGAGATCAAGTCTCACAGGTTAATGATAAAAAAAAAATCTTATATCTGTGATGTACCTAATTGCTTCGTGTCAAATATCATGATTTTAAGTCAAAGGGCTACTTTCGTTGGTTTTGATTTCTTTGTGACAATATGCGACAAAAATGACCGTATTTTGGACATATTTTTGTATAGCATTGACTAAGAAGCTTAATTTTTTTAGCTTCGTGACCAATTTTATGATTCTATGACAATGCCATAGGTTATGATTTGTTTGTGAATGCCAAACTATGCGACAAATATGGCCGTATTTTTTGTTGTTAGTGTGTAAGTTGACTTAGGGCGCGTTCGTTCTGGGATTAAGAGCTCCCACGAATGATACTTTTCACACTTTTGATAACGCCAGTTTTGCCACCGACACCTACCGTTCGTTTAGCTTTGAAACGTTACTAACAAAATTGTTGGTTACAAAACTTGCAAAACGAACGGTTGAAGTATACACACTACTATAAACAATGAATATGTATAGACAGTTTGACAGATTAACACAAAAAGCCCAGACATGGGTCTAAAGTTTCATTTTGCAAAAGTGACAAAAATAACAAAAAAATCGTAAACGAACGCATGACAGTTTGTCACAGATGATACTAAAATTTTGATATTTTTGATTCCAATGCTAAACAAACGGATGAAAGGTGGCAAAAGTAATGAAAATAATGATTCTGCACCTCAGAACGAACGCGCCCTACGAAGCTTGATTTTTTTTAAAAGCTTCAAGGGACCATAGATCTTAGTATTTGATATTAATCTCATCTTGATACTCACGCGTTTCTGAGAGAAAGTGTCTGTCTACACAACAAAGTGATCCTATAAGGATTTTATTCTATGAATAGTAGTAGAATATATATATATATATATTCCTGTGTTCGGAAGATCGTTTGATGTTAGTAGATAGGTAACTATTATCTATATAATATTTGAAAGGGTTGTACTAATTCAGAAACCACAGCGTTATGCTTGACCAATTTTTATTTCTCAAAAACCTCCCCGGCGGTGTGCACAACCATTTACCAAAATTTCATTACAATATGTTTACCAGTAGTGCGCGGGTCCGACTCCCACTTTTTTATTTCATATAAACCTTGCCCTAACAATAATAAACACAACTTAAATTATCCAATTCCAATTATATATATTTAACATAGCGTCTATTGAATACTTACTCAATCCAGTTAACAGATATCTTGTATGAAACGTTTGTATTTTTAAGATAGCGCCATCTATTGAAGAATCGTTTTGAGCTAACAAATAATTTATAATAATATTATAAAGAGGAAGGATTTGATTGTTTGTTTGTTTGTATTGAATAGGCTCCGAAACTACTGGACCGATTTGAAAAATTCTTTTACCAATAAAAGCCAGCATTATCCCTGATGAACATAGACTACTTTTACGAACCTCGGGAAAATGCTTCATTCCTACGGGAAAACGGGTAATAGGACAACGGGTAGTAAGAATAATCCTTCCGTACATTCCTAATTACTTAATACCGTAATTACTTCCTTTTTCACATAACTTCTAAACGGCTGAACCGATTGGGTTGAAATTTTATATGGGTATTTCGATAGTTTTCTGGATGATTTAAAAATACAATTGGACCCGGTAGGTAGCGCTGCTGTTGGTATGTTGACTATTAAACGGCTTGACCGATTGGGCATAGATTTTGTATGTCTATTTCCATGGTTTCACAGACACGAATGTATTATGCCATTGGAGAGGAAAGATTTGATTGTTTGTTTTTTTTTCTATAATTGAGGAGTTGCCGTAAGAACCTACGCCCATTACGAAATTTAGGGCGGGCGAAGCCACTGGCAGAAGCTAGTAGGCAAATAATTTGCAATAAAATAATATTGCGACTAAAATTGAGATGTAAGCTATCCTATCTTTCAAGGTGGATCAAATTGCACACGGTGTACAAATCAAATTTAAAATCGGTTCAGTAGTTTAGGAGTCCATCGCGGACAAACAACGTGACATGTAATTTTTATATATAAAAATAATGGATTAGGAGAATTTATACAAATGAATAATCATGAGATACCTATATTATCCAAACATTTATATATATCAAGATGTAATATTACCACACTGATGAATATTTACTTGGGTTACATTTTGGAGTTTTCTAATTTTTGTAGTAAGTAATTCAAATACTAAAAATCAGATTTGTTTTTGTATTAACTATATACATAAATTATTGTGGTTCTTAAACCGGATAAACAACGTAGTTAAGGGTCCGTATATGTCAAATTGGTCTTGTTTGTCTATCTGAATTTCAGTTTGTATGTTATTTATGTATTTAATATTTTGACACACTTGCACTCCTAATCCTTAATCACTCGAACGTCGAAACACGATTTTTGTCATTTTATTTGATAAATTTATTTTTCGAAAAAACCTCGTTTCGCACATTTTTTGTTGAATCTTTAAAACACAGTAATTTGCGATTGTTTTTTAAATTATTAATATTTAGGCAATAACAATATCAGTTTTTTGATAACTATCGTAGTTTCTTTCACACTAGGCAGCAATTGTATAGCGCTGTCTTTTTGATTAAGTCTTTTTGTATTACTAGCTTTTGCCCGCGGCTTCGCCCGCCCCAAAATTTGGTTATCAGCGTGGGTTTCTCCTCGATTCTACTAAATTTGCCCGCTCTTTCACCCGGTTTTATCGCCACAGGATTTCAACGGCAACTCCTCAATTATAGAAAAAAAGTGTGTGTGTGTGTCAGCTCCGACACACGACTGGATGGCTCTCTCTCTCTCTGACAGAGTTACTTTCACATTTATAATATTAGTATTGTATGTTTACAAACTTTATGTGACCGCAAGTCTCGACGAAAAGGGGCCTAGCTAATTAGAGGCATTTTACTTTAGGGATATCAATAAAATGGGATAAGAGAATTAAACAAACAAAAGTGTAGTGTCGCGACGCTATTTCACGTTCCAAACACGACGAGATCACCAGCCGGAATATCCCTTGTACACTTGCCGTTTAACTGTTCAATAACTTCACTAAAACAGAATTTTCACCAAACTCGCGTCGATAACACGACGTTGGTATTTCCGATCGAACGCGAGGACATAGGAGAGTGCAGACATTCGTTCGCGACTGTTCTAAAACTAATTTGCACGTGGGGCGTGAGCCGGAGCAGTCAATGTCGTATCAAGTGAAAGGGCATTGCGTCATCGCTTATCTTTACCGAACAATCCCCCGTTCCAGCCAGATCGAATCTGGTTAAGACTCCTCAAACGGGAGAACCCTAAATAACAGAGAGACGGGACAAGATCGCCACAGCTCGTTAAAGAATGGAGACACCAACCAATACCTCAGCAACTACAGGAAGTCCATCCTGCCGGCGTCAACAAGTCAAAAAGCCAATCAGAAAATAGCCCGGAGTAAGAGCCTCGTGAAGAAGTGAGTATGGGATCGTCGACAAATCTCACAGCCCGTCGTTGGACCGAGTCAAAAGGGCTAAGCTGGTATCCGGGTGCACTCGCCCAGAGATGGTAGCAGTACTCCATATGGGGCCGAACTTGCGACTTGTAAAGCCGCAACCTCTGCCCCGACGTGAAGTAATGCCTCGCTCTCTTGAGTACAACTAGGTTTTTGGACACCAGCTTCGACTTGTCTTGCAAATGATTTACAGTCCTGGTCTTGAGGGTTCTGACGAGATGCACTTGGGGACTCTTCTACTTCCCAAAACAGCTGAATCACTACAGTGAGAGATAGAACCTCACAAGCCGTAGGATCCGGTGAAAGAACCAGCACTAGTGGTTGCGCTGGTCCCATTATGATGAGTTCCAGGTCAGTCGGAACCGCGACTAGTCCACCTGGCTGACGCAATTTCCCTGCTTCCAAAGTCAACACGCCCAGGAAATCAGCACCTAAAAGCAGATCTATTGGTCCCGGAACATGGAAGCTAGGATCAGAAAGGGGCAATTCCGAAGTCAGTTTCACAATACATGGAGGTAAGCTGACCAGAGAACAATTGCCGCTACAAAAATACTCGGGAGATGGGAATTAAGAGGGGAGACAGGGACCTATCAGACAGACCTGTCCTAACGAACCCGATACTGAAATTCCACCAATTCCTCGCATAAAGTCAGCCTCCGGATTGAGTCTCAACTTCAATTGCTCCACTAACCATGCCGACACAATACACTCCTGTGATCCAGAGTCCAAAATCCCTATGTTATTAAACTTTCCGTACCCAAAGGCTTAAAAAAACGGGACCCTATTACTAAGACTCCGATTCCATCCGTCTGTCATGAACCTTGATAGTTAGATAGTTGAAATTTTTTTTAGATGTATTTCTGTTGCCGCTATGACAAAAAATACTAAAAAACAGAATAAAATAAAAATTTCAGGGGGCTCCCATACAACAAACTTGTTTTTTTTGCTTGTTTTTGCTCGATATTGATAACGGCAAAAAGTAGGCGCTTGAAATATTGACAGAATATTTAGTTATATATTCACTTCAAAAATAAATAAAAAAATAAAATTAAACGAATATTTTAGGGGGGCTCCCATACAAAAAACGTGATTTTTTTATAGATAATGGTACAGAACCCTTCGTGCGCGAATCCGACTCACACTTGGCCGATTTTTGTAATTGAATTTTGTTGAAAAGAAGTCTTATTACATTCAAAACAACTGAACATCTTATGTCAAGTCCAATTTTAGCAGAATAATTAATAAAAACTAGTGTTCCTGAATGTAAAGTTCCCTTTGTATTTAAAACATTAGTCCTAAGGATATCATATATACATTTAAAACATTAGAAATAAAACACCACAGACTTTGGGGACTTTCTGTAAAAACTATAAACTTAATTATTCATGTTATAGCACAACCCTTAGCCATAATTTTTAATGGTTGTGTTGATAGTGGTGTCTGGTGAGATAAAACTTAGCAAAGTTATGCCTTTTTTTAAATCAGGAAGTTCAACAGATCCTAATAATTTTCGGCCTACTTACTACTTTTACTCAGGAAAGTTTTTGAAAAAAAACAATTTGTCAAATGTTAAGCCATTTCTGTATTACTGACCTACTCAGTAGTAAACAGTTTGGCTTTATGTAAGACCGTTCTACAACCGATGGAAGATGCACTATTAAAAAATATATTTGACGCCTGGGCGGATTCGCATGATGCTCTTGGAGTGTTTTGTAATTTATCTATAAATCTCATCACGAAGCTACATCACTACGGTATTAGAGGCAAATTTTGACCTCCTACATATGTAGCAGACTACAGGAAATAGATCATATTCATAACCTAGACAGAATACTTAGCTCTGCTGTGTATGCGATCAAGAAAATAAGACAATTGACCGATGTCGACCCTGCAAAAATAGTATATTTTAGCTATTTCCATAGTTAATTGACATTTGGTAACTTATTGTGGGGTAGCGCTGCTGATGTAAATATAATATTTGTGTTACATAAACGGGGAATTCGTGCTATTAACAAATTAGGCCTATAGAGATATCCTAAAGATATCTCTGAGGGATAGGTTTAGGGAAGTAAATATTTTAACTTTAGCGTCGCAGTACATATATGAAAATCTTTTAAAAATATCAATAGTTTTAGCAAGAAAAGTGACGTTCACAAAGTAAATACTAGAAGTAAAAATAATAATAATTTTTAAAAGTTTTTGTAAAATCCTAATTTGAATTGAAATGTGACTTAGGCTTTGACTTACCGATAACAGCCTTAAGCTTCAAAGTGGTTATATCCGATTCGGATCAACAGGTCAAGATATATCACTCTTGACGCATTGTGGAAAAAAACTCTACATGCTCGTATACTGAAATCACTTACAAAAACAACATGCCTTATCAAAGTCAGAAATGGTTTCTTACCGGTCTTTATGTACCTAGTAACGGCTACGGAACCCTATACGAAGCATGGCTCTTCGCTCTTGACCATTTTTTTTAAATGTGAGGTATTTTTGTAGTTTAGATGTGTCCTTTCGTCAATTTGTTACACCCTCGTACCACTTTCTATTAGCAAAGCCAAAATAAAATACACTAATAGGTATCAAGGATAAGGATCAAGGAAGATCCTCATTTGTTGTTAACAAAAAACATTATATTAAGACCAAAAAAAATGTATCAAACTTTAAAATACTTATAAAGTACTGGCTTTTGCCCGCAGCTCCACCTGCGCCGAATTCGAGATTTCTACAGCAACTACTTGATTAATTATGTCGATATATCAAAATAGTTTTCTATACCAAGCTATAATTCGTCCACGTGGAATTTGCTCATAGTTATTACTGTCCAAGCTTTTCAATTTCCCGGTTTTTAAGTTGGGTATGTTCTTCTTCGTCCCTTCAAAAATCTTTGAACCAAAAATCATCTTAATTGGTTGCGACGTTAAGCAATAACAAACAAACAGACTATCACAAATATATATTAGTTAGGATGTTTTGTTAGATTTATGATTTGATGGCAAACGTTATAGTAAACAATAGAGAGAAGCTTTTAATAAATTTAACATAATTTGTACAAAAACAAAGTAAACGCATAAATGTATATGTAAATATATTCAAAGAATTGTCCTCAGAGACACCTCATCATTTTCTGGTGTCGCGGGGCACTTTACGTTCGCAATCTAACTTTGCCTCATTTTCGCCCCTTAACTGGTATTGCCAGCTCAAGTTAATTCCTACTATTTTCATGAATACAAGTTAATACGAAGAACTGTATTTATGGCTTAAATTGGTTCGATATTTTTACAAATTCGTTCAAACTGTTCAAATATTCATTACGAAGCATTTAACTACACTCATCTGTGCTCGCAACGATCAGTCTGTTTCATACTGCTTAAACATCAATATTATTTATTTGTCGATAAAAAATTAACTATTAGTTATTCTACTTACTAACGAAAAAGGCTATAAAGTATGACTGTAATAACATAGCGGTATAAACATTTCTGTTGTAGCCAGACAGATCTTTAGTTATCAGCGGTATAAACATTTCTGTTGTAGCCAGACAGATATTAAGTTACTAGTGGTATGAACATTTCTGTTGTAGCCAATCAGATCTTTAGCTACCAGCGGTATTAACATTTCTGTTGTAGCCAAACAGATCTTTAGTTACCAGCGTTATGAACATTTCTGTTGTAGCCAGGCAGATCTTTAGTTACCAGCGATATGAACATTTCTGTTGTAGCCAGGCAGATCTTTAGTTATCAGCGGTATAAACATTTATGTTGTAGCCAGACAGATCTTTAGTTATCAGCGGTATAAACATTTCTGTTGTATCCAGACAGATATTTAGTTACCAGCGGTATGAACATTTCTGTTGTAGCCAGGCAGATCTTTAGTTACCAGCGATATGAACATTTCTGTTGTAGCCAGGCAGATCTTTAGTTATCAGCGGTATAAACATTTATGTTGTAGCCAGACAGATCTTTAGTTATCAGCGGTATAAACATTTCTGTTGTATCCAGACAGATATTTAGTTACCAGTGGTATGAACATTTCTGTTGTAGCCAGACAGATATTTAGTTATTAGCGGTATGAACATTTCTGTTGTAGCCAGACAGATCTTTAGTAACCAGTGGTATGAATATTTCTGTTTTAGGAAGATAGATCTTTAGTTATTAGCGGTATGAACATTTCTGTTGTAGCCAGACAGATATTTAGTTACCAGTGGTATGAACATTTCTGTTGTAGCCAGACAGATCTTTAGTAACCAGCGGTATCAACATTTCTGTTGTAGCCATTCAGATCTTTAGTTACCAGCGGTATAAACATTTCTGTTGTAGCCAGACAGATATTTAGTTATTAGCGGTATGAACATTTCAGTTGTAGCCAGACAGATCTTTAGTAACCAGTGGTATGAATATTTCTGTTTTAGGAAGATAGATCTTTAGTTATTAGCGGTATGAACATTTCTGTTGTAGCCAGACAGATATTTAGTTACCAGTGGTATGAACATTTCTGTTGTAGCCAGACAGATCTTTTGTTACCAGCGGTACGAACATTTCTGTTGTAGCAAGACAGATCTTTAGTTACCAGCGGTATGAACATTATCTTTAGTTACCAGCGGTATGAACATTTTTGCTGTTGCCAGTTCTTTAGTTACCAGCGGTATGAATATTTCTGTTGTAGATAGACAGATCTTTAGTTACCAGCGGTATGAACATTTCTGTTTTAGGTAGATAGATATTTATTTATTAGCGGTATGAACATTTCTGTAGTACGTAGAAATGTGTTTTAGATTTGTTAGTTTTTGTACTACTGTGCGTAGCCTTCGAGGCAGTTATGGGAGTGATTCAGACTAAAATAATGCATTGTTTACCGATAAATAAAGATGGAAGTTCTTATAGTTTTAATAATACTCTTTGGCAAATACACCTTGAGGTACTAGCTATTCATTTAACTGCTCAACATATTATTACATGGCAGATGTTCTGGGGGATGCGAATATTAAGAACTGAAATGGTCGCGTACAGTGCGTTTTCAAAGAAACTTCCTCCCACTAAGGTTATGGAATGAGCTCCCTGCCAAAGTTTTCTCTAAGGACTACAGTATCGGGTTCTTCAAAGAAGAAGGTATTAGATTTTTGAATGGTCGGCAAAGGTATTAGATTTTTGAATGGTCGCACGGTGACCCCTACCATAAGGCGGACCGTAGGCTTGTTTGCCACCTTAGTGGTATATAAAAAAAAATGCAACGCGCTCTATAGTCTTGCTGTTGTGCCATATCTGTGTGTTGTGCGTACGGAATGCTCTGTGGACTGTGTCGAAAAGTACGTTCTGGGAAGCTATTGGGACTCTGGAATTCGAGAGAAAAATGTATGCAAGTGCAACACAGGTTTCGGGAGGTAAGTCAGACTTCAATACATTTTTGTCTCGAATTTTGGAGGCCAATAGCTCGAGACTGATCCCAATAAGTTCTCTGTTAACGTCGTCGGTGAGGCTGAGGCTGAGGTCAGTTTGAGTTTAAAACAAGCAAACAGACACCTGCACATACTGTTTAAGTGTTTACGAGAACCAAGCAGCAGACGGAACTTGAAGCAGCTTGTCATTCAATAATTTATTTCTATTATTATATATCTATTTATTTATACAACAAATTTGTATTGACATGTCACGGGACTTTTCAGTTAAGTTCGAGAACCTGTGGTAGGGTAGTCCGCCATTTCCAATAGACTTATATATAATACAAAATATTATAATAGTAACAATACAACTAACTTGTGATATCTATTAAATGTAGGTAGATATAAATAAAACTGGTTGCGTTGTTTGTTTCTTACATTTTACGAATGAGCTGCATTACATAGACGGAAATACAGAATGTTCTATTTGTATGTTTTTAAACTGTTATTATAAATATGTTAATTTTTTAATAGGTACGGAATTACGTAGCAGAACCTTATACATAGGTATATGTACAAAATGTTAGTAAATGTTAATAAAAGTTATATTTTTAAAGCGTTAGAATTCAATATTAAAAAAATATATTTGTAAGTAAGTTTATTGTTTACGGTAAGTTAAGCTTATGAAAGTAATTTATAATTTTTACATTTAATATAGATAAGTAAAGGTTTACTTCATAATATAGGCACTTAAGGTAATAATATTAAGTAGGTAGATATGTTAAGGTTTAATCTCTAGTCATAAGCAAGTTTTTAGCCGGTGTTGTGACCATTTTTACATTTTACATGATTATTTTCATGGGTCTGATTCCACCCCATTTAATAATGCAATATATAACAATTGTCTGCACAAGCGTCGTATAAATGTATTTAATAAGTTTAGTAATTTTTTATCCAAATTAGTTTTTGTTTGGGACCGAATTCAGTTGAGGACCATGAAAGATTTTTATCTAAAATAACACCTAGATATTTAAGTGTTTCACATCCGTAAATTCTTAGTATAAAATCGCGTATAGAAAAAATAATATAGGTCTTAGTTAAGTTAAGGACGCGTTGATTGATCTGGAGCTAATATTGACGGTTCGGACTTCGGAGTCCCACTTCAGCTTCAGTAAAAGTTTCATTCCCGCTGTTTCCATTAAACAGTAGTGCAGTATTATCCGCATAGGAATAAACACGTGCATTATTAAGTCGTAGGTCAGTCAAGTCGTTATATGAGTAAGAAAAAGTGTATGTCCAAAACTGGATATGAACTTCTAGGAGATCTGCATCTGGTTCTATTTACCAATACTGTTTGAGGGAGTCGGTAGGTACTCTGTAAGAAATTTAGATATCCTTTTAAGGGCAGTGGGTCATTATCTATTTCTTCAGCTAGTTGCGTTTTAGAAATAACTATTATTATCATGAACGATCTTTAGTTTGAGCGAAGCGGAACTTAACCACTTTTAGAATGTCATGAAATAGGTATTGTTGAGGTTGATTGCTTACTCATTGTTAGCTACTGGCCGTTACAAGTTTTTGTTCCACTTTACTTATATTTCTGCTTCTTTTATTGATTTCGTGCACATAGCCAGTGTTGCCGGACCAAAATTGCAAAATCAAGGAAATTTGAACGATAAAAATCAGGACATCGATGTTTTGTTCTCAAAATTAGTTACTTTTATGATTTTTGTAAAAATAAAATATGAACAAAGACAATCTTGTTTTTGGTAATTTTATTTGTGGAAACTATCGTCCAACAGTAGCGGTTCCACAATCATCGGTTAAATAAATAATAAATAAATATTTTTGGACATTACACACAGCGCCGTATGGTTCAAACTAAGCAAGCTTGTGCTATAGATACCAGACAACGGATACAAATACATATATATATATATATATATATACTTTTTTTCCTACAAAAGTATTCGCCTTAAATAGCTTCGCCCTTGACCAAATTCTTTTATCTTAACCTTTAAAATCTGCCGGGAAAGCGGTCTAGTACTACACTAGTGTGAAATGAAATTGGCAGATTAGTAAACTAAGGCCACCTTACTGATATCGGTGCAATTTTGATTGATTTATTGACTGACAGCAGTGATTGTTATATCTGTGTGAGATGGACGACTGATAGGTGAGGGCGATAACTAGGTATCAAAAACATATAGATATTTTGTCGATTTTCCTAAAATAAAATGTTAGATAGAATTTACGTGATAAATTATGTTTTCTTGTATGTTTACAAAATACCCAATATATAATACCAATAAAATATAAAACTAAAACATAAAAAATAAACCTTTATGACCACTAAAATGCTATAAATAACTAAATTTGGCTTCAAGAAGAAAAAAACACTTAGCTCAATTTCTATGAAAGTTTTTTTTCAGGGTTCTGTACCCTAAAAGGAAAAGAAGAACACTTATAGGATCACTTTGTAGTCCGTCTGTCGAGACCCTTGATCTAAGGAACACGTGAAGGTATCAAGTCGAAATGAATACCAAATACTAAAGTCTACATTAATATCGTATACTAAAGTCTACAGTAACTTACAAATTTATTGTAAAAAATTAAACTTCTAAGTCAATTCGGTTATTTTTGTCGCATATTGTGACACACATATATCAAAACCTATAGGGCACTTTCCGTTAACCTAGAATCATGAAATTTGGCAAGAAGCAGTGCTCATAAAGGAAAATAACTGAAAACTGTAAATTTGTTGTGACATCACAAACTTTTTTTTTTTTGCCGTTTATAACTTATTTGCAGATGGTAAACTAATCGCGACCTATATAAATGTATTTGAATCTATCTCTCTGTCAATTGTCTAACGGCAAAGTTAAGTTTGCCCCTTAATACAGTTTACCTTTTACGGAACCCTCATCGCGCGACTCCAACTCGCACTTGACCGGTTTATTTACTTTTTAGTGTAAGTTTTTTTTATTATTATTTTTTATTTTTAAATATTTAGTTGGTTCTTTGACATAAATATAAAGGTATAAATAAGGGATTATCCTTAATTAATAAAAAGTATGTGGTTACAATAATAATATATTCTTTATTTCACAGAAAATAATATATAAGATTTAAAAATATCCTTTTTCATGTGTGATCCGTCAAAAAAAGTATCAATTTGAATTATGATTCAATATTCGGTTGTTAATGAACAACATTCTAAACAAAATATTTAAATTTCAGATTCAGCTCATTCCATTTTTGATCGAGCTAGAGACTCGTGACAAAATAGGATGACAGACAGACACATACAAAGACAAGCATATATACTAGGAAATAGACGGTTCTCTCCGTCATATTTATTTTCCTATAGACAGTAGCGTCATCTAGTTATAAATAATGAAGTTACTGTAACACACACGCATACATAAACCTGACACAGATTTTTTTTTGCAAATGTTTTTAACATAACCTAACTTTACTTAATGTTCACTTTTTCTGGTTATTTAATCATAAATCATTAAATACTTACATGATTACCTTTATTGTCACATTCTTTAACTGGTTTTTAAATCATGACACTGATTAAACCTAAAATCTACAAAATTCCAAATTTCCTAAGAGAAATATTATACATATTTATGTATATGTTGCATAGACTAACAAAGCGAAAAACGCGGGTCAAGGTCATTTTTGTTTACCGGAATTGCAAATAGATTCCGAGTCCGGTTTACCTAGGTAATTTTACGTATTTAAACACGGCTAGAGGCCAAAGTTTACCCTTTGACCTTTGAACCATTTTTTAGGTTTGGGTTTTTAGGCCAAACAATAAAGCCGGGTGTGTACTAGGTTTACATCTTCTATATACCATATTCAGTGAAACAAAACAGCATGTGTCATTTGTTTTTATGAGAATACGACTACATTAATCTTTTATTGCAATAAAACACTTTAAACACAACCACAGTTTTATCGAAAAAAAACTTCAAAAGGGACTAAATTCATAAAACTTTAATAAAAGTTAACGTCGTTGTTTGTTTATGAAGTCAAATTATGCACTTTCCGAAATGTAGTCAGTATTAGTACATATCCTTTTTCTTTAAATATATATGTCAAGTTCTTTTTATTTCTTCGCAGAGATCATACGAGCAGTATGGACACATAGACAGGATTGTCTGTTGCCTTGGGAGTAGTAAACTCTAAAAATAAAAAGATTAAATAAACTTCGGCGTATTTAGTAATCATGGTTGAGTTATCAAAAGTAAAATACAAAACAGTTGTGTGTTACATTTATTTAGAACATAACAAAAGATAAAATAACGCCTGTTTCTCTAAGGGCAGAATAAGTAGGCAGTACCTAAGACTTCCACTTATTAATACCCTGGCACACTTCTTTTGCTTCGTCCACTCAAATTTAATGTATGAGAAAGATCCTTGTCGGTGGCTTAGAATACTCTTTAATAAACCTAAATTTTATACTTTCGACAAGTACCAACTACTCTACCGTTCATTCAGTACGCTTATGGAACTAAGCGATAAGGAATTGATTCATGGATATTTTATATTTGGTTATTGTAAATTCTGAAGACTAATCTTTGACCTTAGTTTCGTTACAATCTCTATACGTTTTTATTATACACTTTTCGGTCGCATGCGCAACACCTGTAAAGTTGTATTTAAATTTGTTTTTATTAAAGTTCTCTTTATTTTAATGACCACCACAATGTGAGAGATTTAATCGATTTCTCGGTCCACCAACAGCCACGTCTGCTCCCGATGACAGATAGCGAAGCAATGCGTTTAAAATTTTAAACTCGGAACACGTCTTGCTTGGCGCACGCTCATTGGTCGCTGAAAATCCCTAATGAGCAGGTGAGTGCGGTATCGCGACACCGGTTGTCAACTTAGTGTCGCATCACAAATGATAAAGCTAATAATTAACACATAATTTATTTAATTTCATTTAATAAGTGTACACATCTGTTTAGTTATATGTTGTGGTCGCAAACATACATCTTTGTTTATGACAAAAGGCATAATGTTTATATTATTTTTAAGTCAATATCTGATACCAAACCAACGATGTTGAAAATTACTAGCAAAGTAGGTAAGTATTTTGTTTGAACAGGATCATATACTTCGTTATCTAAAACAAAATCAACGAAGCAAACCGAACGCGATTATTATTAACGAAAATACCAACAAAACAGAACAAGAAAAGTGTGCAGGCAAGTGGGAACTGCAGAACTGTAGTCATAAGTCAATGAGTTTTCTAATCATAGGTTTATATTTATGATTTCTTTCTATAAATTTTAATCGAAGTTATATCTAAAGTCATGATGAATTACCTGAAGACCAATAATAAGATTCCAATGAAAAGTTGCAGTAAGTTACAGATTTCAGCAACTAGAGAAGTGGTTCGGACGGACAATTCCACTGATGTTTCTGAAATAAACCGGTCTGATCGGTTGGGTTTGTAGACTGTAAACATATCCACTGGCCTCTCAACTACACCAACTCCGTGTTGGTAGCTTTTCCACCACAATTAATCGGCTGTACAGGTTATGTGTCCTGCCCACTTCAGGTTGTTAGTTCTTGGAGATTCTACGTGCATGTCGGAGTGGCATATTTTAGTTTCACAGATATACTCAAATTCGAGTATAGCTCTTTACCTCGGCAGAGGCGCACCCTATATAATGCAACACGGAGTGTCGCTACCGGGTAAAAAATAGCACAATGTATTTATTGTAAAAATTGGGGTTTCTAATGGAATTTTTAATTAAACTAGTTTATATATTATATTTTATTATGTTTTTAACGAAACAATGTGTGAATATAGTTATTTGTTCAACAAGTGGGCAAAGTTGTTTTTTGTGAAGAGCGCCAACTTTAAATCCCGAGCTAGCGAAGTAGTCTAGTCCTATATAGACTACTGAGCACAGCGAGGGATTTAAAGGCACGAGACTTAAAATAATTTGCTCTCGTGTGAAACATACAACTTTTTACCTCTACCAGTGCGAAAAAATAAATCTTAGGCAAGAAACATACTGAAGGTTATTAGTTTATTCTAATTTACAAATACTACCAACTATACTGTGCTCCTATCAAAAAATAAACAATAGGTAAACAATAAGATGCCTATAGTATATTTAGTCTTGATAGTCAAAAACTACAAAAAAAAAACGTATGCTAATAGAAATAATAAGACACAGATAGTCGCTACTGGGTAAAAATACCCTTACGCACCTTATACCTCTGCTGTGGCCATTTGTGGCTAAACGCCGCGTGCTCACTGACCGCTTATTCGAAAAGGCGGATTGTCGCACGTTTATCGAAAGGTACCTAAAGCAACGTGGCACAAAATTAAGCGGAAAACAAATATTTACGAGTTCATGCACTTTGACTATGTGTTAAATTATACCCGGTAGCGCCTCCTGCTGAGTTAAGGTCTAATCTTAATTAAAAATATAAATGTGAATTTGGTACTTGAAGATTACCTAGTATGATATTACATAATTGAAATTATGTGAATCCTGTAGTTTGAGTTACTTTCCAATTCAATACCATTGACTTATGCCATCTTATGCAGACTATTGCAGATAACAACCATTTGAGAAGTTTTAATTTGGCAGTTTTTTTAGAGGCTAAAAGCCTATACTGCAAGATAACCCAAGTCAAAGATTATCAACAATGATGTCAGGGTATCGTGCTAGAAACATAGGTGACACTGAATTTATCAGCCAAAATATTTCCAAGACAAAAAGCCTAAGGAACTTAAAAAGGCAAGAAAAGAAAATCTGGTTAAACTGCTAAACTTTTTTTTTGATGTCAAAATGATAAAAATGTTTGTGTGCGGTTATTTACCCATTGTGCGCGTAAGAACCGATCGGTCGTGTCCGTGTTGGGCCGATACGTAGTACGTGGACGTGGACACAAAGTGGAAAAAGAAAAATAGAAAGTGAAGCAAAAAATGTCTGCCGCCGCCTATCTTCACCCTGCGATCCTGTCTCATATAATAGAACAATAAAGACAGTGGAGTTACATGTATCCCCATTATATTCTCTAAAGGTACAACTTATACCATGAATATGGTCACGCCCAGTGGAGCTTCATCGAAATGACTGACTTTACTATAATGAAGTAAACCTCAAAAACAAAAAATTTCAACAAACAGTCGAGAAAATTATTTTATAATAATAATAATTATTAACCTGAATTTTTTGCTAGATAGCGTTGATTGTAGTTTTCTTCATATTTTGTTTCCAATTTTAGTGCGAGCCGGATTAATACTTGGACGAATAGTGTATATTTATGACCAACCTTATGTGACCGCCAGTCTCGATGGGAAGGGGTGACGGTCAGACTGTTCAAGCGTCGGTTAGGGGGCCTAGCTAATTAGAGGAGCAAGTTTTATTTTATATAAAATTAGAGGATAATAGGGCTAAGAGAGATGATGTAACAGAATAGAACAGAAAAAAGTGTAATGTCACCCGGGCGTTGCGACGCTATCTCACGGTCCAAACACGGCGAAATCACCAGCCGGAATGTTCCTTGTACACTTGCCGTTTAAATGTTGTAACTGTACTAAATCTATCACTAAAATCCACCAAATACGCGTCGATACCACAACTTAGTAATTCCAATCGATCACGAGGATATAGGAGTACGCGTGTGAAATCGTCCGCGACTATTTCAGAACTAATTTGTGAGTGATTACAGTCAATGTCGTACCAAGTGAAAGGCCATTGCGTCATCGCTTATCTTAGAACAAATAGTTATACGTACCTACTGTTTATGGTTTCATGTAAGTCTCCTTTATAATCATTGCAAGGTTTTGAAACTTGTATGTGTTTTTTTTTTTACAGTTTCGTAAACAGAAAACTTTGAAAAATTACATTTACATTTTTCATGAGAACACTATATTTGTTTTTTTGGGAAATTTGTGTAAATTTTAATGTTCTAACCATGACACTTCAAAAAAGAAGCGCTTAAAGGTTTTGATAATGTAGGTATCTAAGTGCTGAAAATATTTTTATAACTAACAAAGTTGAGATTGTTTTTTTGTTTAAATAGTTATTTTTTATGCAAGACTGCAAAGTTTTTATTCAGCGCGAGTGCCGTAATTGGATACCGAACAAGCGAAGAATCATAAGATTGAACCCGAAGGTTGAAAGCGAGGGATTCTAAGGCACGAGACGCAAAAAAAATTATAGCCGTGCAAAACACACAATTGTTTATCTCACTACAGCGAGAAAAATCCAAAACAATACACTGAAAACGATTGAAAAATTATAAGGTAATTAGTGTCCAATTATTCACAGCACTATTTTATTCACAGCCTACCAACAAAATGTAACGTAAAGTATTTAGTTCTTCTCATGTCAAAACAGTCTCCTCTGTGTTAGTGGATAGATGATAAATACGTTGTTGGCGATTTCTGGTGAACGGTTTACAGTTGGCCATCGATTGTGTGTGTGTTTGTGTGTCTCTGCGTGTGTGTGAGGGTGGGTATGTGCGTGTATATGTGCGCACAGTTCATATACGCATTTTACGCTCAAGCCCGGGAAAAAGGGTGGTGTTGGCAATTTATTTGGCATTTATATCACATTACAATTTACAATGGATAAATTAAAACAAAAAACATGAAAGATACATATACAAAAAGCCGCAAAACAACAACAATTAAAGGGGAGCGTAACATAAACTTACAATAAAAAAAGGGAAGAGAAACAAAAAGAAAATATATAAAAAAAGCGATTTTATCAATTTTTAAAACATACACGTTTTTCTTCTATTTATGTTGTGATACCTTAAAAAATATCGGCTCAGCGTGTGCCGCAACAGTTTTTCGCAGCGCTGATATTCAGCGACGCCCATAACAGGAAAAGTACCAATGAAGCACCCAATTATGTGTTTGTGTAAGTGTGTAGTAATATAGTACATACATACAACAACTATACAAAATATAAACATAAATAAAATATAACAACTATGACATCAAACTACTACGAATTACTACTACTTTTCTATATTATGTATTATATTTATATTATTTGTACAATAAGAATTAAAATAAATAAAAATATATGCATAATATAATTATTTTTATATTAGTCCAGTATGAGCTACTGTATTGCTGAAACAACCTGGCCACCCCCGATCCGCGGTTTATGTTCATTCTGTATTAACAAAAAAATTAAAATTTCGAACACTATTGAGTTCGCGAATAGAAGGAGGCAAATTATTCCAACATTTAGTCGCCGCGTATCTGAAGCTTCCACCAAACGCAGATGTGCGATGTTGTGTTTTCTCGAGTGTTATCTTCTCTTCGCCACTTTAATTTGTCGATAGATAAGCTGGGTTGTGCGTATTAATTACTTTAAACAATAACGTGGCCATGTTGTTTTCTGTGGTAAGACATCTTAAGTAAATTTGACTTATTTAGAAAGGGGGTAATATGATTGTGCGGTGGAATGTTAAAAATGTACCTGGCACAGGCATTCTGTACCCTCTGAATGATTTTTCCTGTTTTTGCCAACAACCTGGACCATACACACATAAGACAGCCTAGAAAGTACAAGTGAGTCAAACAATTTCATGCGATGACGACTCACTGATGAAGTCACACATGTGGTACAGTACTTTAAGCCTATAAAAACAATTCCGGGCAATCTCTAAGACGTGACTTACAAAACAAAGACTGTCATCCATTAGTATACCGAGATTCCGCACCTCAGTGACCCGGTCCACTGGTTCTCCAAGAATACTTATAATGGGATTTCTGCTGACGATGTTGCCTATTTGATTCCTTGATCCCAGCACCATGTACTTCGACTTACTTGGGTTTAAAACCAGTGTATTTCATTCTGCCCACCGTGCAATGTTCTGTAAATCTTGGTTAACTCTATTTATAGCTCTGTTGGTTTCGATGGGATCAAATTACATGTACACCTGTATGTCATCTGCATATAAATGGTATTTGCACAACTCAATCTTTGTACAGATGTCCACAGTATAAAAAATGAACAGCTTAGGACCTAGTATAGATCCATAAATAACTCCTCTTGTCACTGGGTGGGGGCTTGAAATCAGGTGCAAACAATCATTGGAAAAAGTTTAGAGAGAGTAATAAGTAAGTTTTGACAATAATTGGGGAATATTTCTACAGTCAAAGGCGCGGAAAAGGTCGAGTAGTATCATACTTTTAGCCTCTCCTATATCTTGAGATCCCAAGATATTGTCAACTATCGTCAGTCAGTGCCATCGAAGTGCTGCGCGATTACCTAAAAACGGATTGTAGTGCTGGTAGTATATTATTATTTTCTACATATGTAGTGAGCTGCATACATACAACCCTTTCCAAAGTTTTATGGTATGGGATACCTTTGTGCGAACGGTTAACCCAAATGTGTTACACAAACCGCGCCACTAATAAAAAAGTCTGAAAAAGTTTGCGCACCTTTTGAATTACTGCATCAACAAAACGTATGTTTGATTTCAGTCCTTATATCGTTTATTTCTAATAACTCTACAAATGTTAAATTTATATCTTTGCAGCTGGAATCACTCATATTTTTAATATGCATATTTGCAAATTTATTGCAAAACGAACCAAAATTGTGTAAATAGAAGGAAATTCCGAATCTTATTATTTTTGGGGGCGTTCTGAATTCAAAACGTTCTAAAATTGGCACTAATTTTAAAAATACAAATAAAGTGTACTAATCAATCACTAACTAATAAGGATATCGATGCATTTCTAAACGTTTTATTTAGCTATGGACAATTTTGCATCAGCTTTACAATACGCTGTGGAACCTTACTGTTACGAACACGCACAGCGGCGACGGGCGTAGGCTAGCTTCCTCGGTTGCTAAAACGAAGCTACGACAACGAAGCGCCGTAGAAATTAGACAACCGTACGGTAGCTAGCTACTAGACTAGGCCACTGACGTGTTTATAGTGGACTGTATGTTGTGGGCGACCGTATTGCGGGCCGGACGGGTGAAGCCGGGTGTCGCACTTGTGAACCGCTGACCACGAAGATTTCTTGAGCGCAAAATAAAATAGCCGAAGTGAAGCTGAGTCTTCTTGTGAAGAATTTATTTACACTAGAGCACTTATTTTACACTTAATTTCTAGCAGAGTTTCTTCCTTTTTCCTAGCAGCGTTTCTTTCTTGAACCTTCAATTGAGCACTTATTTTCTTGCAGAGTTTCTTCCTTGATTGTTGGTTCTTCCTTTCTTGATTTCTTGCTGCGAACTGCGACTGCGAACTGACGATGACCGCTGGATCGCTCGAGTTTTAAACAATTTCGAACAAAGCGGCAGGCCATAAAATTACCGTTACGGTTGTAAACTATAGCTAGACTACTCTTACAATTCTTGCTGTCCTTGTCTACAACTCGTTTGTATGGAGGTACATGTTTTTGTTATTTTAAAATATAAAAATGAATTTTCTCCACATTACAATTACTTCCTACAGATAGATATTAATTTTACAAACATTATGAAATAGAATTCATACAGATATCTCACAAACTGTGGCTTTAAGAGCCAAAAAATGCAAAGGGCGTCTCGCAAGCGTATTGCTTATAATTTCAAAATTCACGCCCGGCCTAGTAGCTCCACGGCAAAGTGCGCGGGAGTTTGTTGAACTAAGCAAAAGGTTAAGAGCGTAATCCACAACGTATTGCTTATTTTGTAAAAATTCACGCTCTTACTTTTCATACAATTACACAAATACAAATTTTACACTGATAGATTTTAAATATTTACGTATTATTAAGAATTATTAAGAATTTAACTCAACTCTGCTTGAGTACATATCTTACACTACATGTTATTTACGCCTAAACTATTTACATCGTATATTTTATTTTTGACAATCCTACATATTTAATCCTTACTGACATTACCTATAGTTACTAAGTTTACACGAGATATTATTTACGAAATACATGCGCTTCCTTAAGTTATTTCTACGTTATTTCTTATATGTCTTACTATTTATTTAACCTTCTTACTTAAAATGTACATAGTTGAGCAAACCTTATGTACTCTATCTCACATTGCAACGACATACTTCTATCCTAGTTGTTGTGACTTTATTTTTCGTCACTTGCAACGTTACAACTTATTATCATTTATTTATCATATAATTCACGAACCTTACAACTTACTAACTTATTATTTTACGTATCGTTTTAGAGCTACCCTATTGTGTCAATACGACTTTATTTATCAAAAAATCCTTATTTAAACATGTTTACATTTTAATCCTTATATCCTATCCTATCCTATCCTTATTTATGTGTTTCGTGTGGTCCGTCGCTAACATTCTCCTCCGCAGTGCGAAGCACTCCATCCTGTTGCGGCGACGATGTAGCTGGAACCAACACGACGACACGGCGACTCGGGCGGCGCAGCACTCCTCCATTCGTCTGGATGTCCAGGATCCTCACTCTTCCGTCTGGTCCTGGGTACGCCTTCAGCACCTTGCCACGTGGCCATGAGTTTCGTGGCAGGTTTGCATCCACGATGAGTACCACGTCGCCTTCCTCTGGGTCGCTCGTAGTCCTTCCGCTGATCTTTCTCGGCATCAGCGTCGGCAGGTACTCCTTGATCCACCTTCTCCAGAAGTGATCGGTGAGTCGCTGTGCAGTCCTCCAGCTGGCTTTTCCGACTAGTTCGTGATCGGTGAACTCGCCAGGTGCCATCGTTCCACAGGACCTTCCAATCAGAAAGTGGTTAGGCGTCAAACTTTCTTCATCGTCCGGCTCCATGCTGAGTTCGGTGAGCGGACGCGAGTTGACGACGTGTTCCACCTCTGTCATCAGTGTGTGCAGTACCTCTTCTGGCGGACTTCTTTCGTGCAGTACTGCGGCCAGCGACGTCTTCACGGAGCGTACCATCCTTTCCCATGCGCCCCCCATATTTGGACTTCCTGGTGGTATGAACTTCCACCTTATACCTTTCTCTAGGGCTGCTTCTTCCAATTCTCGGTTGGCTCCGACGAAGTTTGTCCCGTTGTCGCTGAAGATGACCTTTGGCATTCCTCTTCTCGCTGCCATTCTTCGCAGCGCCATGATCATGGAGCTAGTGCTTAGTGATGGCACTAGCTCTAAATGTACTGCCCTTGTCGTTAGGCAGGTGAAGAGCGCTCCCCAGCGCTTCTCTGTTCTCCTGCCGATGGTGACCTGCATTGGCCCGAAGTAGTCCACGGCTGCATTGGAGAAAGGATACGCGTGATGTTGTAGCCTTTCCCCGGGCAGGTCTCCAGTGGGCGGGATTTGCGGCGAACCTTTCCTGACTTTGCACCATTGACATTGGTAAATGACTGCTTTTACCGCTGTCCTTAGGCCCAAAATCCAATACTTCTGCCGCAGCTCATTCATTACGGTTGCAGTGTTACCGTGTAAAAACCTTCTGTGATAGTACTGAATTATCAGTTGTACTATCTTATGTTTCCCATCTATTACGGGTGGGTTATTTACTGCGTTTTTAAACGTGAACTTTCTTGTTCGACTGCGCAGTTTTATCTTTTCGTTGCTGCCTAGATAAACGTCGATTTTTCGTAGGCGGCTTGCGTTTTCCAATGGCTTGTTTTCTTTTAAGCATTTCATTTCCTTTGTAAAGCTTTCACTTTGGCTTCTTTTAATTAAATATTCTTCTGCCTTTTTTTGGAAAGCCTCTTCAATTTTTATAAAATTGTGTTCCTTCTTTCTTTCAATCACCGGCTTGGCTTGTGCTTTCTTCTTATTTTTATTGTGCGGCTTCCATGTGACGTCCTTGTCTCGCGCTGTGTTGACCCTCTCGACTTTCTTTTTCAGGACATCGATAAACTGAAACACCCTTGCCATGGTGTTAACCAGTTTCCTCCAGTTCGAAAATCTTTCTAAGTCTGGTGTTTCCTTTTCTACTGCCTTAATGGTGGTGACCTTGTGACTTGCCTTCTCTTCCAGGTCTTCACTCTTGGCCAAACCAAACTTTTTGGCGGGCCACTCTTCTTCGCCTCGCCTTAGGAATTCTGGGCCCTGGAACCACCTAGCGGTGTGATTGAAGTCGCTAGGCGTATTCCGTGTAGCGTCATCAGCCGGATTCATCTTCGTTGGAACCCATCTCCACTCCTGTGGCTTTGTTAGTTCTTCTATTTCTGCCAATCGATGAGCCACGAACGTCTTGAATCTTCTTGGGTCAGCTTGCACCCACTGAAGTACTGTGCTTGAGTCGGTCCAGTACGTCTTTTGAGTGACCATGAGGTTGAGCTCTTTCTCCACGGTGGCTGCTAGTCTGCTTCCCAATAAAGCCGCCTGTAGCTCCAGCCTCGGGATTGAGACTGTTTTTGTCGGCGAGACCCTTGCCTTTCCAGCCACCAGCACGACGTGTGTTTCACCCTCAGGTCCTCTGGTCCTCCAATATACAGACGCCGCGTATGCCTCTTCGCTAGCGTCTGTGAAGGTGTGCAGCTGCCCTTCTCTAAAGCGCAGCAATACTCCAAATAGTGATTGGAGTAGATCTGGACCGGGCAGGAGAGCATCATTTAAGCTCTTTCCCTGGAACTTAGCTGCTGCATCGAAGACGATTCTGGGCTTCTTTTTTACTGGGTGTTCGACAGCGAAGTGTGGAAGATAGAATGTTCTTCCATCAGTGCCGTTACACGGTGCCTTCTCTGCGTACCCCTTTGCGAGGAGATTGGTCATTTGGATCTCATATTCCTTTTTCAACTCTTTGTTTTGATGCAGCTTCTTTTCAACGATTTCCAATCTCCTGAAGGCTTGCTTGCAGTTGTTTGGAAGAACTTCATCTTCTTTCTTCCACAGAAGCCCAGTTTCGTATTGCCCATCAGGCAATTTCTTTGTTGTCTTCTCCAGGACTTCCAGGGCTCTTCTGTCGCTGTCATGGCTCGGCAGCTTGGCTTCGATCCCCAGGGACTCTAATTTGAAGAAGTCTCGAACGATCTCATTGATCTCCTCTTCGTTCGAGATGCGACAGTGGTTGACAAAATGCACTGCTACTGTTGAAGCAGCGTCACAGCCATGTAGCACCCACCCGAGACTGGTGAGTGAGGCTACGGGCTCAGTCTTCTTTCCCTTCTTCAATCTTCTTGTCACTACGAGTCCCCAGTTGTCTTGCCCGATTAGAAGCTTGGGCTCTTCTTTATCGTAGACCAGCTGATCTTTAATGGCGCTTAAATGCTGGCAGTTACGGATGTCCTCTATTGCCACCTTCTGTTGCGACAGCTTAAGGTCCTCCATTGTTCGGAGCTCTATTGCCCTCTTGTCTCTTCTGTAGGCCCCTTTAATTTTAATTTTCAGACGTTCGGAGCTATTTTTCTTAATTATTTTTCCGCCAACGGTTTCTATTGTCAGACTCTCTTTCTTTCCATTGACTCCGATTTGTTCAGCAACCTTTGAGTCCAATAGTGACACCGTTGAGCCCTCGTCCAGAAGCGCCAAGACCCTGGCATGCCCCTTCGGTCCATATACGTCTACTGGCATTATTTTTAAGTAGACCTTTTCGTTACTTATTGTTGTATGGATTGAAGCGATTTTTTCTTCAGCTTCTTCTCCTTCTTGCTGGCCCAGTTGGTAACACTGACTGGTGCCTGGTGCTTCTGCTCTGTTTGGCGGCTTCTCTGAATGGAGGGACGTGTGATGCCATCTGCCGCACTTCTTGCATACCGGCGCTTTGCAATTCAGTCTTGAGTGCCGGAAGCGTAGGCATTTGAAGCATGTCCTTGTTTTCTTCGCTATGTCCCATTTTCCATTCAGGTCGGCTTCTTTGAAAGTTTTGCAGTCAAGCAAATAATGATCGCCTTCGCATCCCGTACAGGCAATTTTCTTTCTTTCTTGAGGCGGCTCCCGTACGTTGTTTATTGGTTTGTGCTCTGGTTCCCAATTTCTCTTCGGTACGCTTGTGGGTTCCCAGGGCTTCCTTGGTTGTGGTGGAACCGCCTTGTAAGTCCTCCTCAGCTCTTCAGGTGGAGCAAAGTCCCCACAGATGTCGGCTTCTAGTCCGAGGAATGCGTCCAGTAGGATGAGCTCAGGCATTTCTTCATCCCTTCTTTCTCGATGGTACGCAAACCAACGGAACTTCATAGAAGATGGCATCTTTTCAGTTAGGCTCTTCAATGTTTCAGGAGAGCTGAGGTATTGACTCTTCTTCAGTGCTTTGATGCTTGCTACTGCATTTCGGACCCGGCTTGCAAATTGGCAGATGTCGCTTGGGTTTTCATTGACCCTTGGTAGACTCTTCATCTTCTCTAGCTCAGCTAAGGCCAGGGCTCCAGGTCTTCCGAATCTTGCTTCCAGTCCCGTCATAACTTCCTTCGGATCTTCGGCGGTGAATAGCAGGCTTTGTACAGCTTCCCTTGCCTTTCCTTGGACTGCCCTTCGTAAACGTGCCAGATTCTGCACGTTGGACAACGATGGAGCTGTATCCTCAAATGACCTTCTAAAAGCCAGCCATTCTTCACAATTGCCATTGAAGTATGGAAGTTCGGTGAATCTGGATGCTGCTGCTGTGTCTGGAGCCTTTTCGGTGAGCTTAGCGATAGCTTGGGCCAGCTCTTGGATGTCGCTCTTCTTTTCTTTGGTTGGAGCTGGCCTTTCGTGATGATGTCTTCGCTTGTCCTGCCTCTCTTCAGTTTGGACAAGCCATTCCTCCACTTCATGGGTCCTTTCGAAGATCTCAATTTCTTCTTCTTCTTCGGACTCGGCTTCCACTTCTGCTAGCTTTAGTTTGGCTTGAGCCAGCTCAACTTCTTTACGAGCCAGCTCCATTCTAGCACGAGCCTCCGCTTGTCTTCTCTTATTTGAGCGGACGGACTGCGTATCGATGTCACGGTTCCTCCTTTTGACTTGACCATTCGTTGTACCCTTTTCTTTGGGCAGCGGTGCAGGCGGTGGCAATGCAGGCCTGGCTGGTACTGCGTTGTTGGTGTCAGCTACGATATTCAGCTCCCCGGACTCTTCTGCACTGGTGCTGGGGGGGGCTGTCCTTATTGTCTTCGTAGACTGACTGGTAACGTCAGTACTAGTTTCGGTAGGCGTGCACTGGCTCCAATCTCTCGATGTACCGCTGCTCTCTCCAGTAGTCTTCGTCTGGGTTGACTCGGTCGTCTTGGAACGCGATGAATCGGATCTTGTGGTCGGCATGTTGACGGCTTCTTTTTTCCCAAATCCGGCTCGACAGGACCAGAAAATTGTTACGAACACGCACAGCGGCGACGGGCGTAGGCTAGCTTCCTCGGTTGCTAAAACGAAGCTACGACAACGAAGCGCCGTAGAAATTAGACAACCGTACGGTAGCTAGCTACTAGACTAGGCCACTGACGTGTTTATAGTGGACTGTATGTTGTGGGCGACCGTATTGCGGGCCGGACGGGTGAAGCCGGGTGTCGCACTTGTGAACCGCTGACCACGAAGATTTCTTGAGCGCAAAATAAAATAGCCGAAGTGAAGCTGAGTCTTCTTGTGAAGAATTTATTTACACTTTACACTAGAGCACTTATTTTACACTTAATTTCTAGCAGAGTTTCTTCCTTTTTCCTAGCAGCGTTTCTTTCTTGAACCTTCAATTGAGCACTTATTTTCTTGCAGAGTTTCTTCCTTGATTGTTGGTTCTTCCTTTCTTGATTTCTTGCTGCGAACTGCGACTGCGAACTGACGATGACCTTTTTTTTTTTTTTTTTTTTTTCTGAGCTGACTATGCAGTTGGCTGTTGCAGCCATTACTGCTTCACCGGACTTTTGGGGCGAGACTCTGAAGGAGCCTCAGCCCATATAGCGCCCAACGCTCAAGGGCTTCCCGCGGGGGAAGCCTCGGCTTGGGTTGTCGCTCTCGGGGGCGTCCCTTCGACCGGCGTGAGTCTCGAACCCGAAGGTGAGTCACCGCCAGGAGGGGAGTTCCCCGTTACGCGGGTGCGGTTGCGATTGAGTGGGGGCGAGAAGCGCCCCGGCACTCTTTGATACCTAGTTTATCCTTGTGGGCGCCGACGAACCCGGGGACGTCGGCGTCGTGTTTGGAGGGAGGCCCTATTCGGGGTCGACGTAGTAGAGACTAATCTCGCTATCCGGACAGCGAGATCGTCATCTGGGGACGTTAGTACGTGCCGAGGCCGCCTGAGTATAGTTTTACGACCGCGACGGGGACGATCGGGGGGAATGTACGTCGTGGATTGCACAACTAATCTATTCGGGTGATTTTGCGTACGCTCGAAAAAGCGGACTGCCAAGTCTTTAAAGTACTGGGGAATCGTGGGAAGTTCGAAGTCTCTGTGTAGGTCCGCATTGCGAACGTACCAAGAGGCTCCAGAGGCCGCTCTGAGAAAGCGGTTTTGGAGGGTCTGGAGTTTGTGGAGATTGCGCTTGGACAGAGCAAAGACTACGCTAGCATAAGCTAGTATGGGGCGGATGCAAGTTGTGTATAGATTTAGCTTATTTCTAAGCGACATCTTACTATACTTGCCTATCATGGGATAGAGACGACCGAGGACAAAAGCGGCTCGGTCTCTGACTATTTTGGTGTGAGCGTGGAAGTTCAAACGTCTATCCATGGTCACACCGAGATATTTGGTCTTATTTTGCCAGGGAATGGCACGACCGAAGAGAGAGAGGGAAGTTGGCCGCGGAGGGCTGCCTGTGGTGAAAAGGACGGCAGAGCTTTTGTCGGGATTCACCTCGATTCTCCATTTCCGAAACCACTCGCCTAGGGCGGTGATAGCGGATTGGAGTCTCTCAGTGATTCGACTCACTTGCCTATCGGTAGTATAGAGAGCGGTATCGTCCGCATAGAGGGCTAATTGGGTACCTATCGTTTTTGGGATATCGTTAGTGTACAGAAGGTACAAGACGGGGGCGAGCACGGACCCTTGCGGGACTCCTGCTTCTATGGGGCGGGGGGAGGAGAGAGTGCCTTCAACTCTGTAGCGAAAGCTACGATTCGACAAATAGTCTCGTATGATGAGCACGAGACGATCTGGCAACTGAAAGTTGTACAGTTTAAAAATTAAACCGTTGTGCCAGACTTTGTCGAAAGCTTTCGCTACATCGAAGAAGACAGCGCCCGTGTGACGGGTCTTACCTAATGCTGGCTGGAAGCCAGTAAGAATATGTTCCGTTATGCGGAGGACTTGATGGACGCATGAGTGTTTGGCACGAAAGCCAAACTGCTCGTCTATTAAAATGCCTCTGGAGACTATAGAGTTCCGTAGGCGGGCGAGAAGGAGGCGTTCATAGAGTTTACCAAGGGCCTTTAGTAAACTTATAGGGCGATAGGAGGACGGCTCGGTACGAGCTTTGCCGGGCTTATGGATGCCTATAACGATTGCATCTTTCCATTGAGATGGAAAGATGCAATGTTCCATAGCAGCGTTAAAGATCGCTACTAGGAGGCAGATAAGGGGAAGAGTGAGGCGCTTTAGGATATCGTTAGAGATACCGTCTGCGCCGGGGGACTTACGGGGGCGTAGGTCTTTGATGACCTGTATGACTTCGTCGACAGTGACAGGGGGCAGGGGGTCTTGTGGAGGCAGAGAAGTTCTGCGCTCCACTTCGCCGTCTACCTCGCGCACGTGATCGGGATCGAAAGGCTGTGTGCTTAAGGCACATTGGGCTTGGAGGCTGGATGCTAGGCAATCCGCTTTTTCGTCGTCATTGAACGCGGGAACGCTATTGTTGGGACGAGTTAACGGAGGGAGAGAGTTTGCGGTTTCGGATTTTAGAGCTCTGGCTAAGTGCCAATAAGCTTGGTGAGAAGGAGAAATGTTCTCCATAAGATCACCGAAACGTTGGGCGCGGAGCTCAGCTACAGCGGTTCTTACACGGCGGTGTAAGTCGTTGAAGCGAGCTTTATTTTCGATAGTGGGAGCGCGGTCGCGAACGCGGCGGGCCGCGTTACGCTCAGTCATTAGCGACCTGATGTGCTGAGGCAGGATTAGGTGGTGATAATCACCAACCGGCACCTGTCGTGAGCACTCGCCAACGGTGGCGGTCAGGTGGCTAGTGAGTGAGTCGATAGCTACGTTAAGATCGGTCGCGGATGAGATAACATTGGGAACGCGATCTAGATGTGGCGAGCTGGGATTTTCGAGCAATTGCCCAAATTTATCCCAGTCCGTCACGGTTCTAGTGTCGGGAGGAGAGGACGATGACCGCTGGATCGCTCGAGTTTTAAACAATTTCGAACAAAGCGGCAGGCCATAAAATTACCGTTACGGTTGTAAACTATAGCTAGACTACTCTTACAATTCTTGCTGTCCTTGTCTACAACTCGTTTGTATGGAGGTACATGTTTTTGTTATTTTAAAATATAAAAATGAATTTTCTCTACATTACAATTACTTCCTACAGATAGATATTAATTTTACAAACATTATGAAATAGAATTCATACAGATATCTCACAAACTGTGGCTTTAAGAGCCAAAAAATGCAAAGGGCGTCTCGCAAGCGTATTGCTTATAATTTCAAAATTCACGCCCGGCCTAGTAGCTCCACGGCAAAGTGCGCGGGAGTTTGTTGAACTAAGCAAAAGGTTAAGAGCGTAATCCACAACGTATTGCTTATTTTGTAAAAATTCACGCTCTTACTTTTCATACAATTACACAAATACAAATTTTACACTGATAGATTTTAAATATTTACGTATTATTAAGAATTATTAAGAATTTAACTCAACTCTGCTTGAGTACATATCTTACACTACATGTTATTTACGCCTAAACTATTTACATCGTATATTTTATTTTTGACAATCCTACATATTTAATCCTTACTGACATTACCTATAGTTACTAAGTTTACACGAGATATTATTTACGAAATACATGCGCTTCCTTAAGTTATTTCTACGTTATTTCTTATATTTCTTACTATTTATTTAACCTTCTTACTTAAAATGTACATAGTTGAGCAAACCTTAGGTACTCTATCTCACATTGCAACGACATACTTCTATCCTAGTTGTTGTGACTTTATTTTTCGTCACTTGCAACGTTACAACTTATTATCATTTATTTATCATATAATTCACGAACCTTACAACTTACTAACTTATTATTTTACGTATCGTTTTAGAGCTACCCTATTGTGTCAATACGACTTTATTTATCAAAAAATCCTTATTTAAACATGTTTACATTTTAATCCTTATATCCTATCCTATCCTATCCTTATTTATGTGTTTCGTGTGGTCCGTCGCTAACACTTACCACATTATCGTTGCTATAGTCATATTAGTCATTCGCATAGCACAATGCGAGTCCATGCCTTCCCTGTCCGCGGCTCGGATCGCTCGGACAGTAGAGCACGCGGCCGCAGCTCCGTAAATCCACATCACGGCAGCTTCTTGTTTTGTGTCGTTCGGAGTCCCTGTCCCCCCCTTCAGTCCACTGCCCGCTGCTGCGTCATCTTAAGAAGGAATCTCATTAGACCTATTAGGAACGATTTGTTACTTGATTACTTTTTTTGTGTATTTTATGTAGCTGTATACTTGATGAATTATGGTTATGCGAAGTCAAAAAAACAGTGTCAGTTGTATTTGCACAGTGAAATTAGTAGTTGCGCATTTCTGTATTCTCGCTGCAAATAAAAATATTTTTTTACTATATCATAAGGTGTGTATAATAGTAAATTTGTTTATACCTTTTGTATTTGTTACTTATTTCATAGATAACACAAACGATGGTAATCAAAATAGTGTCTTCCACAATGAACTTCCAAATCTACTTCCCAAAACTAAGAAAAAACTGAAAATGCAGAGGCTGGGTTCGTCAAATATATGTAGCTAACTTTATATAATTAAATTATACGAAAAAAAACTTTTACAATACGATAGGTACGTAATGTGTTAAAAAGTTAGCAAGTAAGCTCGTAAGAGTCGCTATCTGCCGGTGGAAAACGATAAATGTAATCGATTACACAAATGCCAGCGATGGGTTACTGTTGCTGCTTAATTGCATCTTACTCGTAACTTTTAATCACCGCCTGAGTATGTTCACATTTCGAGCATTCTTTATGCACCTAATATTAGTAATGAGTATCACTTACGACCATACCGACATTAACTTGGTAACAGTGGGTGTTTTTACTTAATGCATCTAATGCAAAAAAGCTTTTATTTATTTGTGTCTGTAGCACCTACCTATAAACGTAAACGTAGAAGTACAATCGATATATTAATCATGATTTTCTACATTAGAAACTGTGGATGTTGAAAAAAATCTGATCACCCAAAAAATTATTTTATTCATGCATAAGAGTTATACTCTATTATTCAAATAAAGAAATCAATAACTAGATGCATATAAGTAGTTTTTTTAGCAACTCGTATGTACTTGCAACATTAAAGCACGAGCAACAAGTAAACCTCGCGGAAAAGAGGTGCGACACGCTTTCGCTAGATAACGCTAAATTATAATTAGAAAGCACGTTTTATTTCCCGCGTAATTTGATTGGGTTAAGATTCAAATTCTAGGTGCTTGGTTTAGCAAATAAGGAATTGAGGCCAATCCCGCCATAAGTGCCGCGATATACTTTAATTGGAAAAGAGCTAATTCTAGCGCTCGCTGTTCTAGCAATCGCCTTTGTTTTACTAACATAAAGTTATTTAGCAGATCGATCTGAGATTGTAAGTTGGTTTTACATTAATAATTTGTTACTTGATGAGAAAAAAAACCAAATGTGTTAATTTCCATTACCAAATGTTAGTCAGATCAACTCAGATCCAAACAGAATAGCTATTTCCATAGTTTAATGACATATGGTACCTTATTGTGGGGTAGCGCTGCTGATGTAAATAAAATATTTGTATTACAAAAACGGGCAATTCGTGCTATTTTCAAATTAAGATTTAGGATATCTCTGAGGACTAGGTTTAGGGAAATAAATATTTTAACTTTAGCGTCGCAGTATAGTATGAAAGTCTTTTATATGAACAAAAAATATCAAAGAAAAGTGACGTTCACAAAGTAAATACTAAAAGTAAACATAAGCTGTTGGTGCATGATACACGTCTACACAAAATTAGTAACTCTTTTATGGGGCAATGCCACTTTTACAAAAAAGTTCCTAATAATATTCAAAAGCTATCAATAAGTAAATTTAAACCTTTATCAAACAAAAAATAGTATTTCATAACTTTGACGATTCAAAAGTGTTTGTAAAATCCTAATTTCAATCAAAAAAATGACTTTGATTATGATCCAATATGGGGTTCTTAGTGGTTTAAAAAAAATCCCTTGGGTAAGATCTGCCAAAAACTTGGTGTTATTCTCGATGATCGTCTGAACTTCGAGAGCCACGTTAAGGAAGTCAAAAGTCTGTTTGTGTTCGATGCTGTTTGTGAGTTCGGGGTAGTGTCCTTAAAACCAGTCGAATTAAATTCTAATAATCCTAATTATGAATATAATAAGAAAAATTATTATAGAAGTCAATAAAATCAAATATTTTTTCATCACACTTACTAGTAAAGATTACGTGCAGGTAAAGCGGGTGCTATGCCCTTAATTACTTTCACAGGCTTTTTCTTTGTAAATTTTACTCAAGGCAAACCGGGAGTTCATACAACCTTCGGGCGTTAATAACATATGAAAACACTGCATGCGTCATATCTGGATGTACATCTATTTGTCAAATATGCGTAGTCACAATACATGGCAAAAACGGATTTTGTCATGTCCATCCGTTCTTCCATTTGTCAATTTTAGCCGTAAGCCATTATACAGTTTCATCATATCAGTCCGTCAGTCCTTAAGTGGTACGTAGGTAGGTAGGTACTTATATACCTACGTAGACAAAGCTTAAAAGTACTTTGAACGATTAAAGTGAAACTATAAGCGTTCAAATCATAGATATAGAATGTAAAAGATACACAATGTCAGTTTAGTGATGATACAAAAAAAAAAATTGCGTAAGTGTTAGTAACTGTCTTTGTGTGGGTTGATAATAGTGTTGTCTTCGTACACTATCGACATTGTGCATTATCGATATATTTATGCCTGTTATTGTTAGCGATGTGATTTTACGGTGGAAATATTTCTGCAAAAATTTAAAATGTTGAGGGAATGTTCCCAAGTAAACAAAATACGTAAGCAGTTATATTAAATTAATGCTTTACGATTTGAGGGGAATCCAAGAAATATTGTTAATTGTAGATGTATTGGAATTCCAAAGTTGGATTAATTTTGGTAAGCACCTGTCTTGTGTGTAATGCTTCAAATCTAACTCTAGACTATTATTGCGAATATCTATTACGGTATTATTACCGTGATTTTTTTCAGACTTTTAGATGATGCGGTTTGACAGTTAGAGTGACACAAAATTTTCATCTTTGAAAGCTAATAACTCGCAAAATACAAATCCTTAAAAAAGTTTTTCAATTGACTCAACAGCGTTTTTAATGTCCTATCAAATGATACCAAGACGATGAGGTGTGTGAAACAAAAGTTTTCAACCCATAAAAAATATTAACTTAATTATCATAAAATATATATCTGTATGGCAGTTTGCAATAAACACATTTCTGTAAAATTTTATTAGGATCACCCAAAGAATTATAAGGCTGTGACATACGGCCGAACGGACGTGGAGAATTTATGAGGGTTTAGTTTTTGTCATTAAGCTACGGAACCCTATAAAAGAAGATTATTAACCACGTGTGCTCAAGTAATATTTGTAAGAAACATTATTAAAATTAAATTACTCTGGATGTTAATAAATAATTACGGGAAAAAGTATCGATATACTTATACTTATGACGTCATCGTTTTGTCAAGCCCTAGCGTAACCAAACATTTTACAATTTTACTTAAAATAACATTAATTAGAACCATTCTATATGAAATAATACAATTCTATATGATATAAAAGCAATATAATAAGGAAAAAAACTGGTTTCTGAGCCAATTTTTAATAGAAATGCGACAAAATATGCTTTGAAATAAAATACGTGAGGATTTCGTATTTACCTGTGAAAAGTGTGATTGTCCGGGTTATTTCTTCCTGAGACGGAACAATTAGTTATGCACCAAGACACCATACCTAAACAATAAACTTTTAAGTCCGTTATTGTCAGGATTGACCTAATAATCAAGGAAACATGTGATGTCAAAATGTCAAAACACAAGCGAGTTGCTATTGGTTTCTACTCGAAAAATAATAGACATATTAGATATAATTATCTGTCTATTTTTCTTTTGTGCAGCGTTCATGTAATGAGTATATCTCTTTTCCTCGCTGTGTTGGTCTTTAGCGTAGCGAAAAAATTCTAGGTCTGTGGTTCAAATAACTTTTTTCATTCATTCATTTTCAATCATTTGTTTTTTGGATTCCATAGATACTTGGTGAAACCGAACCGTTGTAGTTTCCTATCCTTTCTTTCTTACCATTCGTCCGCTTGACTAATTAATGTTTTCAAAGAAAAATGAAAGAATATCTGATTTCTTTAATATTGACTTTAAGCTAGGTAACTAAAATATAATAGGGCAACTTAAAATTAAAAAATATACTATTTTTTACGACTTCAAATTCACTAAAAAGTAAAAATAAGCCCCTAGAGCAGACTTATTGACAAAACATACAGCTAGGTACATGTTTTATTCGCCTTGAAGTCGATTGCCACACCCCTGATACAATATTTAGCTACAGTTTCTTTGTCCGATGCCAACAGAACCTTTTTACCTATCTTAACTTGTCCTTATCTTTAGCAATCGATTTCAAGGGGAATGAAATATGTAGCTGAATGTTCTGTCAATAAGTCTGCTTTACGGGCTTATTATATATTTTTAGTGGATTTGAAGTCGGTTTGTTTTTGTTAAAAAAAGTTTATTCTTACGGCGGGGGCACTATACACTATACTGCGCGACAGGGAGTAGGGAGGGAGATTTGCCTACCAATTAAAAGTAATGTATTTGTATAATTCTAAAATGTGATTGTCAGTTGTGTTAGGAACCGAGATTCATATTTTAATAACTGATTATTCAAAATTTAAAAATTCAAAAATCGCACTTACTGAAGAAGCAGTTAACATTCTTAACGTAACGATATCGACAGGCTCCCCCGCCGCTGCCGCGCCGTCGCTCACACGTCACCGCGCCGATCATAAATCGTGACGTTTTTGCTGCGCCCGCGCACGCAAATCATGCCTGCATTGACTACATAATGTGCAGACAAGAACATAAATACATCTTAATATTTTTTAAATACCTATATATCCAGAACAACAAGCTTACGGTCCGCCTGATGGTAAGCGGTCACCGTAGCCTATGGACGCTTGCAACACCAGGGGTATTAATCGTGCGTTATCGACCCTTAAAAAATCTAATAACTTCTTTTTTGAATAATCCCATACTGTAGACCATAGAAGAAACCTTTGCAGGGAGCTCATTTCACAACCCAAGCGTTCGCGGCAGGAAGTTTCTCTGAAACCGCACTGTACGCGACCATTTCGGTTCTAAAGTGTAAGAATAAATTCCCTGCTGATGGCGAGTGTTGTGATGGTAGAAAGTAGCCGTGGGCATCATTTCAAACAATTCCTCAGAACACATCCCATTGTGCAAGCGGTAGAACACACACAGGGAGGTAAAGTTTCTCCTCAGACTTAAGGGCTCGATAAGGCAAGTGAGTTTGGGATCGTCGACAATTCTCACAGCCCGTCGTTGAACCGAGTCAAAAGGGACAAGCTGGTATCAGGGCGCACCCGCCTTGAAAACGCAGCTGTACTTTATCGGGCTACAGGGGCCGAACTTGCGACTTTTAAAGCACCAAACTTTGCCCCGACCTGAAGTACTGCTTCGCTCTGTTGAGTACACCAAGTTTTTCGGACGCCAGCTTCAATGGGTCTTGCAATAGTAGAGGGGATTCGTTGGTTCTGGCGCACTTCCCCCCAACCTCAACCCCTCGCCTAAAAAAAAGCTCACCAACTTTTCTGCTTTGTACGACTCGCGCTTGACCACTCTCAAAACCACCCCCTGTGTCTGGGGTGTGGCGACTCACGCTTGACCAAAACTACCGTGTGACGTCACAGTGACTCCTGTGTATAAACTTGTCTCTAGTTTTGTTATGTAATTACATCATTATCGTAATGGGTTATCATGTTTTTCCCCCGTTCATAATTAAGTTATTCCTATTTAATTACAATGATGTTGGTGGTGACATTCCAAAAACTAGTCCCCCGAGGGTGTATCTCAAGATTTTAGGGGTGTGTCCACTCACGCTTTACAAAAACTTAACCTGGAGACGTGTCGGTTCACGCTTGATATGACTTGACATGTTATACCTACAAAAATCTTCAATTCAAGTCGGTCGAAGTTTAAAGAGAAAAGCTGATAAATTGTGTTAAAGATTTACAACTAGCATCGACGTCAACATGATGTGTCAAATATGTGATTTACAGGTTAACCAAAGATTCTATGCTCAGCACTTACGAACTAAGAAACACAAATAGAAATGTCTTATTCTTAATCATAATTTACTTTATGTGTCTTATATCACTCGTGAAGTATTTATAGCATCAATTGAAGAATCAATACTATTTTATTATTCATGCAGATTTTGATCAGGAAACAAAAGATTTAAAAAAATCTTTTGAATTTTAAAAAATGACTATTAGGAATTGGATAAAAATTGGTGAATTAGAAAATTATTCAGAACCTTTAAGTGATGACACATAGTGATTCAGAAAAAAAAGAAAATGGTAGACCTTAAAAAAAAAAACAGTTCTTAGAAATGCATGTTAATAAGTTCAATCCCTTACGTGGATCTTCGTATATTCGTAAAAAAGAACGATCAACAATGTTTTAAGTGGACTATATCCTACAAATACACATTCCGATAGGGTATCATCATACTTGAGGCATCAAAATAAACTAAAGTTTAATAATATTTAGTTCCCAATCAAATTATCTGATATACCCAAGATAGAAAAACAAAATGACATTAGCATTAATATGTTTTAATTAGAGTTTAACAAAGAAAAAAACTTTACAAAATGTTCTAATTAATTACAAATTAACTTATTATTTTTAAACAATGGTTGAAATGGTCATTATTGTATTTATCTATTTATCACGCTTGTTAAATAAACAAATAACAAATCAAAATGACGCTATTCAAATCTGGGTCGGTTGCCGTATCTATTTTTATTCTAAAGTTAATTTAATTAATCACCAGAAACATGACTGTGCTCAAATTGTTACTGAATAACTAGGAATTCATAAAAAAGAAAAATATTGGTTTAATAGGGAAACAAATAATGATGAAATCTATTTTGATAAATTTCAAAGAATATTAAAATTACATTTTATAATATATGCAGACTTTGTAGCTCATTTAAAACCAGTCACCTATTGTGTCCCTGATCCATCGAAGTCATATACGTAAACAATACATGAACATGTAGTTTGTTCTTATGGATACTATATTAAATGTTCATATGATGATAAACTGTCTATATACAGAACATACTCAGAGCCTAATTGTACAAAAATGTTTATGGAAAGCATTGACAAAGATATTAGCAATATACATAGGATAAATTGTTTTCAAAAATGTCCACTTTCTTTAACTAATGAAGAGAAGGAATCTATAAGACAATCGCAATTATGTTATATTAGGTGATGAAATCACAGTAGACTATGACTGGAATACTAGTAATTTTAGAGGTGTTAGTCACGAATTATTTAGTAGCACAAAGTATCGTGTTCCATTTTTCATTCCTATTCTATTTCACAATCTAAACAATTATGATGCTCATTTTATTGTTCATGCTTTGAATTTTAAATATTGAGAAATAAAAATAATTCCGCAAAATAAGTAAAAATATATTTCATTCTCATATAAATCTAATATGTCGTATAGTTCATTTGCGGTTTTTAGATTATTTTTAATTTATGATCTACTAGAGTTTAGATATATTGAATATTATATAAAGACCAATTTACAGAATTAAGAAATCAATTACAAACGAAAATGATTTTAATAAACTTATTAGGAAAGGTGTTTTTCTTCATGAATTTGTTAATTCTTATGAGTCCTTCAAAATTACATCTCTTCCAAATTAAGACGCTTTCTTTAACTCTTTAATACCAGTGTATCAAATAATAATTATAAACATGCTCTAAACGATGTCAGCCCAATTTAAATGTAAAAATATGTTGGCATATTCCAATCTATATTTAAGAACTTATGTAATGCTACTCACTGATATTTCTGATAACTTTAGATTTTTTTATATCTAATGTGATATAATTGTAATTATTTATTTTCTTGTTTTTACACTAAGCTGTACACCTATCTATAATATATTTTTGCCACGGAAAATGAGCTCTATTTTAAAATTAACCTGTAACCTTAAGTACCCTGAACATTTACATGATATTAATTCAGATTTACCTTTATGCCCTGAAAAACATTGTAAAAGGTTACAGTAAAGATAAGAAATTATTATCAAATTTTTATAATAAAACTAAAATATAATTTACTATAGAAATCTCAAACAATGTTTACAACTTACTATGAAGTTAATTAGGGTTCATAGAGTTTTACAGTTTAAGCATAGTCCTTAGTTGAAATATATATAGATTTAAATACACAAGTAAGAACTACAGCTAAAAGTGACTGAAAAAGATTTTTATAAATAATACATTCTTTGGTAAAACTATGGAAAATGTTGAAAAACGTGTATTTGTGAAAAAAAGGAAATTTATTTGGAGAATTAAAAGTCGTGTCTATGTATTACAAATGTAAATATTTCACGTGCAGAATTCGAAGTGTGAAACATACTATTTTACACAAAAAAAAAAATATATTCTTTTTTTGTCACACTTTTCTTGAAAACTTTAGATTCGGCAATTACTTCAAGCAATTATAAGTCTACAACAAGTTTTATTAAGTTTTGTGAAGCCGAATCTAAAGTGTCTTCGCTGTCCGCGCAGCGAATCCTCAAGAGTTTAGGCAACCTTACTCACCGCCAGGAACACAACACTACTTAATGGTAGCGTTATTGTGGCCGCGGTTTTCTGGTTTATTCAGATAATGATAAAAACCATCATGAAAATAACGGGAAAGTAATATATTTTATAAATTCATTATGGTTTCCATTTTTAACACAGGAATCGTTTAATACAACTAAGTGAAATTAAACTTTGCAAAAATACTTTATCTGCAATCAAAATATGTAACCTATGCCAAATAACTTAACGAAAGTTTTTACGGGCAATGACACCAACCAAGTTATCTTTACAACCTACATGTCAGAAAACATTTACCCTCTATTTTAAACATAGTCTATGCCAGAAAAGCAGTAGGTATGCAGTGCACGTAGACAAGGGTGGGCAAAGCTGAACTATTAGCATATTAATTATCGAATCCCCGACTACTTCTAGGTACCTAGTACGTCGGTCGCGTGACTTCGCTGTGGCTCGCATGCCCGACTGTAACCGGCCTCAGATTTGATTTGAGGAGAATTAACTCGGCATAGTCTTGTACACAACTAGATTTATGCTCTGTTGGGATAACTTTAATAATAGAGAGGTCCTAAAGCCGCATAGATTGTAGTTATTTAAAGTAGAGACACAGGCAGCGAAGCGGTCGAAGGAACTACTGTAATCAGGTATCTTTATTTACTCAAAATCTCAAAAAATGGATAGATTTTATGCAATTACTCTTAAATTTTTAAGTTTTCGTTTTTGTGATCAAGTACTGTAAATACACTGCATTTCTTAAGCACTGGTATGTGGGTATGAGAGCTTTTGAGTAGAAATCTCTACTTTACCTTTGGCCTTAAAGTAAAAAAAAAACTTAGGGTAGGCAACGCGCGAGTGACGACACACAGGTACTTTAGGGCAAAACAATAATTTTGAGACGCAGTTCCTGAAAATATTTCCCTTAAGTGGTTGGTGTGTGCGAATGATAGTTTATAGCCTCATTTTTAACCCCCTGAAAGCTATTTGGAAAATATTAATTTAATTTTTTTTTTAATTTTTAAATACACTTAAATAACACCAGTAAACAGAAGCAGCAGGGAACAGTAGAGTTCACATAAGCAATTGCAATTTGCAATATTCAAAAATTCAAAAGAAACACTAAATTTTAATATTTTCCAAATTGCTTTCAGGGGGTTAAAAATGAGGATATACACTATCATTTAAGGAATATATAAGAGAAAAATACTGAGCCGTCTTCTACTAGGAGGGTCCCAAACTTGGTATGTTTTGAAAATACTTTTTGGATTTTAAGAAAAAAAGTAGCTCAAAGCTCAAATAGTGTGGTCAACAAAAAATAGTAAGAAACAGAATAAAATAAATATTTAAGGGGGCTCCCATACAACAAACGTGATTTTTTTGCTCGATATTGATAACGGATCAGGTAGACGCTTAAAATATTCACAGAATATCAATAAAACAAAATAAATCAAAATAAAACAAATATTAAAGGGGGGCTCCCATTCATCAAACGTGATTTTTTGCCGTTTTTATTGATAATCGTACGGAACCCTTCGTGCGCGGGTCCGACTCGCACTTGGCCGATTTTTTATACCACTTTAGTATAAAAAAAAGAAAATGGGCTGAATATTTTTATATACCTACATAGTTAGCAAATGTACGGTTCACAGATTTGTTTTTGTGTAGTATGTGCACCTACAGGTGTCCTGTGATAGGCGTATCAAGGAGAAATGGGGAGTAGATTGACTTTTAACCTCTCAAATAAGCAAAAAAAAAGTGAAAATACAACGGTTTTCGAGTAATCCTTTTTTTTTTTAAAAAATAGGAAAATTGCCATTTGTTTTCCTTTTGTTTTTACTGTTATCATGTCTTTTGCTTGTATGCGGTTTTCTGGTTACTTTTGTTTATAGGTCAAGCTACTTCCCATTTCTACTTGGTACGCCTATTACGGGACACCCTGTACATAAAAATTATATCGGAATTTGAATAGTTAGGGTTTTGTTTTGACTGCGCGGTTTCCATAATAATACCAGACCTAATCTTCTATGAAATACTACATTGAAATCATAAAGATACATAAAGTAATAGTCTTGCCCTGACGGGTGTTCTCGTATCCTTGCGGATAAGTACCTATCCGAAACAATATGAGAGCTTCCGCCGACAGACTTGTGTTGGCGGCACTTAGTATGTACGTACATTTGTGCTTACAGAGCTATGGCAGTAAAGAAGCCGGCCAATCACTTAGAGAACAAAACAAAGTAGCCGTAACTAGCGGCCGTATCTCGGTTTGGCCAATAAATTAGATTGCGGCCGTAAACATGCGCCTTGGACCTAAGCTCGTCATCTGATACGCGCGGACATTGTCTGGGCGTGTGCTCACTGTCACACCCGATACGGGGTTCATAAACCGCAACTGCAATTTTCTTATTCTAGTCGTGTTGCGGCCTACCGCATTTCTAAATTGTTTTTGAAGTGAAAACTTCTTTAGCGGCGTTGTGCACTTTTTTTGGTATGGGTAAAAAAATGATAAACTCGCGTCAGGTCACGTGTCCTAATCGTGGAAATTCGTAAGACGGAAACCGTAATGCCACGCCTATTATAATTTTTATTTTTAGTATTCGCGATTATGAGTAGTACAGGGAGGTTGGATATGGAATTTTAATTCTATGACAGATTGCGATGTCAAATATACTACGTCAAAAAAGTAAATAAACTAACATTATTATTTCTTGACAATGTCAAAGACATGTCTTGTGACATATTTGAGTGTTAAGCGCGAATCGTGTGTAAAGGTTTTCACTTCTGCCGGCACTCCCGGAGTGCAACTCGTTTTTTTTTTTTTTGATAAATAAAGGATGATTAAACTTGAACAATATCTATTTATCAATGTTCATCTTTACGCTTTAAGGAACAATATATATAAAAAAAACTATAGCACTTGTACAGTTTCCACAAAGCACTCTAGCTAGGTGTTGCGTTATATGACAACCTAGTGGAAGGAAAATTTGGCTCTGTCGTCAAGAACCGGGGTTTGATCTCATGACAGACTGGTTGCTGCCTCTCAAGCATTTCGAACAACCTCTAGAAGTAAAATAGCAGTCTGTATGTTACATAATATGTTAAAGTAAATGATCTGCAGGACGTATCCTAGTTCGCTGATAGTTCGATAACAGAGATTTATCATCAATTCATGACTCATTAAATCTGCAAACCCAAAAAACGTGTGTGTGTGTGTGTGTGTGAGTGAGTGTGTGTGTGTGTGTGTGTGTGAATGTGTTCATAAACCAGAAGCTGTATTTAATTAAAGTTACTATTTGCCGTGTTGCAGACTACTGCTAGTTTTGAATTGACAATGAAAACAACCTCTGGTGAAGAGATACCGGCAGGAGCCGTGGTAGCGGCTTTGTGGTGGCGGCGGCAGGTACAGTCCACCACTGGCGGCCCTGACGTCAGCTCTCACCGGTACCTACCTGTTGCGTGAGCGCTGCACTGGACGAAAGAAAAATTAAATTAGGCAGACAGTCTATAGCATGTGAACGCAGGTTAAATGTACTCATACCCACTCATAACATGTTTTTTTAATAGCTTCTTGTAGCCAAAATAACCTGCTACTCCAATGGTTCAGAAGTATGCATCTGGTAGGTATATGTAATATAATGTTAAACTTCATTCAGTGACATCAGGATCGAACGCTGCTTGAAAGGTCCAAGATATTTGACAGCGAATCTACGGAGGAGTCCAACGATTTTGACTAGTATCTAGTAGATTAACAAGTTGTACAACAGACCCGTCAGCTAACTGATCAATGAGTTGCTCCACAGACAGTAAAATTGGAATACACCGGGAAAGATTGATTAGTTTTGCCTTATTTAACTGCTAACTCAAACTTATGTGAAAATAAAGTTAAAAGTATCGAAATATTGGTATCGGTATCAGCACAAAAGTATCGAGTACTTTTTTTTAATATTCAGTGTGATCAAAAACACGGAAACTTAAATTGAAATTCATTCGTACGTTCGTCTCAGCTGGAAGACGTCCATTGCTGAACATAGGCCTCCTCCACATTTCCCACAACGGCCGGTCCTGAGCTACCCGCGCGCATTGGTTTCCTGCAGTTCTAATCAGATCGCTTGTTTGGGAGGCTGAAATTCCTCAGGCATACTGTAGGACATTTTTAAAAAAATTTTTGGTTTATTCTGCACTATTCTAACATTTTTCTCAAAAACGTACGTCCAGTCAACGAGTTAATTTAAAACTGTTGCCGTTTTCCAAGTGTTGCCCGATTGATACCTTTTTTAAAATGTTGCCAGATCCCGACCAGAATCAACTAACTTCTTTTCACGTTTTAAATGAATACATTTTGGAATTAAATATATAATATAATATAAGCAGCGTTTAATAAAAGTTAATTGAACCTTACACTTGTGTATGTACTCATACCACTGACCTCTATTACTACCTACTGGACTGGCTGCTGTCAAACGTTTTTTGTGCCTACTTGAATAACGCCATTTTGGCGCTGTAGGCAGATAAAGAAGTTCATAGAACTAAAAGTAGTGATGTCCGCAAGTCGACATTATATCTGTGATATATTATGTTTTAGAAATAGACAGTCTTTTAGCCCAACAACAACAAATACCTCTTTGGCGGTTTTCGGAACATTCAACAGTCTTGCCACATACCACTAGCTCTATCTTTGTTGGCGAGAATCCTCGTTGATGACCTGGACCATACTTTTCTTTGTTTCGAACTCCCATATGAAGTGAAGGAAGTATTGTGATCGTGCGGAAAAAATCGGGTTTTTTATAAAAATCTATCAATTAAAATCTGGCACTTTAGAATATTGTAAATTCAATGTATTGTTTCTATACGTACCGCCTGTCGATTGGAATGGGTCTGATCGCAGCATGCCATTTCCTCATCATAGAAATATGGTCCCAGTTTGACCATGTCAGCCTCCTAGCTAGAGAAATGGTTCGAACTGCTTTATGATATAAAGTAGCGTAGTATTAAATTCGTAGAAACGTTAACAGATTCAATAATTTTAGCAGTACACTTGTGTCAAATTAAAATTAGCATATCTCATATAGAAACAGTTTATTCAGAATTTAAATGGACAGTTCTTTGTTGCCGAAGAGCATAGCTGAGCTGACCTCCAGGACTACTGTAGAGACAGTCAGATGTTCACTTCCAGCGTGTAGGTCTAGATCGCCATCGCCGATTTACCCCTTTAATGACCACGAGAAGGGCCATTCCACGGATGACAAGGTATGTAAATCCAAGATAATACAGCAGAATCCTGTAACAAAAGATTTCGAAACTCATAGTTGTGCCTTGAATCCAGTGATGGATAAGTTATATCATATCAAGCTTTATGCTATAAAACCACCTCATGAGTGATTTGAGTTCTACGATACGTTTGTCCCAGTTCATGATAACCCGCGTATAAGAAAAAGTATATTGAAAAACTATATGTTTATCAATACATTTTGAAGCTACGATGCCACAGGCAAATAAAGAACAAGACAGACAGGCAAAGGCTTCAAATGTATCAACATCCTGCTTTCTAAGTCGAAGATATGCCAGTATCGAAAGAGAAGAACTGCGTTTTACAACATTCTAAATATAACAATTTCCATGGCCAGCTTACTAAATATCGATATTAAAATAATGACCTCTTTGAATCACTAGCAAATTCTGAACAACAAATAAATATCAATTTTGTCGAATTTCAATATTGTAATGCTAATATAGTATTGCAATAACAATTTCTGATTAAATCAGATTTACATATAAATTTTACATCAATTTTGAATAAAAACAACACTAAATAACACGTACCTGTAAAACGACGTGTTACTTCCCTTTTTGTTGCAACGTTTGCAAAAGACACATTTCCTCATATTTGTACCTCGATATTACACAAATAAATTCAAAAAACTCATTAAAACACCGACAAATTAAGTTGAATTCAGCTAAGTTTTATGATTATTTCAATCTTCTTGGGCAGCCATAAACAATATACGTCAAAATTAGTTTGCTGAGACTTCCGCGGTGGCGTTTCAAATTGACACACAAAACTAGCTGTCATTTGTATAAAAAATCCAGTTGGTAGAATTAGAGGTCAGTGCCTCATACACTTATCCAGTGAAACCTAACACTTTGCCAACGGTGACGTTTTACAAAACCGTTCAATTTAAACTATAAATTCAATTAATTCAAAAATAATGAAAATTCTGTAGTAAAATAAAATTATAAAATTAATTTGTCTTAAACACTAAAGATGCTAGTTACAATTTTCATATTTTCAACTCAATATATTATACATACTTAAATTATTAACTTTTAACCAATCAATTTATTTTCAATTTAAATTATTAAATTCAATTCATTCAAATATAATAAAAATTCTGTAATAAAATAAAATTATAAAATTGTTTTGTCTTTAACACTAAATAGATAGGTGCTAGTTGCAATTTCATTATTTTCAACATAAAAATAAATACATACTTAAATTAATTACCTTGAACCAACCATTTCTCAAGGATCACTAATTATTAAATTTATTCGACCAATCATTACTGAAGGATTTACTGAATGGACTGAAGGACTTGACAAATTATTCTCCAATCTGTAAACCAATCATTTTTTAGAGTCGAGCAGCGATGTCTGTAACAAAAAAAGGTTCATACGGTAGAAGAGTATCTGATAAATAGTTAATCATAATCGGAACTATAAAAAAGTAATTCAAAAATAATTTAATCACAGCGTTTTTTTGTTTCTTAACTCTTTACTTTAATGACATATTAGACTAAATTTCATCGTCACCAGTAGAGTTACTTGCATCATTCGCGGTCTCAGTTTTGTAATCACAATTTTTTAACGTCTTCATATAAATATAAATATATAATTATATTTGGACATTACACACAGCGCCGTCTGGCCCCAAAGTAAGCAAAGCTTGTGCTATGGATACCAGACAACGGATGCATATACATATATTACTTTTTTTTGTAAATACATACATATCATACATAATTACACCCAGACTCAAGACAAACACAAATGTTTATTACATAAATGTTTGTCCTGTGCGGGAATCGAACCCACACCCTCTGCACAGCAGTCGGTCACACTACCAACTAGGCTGCGAGGGAGTAGAATCCATGGTCGCATTCAATCGAGAGCTACAGTCGTATTGCGCTTATTTGACAAACCTTCAAATCTCGAAATTAGTGCTAGTTTGTACCGTTTATGTGCATTTGAAGTAAAACAACTACCGCGATCACTTATTAATCGGTCAGGTTTCCGAAAAGTGTCGAATATGTCGTTCAAAACCCTCATAACATTTTGTGTGTTAGTTTTCCTAACCTATCGACTACGACCAGTAGGTATATAGGTGTGTCCTGCCTTTGATTTGACAAAAGGTGGTCTATGTGTAAAGTGTATAATATAAATGTATGTTGTTCTTTTAGCATACGCGTCTTTTAGCATAATATATTTTTTTTATAAAGCGAGACCACTTAGACAACCAATAGTCCTTTTTTTATCCTGCCTAACGTCTTTTCTAACTCTAAATGTCCTATTTTGTGGTGATTAAGCCTTTGCAAGTGCCAGCGAGCACCCTTTGGAACTACACATCGGATATGCTTATTATAACCTCCTTAACACCTTGGTAATTTATTATCACGAATCACATAGTTTTCTTTGATGTAAGTTAACTCTTTTGAATCCAAACCACTACTGTGGATATCCCTGATCCGAGCTACTCCGAATTGTCTAGTTGCGACGTAAGTAACCAATCGTCACTACTTACTGATACGAGCGTGACTGATGCAAGGTGCTCGCTATAAAAGTCGGCTTAGACGACTGGATTCATAGACAATGTGTACATAACAGTACAATTTATATCCTAGGTATATGAAAAAATAAAAATAGTATTTAAAATTCTATTTTATTATAGTTATTGTAACTTTGACGTTTCAAAAGTATTTGTAAAAACCTAATTTGAATAAAAAAATTGAGTTTCATTTAGCCTAGATATTCCTAGTTTGCTCATGTTACCCAACAGATAAACGTTTGCAATGCAACTGTCTCTAGCTCCACCTATCTATTTAATTAAAATTAAAATTTAAAATGTAATGGTAAGAACAGCAGGACAACTTCGCGAAATTAATTATCAGGAAAAACTAGTAGAGTATTGCTTGTTATTAATAAATTATGTTTAATTACGCGCTTAGAATATTTTAAATGTCTTTTTTTATGTAACAAGTTCGCAAATTGTTGGCCGAAACAGTCGCATATTAACTATGATTTTTTTTATTGTTTTACAGAAAAGTCTATGTCTATATCTAGTTCTAACATAATGAAACTCAAATCAGAATATCATAACACAAAACTAAAAGTTCTTAATACGCCAGTAATAATATTATTTACAAATGTATAATATTTTAAAGACGCAAACACACAATTTGTTCAAAGTCGACAATTTGTTCAAAGCCCACCGCACGGGCGCGGCCGCGCGGCGCGGTTCGTATCATACAAAACGTGCGAGATACTACCATAATGGCTTCTAAGGTTGGTAATTGTATAGACAATAATAGGCTTTTTGTTTATCATAGTATAATATCCGAATAAACAAAACATATTATCATAAACATGTGGGGCAAGCTCACATGCTGTTGCTTGTTTAAAAATTTCTCGTATTATAATACTTATGCACTATCTATTGATATCAAATGTTTAATTGCATTATTTAGTGATGATGATAACATTCGTAATGAAGTAATTTAACTTGTCACACGTCACGATCACTAGTGACCTTACGGTTAGTTGTTGGCATTCATGATACTCGTATGATCACGCACCAACCCGACTGGAACTGTTGTTGTGACAGCTACCACAGTAACGTTTTGATGATTACAATAATTGACTACTCTCGTATTATAATGAAATTTACATGAATAAAAAACGTACAAAAACTTCTATTTCAACATTGTTTTAATTTAAATCTACATAATAACAAATAACTTGTAGTGACTTATCAAGTCATAGTACATCAAGAAATTTGACTGAATCTTTGTGAAGAAAATATTTACTTACATTGATTCTGAAAAAAAAAACAATTTCAGAAATCATTTCAAAAATATGTAAATGTATATGAAATAAAGATATTTTTAATAATTTAATAAATTATATTCATTCATTCATTCAATATTAAAAAAAAAAATTGTGGGATTTGTATTCTCACTTGACCTCCTTGTTAACAAATAGAAAATTAAAAAAAAAACTTCAAAAGAAGTAAAAAAGCTTAGCTAACGGATTAAAAAACATATTTGTATATACTATACAATTTATCATGATATTAGCACAATAGGCCATGCCGGAAATCTCCACAACACAGCGGGAGGTCCGGCGGGCATTGCTTTCTCTGGACGTTCATAAGTCGAGTGGGCCAGACGGTATACCAGCAGTGGTGCTTAAGCAGTGTGCTCTTGAGTTTTATCCTGTACTCACGCGCCTCTTCGCGCTTTCGAACCATACTAGAGAGCACCCGGTGCCCAAAAAGGGCGATAGATCGGATCCATCGAACTACAGGCCTATCGCTATTACCTCTTTCCTCTCCAAGGTGATGGAGCATGTGATCAACACACAGATACCTAGAAGAACGCGACTTGGTCAGTGATCGTCAATATGGCTTTCGCCACGGTCGCTCGACTGGTGACCTTCTAGTGTATCTCTCACACCGATGGGCACTAGCCATTGAGAGTCAGGGGGAGGCATTGGCATGTAGCCTGGACATAGCGAAGGCGTTCAATCGGGTCTGGCACCGGGTTCTTCTATTGAAGATGCCATCTTACGGACTGCCCGAGGGGTTGTGCAAATGTGTGGCTGGCTTTTTGTCCGGCAGACGTAACCGTAGTTGACGGTAGTTGCTCTGATAGCATGGACATTAATGCTGGTGTCCCGCAAGGCTTTGTGCTGTCTCCTACGCTGTTTCTACTGCATATCAATGACATGTTGGACATCAACAACATGCATTGCTATGCAGATAACAGTACTGGAGACGCTTATTACACGGGTCGTGCAAACATCCCTCGTTCCGTTGTGGAGGAAAACCGCGGAGAAGGTCTCAAATCGAGACCACACTGTCCAAGGCCTCTGACTGCACCCGAATACCAGCTTGGACCTTTTGACTCGGTTCAACGACGGGCTGTGAGAATTGTCGACAATCCCAAACTCACTTGCCGTATCGAACCCTGAAGTCTGAGGAGAGACTTTGCCTCCGCTTGTACAATGAAATGTGTTCTGACGATGCCCACGGCTACTTTCTACCATCGCATCGCTCGCCATCGACAGGGAATTCATTCTCACACTTAGAACCGAAATGGTCGCGTAAAGTGCGGTTTCAGAGAAACTTCCTCCCGCGAACGCTTGGATTGTGGAATGAGCTCCCTGCCAAGGTTTTCTCTAAGGACTACAGTATGGGGTTCTTCAAGAAAGAAGTTATTGGATTTTTGAAGGGTCGGCAACGCGCGAGTGATACTTCTGGTCCATAGGTCACGGTGACCGCTTACCATCAGGCGGACCGTGTGCTTGTTTGCCGCCTCAGTGGTATGAAAAAAAATATCAATGAAGTACCTAACATAGTATATAATATATAGATTTGATAATAATTTTTTTTATTGTAAATTCAACATTGCTATGTTAAGGATTCCGTAACCTTATTATATCAAAAATGAATGTAAATTGTTAATTTAAATTATTATTTTTGTTGTTTCTTTGCGGTCACACTGATTAGTGACAAGCAAAAAGGCTCTTACAGAATATCAGTCCGGCTCCAGCTTAAACTGAGTAACAGACCTTTTTGGCACTCAATTATCTTATGTATTCCTATATATATGTATATATATATATATTTATGTTACATAATTGTTTGAGTGTCAAATCAATGTTTTTCTTTCTCATTTCTTTCAAATATTTTAGCAGTCTTAAAAGCAGGCCGGACTGCCGCTTAATTTTTTTTGGCCACTTTTATGACAAATCTGTATGGTGATAATCAAAAGATACCTTTCTGTTAAATTTCACTGAAATCGTTAAAAAGAGAAGAAAGGTTCTCGAGTGGCGACCACGAAAGACGCAGCGTGGGACGGTTTCCTACCAGCAGTGGATGTCGTCCCGCTGAAGCAAACGAACGTTGTAAAGATGGCGAAATTATAAAGCTGTGATAAATTCACAGACGGACCTGACGAATCTATAAGGGTTCTGTTTTTGTCTGCTACCTAACCCTCAAAATAATTTATCTCAAAGAAGCTTGTGAAAGATATGGTCGCATATACGATAGCATGTTTGAGAAAATATGTATTTCATAAGTAAATATTCAAATTCCATCACAGAATTAAGAATTTTAATTTTGATGCCTTCTATGCAATTTTAAAACAGTACCTAGACATTTAAATACATAATTAAAATTCAAATTCCATCACAGAATTAAGAATTTTAATTTTGATGCCTTCTATGCAATTTTAAAACAGTACCTAGACATTTAAATACATAATTAAATATTCACGTTTTAATAACCTATCAATCAATATAAATTTTACAGCTGGTAAAAGATGGATATTATAAAAATATTTTATGCTGAAATCAAAATGCCATTTTTCTCAATCTCTGAGGGATCGAATAAGAAATGAGGAAAACCATAGAATAATAAAAGACACACAGAATCAGCAAGTAAGTGGCAGTGGGCTGGCCACGTCTGTTGGAGGAGCGATGGCCGATGCAGCCGAGGATAGGAAGGCCAACCGAAGACCTTAAAAGGATGAAAAGAAGTCCTCTGAATTGAGAGAAATTACGCGCCATGGAGGAAGTTTATGTCCAGCAGTGGTGGTTTTAGTATAAACTAAAAAAAATGCTTATTAATCGATGCATATGTAAAATGCAGCTGGAATTCTCATAAATTTTCAAAGATGAAGCAAATGAAATATTAAGCAACGTATTTATGCATCTGTAATTTTGTAGGGGTCGCGACCAGCGCCTAGCGACTGCCGAGGCAAAGTATACAAGTAGACGGCACCTTCAAACACACCGACACCGCTAATGCTTGTGACCTTTACTTTTTCTCCGCGAACACCTGTCTGTCGGGACCACACATCGATCGAAGCTGTGGAGCTCCACTGCGAAGACATAGCGTTTTACTGCAACCCACAGAAATAAGATGCATGTGTGCATTACGCTCACTAGTGTTATGTAATATATACTAATCACACATGTTTCCAGTAGAAGTGTGTAAAGATTAGTCTCCTGTAGCTGCTGTTATTATGATGCATGCTAAATAGTATGTAAGCTAAAATATTCCTTCTGACCGACAACGACTGTTTATTAAAATGGGCCACAATTGGCCTTATAACTAGGTCGCGAAGTAAAAATTACAACTACTTACAGGTTGTGCTATTTAGCCTTTGTTTTGGAGTCATATGTGTGTTAGTGTTGTGTGTTGTCACTTGTTTGAGACTCCTGTTTGGCTGATGAGAAGCGCCTCCTCAATTTGGAGACGAAACGGTCTGCGCCTGGACTCACACACTCAGTTCAAAAAACAATGTCACTCCAATGTTCTTATCCACGATCTAACGATACTGAAAATACGAGACTAACGAGAAAATCGTACGCGCGAGTTGCCACACGAACGGTTGGACGAGACTCACGCGAGCACTGAACGAACGCGCGATGAATGGTAGTTAACCCGAACGAAACGGGTGAGCCATTATTCTTTCCCGAACAACGACGTCAATTGTACGAGTTGTTTTCGAGACTAATTTGTTTGCGTCTATCTACGTAGTTTCTTGTAGCCGGCTAAAAAAGCTTTTTTTAAAAAAAAGTTTACTACCCTGTGGTCATCATATTATTGGAAAGTTGAACAATAAATTCAGCCTTATCAAGAAAAGAAGATCTCTGAGTTTTAGTGTCGACTTTATTTTCTATTTGATGATTTTTTAACGAGGTCATTTCCATAGACCTAATGTAACCTATGAAGCTTTTGAACTTTCAAGAACCGGCAATTGGTGAAAAAAAAATAAAAAAAAAAAATCTACTACTATAATAGCGATCTCGAACTAAATTTAAATGTGTAAAACGCCTCCCAGAAGCTTGTGCGGGTGATGCCCCAGGTGTTGCAGACGTCCATAGGCTGCGGTAACCGCTTACCATCAGGCAGGACGCAAGCTTGTTTGTCACCTTACTGGTATAAGAAAAAGGGTTAAGACGATAGTGAGGAAATTTTTTAAAGCATTTTTAGAGCATAATTTGCAAATCAGCCATGGTTCTAATTTAATGCTTCCATTCGGCCTGACTACTGTAATGTTACCACTGTGCGTCTAACACTTTATACAAAATACAATTTAAACCTATACCAAACATTTCACGTACAGCCATAAAAGTGTCGGAAATGTCGTGTGTTTGTCAGAAACTCCGAAAGAGGCCTGTGTTTGTGTTTGAGCGAAGTTTTGGCAAACCATATATTGTCTTTGATATCCAAAGTTTTAAATTTGATGAGGACAGGTCGTGGTTTCTCACCAATAACTCGGTCGATACGGTGACAGCGACTGATATCCTCGATAGTTAATTAAGAAATTTGGATCCTAATTTACAATTTATGACTTAAATTACAGTGGTAGTAGAGTCTTCATCTACACCATGGAAGAGAAAAAACTTTCGACGACTGCGTATCTCCTGCTGGTCCATTTTTTGAGCCACTATCATGTTGTTGTCAAGTTGACCTTGAAGATTTTGTAAAGCTTCGACTACAAAACTTTTAAAGATCGAAAACCTTGTGTCAACCATAGAAGTAAGTCTTCACTTACTGATGAATTTTTCTCATTTAATATTTTAACCTGGAACTCATCCATTTTCTCGTGAAATAACTGTAACATGTCAAACATTGATAGTTTGATGGCCTCTATTTTACAGTGAAAGTAGGCTATATTGTTTAATTTAGCCTTAGTGCTTACTAATAGGATACCTATAAATTAAAATATTATCACAGTGTATAATATAACATTATTTAGGTGTTAATTATCTCAAAATATATAATTTTAAAATTAAAAATTTAATAAAGACATATAAAGTGTGTATTTATGTTTTCACCTACCCACAAAGTATGCGTTTTTCTAATAAAATGCATGCTCCGCCGCGTCTATTGCGTTTTAAGAAGTATGTAGCTAAAGTATAGTTGGGAATTGTCAAGTGGAGGACATCTTCTGAGATCATGTTAAGCTCCATGATCTATAAAATATCAATAGGTTTATCCTGGTCTCTTAATTCATTTATGTGGACTGATATTATATCAGATTTATTAATCAGATCATTAGTGTTTTGGTGCAATACATTTATATATAGTCATAGACGAAAAACACGTTCATTTGGAATCGAATTTGGGCAAGATGTACCAGTTGGGTAATCATGATTTACAGTCTCTGATATATTTTCGTTATTTTTTTGTTAGTCCATATTAAAATGTTTACAATCAGTTTGAGTACATTTGTTTTTAGTAAGGATTTTGTTTTTGAGATTTATTTTCTATAGCCCATGTCAACTTATGTTGCATTTTTACTACTTGCAAATGCGTCGCAAGTTATAGTTTTAAATATTCTCTTGTAATGATTTGTTATAAGGAATTTCTGAGACAATTACGTTTGTATTTGTTATTGATTTCAGCCTACTCACTTTTGACGCACACAATATAATTTGAATTCGTATGGATTAACTTTATTAACCCCTCCAATAACTATGACAAATTCATCCTTGTTCATACTTAATATTTGACTTTTTCAGCTTAGAGCAAAGTACTCAATTTTGCATCAGGTTTCCATATAAATTTTACCTGAAATTCCGAACCTAACAGTAATGTTCTTTGTACTCGTCTTCCTTGTTGGTCGGCAATCTCAATATTTTTTTTAGGTACCTTTAGTTTCGTATCGCTTTGTTCAATATTATGTGAATTTATTTCAAAGGACTTAGAGTTTGATGGTGTTGTTATTCCTAAAGTGGAGTAGCTTCTATATGTATTACTTCTGTTCGCGTTTCATCGAAACACATGTTTATGCTGCGGTCTGGTGTTACATCATTCTGAAGACTTGCATTAGCTTCTCCTAAAAGTAGTTCTGTGTTTTCATTTCAGGGATTTTAATGCTTTCTATAGGTTTTTTTATCGATGTTTGTAAAGTTTTATTACTTTGTAACATTTCTGAAGCTCTTTTTTTAGTTTAAATATTTCAGAGCATAAATTTGTTTTAAAATAAAGTGTTAGACGCATAGTGGTAACATTACAGTAGTCAGTCCGAATGGTAACAAGCATCAAATTCGAACCATGGCTGATTTGCAAACAGTTCCCATAGCACTTGATGCTAGTTCGTCATAAATATGACCACCAAAAAACCCTTGTACCAAAACTACAGGTGCAAGATCTAATAGTAAAGCCAGGAGAGGTACAAGAAAGTAGTACGCAATTCAAGATTTTAAGTTAGTTCCTTGACACGTGGTTTATTGTTTAACTTGCAGTTTTCCGTTATTTGTCGGTAGGTATCACTAAATTTCTTCTAAGAAAAAGATTCCATTAAGTGAAAAAAATGTATAGTATTGTTCCTGTCATTACCCATATCATTCATTTTTCTATTACAAATGAAAAATTTCCTAAAGTGTGGAAAGAAGCTCAAATTATAACTAACACTAATCCTTCCTCCTTTTCTGACTATAGACCCATTTCCATTCTTCCTTTCCTATTAAAAGTCAAAAGTTTTCTAAACCAAAATGATTTACTAGACCCATATTAATCCGGCTTCCATCCAGGTCATAGTACGGCTACTTCGCTAGGTAAACTAACTGATGACATTTGGTTGGGGATGGAGACCAAGCAGCTGACAGCAATCGGATTACTTAATATTATTAATGCTTTTAATATTGTTGATTTTGACATACTGTTAGCACGCTGACGTTCTCTTAACATATCCCCAACGGCAATTGACTGGTTTCACAGTTACTTGTGTGGACGTCGGCAATGCATTCGAGTTGATGATTCATCTGCCTGGTGTGATACTTCTGCCGGTAACCCACAAGGTGGAGCGTGGTCTCTACTTCTCTTCACTATTTTCATAAATTCTATTACATCTTAAATTTCTTTTCACTACCATATGTATGCAGATGATCTACAAATCTACTCGCAATCCTCTTTTGAAAATTTAAACCCAGCAGTAAACACTATTATTGCAGTTTCACAGATTGCACAGATTGTAGTCTGGAGTGAATCACATAGTTTAAAAATAAATCCGAGTAAAACACAGGCTATCATAGTAAGAAGCTCAAGACTCATTAATAAAATTGATTGGCAACAGTTACCCTCCATCATGTGTAATAATGTTTGTGTTCCTTTCAGCGAATGTGTGAAAAACCTAGGCATTGACATCGATCGCACGTTATCCTGGCATTATCAGCTGAAAGAAATAATTAGAAAATGTTCGCCCCTTCTTCCTTGAGAAGACTTTAGAACTCACTGCCTATTTCTACCAAATTGCGCTTGCACAGTCATAACTCCTCCCGGTTCTCGACTTTGGCTACGTATGCTTTCCCGGTCTAACTGAAGAGCAGGTAAACAAACTTAAGCGGCTTCAAAATTTATCTATACGGTTCATATTTGGTTGCAAATATGAACATGTATCAGAATTCCGTTCTAAGATCAAGTTTTAGCTTTAGAGTAGGTGCACTCTAAAATCTTATTCCACGAGATTTCCTCTACCCAAAGATTGTCTGGAAGAAACTAGAGGCTAAATAACGATAAGACCGCCTCAATTGTATTCTTCTTATCAACTGTATATACTACATTTTTTTTTTTTGTGCAATAAAGAATTTATTACATAACAATATCTTTCTTGTCAAAGTTCTAACCTATAATTACTATTAGATGACATGCAATGATTGACAGAGATGGTTCAGTTAACGTTGTACAAGTTTAATGGTTTTTTTTGTTGTTTTGTAGGATGCGCTATTTTTATGAACCTTTTAATGATTTTTATACTTTTTTCGTTTAATTTAATTTTTTTTGATTAATCCATAAATTTACTTAGATTATAAAGATGTATTTTCCATTTATTTCTCTGTAAAAGTAGAATAGAAGAGTATTGTTATTGAATATTGTTTTGCCAATTTATGAATATGTACCTATTATCCAAATTTAAAATTGTTTTTCTTTTTTCATTTTTGTTTCATATAGTTGTGAGTGTTGTGTGATATGTGAGTTGGATATCTTATTGCTTTGCGCTATGGATTCGAATACACAGGTTAATGTCGTGTACACTGATTTTTCAAAAGCTTTCGAGAAAATTAATCATTTTCTACTCATAAAAAAGCTGGAAAGCATTGGTGTGCACGGCAATCTATTGAAGTGGATCGAATCTGACATAATTAATCAAAGTGAGGCTGTTTGCAGCAAGGGTTTCTGCCCAGTTACTTACCTGTTTCTTCCTGAGTACCACAGGGTTCTCAAGTCATCCCGTTGCTTTTTTCACTATTCATAAATGATATTAGTGATTACCTAAAAATATAGAATGTCAGCTCTACGCAGATGATATGAAGTTATACAAGCGTATAACTGAAGTAGATGACTGCCATAAAATACAAGGAGATCTGCATAATTTGTCTCAATACTGTTTAGATAACCAACTATTTCTAAATTCTGATAAACGCTCTATTATAATATATACTCGAAAAAAGCTGCCCGTCAAGCACAAATATGTTCTAACGATAACTATATTTCTAGAGTTAATACCATACGTGATTTAGGAACTATAATGGATGACAAAGTCTCTTTTAGTTCTCACATAGATAATTCCATTCAATAAGCTTTTCGGACTCTGGGCTTTATTAATAGAATAACCAAGCAATTTAATCAAACTGCTACCTCTGTATTATAGTTTCGTTAGATCTCTTCTAGACTTTTGTAGTATCGTGTGGAATCAGTATTATCAAGTTCATTTAACCGTATTGAAAGAGTCCAAAAAAAGTTTGTTAAGATGTTAAACTATCGTAGCAATAAGTCTAAATTTAATCACATTTTTAAAATATATTTTCCAACACTGTTATCAAAAGTTAATTTTATCACTAAAGCTAGGTTAACCGTACGCTCCTCACGTCAAGTAAATGCATTTGTACCACCTCAACTACATAAAAATTGCTCTTGAAATTGTTATTTCTGTCGCTGTATCAATACATATAATAATAAACTAAATGGGGTAGACTTGTTTAATAACTGCTTAAATAAATTTAAACATAAATTGTTGACTCATTGTAATGCTTTTTTTTCATCTTATTTGATTTTTTTCTATAGATTTTCTATTTATTTAAAATATATTTTGTTTTATATTAATTTTTAAAATAACAATAGTATTATTAGGATTAAGGTTTTGAAATGATTTTTCTTATTTAAATCTGCTTCATAAAATTACATTAATATAATAGAAGTTGACACTGTTTTTCCATTACCATAGGTCAAAATACTTAAACTAATTTTGTATTACATATAGGGTACTTATTGTTTTTTTCGTTTATATATGTTTGATGTGTAATATTTTTTATTGACTGTAAGTACCAAAATGAAATAAATAAAATACTAAATAAATACTCTACGTTATGGAATAATATTTAAGGGCAACGCAACTAATAGACACGATGTGTTTAAAGTTCAGAAAAATGTATAAGAGCCATTTTCAGCCTACGTAAAACAGAAAATTGTAGACTCTTATTTAAGGAATTTGAAATACTTACATTTTCTGCTCTGTAGATTTATCAAGTGGCCATATTTGGTAAATGTTATCCTAATTTATTCTCCAATATACCGGGTAAACGAAACAATGACAAATTAAGAGGTCTACCATCAAAAACTGGTGTTCTATAAAAGAATATAACCGGCAAGGCACCAAGAATATTGAATAACCTATCTAAATCTGTAAGACAAATGACAAGCCTGAATTTATTTAAAAGAGACTTTTTATGCAGTAAAGCGTATTACTCGATTGAAGACTACCTAAATGATCTAATGATTAATTTAGGATGTTAAATAAATGTGTATTGCATGATAAATATTTGTACGCCAAGTATGTGGCAAAACTTAGATACACAAACAAAACCTTTGTTTAACAATTAAATTTTGAATTTGAATTTGAAATTAGTTGATAAGGTGTCTTACTAAACGAACACAGAGAGAATTCAAGATAATATTATTTTGGTACTATTAAAATTGCTACGAAAGCCAAACCACAGACTATACAATACTATACTAGTAACCAAATCTTAGTGCATCTAACACTCACTTAGCTGCTTTTATTTATGACAATTGAAACAGGTACTACTGAAAATAAAAATATAATTACACTAGAACCACAAAAAAGGTTACGAAAGCCAAAACACAGACTATATGATACTATACTAGTACCCAAATCACTTGGCTGCTTTTATTTATTATGATTGAAACAGGCACTACTAAAAATAAAATTATAATTACACTAGAACCACACCTTACTCATGCACAGGGCCCACAAACCCATGTATTCCTTACTTCCGAACAACATTGCAACTATTTGTTGAAGCGTGACGCAAACACTATTAATAAGGATTCCCTTAATTATTCAAATTTAATTTTCTTTCCATTCATGCGTGTTTATGTAAAGATTAAAAAATGACAAAGCTATGGCAGATTTATGAGTTGGTCTGGGCACGACTTCGACGTGATCGTGGCTATCCGTTATACCGCATTTATGTATAGCAATAGGCAGTTAGCAATATTTCATTCAGTCATTTTATATTAATAATTAAGAACAAATGTATAATTTTAAAAAACTTAAGCTTCGCAGCTAACCTAACTCGTGTATAATGAATAATAATTCTTTTGAGTCTTACACATTGCAACCTGCAAAATAACATCGATTATAGCTTCATTTAATTTCTTGTTCATATGGTGCCATATCCTAGCGGATATCAGTGACCACTAAACGGAACTCCTTTCTATTCTTTGCTAGTCTACACATACCAGCATTGTCTTTGATTGCGGTGCCTTTTAAGTTGTCACTCCATGCTAATGGTCTTCTTCCTCTTCCTCGTTCTTCCTCGTTTTTCTCTAAAATGATTTTTTAATGAAATTATAGTTTCATGGGTATTACTAATTATAACTCTTGATTGAAGCTATGTAGTACCTCCACATTAGTTACTTTATTCTACTCTATCTTTTTTGTAAAATTCATCTATAGATCGATTTGAAAAGCACTCAGTTTTGATTCATGTGATTTGAAACAGCATTTTGCGAAACTTAAAACCGTTAGAGAGCTTGAAACGCCGCAATTCAACCCTTTTCCATCACCCGCAGGCTCTTTAGTATAATTCCGTAACTCTGGGCGCGCATTTGCGTTGTTCTTAGTTTCACGTCGCAAAAATCGTAAAAAGTAAATTTTAAACGTCTTTTTAAACACCTTTGTTTGGATAATGCGTCTGTATTTTAGTTTTGGTAATATATGTTTCGAAAGCTTCTTAACTAACTATTAAATTCATAGCATTGGTATAGCTCATTTCTATGTTTTTTGCTTCTTAGTTTTTACTGAAATAGTAATCGGGAGTATTTTACTTACTAAGGAGATTTGAGAAAGGGTGTGAACACACTGATTTACCTCGTTTAAGTTTTATTTGGCTAATTTGCTTATATGGTGATGGTTTATTAAGCATTTTATTTTTGATTATAATTAAATATCATACTACTTCAGTTCATGGTTAGAATGTAATAAGCAGAGATTATTTTTGTACAGATATAGCTCATTTCTATGTTTTTTGCTTCTTAGTTTTTACTGAAATAGTAATCGGGAGTATTTTACTTACTAAGGAGATTTATAATTAAATATCATACTACTTCAGTTCATGGTTAGAATGTAATAAGCAGAGATTATTTTTGTACAGATTGATAGTACATTTTAATATTTAACTATTAAATTCTCAATTTAGCAAGAAATATTATTCAAAATGTTTAAGTTTTGAAAGTTTTATTTAATACCTTTAAATTAAAGCGTCATTTCTACTTTACAACGATTAATTCTACCAAAAATCTTCTGTTTCTACTCACCTTGACCTCTGTTTCAACGTATTTCAGCATGAGGTGAGTTGAAACAGAATGACTTGTGATGTTCAAGTCGATTCTTTGCCACAGAATTCACACTTAGACTTTCTTTGTGTTACTCATCTTCAAGTCACATGCGATTCGTGTAAATAGTACTTTGCATTTAAGCAAAATGTCAAAATGGTCCTAACTCCCCTAGGTCTCCCCTACATCGTTGGTTACGATGTGGTGCATGATCGAATGACGCGTTTGCTCTTTGAAACAGAGAAACGACTACAAAGTAGATTATAATATGGCTGGTTCATGGATATTGTACTAATCGAAGATCCATTCCACCTTACAATATTAGCTGCTACTTGTAACCTGGTTTCCTCATCTATGAGTCTATGTGTTTCCTTAATCGACTAAAAATCTGCGCCGTTAATCGGTTGACTTACGTCAGCAGTTACAGTTGTTCAGTGAAATGGACGTATAAAGTTTAATTTTAAAACTAATGTTTTCGTACGTAATGTACGTATTTCGGTACCATTCGCTACATAAAGTCTCCCTTTTTTCTTTTCTTTTACTGTTGTAATTACTGAGATGTTGGCGTTAGTGTCGATCAGAAATCATGGTCCAGTGTCCATGTCCGGTATTATTAGATGGTTGTTGCTTATTGCCGTACAGTCGCTCGTCGCCGACTGCACTTGTCCTAGTTTTCCGCTTACTCCGGTTTCCAGGTGCATAGCTACTTGCACTTGTACGCCTTCTTGTAGAACCCTTTGTAATAGAAACAGGCCATTTCCGCTCCTTGATTTTGATCTTTGCTTCTTTCTCGAGCGTGAATTATGTCGTCGATATTGGCGTTGTTCACGGAATACTGGTCTTCTTCTATGCTCTATTTCTGATATTCTCAGATTAACCTTGGCAGTTTCCAAAATTATCAATGCTGTATCGTTGCCAGTGTGCTTGCTTTGAAATTTGCGCCATTTGTGGAGGTTTGAAATTGTGTAATCTTTCTAAATTTTTGGTTTTTGCAGGCCTCGCCATAGAATGGTTTGTGTTTCGTCGCTGCTTTTGTTTCCGGTCAGATCCTGCATACGCAGCAGGAGTTGTGACGGACTTTAATAAATTTATGTCATTAGTTTTTGGAACTTTCTTGTTTCTGATTCCTCGTATATATCGATAACAATCTATTCTTCTTCTTCTACTTCTTAGATGTTTAAAGTATTTCAGATTTCTGAAGATTCTTAATACTAATGCACTTACTGCTTAAATACATAGACAATCGTACGTGCTTAAATTTATCATTTTCTTGTGGCACGTTGTGTACGATTTGGTTGTGATGCAATTCCTTATGTATTTTGTCTGTTATATAGGCCTTGGATTCTGCTTGTTCTACCTCTACAAAATATGGTTATTCAGTTTTGTTAATCCCAGTTTTTGTTCATCCAGCTACCCAGCAGATACCAATATTATTGACTTCTTTCTATTGTCCTATTTTTAAGTCTCAGTGTACTTAAGATGTCTGTCTCATTCTTGCTGGTGACCATGTTGGTTTTCGATGGGGAAATTTTAAGCTCATAAAATATTTAAATCAATCTATTATATTATATACTTCAACTTTGAGTTAAAGTAACCCTTTTATGACAAGAGCTCTCTTTGAACTGTTTAACTGAACTGCCAAGCCGCACGTTTCATACAAACCTAAACCTGTGCTGATTTTCACAATAATTATCGGAAGTTTTATAGATATTATCGACAACTGGACATTTAAAAACTAAAACGCCACTATCGGTGTGATATAAAAGACGAAATCATGTTTATCGTGAATTCAACTTGTAAAATAAACATAGGTAATTAAAACATATTTGAAATCTACTCATCGAGACCTTACAGTTGACACCTAACACTACACACCATGTTTGTTTGCTTAATCTTTAATTTTGAAATACTCTAAACCGAAGCTAATTTAGGAGCTACACGAACATATATAAATAAATAAATATATATATTTACCCGTTTCTTCTTTACATTTCATATCTACAGGAAGTGCAGTAACAGAGGGACTGTCTTTTGAAAATTGACCTTCAAAAAGTGCGGATTTTCAGCCTGCTTTGAATAAATGACTTTATGGTGATTCTGCTGAATTAAGTCATAAGTTGTGACTAAAGCAAAGGAGAAAATAATGAATAAAGAATACAGAATAGGGTAAAATTTAAAGGACTTCTCGACAAACAACATTATTGGTTTGGCTCTCCGCAGCCAAAATGTAAAGTTTTCTAAAAATTTTGATTATTTTAAGTTTAAAAGATAACAGAAAATAATTAACACACAAATAATGATAGCTAAGCAGTAGTCCGATTAAAGTTTATTTAAGTAAATATTTATTTATATTTCAGGAAAATGTTTTCACGTTAAATTCGACCAAGCTCACGATCACTTATAGCAACGCAGGTAACCCCAGTTTCTATAGGTTGAGGCGGCGACATCTGTACTCATAATATCACTTTTTGTGAACGAAACCATAGCGCGAAATTTTTAGAATTAGAAATATAATGAATTCACATTTCAATACAAAAGTAAGTTAAAAAAAAGGTAATTACTAGTTTGTGGCAAACAAATAGGAACACGTAAACACATTTACACAAAGAGTTTTTTTTGTTTCATTATCAATAATGTAACCTGTACGGGATTGCACACCTCCAAATGTTACGTGGCGACCTACGAGTATTATATAATCCACTTCCTGTATTATTTAGGTATTTATATAAAAAAGCTACAATGATTTTTATAGTTCAAGTCAAAAAAGTTAAAAAGATTTTTAACACTGAAACACTTTTGTACCGTTCAATTTATTGTATGACATAATTTGATGTGGCGACGCGACAACAATCGGACGTAATTGATGTTACATAAGTATAACCGATAAAACATACCTGCTTGTACATAAGTGGTTACCTATATTGAATAAGGAAAAGAGACAGCACAATTTTCGGCAGTGCTCCTTTATTCCGCAGTCGCGCATATAGCCGATATGTAGGTATATACTTATATATATATATATATATCGCGGGTCTCATGCAATAGGGGCGTAAAAACATTAATGCCGTTTTACAGGATTGAAAAAAAACTAAATAACTTTTTTTCTCATTGAAGCATCGATACCAACATTTCAGTAAGTAATGTACATAAAAAACCTCTACGGTTGGTGTGTAGCATAATTAGTAAACAGTTCGATAATTAACAGTTTTGGTCTTTACGTCCGTACTCCACGATACATTTGTCTGAATACTATGTCAAATTATACCAAACAATTTATACTTTTGGATGGGCGTCAAACTCATTTTTTAAAACGATGCGTTATTAAAACACAATAATTATTTTTTAACAATACGTTGATAGTTTTCTCTTAAATTTAATGATCAAAAGTTTTTAACCTTTATAATTGTCCAAGTTGGCTAAGTTCTTACGTCTCTTTTGCATGATGGGTTTTTGTGTGTATTTCTTAAATGAGCAGCAGGCGTATAATTTGCAGGAAAATAAAAGGCAAAGAAATAAATGGTTTTTTTTTAAAAAAAAGGATAGAAATGTCAAAACTATATAGTGTGATAAAGAAAAATTTATTCACAATTTAAAAAAAATAAAAGTAAAAGTAAGTTATTTGTTTCTGGGGCGACGTCTTATAAAGGATTCTTTCAAATGCTAAAATAAAAATCATTATTATAAGAGCTGTTACTTTGATTTTCTACTAGCAAACTGGTATAGGAGAAGTGATGATTCTTGGGAATGGTCCCATCACGACACAATTCCATAAGATCTTTATGCTTTACACTTTTTATTGGAACAACACCTGTTAACGCTGGATTCAGCATGCTGGAAATAGCTCTAGTAGATTTTTTTTAACAACCTCTTTAAATTCTTCCCAGTACTCATTTTTAAAGAAAATAGAGTCCGAGTCCTCTTTCGAAACTCGCAACCATCTCACTTCATTCCATTTTAACACTGTGCCATCAGAAACTTAATAAATTACTAAATTGATATGGGATTACCTGGAAAGTATAACCAAAAAAGGAAGGCGTCTTTTTAAAAACTAAGACTAACTATGACTTTTCCCGTAGGAAGTCTCGACCGGGATACTACTACCGGGGTACCCTTTGTCCATTTACGCGTCTTTACCTACCTATCTACCAGGCCATGCAGAAATTTTTTATACAGAAACTTTTTATGTATAAGGCACTGAGCACTTGCAATTAATTTAAAAAATTTGTTTATTTAAAAGTAAAAATACCAATGCTCGAATTTCGAATTTCCCTCCACATTTTTTCGAAAACCGAATTAAATTATCGTGTCTCATTTAAAAATGGATCTGCATCGAGAACATTTTCGTGCGATGATTTTCTACGATTTTAAATGTGGCCTTCAACCTGATGAGTCATTTTAGCGACTTCAAATGGCTTTTATAGATGAAAGATCTTAAAAACAATCATCTACCGTTGGCATAGCGAGTTCAAGCGCGGTCGCCTTACTTTGGGCGATGAACGAAGGAGTGGTTGTCCTACGATGGCTGTCACGGAAGAGAGGGTGCTGGAAGTAAAAAAATATATTCAACGAAACAGGCGAATTACATACGAAGAGATTCAGCATACACTGAAGATTGGTTCGGGAAGTGTTCACAAGATTCTACACGAGCACCTTTGCGTGAGGAGAATAGATTCGCGCTGGGTGTAGATGACGAATCCTGGATTTATCAATACGATCCAGAAACAAAGCGTCAGTCGACAGTTTGGCTGTGTTAAAAACGAACCGACGCATACGAAAGTGAAGCGATCGAGAAACGCAGGGAAAATTTGGATCGCTAGTTTCTTGACTTTGACGGGTATCTGGTTTCAATTCCATTACGAGACCAAAACAGCATCAACGTCGAATGGTATACTACAAAATGCCTGCCAGAGGTGTTGTCTGCAATGAGCAACAAGCGACCGAACACCAGGCTCCGCGGGGTACTGCTTCACCACGACAACGCGCCCGCGCAATCAGCGTTAAAAACGAGTGACTTCCTGGACACCACACCGGTCAGTCTTGGGTCACCCTCCTTACAGTCCTGATCTGGCACCATCTGACTTCTTTTTATTCCCTAAAATAAAAAATCTGCTGAATGGGAAACAGTTTTCATCGCCAGAAGACGCGCTAGCAGCGTTCGAGAAGGCCGTGGAAGAGGTGTCTGCGGCGACTGGAAAAATGTTTTGAAAATTGGTTCAGACCACAAACCTAGTATTTTTACGATGGTTCAGACACATGGAACTTCGTAACGAGGCTGGTGGAGAGTTCTTTGAAAGGTTTGAATTAAAATCTTTTATCCATAGAAGTTAGTTTTTAAGTTTCTCAGAACTTCCTGAGTGTCCCACGTATATGCCGAAAATCTGATCAATGAGACACTCTGTTGCGTGCGACGTTAAGCAATACGTTAAGCAATAACAAACAAATAGACTTTCGCTTATGGAATAGAACGATACGTCCCTTATTTTCTTAGATAGAAGCTTACCTTAACTTACCTAGAGTATTTCCACTTAATTTATCAAGTTAATAATCTCATCAAAAATATGAAAACACACATTACCAAATAAATTGGTAAAATTTGTGTAGTATTAATTAATTTATTATAGGTGTGGTGAGCACTTATATTCAAACACAAAACCATATTTACTAATATATGTAAAAAAAATAGTTGAATTTAATAAAAAAACTTGCACTTACAGTTCCTTTTTTTTTTTTTTTTTTTATACCACTAAGGTGGCAAACAAGCTTACGGTCCGCCTGATGGTAAGCGGTCACCGTAGCCTATGGACGCTTGCAACACTAGGGGTATCACTCGCGCGTTGCCGACCCATCAAAAATCCAATTACTTCTATCTTGAAGAACCCCATACTGTAGTCCTTTGAGAAAACCTTGGCAGGGAGCTCATTCCACAACCCAAGGGTTCGCGGGAGGAAGTTTCTCTGAAACCGCACTGTACGCGACCATTTTGGTTCCAAAGTGTGAGAATGAATTCCCTGTCGATGGCGAGCGGTGCGATGGTAGAAAGTAGCCGTGGGCATCATTTCGAACAATTCCTCAGAACACAATCCATTGTACAAGCGGTAGAGCACACACAGGGAGGCAAAGTCTCTCCTCAGACTTAAGGGCTCGATACCGCAAGTGAGTTTGGGATCATCGACAATTCTCACAGCCCGTCGTTGAACCGAGTCAAAAGGGCCAAGCTGGTATCCGGGTGCACCCGCCCAGAGATGGCAGCAGTACTCCATATGGGGCCGGACTTGCGACTTGTAAAGTAGCAACCTTTGCCCCGACGTGAAGTACTGCTTCGCTCTGTTGAGTACACCAAGTTTTTTGGACGCCAGCTTTACCTTGTCTAGCAAATGATCTCGGAACTGAACATCGCTGGAGATGTCAACGCCAAGGATCCCAATGCTCTTGGAGATGGAGAGGGGAGTGTTCTGGAATTGTGGGACTACCCTAAAAGTATAATTAAATATCCAAACACGTTGACTTAACTATTATAAAACTAAAATATTTACCTCGTGTACCAACTGCAATCTCTTGTGACCTTGATTTTATCTGTACTTTAATTTCAATTATTTTTTATTGAAAAGCAATAATAATTCCTCTAGTTTCCGCTGTAATTAATAAATTGACATTACTCATAAAGAAATGGGAACGTAACAGTGTAGGTATTCGACAACGACTTTTTATAACACACAAGGTACCAATCTAGTTGAGATAATTTAATAATACTTACATTATTATCGTTATCCATTATTAGCACAAAACTTCAAATAAACTAAGAATTAGCAATGTCGTTTAAAATATAACATTAAATTATAAATAAAACGTTGAAAAAACCTAACAGTCAACTTCGTCGGTACTACGATTTCTATATCGATATCTATTCAATATATGTTGTCGCCGAAAATGTCCGATATCACCCGATTACGGCGCAAAGTACCAAATATACTTTGAGAGTAGGTACTTAAATAAATAATATCAGGCTAGGCATAAGTTTTAACGTAGCATAAGTTTTTACGTTTGTACAATCAAAACCCTACCAAGGTCATTAAGCGGGCGTAGGCACGTACGCCTTTGCTGCATGACAGTTTGAGTTGAAACTTAAAAAATTTGTTCGGTTGTGTGTATATACGCCTCTATTGCATAACAATATTGTAGTAAAAATAATAAGTTACCAGGGCGTATTAACATACGCCTGTTTTGCTTGGTAATAATGTAATAAAGTACTCTTACGCCCACGTATACGGCTCTTCTGCCCGACCAGGTAATACGCCTTATAGATTTTATTTTATTAATGTTAAAATTTTGAGAAATTGACAACTTATGGGAACGTTGTAGAACTATCTAATGGCAAAATAATAAAAAAAACGCATTTTTGCGTTTACGCCCCTACTGCATGAGACCCGCGATATATTGACAATGTAAATATACTACAAAGATATAATAATTATGTATAAGTACGTACCGCGAGAGTATGCGAGTAGACAAGCGTCGCGCCCGGCTGCGCCCGACGTTAATGTGCACTGTTCGAGCGGAACCGCGGTCGAGAGTTTTCTATATTTCGCTGTCAATCAAACTGACACGATTTTTATGAGTTACTTCCACAGCACTGTTGTGTTGTTGATCGAGGACGTTACCCTACAACGTTCAAATGTTAAAACACCTATCTACCCTATCCGTAGGTATTCCAAATGTTTATACCCACACTAACGCATTATTGCATTTATTGATATAATTACATTGTTTGTTTAAAAATAAATGTTAAGCTATGTTACTTCATATTTTGTATACTATATTATTAAAACTTACCATAAATATTAGTTGACAACGACTGGGTTAAGTTTAGGTTGAGGTTGTCCGTGGTAGAGTAAGTTTGGTGATACAAATAAAAACAACATGACGGTTTTTGAATTTTATTATCAACGTATGAAAAGAAAATTTACATTAGTTAAAAATTGAATGGTACCTATTTAGAGTGTACATAGCTCTTAAGATATCTTCTATATATAATAACTATATATCTCAACTACACAAGCAAGCATCACACGTATATACATATATATTCCCAATATGGTTTCTTCTTTAATCGACTGAAAATTATCACGTTGTTGTTAGGCTTTTCGTTCTGCAGCAGGTTTCTTCAGTGAAAGAAATCATATTTCAATCTTCAGTTCCCGGAGAAGTTCGTCAATATATAACAGTAGAGTGCCCCAGAGCCCGGACGGACCCGGACAGTCCCGGACGGACCCGGAGCGGGCAAAGCTGCAGACACGAGGCTCGTATTGTTTTCCGATAGTCGTTCTGTCCAAACTCGGGACCTTCTGTTCTGTTTGAGTGTGACGCGACCCCGGGGTCAATGTTACAGGGTTTTTGTTAATATCAATTAGTAGATACGTTACCTTGATGTTCTGACTCGTGTTGTGACATTTCTCCGATCGGTTATAGGTTTGTTTCTAAAGTATAAAAGAAAAGATAGGAAATTTAGGTTTTTCGGGGAGATGGAAATATGGCGTTAATGATGAACTGGGTACCAATAAAAAAAAGGGTTCCAAATCTGTGTGTAACTCATCCCTCCTAAACTTCTGTTTAGGATCTCAAGCCAAATATCTATGTCTGTGGTTTTACAAAATCCTAAAAAATGTTTTTTTCATTAAATGATAATCTTATTCGAGACCATTTGTATGAAAACCTAGAATCCTGTATAACTTTTAAACTATACAATTAAAACTGTCACGCTGCAGACCTAGATATTTATTTCTAGAACAGTTGTTTAAAATTTTATAGTATTTAAATGGTGTCAAAAATAAGTGGGAAATTCGTTTGTATGAAGCACGCTGCGAGGTGAAGATAATCGTATCGTATCCTCTTAAAAGTTTTAATAAAAAGAAGTCAAAACAAACAAATCAGTTTTGTTGCTTTGGCGTAGCATCATATTAATAAAAACTGAATTAAAAAGATGCGTTCACTTCCACACACTACACACAAAAATAAACGTAGCAAATATCCGATTGCAATCTTGTATATTCAAGTAGCATGACCATAGTAAGTAATAAGGCTAACTCTAACGCACACCAATAGTTAAAACTGGCCAAGAGTGAGTCGGCTTCCTCCAAAGATCCCAAAATCGTAAAAAAAATATTACTATGTCAATAACAATATTTCTAAATGATTTTTCCTTAAATAACTATAACTAAGCGCCATCTGTTAGAATAAAAGTTACTTGTCATAGGTATTTAAATTCTTAGGATTTCAGTTAGGTAATGCGCCAGTTAAAAAGTTCCTAACATAATAGCAACAGTTGGTCATAGTCTTTGATGGTAGATTATCTGGTGGTACAAAACTTTGACTACACTTGGACGATTTTTGAAAGAGCCAGGTGCACATGATCAGCTTTTGTGTCAACTTAACTTGATTGAGATAGTCAAAATTGTCAATATATTATACTTCCCACTTGCTTTGGGATTTTTGTTTTTTTTTATTCCACCGTAACACACAAGTCAACGGCCCGCGTGATGTTCAATACTAACAATATGTTTTTCCTCTACATATTTGTAAAATTTTGTAATTGAGTATAGAAATATTAGAAAATAAAAAAACCTAGTGGTAAGATTTTTACCACGCCGCCTTAAGTTCGGTTGTCAACGTGGGATTTCTACGGGAACTTCCTTCCAAGATTATACTAAAGAAGTTTGCTATAGCAGTAGCTATAGTTATATCAAGTGGAATTTGGTTATAATTTTTCCCTCGGTAACTTTAGAATTTTCTTCTGAAATGTCTTCTCCGCTTTTTTTCAACTGTCTCTCTCTGTCGTCTCTGCTTGCCTTTTTAATGCTTAATTAGATGCTCCATTTTTTATAATTTTGATTTAATTAAAAACAATTAGATACTAAATTTTGGGCTGCAAATCTGTTTGCGTAAATAGCACATTACTAAAATGTGTTAATCCAGAACATTACCGTAGTAGTAGTAGTAGCAGTAGTAGTAGTAGTAGTAGTAGTAGTAGTTACTGTAGGTAGCCACCAAACAAAAAGAAAATTATCCGTTTTGTTGGGACGTTACGTTACTTATATTTATTTAGTGTTTATCATATTAGAATAACTTTAACTTTTCAACATAATATTCAATGTAGGTTGTTAGATATTGAAACACCCATACATATCAGTACATGTACATGCATTAGTTAGGTCCGCGTGTGGCGGTAAAGTGTAAAACAAATATGAGTCGTGCTCGCGCGGTAAATTCAATGTGTATTCGTAAGGAGGATGCAAACCGATAAATAAATCGGGCGTGGGCGGGGGCGGGGGCGGGCGCGGGCGCGGGCGCGGGCGCGGGGAGAGCACGCCGCACTAAATAAATATGAACAACTCTTACACTGCCGGACCAAAATATCGGACCTCTACTGATACGTTACATTTGTCGCTATTATAACAAAAAATAAATAAAAATATTTAGTTTCTATTTTATTATTATTATTTCTATTTGATCCTTTGTTACATTTTTGCAAAAATAACATATTTTGATCAATGAATCAAACTACATAAACACATTGTATTTATTAATATAAAAACAGTGAGTATACAAATGCGTAAGCTTCGACAAATTTTATTAAGTTTCATAACATAAATATTAACAAAGGTTTTTTATCATTTACAATTATGAAACGTCATTGAACTGCAGACGGGAGTGTATTACCAAGATTGGGACACGCAGATAATGTGCTTTCCGCGCCTTAGATAAAAAAGAGATACAGGAAGATAAGGCATATAACCTTAAACTTAGTTCTTCCAACTTGCCAAAAGAATAGAGGCCTTGCAAGAAGTGAAGGAGAAACAAAACTATTTTAATAATAATGGGTGTTATTTACGTACGTACCTATATAGTAAACATCTACGCACGTAAAATCTTACATACAGATAAATCCATAATACTACATCGGTATCTTCGTTTAATAACTGTAGTATAAAATATCCAAGAAAAGTACCGAGTCTTTTTGCGTAGCAAATTCTAATACATTATTATTTTTGTTGTTTTTAATTTAAAATTAAAAACGTTTTTTTTCAAATGGGTACTAAGAACACTTTCGAATCGTCAAGTGAATTTAACAAGTAAAATTAACTACAACTAGCTTTACAAACTAATTACAATACTGTTTAATTGCGTGCGTCCAATAGTTACTCTTTGTAAAATTACAAACGAATCATAATATTATAGTGAATCAACTAATAAATATATGTTTTGTATTGAAACACTTAATAAACAAGATTTACAATATTATTGTTTTATTTAAAAAAATAAATTTCAGGTAAAGCTTAAATTGCTTATTGTTTTTCAGATTGCATAGGTGTAGTGTTTGCACACCCTTATAATATATATGCTACATAAGTACCTATGTATTGCAATGTGCAACCAATATATTAAAAATATAAATAAAAAAAAAATATAAATATTTTTGGACATTACACACAGCGCCGTCTGGCCCCAAAGTAAGCAAAGCTTGTGTTATGGGTACCAGACAACAAATATAAATACATATATATTACTTTTTTTTTGTAAATACATACACATCATACATAAGTACACCCAGACTCAAGACAAACACAAATGTTTAACACATAAATGTTTGTCCAGGGCGGGAATCGAACCCACACCCTCTGCACGGCAGTCCATCACACTACCAACTAGGCTACGAGGGAGTCAATATTCCTAATTTTATTGTATTATCGTTAACTATTAAGAAGATGCTCAGAATATAGAGACGTTCGTAAAACTATCCCTTGTTTCATTACACGGAACCTCACATGGCGACCCTGCCATGTAACGCGAGTGATCCGCGCCGCGCACGACCACCCGCGTTGATTTAAATGGACTTTTTTTGGATATTTTTTTTTTATCGGAAGATGTAACATAAAATCAAAATGGGTAGTAAAACTTCGTAGAAAGTGACCATAATCGCACAAAATGCTGCAGGAGGAACGCCGCTTGCGTACTCAAATTCAAATTTCAGTTGAGCGCTACAAATAATATTTTGGGAATGATATAGATTCTTATAATTGTCGGAGGGACTATCGCACTCTACTGCATATACAAACGTTGCCACCAAACTCGGATGAGACGTGAAATTTTGGAGATGCAATTACGCCGATGTTCTTTCCGAGGTCATGGAAATAATCGTCCACGCTATCCGGAGCCCGCTGCCTCTACCAGCTTCCCGACAGCACCAGCGAAACCTGAGCTTGTTTAGTGATAAAGTGCTAGTGACGAGTGAATTAATCCGCACGTAAAATTGCGTAAAAGTGACACGTATACATTAAATGTAGTGAAAACATCATAATGTTTATTTGTAATTTTGATTGGACTCTAGTAGAATATTTTGTTTTTTTTGTTGCCTTTATACCTACTTTATAATTTTTTAACATGTAGAAATTGTTAGCATATATTATACAAATGATTGAAAAATTAAGAGAAATGCGTGAAAACTAGTTGCAAATACGTACATATTTAATAAAGATAGGACCTAAGAGGCGACTTGAAACTGATATTTGCTCTAAAAATTAGACAATGTAAGTATTTATCATGATTTTATCCAGCATTATGAATTAATTAAGCTTGACATTAAAGAAGGAAAAATAAAGGACTTGCTACTTGTAACTGATCTTATTGAAAGCATAAAATTACTTTACTCAGAAATTGAAACCTTATGCTCGGAGAGTACTAAAAGTTCTAATTTTAGTGATAACGATTCATTAGGTGAATCTATTGTAATAGAAAAGTTTGACTTGAGAACTGCAGTGTCTCTTCTGCCCGTCATGACAGGTCGTGATGAGGTCACCAAACAGCTGATCTCTGCAATCGAGATGTACGATAGCTTGTTGGCAGATGATGGTAATTTTACCAACGTGGTCGAGGACCTAGACCTTTTAATTTAAATACGCACGTGTCGCACGGTTGTTACGTAGATGGTAATCGTCAAAATTATTTTACTTTTAGTAACAATAACAGTATTCGAAACAACTCTGTCAATACACTTCCGGTTCGCGGTTATCAACAGCGAGGGCAAACTTATTCGCATAAAACTCGTTTCTCGCGCGGAAGACAAAATATTTCGAAAAATAGCTTAAATGTTTTAGAATCGGGCGACACATACACCCAGACATTAATACATCATCAGAGGACAATAATAGCTTTTATTTTTTTGTGCATAAGCAAATATTATTATGTCATTACGATAATTTTAATTCTGTACAATTTAGTAAAGGTAATATTTCATGTAGTTGGTTACCAGATACAGATACAGGAGCATCGAGAAATACGAGAAGCTGATTCAGCTTAACATTCCGTACCAAAAAGAGCAGCTAAGAGTAAACGGAGTGTGAGGTGAACTTTGGTCCGAAGGTTTTGTTTATCTAACGTTGACTTATGGGGGAAAAAATTTATACACAAGTTCTATGTCTTCAAGAACTTAAGTTGTAGAGTGATGGAATTTTAGGACAGGATTTCTTATGTAAATATAAAGGTACAATTAATTTCGAATGAAATACTTTAATTTTAAAAATATCTGGACGCGTTGTAACTATGCCTTTACACATGGGTATGAATGGAAGCAATAGTTACTTAGTAATTTCACCAAGGTGCGAGTCAATACATTATGTCACAACAAATATAAATGAAGAATGCGTAATTTTTCCCAAACAACTTTGCGAAGGATTTTTTATGGCAGGAGTAGTAGTAGTATCTCCGAAAAACGGCAAAATACCTATTCACATTTTAAACACAAGGGAGGATGAGGTTCAGTTGAGTTTTTTTAGCCAAAACTTACAAAAATTGTCAGATTTTTGATGAACCGGAAATTAACACAAACATAGTTAAACAATTATTTAAGGAATTAAATTTAACAGGTTTAAATAAAGAGGAACAAACGAAAATCGAAAACATTTGCGCAAATTATAAACTACTAATTTATATAAACAAAAAATTAATTTAACCAAACCAAATACCTCTGCTGTATATAAAAAACCGTATAGGTTGCCTAAATTTCAAAAACCAGAAATCCAAAAGCAAAATATTGACGACGATATTATTGAGGAAACTGTCAGTGACTGGTCGAGCCCCATACTTTTAGTGCCAAAGAAAACTGATATAACAGGCGAGAAAAAATACCGGTTGGTTATTGATTATAGGATATTGAACGAAACCATTTGTGACGACAATTTTCCCCTTCCCAACATATAATAACCATATATACACCTGTTACCAATCAGCCATGCAGGAACCAAGCCATCAAGTACACAACATCTTTCCAAATATGTATATTCACATAAGCACGTACGTACTCGTGCGCTAAACTCCCACACATCTAATTTATATAATTACAAAATTAACAGCTCAAAATATGAAGTTTGTTTCTTTAAAACTATAAACCTTACAGACATTGTCCAGAGCGAATATAATTTTATATTTAAATCTAGGTAATTATGAACGGCACAGATGATATGTGGCATAATGGTTGATGCTCTCTATACCTTCATTAAGTACGTCCATTTCAGGAGCAAGCAAATCATTTTTCAGCTTTACAGTTCTCTATATGCCGTCTATATATATCAGACGCCACCTTTACCACTATTACCCTTTTGGACAGTTTTCTGGCGCTGGTGTGCTGCCATTAGGCTTTTCTTCTAAATGTGTGACAAGTAGGTCTATGAACATAAGAATAGAAACCTTCGTGTTCACTTTAAAGAAAATAAATGCCTTTACATTTGTCCGACAGTGTACTTGCTAGACAGGCCTCACTCAATATCGGATATTGTTCTTGAAAATGAGTATTTATGTCATCGTCAGCACAAAATGTGTTCTTTCGGGTATCGAACCCGTTTCTCGAGATCCACCGCGTCTATTTTATTACAGTATTCCCTAGAATATTCCTTTTTTTCTTCGTTTCATTTCTGATCTTGAATCAAACGAACAGAGCAGAATGCGTACGAATAGTACATAATACGTACTGTAGCATTATTCAAAGATGAAAACAAAAATACGTACTTCCGTTAAGTTTATATTGAATGACAGTACATATTCTGTGTTTCCAGCTTTGAATTGTTATGAATCGATTATAGTTTCAGTCGACTTTCGGTAATCGCTGAAAATGGCTGTAATTGCAGTCACAACCGAAACTGTTAATTTGTTTCTATGGTAACCTTAGCTTAAGAAAGGCGTTGTTCGTGTAGCTATGCGTCATTGTAGGTGTTCGTGTTCTAACTAATAAATATTTGACTTTTGAATTAAAAGGATAGCATTTACGGTTTTACCTTCAATGGTATCGACATTCTTATAGAAATTTTCATCCCCGGTTTTGCCGTCAAGGGCAATATTTTCCAAATACGTCGTCGTCAATCCTCATTTTTAACCCTGAAGCCAAATATTAAATTTTATGCATTTTATACCCTTAGAAGATAAATTTTGCAAAAACTTACTGAATGCTCGCCTCCTATGTTATACCTACCTCATACGTCTATGCAAAATTTCAAGTCTCTAAACACAATTAAATGGTCGAATGTTATGTTGCCTTCTGGGGGATGAGTTTTCAGAAACGGTGAAATATCAATCTTAATTTGTAACCTCTTCATTTGAACCAATTTTTATGCACTTTTATTTAATACAAATGTCTAACTATTACCCCCCAATTTACCCCTAAGTTAGTTCATCCCAACTTTGCAAAATTCTTTTTTATTCCTTACCTGCGGTATAGCTGAAAACTCTAATTTCATGAATTCAATTCTTAGAAAATTTTAATTATCAAGCACAAAATTGACGGAATTTTCATACAAATTATCATGTCCTATATCGGGCTTCAGGAGTTAATTTTCGAAAAACAGTTTAACAGTCACGTGACCTTTGAGAAAAAAAGGTTTTAACCGTGTAAGGATTCACCAGCAAAAATATCAAAGTTCTCATACATATTTTTATCCCCTATTTTCACAACTAGGGGACGATTTTCCAAAAATTTCATGTTTCTAGACCAAGTGGTTTCAGTTGTGCGTTGATCGATCAGATAAATATGTAGAGAACTTTTTCAGAGTAGGATTCCTACGACAAACCCGTATGCGTTTGTTTTAATATTGGTATGGAAGTATGGATAAGATCCAGATGGATTAACCCAGAGCTACTGTGTTTGACTATAGTACAAAGTTTTGTATCTGTTTTTAGTTTGTAATTTAGGGATAATTCTAATAGCTAAGAGCTTCTTTGTCGATAACTTTTAAAATTATCTAATATTGTGAGACGGTAAGGTTAAAACCATAATTTCCTTAAATTTATCTCTTAAAGACTGTCTATATTCTAGATCGCTTGAACAGCCCGCGACCAGTACATCCAGTAGCACAAAGGTTGTTTGTATATCAGCCGCGTGTTCATAGTTAAATACCGTTGGACATCACGCTATGGAAGTAGCCTCCATCCGGGCAGTAGCTTCGTTCGTAAGTTGACGAATCTTTTTAATCGCGGATTATTCAATAATTCTAGCAGTTGGCATAAATGGGAATTAATATTTTTATATTTTGTTAGTTAATATTGTTAACACATAATTTAGTAAAATAAGAAGTTATTTATATAATATGACAGTTCGCGTTCGGGCGCTTTCGGCGCTCATTGCCGCGGTTCGGGCGGTAGGCGTGTGGCGTATTAAACATAACTAGTGCCGCTTATTACGAGGCATGCCTTTTAAGTGTTGTCGTTTAAAGAAAGAAATAACATTTATTCCACTCTAAAGTGGGGGTGTTCAAAATAGCTGACTTGAAAGCGTCGACTGCTTCTCCACCGGGCTGGAACCTTTGACCACGAAGCGCTTCATGCAAGATCGTCTGAATGGTTAAGATGCCTAATAGATCCTCTAACTCTCGATACGTCAATGATGTTATCTTCAGTGAAGGCGGATTTTGGGCGTCCTTCGCGAGATTTGGCACTAACATTAGTATGTCCACGCTTGAATTATAAATACCAGCGTTCGACAGTCCGCAGACATGGGGCTTCATCTCTGAACACAGATGTTAGCTCTTCAAAACACTGAAGCCGTGTCAGGCCTCTTCTAAAGTTGTAGAAAAATATTGCACGAACATTTTCCTTAGAAAGATTAATTTTCGTACGTAATCTGACAGATTCCAATCGACGCTGTAACTAAACAATAGCATTAATCCTAATACTTTCACCTGCTTTGAGATTCAAAATTTAAACACATTCGAATATTCCACAACAGTTCCAAATTCAAAAATGCCGGGAAATATGGAAACGACAGAAGGCATGCCTAGTAAGACCACTAAAATACAACATTTATTCCAAATATGAGACTGGCATCAACCAAAACAATAGTTGGAATATTTACTTTATATTTTTAAAAGATAAAACTTTAATTTCTCCCTTTTAGTTATTAATTAAATGAATTACAATAAAATTTAAAGTCGGTCAAATTTTATTAAATTACATTTTTATTTCCTAATTTTTTGTAATTTTGTAATTGAATGATTATTATTTTTTTCATAAAGACATGTTTTAGAATTACGCTGCGTTAAGCCCATAGATATGCAAGTTCAGTACTATATACATATAGTACAGATAGGCAACGGCCCATACATTTACTGGAACACTAAGATTAGTTCTGTAATACGAGTGCGTGGCGCTAGTGCGCAAACCGGAAAAGATTTTTTTTTTCTTAAATTCAATTATTACTAGCCAGCTTATAAATTACTTTTCTAATGTGGCTTTATAGATACCAAGTTCCATCCCAGACTAATATTTATATTGTTGTTCATCTACGAAGAATAGACCAAAGGACGTAAAATCAAACAACGTTCTCAAAGTTGACATTGTTTATTCATAAATATTCATGAAATGTACATTTATTTTCGATTTTCTTAAATTCTTAAGCTTATTACTTAGGCTGCAATTAATAATTATAAGACCATTAACGAAAGTTTTTGTTTAGTTTTAAACTAAAACTTCAATGTAATATATAGTATAGTTTGAACTTTCATTAATGTTTTAAAACAATATTCGTGTAAGATTATTGAAATAATAAAGAATGTTAGACAATACCTTCTAATACAAAATATCTGTAGATATTATTTTTTTGAGTATCATCATACCTAGGCACAGGCTTATATTTTTTGTTTCCTCTTCGTGCAAAAGAGATTTCTAAAATGTTAATAAACAATTATTTATTAATAGCTACTAATAGACTAGCTATTTTTAAAAAGTTGTGTATTTTCTGTATAATATACCTAAATTGATAATATGATAATTCATATTAGCAAATTCACCTAAATAAGGTTTGTACTATTACTTATGTTTTTTTCACGTCAAAAAGTGTACTCAGGACTGTAACAAAATTAATCAAATTCTTACAAACTTATCTCTCCTAATAATCTTAAAAAGTTCTCTATCGTAAATTACCATACAAGATTCAACCTTGCAATGATTATAGCGACAAGGCAAAACTTCGTAAATCATTTGTCGTAAGTTTACAGAAGAGCGCGTCGAAGTTTCAAAAAATTCTTAGTGACGTCTGTTACGTCCTAATGCCATTCAAACTAAAAAAAATGTTCAAAAAGGAATGTTTTATATTTCTGTATGATTAATGTGCTATAAGTACTTTCATTTTATTACCTTTTCTGAGTTACAATGAGTTTGCACGGCATAAACTTTATAAAGTGACATTGTAACTCAGGACATACAATTAAATTTTGTGTATCAATATTTGCTTATATTGACTTAAATATGGTGCCTGTGGATGTGAACCATCTTGTGGAGATAGAAAATACACATTTGCAAGTGCCAACACCAATATATAAGCTAATACTTTTTACTACTAGTTCTTTATTCTGTGATATGGACTCTTCCATGTTGACTAGGCAACCAATTCAAAGTCACCTTCGACGTGTAGTTTTTTGGACAAGATGTTATCTCTAAATCATATGTAAACCTACTCTAACCGACGAAAGCCACTCTGAAACAATAAATTTAAATACGTTCAAAGATATGACATAATCATTCTAAATTTTTTACATTCCTACACGATGAGCTAATTTTATTTACTACGTACAGGGTATTTTTGTACAGATACGATTTTTTACAGTGGGTATAATATTTTTACGACTATCTATATATATACTTCGCCTATATACTTCGCCTGTAAATCAACTAACATTTCAGTTATACTATGATCCTCAGCAGATTCCAAAATCTGTGCCCTCGAGATATATCTCCAAGCCTCTGAAGAGCTGCCGCCCGGCCACAAAAAACTATGGCAACCAATGTGGACAAGGATCTTCATTTTCGCCGAATTACAAAGTTACTTATTAGACTAGATTAGTTACTTAATATCAGGCTGAACAAAATTGACACAGGGCAAAATTGCAAAACCAAAAAGCTGTAAGAAAACCCGTCTGCAAATATAGGTGGAAAAATATTATGAGTAAGTCAGTAAAAATATTTTGACCCAAAACCACTTGCATTCTACCTTGTGCAAAACGTAGCCTTAATTGAATAGTGGAGTAGAGGACCGAGTGGCGCATTGCAGTGGTAGAACAGGCGACTGTCGAAGTTCGGGTTCGATTTCCGGTAAGGGCCCGCTAATTATGTTATTATAAAGTTGTCTCGACTCTGGTTGCGACCAGTACTGTATGGTATACGGATATTTGGGGCAGTCATTATTGGCTATATATTGGTTATATACTATTTTATACTATTATTATTTCTGGAGGCTGTACGGACTGTGAACAACTGTTTTAAGTTTATAATTATGACGTAAAAATCTTAAAATATTTTAGTTATAAATCTACAGAATTTTACTGATAAACACATATCATGTGGAACACAGAAAGCAATTTTTTCATGACTGTTTTAAGGCAAAATATTCTATGGACACAGAACAATGACATTTCAACACTGTGGTCATTAATAATTGTCTCTAAATAAAATTAGTGTTTCCATACAAACGGACGAAGTGACATACAGACATTGGGAAACCATAAGAATAAGGGTCTGCTTATTATTCGTCCTTATAGCTTAATAGATAACTTATACCGATATCTCCATTACATAATATATTGCTATTTTTGAAGATTTCTTTTTAAAATTATTACTTTTGGATAAATTTTCTACTACTACTACGGCAAAACTTTATCCAAAAGTTATAATTTTATAAGGATATCTTCAAAAACAGCAATATATTATGTAATAGAGATATCGGTCATCAAGCACATTAAACACGTAGCTATAATATATATTAATATGCCAAAATATATCCATACTTCCATATATATACTGATATTATAAATGCCAAAGTAACTCTGTATGTCTGTCTCGGGAATAATTATAACCGAGCCTAAACGAACTTTAGCTTGGTATAGCAAACTTCATTCGTAGGTATAATTAAGAAGTTGGCGTAAGAATCTAAGGCCGATAACCAAATTTAGGGCGGGTGGAGCACATTATTATTATATATAGGAAAGTTAAGATGTTTGGTTGTTTGTTACTCAACCACACTTCAACCGAGCCGATTTAGATGAAATTTGGTATAGAGATAACCTAAGAGCCGGGGAAGGACGTAGACTATTTTTCATCTTGGAAAATTAAAAAGTGTCCTCGAGAATGACTAAAACATTAGTTACTCAATCCTGCCGCAATGGAGCAGACGTCCTTGAAGATATGGAGAAGAAAAAAGGCTACTTTTAGGGCTACTTAAATTAAAAAAAAAATCCGCGGAGTAACTATAACCGAATTTCACGAACAAACCATAGCTGCATCTATAGCTTGCTATAACAAACTTCTTTAGTTGCCGTAAGAAATAGTAACCTATTGGATTATATTAGGTAACTTACTTTCTGGTTGATTTTTTGGATATCCTTCCGTCTTGCGTAAACATAATTAAGTTTTCCATTTTCGTAGAATTTTTCTTCAAAATGTTTGCTACATACTTTTTTGGTATGTAGTTGTTTTGCATTATATGAATATAAATTATTATCACCTATGTTTTTTAACCAAAGAATTCGTATATATCCCACCGAAGGAAAAGCATGAAGATAAATATTTTTAGTTTGACCATTGGAGTCACAGTTTTTTATACAACACTTAATTCTACTCATAGTTATCAATTATATGTTCCAAATCTATAACAAACAATAACAAAAAACAAATTATTCATGCTTTATCACTTTGTCAACGTTAATAATATCAAATTAAAGTTAATATTAAAAAACTTACGCAAATCTAATTTACAAAACCGCGCCAACGTTTTTTTTTTTATAATGGCGCCTTTTTTTTTTAAATCTTGGGAACTTCCGCCTATACTAGCGCCACAGTCTCGTATTACATAACTAAACTATTATACCTTAATCGTAAAGCGACCTTATTTCTATACCAATAAAGTCTAAAATCAAATAAAGTTTGTTAGTGTTCCCAGCTGTTGTTCCTGCGAGAACACACGGTGGTTAAGCCAACGACACGGTGGGCGACTTGCGAGCTATCTCTTTGCGTTTTGGTTGCTTGCTAAAGCTGCCGTTGTCGCAAGTCCATCCCCATATGGAGTACTGCTGCTATCGCTCTCTTAAGTCTTAGGAGATATTTGCCTTCATGTTGCCCAACCCACTTCTACCGCTTCTATAACTTATTCCGTTCTGTGGAATTGTTCAAAATCATGCCCACGGCTACTTTCTGCCATGGCACCGCTCGCCATCGGCAGGGAATTCATCCGTACACCTTAAAATCTAACTGGTTACTTACAGTGCGGTTTTAGAGGAACTTCCCTCCGCGAGCGCTTAGATTTTTGGTATGAGCTCCCTGCCGTTGCCGTGCGTAGTGTCGTCCGTAAACGTACGCACCGTAAGGAAAGATAGATATTATGATTTATGAGCATCAGCAACAGTTGACGTTTGTAATATCCCTGTGCACCCCTTCGATAATAAGTGTTGTGATGGTGGTATTATTTTGTTTTTTACAATTTTTAATACTTTTTCTTTCCAAAGGTTAACGATCTATCAAAGTATGAAACTTTTTTTGTAGATTCAAGTTTACAATTTATTTCCCACCTACATGTTGGCAAAAATATGTTTTTCTGTTATTATACGATATTATGATATATTCATATGAAGATAATTAATTCTTATTTTTAATAAATCAAATAAAAATGCAATAAATAAACTATGAAACCCAAATTAATCCATGTTTTTATGTAGTTATTTGTTGGAACGTTTATAAAACAAAGTAATTTATTTAGCAGTTAGCAGACAGGTATATATCACGTGTCAGTGTTGCCAATATGCAAGATGTCATAAAGACGCAAAATGATATAGTTGAGTGATTTACTCGCCAGTGATGGGTGGGCCAAGTTGAAAGCGGATATTTTGATGTGAGATAAGTAATAGAAAAAGTTTAAGGTTTGTTCATAAGCCAAGTGAACATGAAAACATCACAATGTTTGCATGAGATGTAACTCTGGGTTGCTAGCCTGAAATGGACCAGGAATTCGTTTTCCAGTAAATAAGGCGAACAGCCTGGATTTCAATTTTATAAAGGTATATTTACATCCCTCTAAAGCCCAGAAGCAATAGAGTAGCCCAATCGAGCAAATATTTTAAACCTGTCCCGCTTTAGCTCGTCACATAGACAGTGGTGTCAACGAACACCAACTGTTGCAAACAAAGATGGCGGATTTACATAAAAACTTCAATCGTAAGTTGGCCGACTATCGCGATCTGAATGTATTACCATAAATTAATCCAATAAGGGATTGAGACGATCAATTTATCTATATTACTGCGCGGGCGCGCCGGATAAAGGAGACACGGGCGAAGTGAGAGGCGCTGGCGCTAACTTAGCCCAACTTATTGCCTCCATTAGAACTTACGTCGGAATTAAAGGACTAAGTTCGGACATTATGTTTGACGAACGAAAATTGCACTCGAAATGGAATGCAGTTTTATTCCGTCAGAACGAAAGTTAAGTTAATGCAATAAAGATATAAAATTATTGTTGTTGTATGAAGTTACGTCAGAGGCAAGTGCGAGAGCGAGAGTGAAATTAAATAATTTTACTGCAGACTTCTTTTTTATGTTACAAGTTTCCGAATACTTACACTCAATTACTATTTAACTTTTGTGTGTGTGTTTTTTTTCTATAAACTACTTTCATTTATATTTTCTATTTTCCTAAAGACAATTAATTGACATTTTAGTCTCATGAACCTTTAAACTGAATACAATTGTATTTTCAATAAATCCTTCTTGTAAAAAAATGCTGTTAGTATTTGATATTAATATAATTTGCTCATTATCTATCAGGTAAGGCTCAACTATATCTTTAAAATAAGAAACCGCATATTAGTTGATGCTCTTGTATATATTAAGAATTTTTAATATTATGTTAAGAAAAGCAAGGAAATCAACTTCTATATGCGAAGTATCTTACTCAACATTTTATGATTCTACTGTTATGAATTTCGCGAAAAGCTCATTTGATGATAATGTTTTAAATGAAAAATTAAGTAATGAAGTAAAAACAATTAATAATTAATTAGAATCTGCACATTTGGAAGAATTTTGAATTTGAAAAATCTGTGTTCAAATATATCAAGCCAAAATTAATAATAACTTAATAAAGTTGTACAAAACTAAGTACTAAAAAATTATATTATTCTTCACGTCCACTTCCATGAAAAAAAATTAATCCTAAAGAAAACCAATGAAACTGCTTAAATTAAAAACACAAGACATTTACATAGAGAACAAACAAGTCTCCAAAACGAAGAGGAATCTGACAATAGCATAAATATGTTTAATTATGAAAGTTTATTCGAAATTTTAAACACAGATGAAACTAAATTAACTTAAATTCAAAAACAGCTCAGCCAAAATCAGACAAATCTTTTGGAAAAATGTCACTTAATATGATACAAAGCTTTCTGCAAAAATTAACCTAACAACGTCTACAAGAAAAAAGTTATTGCCATTGCAGACCAACAAGAAATACGTGTACAAAAACATTACAATATCTGTTGATTTCATACTATCTAGTAACCTGGTGTAAAATTCAATTCCTTACTTCAGTCTAAAAAAAAAAGAAATATTAAGAGGATACACTTCGCGGCGCCTCACAATGAGCTTCATACAAACGAATTTCTCATTTGTTTTTGACATTTACTGATCAATCACTGTGAAATTTCTTAGTCATAATCCCAAGCCGAAAACCTAAGTCTGTGGTTTTTCCAAAATCTTTTAAAACGTTCTATTAACTAGAAATCTGTTTTAAAACCATTTGTTTGAAACACAAGAATCCTGTATAACTTTTGAACTATAAAATTTGATAGAAAACTGGCACTCTGCAGACCTAGATATTTATTACTAGAACAAGAATAAGTAAGAAATTCGTTTGTATGAAGCCCACTGCGAGGCGCCGCGAAGTAAATCCTCTTAAGTATGAATAACAATAGATATGTAACAGTTATTGGAGGGTAAAAGGTAGTAAATTCAAGGTTGTGGAGTTAGCTATGTCAGATCACACAGTTCAAAGTCGCCTGTAAAAAAATCGTGGCGAAGAAAATATGAAAACATTAAAAAACAGTATCATCGCCTTAGCGATTAATAATGTTTATGAATAATAAAATTTCTATAATGTATGTTTTCCTATCATTACTAAGGAAATATTAAAGACAAGGAAGCGTTCTTGGATTTCAAAAGGTATCGTATTATGCTGCATTTAAGTATTTTATTTATTATCTAACAGTAATAAAAACAATCTAAAAATTATGTTGTATGCCAAACGCATCAAAGAAATTATAAAATTGACTAAAAAATAAATAAAAAGTAAATATATTCTATTAATATTATACTGACATAATAAACCTGAAAAATACAAAAATGATGTATTCGATACATCTGGTATTAATATGATATATGATACTCATAGCAATCGTAAAAATAATGGCAAAAAAACCTAAATAAATTCAAATTTAAAGGTGACACTTCAAATTCATTATGTTCCTCATGACATAACCAATATCAATGTCTTAAAAAATACAAAATGCAAGAGATTACACTAAAATTGTTACAAAAAAAATTAGTCTATGTATTGAATTTGAATTGAAATTCCCACGAAATTAAAACTGTCAGTAGTCACTCCACTCCTTAAATATGGCGATGTTAAAAACATGGATAACTATGATTCCTGTTATAGCCAACGTATTCGAAAAATAAATATATAACTCTTTATACTCTTACTTCGAAAGTAACCACTTACTGTGTGAAGAAGAGAAGGATTTCAGAAAAAACCAAAAACATTAATATGGCTATTTATGACTTTATTTACAAAATCATTATAAACGTGGATACTAAAGTACCGGTTACAGCTCTATACAGGGATATAACAAGGGCATTCGAACATGTAGACCATACAATATTACTAAATAAATCAGATGAGTATGGTGTGAGAGGAAACGTCATTAAATTAATTGAATAATATCTAGGAGTAGATATCAGGTAAAACGGATAAACAAATTTAATATAAGAACAGTATAGTGGACTGGAATATAAGCTGATATGATGATGATTCAAATAATTCCTTGTCGACATTCGCGAGTGTACCAGCGCAGCGCAGCGACAAAAGTGTACCAGCGCAGCGCAGCGACAAAAGTGTACCAGCGCAGCGTAGCGACAAAAGTGTACCAGCGCAGCGCAGCGACAAAAGTGTACCAGCGCAGCGTAGCGACAAAAGTGTACCAGCGCAGCGTAGCGACAAAAGTGTACCAGCGCAGCGCAGCGACAAAAGTGTACCAGCGCAGCGTAGCGACAAAAGTGTACCAGCGCAGCGTAGCGACAAAAGTGTACCAGCGCAGCGCAGCGACAAAAGTGTACCAGCGCAGCGTAGCGACAAAAGTGTACCAGCGCAGCGCAGCGACAAAAGTGTACCAGCGCAGCGTAGCGACAAAAGTGTACCAGCGCAGCGTAGCGACAAAAGAAAACCCTGTATTATTTATACTTCTTACGAAATTTGGCGCCAGCGTCATCTGTGGTCACAATTACAAAAGTATGTTTGACCTATTTTTCATTAGGGTTCCGCATCCAAAGGGTAATTAGCGGGACCCTATTACTAAGACTCCCCTGTCCGTCTGTCTACTGTAAAATACTAAAAAATAGAATAAAAAAAATATTTAAGGGGGCTCCCATACAACAAACGTGTTTTTTTTGCTCGATTATGCTCGATAATGATAATGGCAACAGGTAGACGCTTAAATATTTACAGAATATTTAGTTATATAGTCACTTTAAAAATAAATAATTAAATTAAAATTAAGCATATATTTAAGAGGGTACTCCCATACAACAAACGTGATTTTTATGCCATAGATTATGGTACGGAACCCTTTGTGCGCGAGTCCGACTTGCACTGGGCCAATTTTTATGTGATGAGGAAATATTGTTATCATTTTCAAATTCAAGTGTTTTGTGTTTTGTGTATGCTGGAAACAGAGTTTGGTTCTGAAATTTGAAAATCAAAGATATCAGAGGTAATGTAATGTAATCAAATAATTAATTTAGACATTTTAAACTATTTAATTTTAATGTTAGAGATACAGTGTCGCGTGCCTCGTCGTGACTCTACACACACGGGTAGAAGGCGAAGGGAGGTCGACACTAGTTGAGTGGTTGCGTTACTTTCGACTCCAGGTAATCCTGATTAAAATTATTTTTTTGAAAAAACGTGTTTAAAACAGTTGGAAATAAAACAATTTTTGAATAAATGTTTGGAAACGCAGTTTAACACAAATTTTAAACAATGTTTTTAATCAAGGAAATAACAAAGTTTAAATTGCGAAGGAACCGGAAATAAATGAAAATTAATAAAATATATAAATAAATAAAAAAAAAATACCTACGATTAAAATTAAAAAGAGAATTCTGTAACAATTTCAATCGAAATAAATCTGTATGTATATTATACAAGCATATTCATCAAAGTCAGTTAAATAATTGGAATTGGTTGTTACCTAGCTAGACCATTGATTACTTATTTTGTAAGTTTTGTTATATGAACCACTGCACCTATTTGAAATATACTTTCACTGTTTGAAAGCTACATTGTTCCAACTGGACGATATCAAAACAACGTTAGTCGGTTATATTATAAAGAAACTTTACATGGAATTGTAATTAAAACATCCATCTTCTCTTTCTCTTCTCTCTTTCTTTGTAATCAGTTTTACAAGAATATTAACTAGTCAGGTTTTCGTCCCTGCACTTAGGATGTTGTTTTGTTAAAAATGTTTTTTCAGATGATCTTTAAAATATTCTAGAAATAAGTATTATTGGTCCAGTTCAATTAAGAATTGATTACTAATTACTAAAAAGGAAAAAAAACACTATTTTAAATAATAAAAAAAAAAAAATTTTTTTCTCAACCCTGTTCAACCGGTACCTTTTTGCAGCTACATAAAATAAGTATATCACATGCAGCTTCTTAACAATCAGATTTTCAAAAAGGCTTTATTATCCTTCATTCCTTACCAGCCTCAAAGGTACACACGTCCCCACTGCTCCCTCCGGTTGCCGAGGCAGAGAGCAATTTGGGCCCTAATCCGTCACGCGGGCCAGTTCGTACTGTAAACTTCACATCCGTCAATTTGACACGTATACAGGTTTCCTTAACCAAAAATCTGGTGGTATGAACAATTAAAAGTAGCCGACAACAATACTGCCCCATTTCTGAGATACATGGTAATATTATTTACCTACCTACTTAACATACCCGATGTCGGATGTGGGCCTCACCTGTTCCCGGGTCACCTCGTCATGTCGTCGCTCGCAAGCTCGATAATACAAACTAAAGCCCACATAACTACAAGTAGCCGTTGCAACCAGCACAGCGCCACGTCACAGGAACTTCTATAAAAGGAAGCGGAAGGGTGCGCAGAGTTGCATGCGACCGCGTTTAATTACCCCCGTTCACCCTTCCCCTCCCCCCTCACCCCGCACACTGCAGCCCGCAGAACGGGAGATAATAAATATGGTCTTAGCACGAACTCATACTACGACGGTTTGTAATTGACTGTTTTTGAGCAGCGGCTTTCAAAGTTCGTGGGTGATTATTTGTTGAAATAAGTTATTTCTCCTTTTTATATAGGTACAAGAACATAAATGACCGCAGATTTGTCTACACTATCAAAACAGACCGTAAACTCGCAAGACTGTACCATAGCTACGTTAAGGTACCCATAGGGCTTTTGTTATGTCAAACATAACATAATTTAAAAATTACATAAAGCTTTAAAGACGAGTTATAATATATTTTTTTTGTGGGTTACGACTGAATTGGTTAAAAAGAACCCTTATAGTGAGATTTTAGTGTGTCTGCATGTGTGTGTGTCTGCATGTGTGTGTGTCAAGGTTGATTTTCACAGCAACTACGAATGTTATTGATTTGTGTTTTAGTTTGAGACAGTAACAAAACCTTATTTGTGTCAACAAAGTGTAAAAAATGCAGCATGCCATGCAACATGAAAAAAAGAATATCCCTTACTGCTTCTTGGGAAGATTTTTTCCGTGAAAAAAATTGTTCAAACCTCGAAAAAAGTGGTAGTCGGTTGGTGTTCGGTCTGGCGAGTATGAAAAAGTACGGATGGTTTCTAACTGCAGTTCTTGTAGCGTTCAAATTGTTTCTCAAGCCTCACACTGCCTGGCGTTAATATGGAGCAATAATGAGATTTACTGAAAATGAGTCAATATTGTAGGTATGCTAACGTCAAACTATGCCACTAATTCTTTAGTATTTTTGACACGGTTCGGCTTTCACTATTTATTACCTTCAATTCATCGTTATTTACCGTAATGGCTGGCCTTCCTCGTGGTTTATTCTTCAGGTCGAAGTTTCCACTACGGTAAGCGGTTAAACCAATAATAACATAGGGTGCGTTCGTTAGCCGTGTTACCTTTAAACACTGCATTGACATTACGAGCAGTTTCTGTTGCGTTAGTTTAATCTCACGTCGGAACTCGTGTTCGAATATTACTCTGATTTTCACTGTATCCATCTTCACGCCAAAAACTAAATGTAAAAACAATTGAAAGTTGAACATCAAATGTCAAATTATATAATTAAAATTTTTAGATAGCTAATATGGCTAGAAGATAATAATCTCCGTACCTATTTGTCGAATAAAGTTCAGGTATTTGTATGAAAAATGCAACGTAGATTTTAATTAGTGGCGGGAATCTAGCAATGTGCCAGAAACATCAGTCACTGAGAATGTTTTTCGGTTATTTGTCAATCGTAGATAAAACCTTGTATTTGTATTTTAAGATAATACTCGCACCATACTATGTTTTTTGTTAAACTCGCTTTGCTCGTGACGTCACCGGCGTTCCCTTTGAAATTATTATTATTTCTTGACAGTTGCATATAGCTATATCCCCCAAAAAAATATTTTTTCAATTTCCTTTCGACATTTTAAACATTGACAACCATATTTTATTTTCCTAACTTACACCTAAAAAGATTTTTTTCCATTTCACAACAGAATGTCTACAGTTTACCAAGAAGATGGATGTAGATCCACAGAAATTAAATTCAGAAATAATTGCAATTCTACCCGCTAGTAACAGTTTGAAAAGCGCTGGTCAACATAAATACATATATTATGCGTAGATAACGCCTACTAGGTAGGCTGCAAATCGATTCGGTATGATGAACGAAAGCGCAGACGGAGCCGCGTGACAAGCTGATGGGTACAGCATTTAGACATGTTATTACTGGGGTTTTTGCAATTACTGGGTATTTATTGTTATCAATCATGCACGTATATCTATCCGCCTGTGTGTATACGTATTGTAAAGTTCAATTCGTAAGTATGATAATAATTATTATAGGATCTTGATTTGAAGTAAACGCTTCTGGTGTATCTCACACATCGATAGGGACCATCAGAGTCAGGGGGAGGCAATTGTATGTAGCTTAGATATAGCGAAGGCGTTCAATCTGGTCTGGTACCGGGGTGTTTTTATCAAAGTTGCCACCTGACGGACTGTCCGCGGGTTTGTGCCGTTGACGTAGTTGATGATAGTTGCTCTGGTAGCATGGATATTAATGCTTGTGTTCTGCAAGGCCCTGTGCTGTGTCCTAAGTCCCACAGCTCTAGAACTCACCCCTTACAATCTCTTAAACCATAAGAATTTTGGTATCCTTGGTTCCTTCATTTCATCCTTCATTGACGTTCAATTCCGAGATAATTTGGAGACAAGGTGAAGCTGCTTTATGCGAGCACCACCATCGGTGCGCGGTCAGCCTGCGTGCGAGACGTGCCCCGTATGTTCGCCATTATCGATTATTTTGTTCTAAAAAAAGTCTTAGTGGATTGCCATAAGTGTTATTATATGATAGGAAAGATCTTATTCATTCAGTAATTAATGTATTTAAGTTAGGGTTCTGTAGAATGAGAATTATTGCGGATATCTAAAATTTAAATAAGAACCAATTTTGATCAAAAAATAGGGGTGGGCAAACACAACGTTTTTAACTTTAGCCTATAACTCACAAAATATAAATTTTGAAGAAAATATTTCTTAGGAACTTTAAATGTAGGTATTTTTAAAGCCCTATTCTATATATTATAATGATAAAATTTAAATAAAAATATAAATATTTTTAGTGGTGTAGTATAGTTACTGATAACAAATGTCTGACTGTTATCATTTAAGTTTAAATAATGTATTCCTACAAAATGATGATACAGATGTTAAAGAAATAAGATACAGTGATGATAATGCTTAAACATGGCAAAATGACGAAAGTTTAAGGTGTGTAGAGATTGTAGAAGGAGAAAAGATACTGTTTGGATCTAGATCTTAAATGAAATTCGGTAAACAACAAAAAAATATTAGTACGTTCTTTCAAAATGATTATGAGTGTCAATTTAAGAGTCAGTCAACAATAACTGATCTGTTTTTAAACTGAACTTACGGAATTCGTCGATACTCGATTCATTTCCGAATATTGAATTTTGTTTCTATTGCGATTACCCTATTATTAGTTAAATCCAAATAATGCAAAAACGCTACACGAATGTGTGGCACGGCACTACGGCACACAGTGAGAGAAACGGTCAGCTTGTGCACCCGACGTGTAATTTGAGGCAATAAAATCCACGCCGCGTGATGACAGATCCATCACGGCCTACCGCGAAAATTACCAATTTTACGATCCAAAATTACCCTTACATGTAAAAACCATGCCTTTGATTAACTGGTTTTGATACAAAATTGAATCCTAAGCCGTTACAGTAGCGTACGTATATTAAAACCGAATTGCAGGATATATTTGGTTAGATATGCACGTCTTGCGTCGCGGGACATATACTGATTGTTGATGAATTGTTTTTCTGTTTTCTTTGGTTTTGATTGTCTGGAAATGACAGTTGAATGTCATCTGTATATACACATGTAAAAGAGTATAAGCGACTCATTGATGTATCAATGCACAGCCCAAAGTAATGGGTGTAGATACTTGAAATTCTGCACAATGGTTACTATTATTACTAAGATCTAGCAAAATTTAGCCCCTAGGGATAAAAATGGAGATTCGAAATTTATATGGAAATACGACATTTTTGATGCATAAAAATGGATTAATTTCAAGGATTTGAAGTTGAAAATTAAGAAGCCGTATTTCACGTTTCCGGAAAATCATTTACTGGAAGGGGTAAAGAGGGTTGGAAGTTTGTATGAAAATCCGTCAGTTTTGAAGCTCATTGCATAAAAAATGGTATTTGGCTTTAAGGTTTAAAATTAAGATTGACGTGTTTCATCATTTTTGGTAAATCATCCCCTAAAGGGCAAAATAGAAAATTTGTATAAAAATTCCCATATTTATTTTGGTTAAACTAAAATTGATAAAAAAGCGTATTAATCGTAGGTTTTCAACAGATAAAATACTCATTTATTATGTTCATCTGTACAAGGTAAGTCGGGTTATCGAGTAAAGTTTTTTTCCAAAATGATTTATGTTAAACGAACCTACTTATTTATGATTATTATTTTTTATTGCTTTTTGTTAGTTCCAAAGTAATTTAACTTTACAATAAAAATTTATGACATTTGATGCTTATCTGTACTAATACACGGTAAAAAAGAATTAGTTGAGCCAAGAGAATATCGTTTCATATATGCACCAACGAATATTTACTTCATCTAAGATATTATTTCTCTTAATTATTTAAAATAATATGAAGTTATCACAAGATCAAATTTCATTGAACCAGTAAATAAAACTCTATCAATTTGAAACAATATTTAATTCATTGAAGAAAAATATGCTTCTTTATTGAAACACTTAGTTTTCTTGGGCGTAGAACTTTGTGCTTTATTGCACGGAAGAAATTTCTAGTTCACACAAGAGAATAGTGCTCTTAACTAGACTACATCAGCTCTTAAATTAATAACATTATATTTTAGTTTAAAACAAAAAATGTTTCGGTCCAAAATGACATAGTTAACCGTCAAGATTAAATAAAGTTTTTTTAAAAAGCCCTACGCCTCTTTTCTGGAGGCTTGGGCCATATAGAGTCAGTCTACCGCACTGACTTAGTGTGTCTTAGCGGACGTTGTCGAGCTAGTAGTGCCCTACTGCAGAGGCACAGGCCTCTTTTTCTGGAGGCTTGGGCCATATAGGCAGTCTACCCGCACTGCCTTTATATGGACTTTGTCGAGCTAAGGTAGCTATTCTCGCCTTTAGCTGATTATACAGCGTTATGTTTAATTATAATTGTTATGACTATTTAACGATCCTTCTTAAACATGGAAGAAAAGCGGTCACCCATCCAAATACTGACCACGGTCGACGTTGCTTAACTTCGTTTATCGTTTCTGATAGACGAATGCGACTGTTTGCTGGATGCTTGTGGTGCGGCGGCAAAGAGGAGATCTCCTGCCAGGCGAGGTGTTATGCCTGGGGACCGCCGTGGTCCACTTATCTTTCTGTTCGGTTTTCTATATATACTCATGGACAGAAGAAACTTTGATAGCGCGATGTAGGACGCGTGACGTCAGCCTTGCTTGTAGCGGTATGATATGATCCGCTACAAGCTTTACAATTCTCTGAAAATAATTAACTGTAGGTTTCTCGCATAAACTGATACTAATTTGACGCACAAAACCCTACAATAAACAATTATTTAAAATTAAAAGCCAACACGAAATCCTATGAAGGACAGTGATGAGATTCATTCAATTTTGAAAATGCAAGTATTTACTTAAACAAAAAGAAAATTCGTTCAAAGGGATACTAGTTGATTAATTTCAACGAAAATTTTTAATATTTTAAAGCAGGTATTTTATTTGTTTCGACTAAAACAATTTTTTTAGAATAAAATATCAGATTTTGAGTCAAGAATCTAACAAATTCTGTTAAAATTATTATTTTCTCTAATTCAAAACAATATTATCTTAACTGAACATTTCACTGGCTTTGATTTAAGATACAATTATTTTCATCGAAAAATATAGTTTTTAATAAGTGACGTCGCAGATTTAAGAAAACCATGATTTTGGCGCAAAATAAATTATATTAAAGCAAAATAATTTTTTTTTTCAAACGAAGAAAAATAAAATGTTGCATATAAAAATGTATTTATTTTATACAAGAACATTAACTGTCTTAGGGTAATTAATTTAAGTTTGGTTGATCTAAAACGAACATTTATTTGGTTAAAAAAAAATTTGTTCATACGAAAAGAAGTTTATCAATTTCGATTGATAAAATGATTTTTTTTCTGGGAAATAATATTGCCTTCTGTGAACAAAATATGTCCAAAATAGTTGGATTTCTTGACTGAATGCAAATTACTTTGGTGGAATAGAACTTGGAAACTCTTTTTTTTCCGTGTATAATTTTCAATACTCATACCTATAATAAAGCTGATTTTTTTTTATTTGAATGCAATAATTTCAGGAACAACCAGTCAGAAACTTTTTGATTGTGTTAGTCCAATTCTCAAGGTAGGTTATAGTCTACTAGTAGACCTGGCAGACGTTGCTCTGTTCCCAGTAATTATATTTTCTTAAGTTCTTACTTTGTAAAAGATTTTGCTTAGCATCTAACTTAGCTTTCTGCAATCTATATTTCAACTGTTTGGGGTAGTCGGCGTAGCTATACAGAGGATCGCCTCCTTTACATAAGTTAGATGGGAGGTTACAAAGTTTACTAAAGACGAGTTCGTATGGAGTGTTCTTAGTTTCTGAATGAACACTAGTGTTAAACGAAAAACACCAAAATGGAACCCACTCCACTCGCTCCAATCACTACTATTGTTCTCGCACTGGATCCTAAGGTAGGCGCCTAAATGTTAGTGCGTATTTTCTAAGCTTCCTAAGGTCTCGTGATGGTAAGCTGTAGAGCTTAATTTCTCAATACCTAGTAACCTACACACCTCAGTCATCCATCACTGATGACATAAACTCTGTACCCTTGTCGGTCAGCATCTGTTTCGGGATACCATAGCGCAATAAAAAGTTGTTCACAAAAGCTTTGGCTACTGTCTCAGTGTCTTTGCGCTCCAGTGGATAAGCCTCTACTTATTTGGTGAGATCGCACTGGATAGTAAGTATATATTTACATTTATGGTTATCTATGTCTTGTGGACCCATTATATCTAAACTAACCCTGAATGCTGAATTGGCAGCGGAGGTTATGGTCATCGGTTCTTTTGTATGTTTGTTAGAGTGTTTTTGAATTTGACAACTTTTACATCGTTTTACGTGCCTAATCTATGACGTCATTGGTCATGCGTGTCCATAAATAATACTTTTCGATATTATTTAACATTCGATTCATACCTGCATGTCCACTTGTGGGCAAGAGGTGAAAGTCATTTAAAATTGTCGTTATCTTGTCTCTATCTGAAATACGAATAACGTCTATTGTAATCAGAAACTTCGGTGACGCGACTTTACAATTTTTGATACTGCGCAGTATACCTTTAATAAAACGCGCCTTACTCTTATTTTTAATGATAAATAGCTCTTAAATATTTAATTTTTTGCACAACTTTTCGAGATCCCTCGCTAACGCCTCCTCAGACGATAACGATCGAGTATAAAGAGAGATCGCAGATTACGATGGTAGGTAAGTGCAATAGTTTGCGTCACTTGGAATATTGTCTGAATTTCTCAGTCGTTTGTCATTTAAATTTGTACTGAAAATTAGTTCTGTTATGTCATTTGGTCGTTTGAGTACTTCTACCACAGTAGGTTGATCAAGCCGACTGAGAGTCGAAGGCTCGGTACGTTGGTCATAGTCACAGTCTGGTTCCTCACTCGCTAACTTCTTTTTTTGACCACTAGTCAACACGGAAATTACATTTTCGTGTGTCTCTTTTAAGTCTTTAACGCGTCTGCAGCTGCATTGAGTCAGTCCGGAACGAATACTACCTCAAAGTCATACTCCTCTAAATACAATCTAAACTTTGTCAGTCGGCTGAATGGGTCGGTTAAGCCGAATAAATAAACAAGAGGCCTATGGTCGGTAAAGATTTTAAATTTTCTACCAAATAAATACGGTATGAAGTGACGTACGACCCATACAATGGCTAGCAATTCAAGGTCTATAATGAGATACCTAGTCTGAGCTGGTGTTAAACTCTTATCTGATCTAATAAGCTACGACTTTGCCATTCCTATTTGATAAAACTGCACCTAGTCCTATTTTTGAAGCATCGGTTTGTAAATGGAAGGTGTTGGTCTCGGAAAAACCTGGATAATCCAAAACTGGTGGGTTACATAAAGCTAATTTAAATTTTGATATGCGTTCTCGCAATCACTAGTCCATTCAAATGTAGCATTTTTCTTGCATAAGGCGTTTAACGGAAACGTGATTTGAAGCGACGGTAGTAGTTTGCGAACGCAACTAATCGTTTTACTTCGTCTACACTATTTGGCCTTGGATAGCTGTTAATAATTTTAATTTTATCTGGATCTGGTGATGTAATCTGGTGTCCTAAGTAAATAATTTCTTGTCAAGAAACTCACACTTTATTGGGTTCAATTTAAGGTTGACCTCACGTAATCGGTTCAGTACGCATATGAGTTTTTTATTATGATGTTCCATAGATTTTCCTATGACAACGCAATCGTCTAAATAAATAAAACACTTGTCAAAATTAAGGCCTGCCATTGCAATGGTCATTAGTCTGGAAAAAACACTTGCACTTGTTTTGAGACCCATGGGACAGGGTTTCACTTGGTACTGTTTTCCTGCGGTGAACGCGGTACACTTACGAGAGTTCTTGTCTTAAGAAAGCTGATACCTACATCTTGTTTAAACTAAAATATGTATATTTACGCGATTCTGGATTTAAGGATAACTGGTAGTAGCTCTGAGAAAAGTCTAATTTTGAAAAATAAATGCTAACGGACAATGAGTCTAATATCTCAGTAATGTTAGGTAATGGAAATTTATCGTCTTGGATTTTATTGTTTAACTGTATATAATCGATAGCTAATCTCCACTTTTTCTCATTCGATTTATCAGCTTTCTTGTGTACTAACAAAACTGGGCTCGACCATTCTGATACAGTCTCCTCTATGATATCATTTTTGAGCATGTCTTGTACCTGTCTCTCTATCTCACTTTTTAAAGCTTGGGGGACTCTGTAAGGCTTAACGTAAATGGGTGTTACGTTGTCTTTTAAAACAATGTTAAATGAAGTACATCAGCGTATTTCGCACAAATCTGTTGGATACCTAGACGCTCTTCCCTATTTAGGTAACCTAAATTGAGTATTTCGAACAGAGTCTTAACCCTATCCACAGATTTATTTTCCTTGTTAAATCAAAAAACGTCGCAGTTATATTTAATAGATTGAACCTGTAACTGAGATTAATCTATTTTGGCTTCTTGGTCTCTGGTGTTTAGAATTCTTGCAGGAATGCATCCTTGATAAGGTTTCGCTACTATTCCGGCAATGAAGAGACCTTCTAAAATTTCGTGAGCGAAAACTACGCAATCTTCACTTGAAGAACAAGGAATCAGTTTTACAACTTCGCAACGAGGCGATATCAATTTGGGACCGTTGCCTGTGGGCATACTACGTTACGTTATCCCGTTTTTCGATAAACTAAATGTTTCTTGTTCGTAGTTAATAATTTTCTAAAAAAAATATCACCTAAAATATCGTTAGCTAAACCTGAGAACGATAGATTCTTAAAAACATAAAAGGTTTCGCAAAAAGGAACATCATTATAAACTAAATCTGAAATAACATAACCCTCTGAAAATAATCTACCGACTACGCCTTTAACTGTTATTGTATCGTGTTGCATTTGTTTTAATAATTGTGGATACTCGAGTAGCCACTCATATTTCAAAACACAAAGGCTCGCTCCGCTATCAACTAATAAGCTTATACTGCTGTCTGTACTACCTATACCTATGTTTATTGTTACTACGCTGCCGGTTGTATTATAGTTTGAAACATAATGCTCGGACTCGTTACTTATTATTGTAGGGACGAAAAAACTCTAGTTTGTTCGGTTTATTCTGAGTACACTCGGCATTCGAGGTATTTTGTGAATATTGTACGTGTGCTAAATTACGCGAGTGGAATTTTTCGTGACCTATCGATGGATCGATAACGTGTGGAGCCTCTTGTGGGCTTTCCACGATCACGAGATCCGAAAAATCCGGAACTGTTATGAAAAGTCCGCGGTTGGTTAACTTGCGAATTATACCTATTGTAGTTGGAACTTGCAGCGGCTCTACCGCGGGTGCTATGTCTCATGCCGCGGTTGCTCCTTAAGTGCATGACCGGTTCTTCGGAAGGGGCTAACGAATGTTCGTCAACAGGCCCTAATAACTTCCGGAAGGGATTGGAACGGACGGGCAGCAATAATGGTACTGAGACGGGAATTGCTAGACTTTCTGCGAAAAGTTTTATCGCTACCTTTTCGTTCAGTGGACGGAGAACCTCATATTTTTGTTCGTTACCATCTGCTTAGGCTAAGGTCAAGTTCACAAACAACTCTTCCAAATTTGAGCCGAACTTTTTTATAGACCTACGTCCCTGCCCAGTAGTCAAAATTTGCGACTGAAAGGCGACAGCTGATTTTTTTTGAATAAGGTGTGTGCGCATATCCTTTAACAGTGAATCCACAGTCTCGTAATTAGATTTAAGCCTAAGTTTGGCGCTAGCTGAGAGCCGTGTCTTAAGGACGAATTCTAATAATGGTTTTTGGGCGGCATCGTTGAGCATGGACCCGTATAACTGAATGCTATCTATCAGTTGGGTAGATACCTGCTCCTGGCTTGTCATAATTGGCAACAGGGAGATAGCAGTTTTTATATCAACATTTTCGGATGCCATTTTTTCGGTTTGTGTGACCTTATCTACACTTTCTGAAGTTTCTACCACTCTTGTGACATGCAAACTTTAAATAAATCCCCTATCAACTTATCTACTGATTGAAGACTATCATCTATCTACCTCGTGTGGTTCTGTTTTTATTTTAATTTCAGACAAAATACACATCACACGAGTGTTAAATTCTTTCGCTTGCTGAAATTTTTTCTGAGCTGACTCTGAATTTTGCCTTCTTTGAGGTCCGATTTTAATGAGTTTTTTGATTTCCACTAACCGTTCATAAATAATTTCTAGCTCAGTTATTATACAAGAGATTTGGGATATGCAAACAGAGTAATGAGTAAAAAAAATTAAAATGTACATATTAAAATGACTAAGCAATAGACATGTTATATTATAGATACTTAAAACATACTTTTCTAGTTGTCTGTACTAAAAATACGTATTGTCGATGGGGTGCGGAGCGTCGGTTGGCTCGGCGGCAGCAGCGCGGCTGCAGTAGAACATCGTACTTGAGCTGGCTGCTTTCGTCTGTGCTGGGTGGGCCGGGCTATACCCTGGAATCCGTGGGCCGGGAAAACCCTGGACACTGCTCCTTCGTGGGCCGGGCTATACTCGACTCCGTGGGCCGGGCTATACTCGACTCCGTGGGCCGGGAAAAACCCTGGACACCGCTCGTACGCTTTAATTCTTTTGTGTGTTTTTGGTGAAGTTCTCTCGTTTTATTGGCACGTTCTTGTCTACTTTTCTTGAAAATTGGGCAGGATCTTCATAATGTATTTAGACTTGTTTGTTCTTTAAAAATCAAGTAAAAGATATTGTCTTTATTTTCGCTGTTTTTCGAAATTTTTTTTTCTTCGTTTCTTCTAATAAAATGTGATTGTGGTTCTTTGGCACAGGGTCGCCGAGGAGCGCTGCCTAGGCGCTCTGATGTAAGAGAAAAGTTGATGGTCGAATTAAATAATATACATGTTGTTCAGTCGACGATAGTATATTGATTGAATTTATATTATTACAAAAGTTACTAATTCTATCTTACTGACTAAGTAGTACGTGATTTACGTTACTCGTGCGACCCAAATCGGACGGAATTACGTAATGCCTACATGTTGCAACACCTTTTAAGTTTCTTATATAGTGCCAAAACTCTGGACGTATACTAGTCACTATAGAATAATGTTATATTACCGCAATGTTTTATAATTGTGTTTGATGTAACCCTTTTGTACCAAATTAGAACATGTGTGACTACAATACAACTCGTGCAGTACTTTGATTGAATTAAGGCGGTCGGTGGGAGTCTTTTTTAGGACGACCATTTTTATATGTTTTGCGAAAAAAATAAATTTTCTGTCTTTTCCAACATAAAATTTGTTATTTTCTAAACAAAATAATACACTCGAGTTAAGGAACCCTATTTTTACTATAATGAAGGTGACCTATATTGTGGACGGTTCCATTTGGAACTATAACCGCCACTCCAAAACTTATTTGCTACGTAATGGTGTCACTAATTTATTTATTTTTAAAAACATATATTATACTTTATTATTGTCAATAATTCGGGGGGCCCATTAAAAATACTCTACGAACCTGAACTTAGTATAACCAATAAAATTTCCTTCGCATTATTACACTATACAATAACATAGTGATGTAAATGCGCCACTTCGGGGTGTTATAAATGTTTTGTGCACTTCTATAGGACTATTTACTTAGACCGATTTGCTCTCGCCGAAAGCAAAAAACCGCTATAGTACCAGGTTTTCCTGCTTGGGTAATTTTATATGTGTAATTTAGTTGCTCAGCAAGTAATATTTTTTTTTGCGAACATCGTCGCTTGTAAATGATTTTTTAAAAACATTACACATCGCAAAGCAGGAACCCGTAGCGTTCAAACAGAATTCTACTACGAGTATATTATCGGCTCTAAAATGGACAGATACATACCTGTTATGTAGGACGTAAGTACCTGAATATTATTTTTTGCGAGTTAACCTTAAAACGAGAACCCTGCTCAAAGCCAGTGACCCCTGTGCAGTCAGTAACGCACCTGCACGTCGCGTCGCGTCGGTCATTGCCTTACACTGCGTACCGATCCGAACTTACCACGCAAATTAAGTTGGAGCACAGTTAAAGATACCACAAATAATATAATAATATCCCGGCGCGGGCGTCAAACCTTGTACCTTTTTGCAAATACAAACAAACTAACACCTACCTACAGCACCACTAGGTAATCAATCTTATTTGTAACTATAAAATGCGTAAAGGTCCCCAAAATTGGCTATAGTAATTTAGTAATAATAACCAATACCTGTCATAAGCCTGGAAAATCAAAGAACAAATCCATTGTATATGGAACAGTCTGGTTCTTCGTCGCAGTCGCCAGGTTTTGGCGGGAAGCGTAAGTTTAGTAAGTTGATTCAAAGTGTGTTCGTTTTGGGATAAAAAGTTCCCACGTTTGTTACTTTTTACACTTTTGATAACACCAGTTTTGCCACCGACACCTATCGTTCGTATAGCTTTGAAATGTTACTAACAAAATTATTGATTTCAAAACGCGTGGTTGACGTACATGTACACACACTACGATAATAACACACACACTTCTATAAACAATAAATGTAAAATAGGAAGTTTGACAGATTTACACCAAAACCCCAGATATAGGTCTAAAGTGTTATTTTTTGGTGGCAAAAGTGACAATATTTTTTTTTACAGATGATACTAAAATTTTCTTATTTTTGACACCAATGCTAAACGAACGGATGACAGATAATAAAACACGAAAAAAATGATTCTTCATCCCAAAACCGAACAAACCCTCAATAATGTAAATTAGGCGGTGAGAGGAGAGAGAGGAGAGTGGGGAGATGCGGGGAACAGCTAGTAAGTAGCAGGCTTTGGAATGTTAGGTTATTATTTTCTTTATATATACCTAGTTACGTTACGATTAACGTAGTGGATTTTTTTCCACTGCCCCTAGAAAAAATACATTTTCATCAAACTTACTAATTAACATTGTCATTAAGTGCAGGTATAAAGTGTGTGCTAAGACCTTAGTTACTGTCACGGGCTTTTTCTTTGTATATTTTACTTTCCTCGAGCTAAACCGTGGTGATGTAAAATATCGAAAGTGTGGTTGTCAGTCAGGTGGTGAGTGTCTTGAATGTAAACGATATTTCGCAAAGTTTGATCGATGTGGGTGTTGATTATGTTTTGCTGAAATGTGTTCTCTGTATCTTGTATCAAAACTGCGACTGCGAAGTGTTTTGCAAAAATCATACCCTTAGGAGAAAAAAGGGAAAGAAAATTTGTTTTAGATTTTTGATGTTTTTGCAAATATGTGGTAAAGCCATAGACAGTGAAAAGCTTCTGATGAAAACTCCATGCAGGCGAAACCGCGAGAAGAAATTGTAACCGGCCGATGTTAAAAGGAGATATTTAATATAAGGGGTCTTTACAAAAGGAATAGTAGACAAAATAATTATCTTTAGAATTTTTGTTTGTTTGTCTGTTACAAGAACTCCTCTACGTAATTTAAACCGGTTTTTACACTTGTATTATTAGAGTTCTAACTTAATATCCAGTGCCTATGTTTTATCTTGAATTTTACAATAATAACAAAAAAGTTACCGTAGGAATCCCCATTATCCGAATTTAGCACCGCGGGTGGAGCCGCGGGCAAAAGCTAGTAATTTCCCTAATAATATAACTGATGTAGCAAAGGTGTCCTAGAGTGAAGAGATATGTCTTAGAAAGCAGACATCCTTCAGCCCGGTGGACCTACTACCAAAAGGAGCGGCTGGAAACCAAGAGAAAAGGCGGCCATTGTGGAGGCTTATGTCCAGCAGTGGACCAATATAAGCTAATATGATCACGATAATGAAAAAATAGACTAATTCATCAAACTTTAACGTTCCTCTGAAACCGCACTTAGGTTCCAAGGTGTGAGGATGGCGAGCAGTAATAGAGCGATGGTTGAAAGTTGCCGTAACCAGCATTTCAAACGATTACTCAGAACACAAGCTGTAGAAGTGCGAAATAAATAACTGTCTAAAGGTTAAAGGTAGAGATACAAGTGGTAGAGCACACACAAAGAGGCACACTCTCTCCATACACTTAGGGCCACTTGCGCTCCTCAGAGTTAGCGCCATTCTTGTCAAGTTATAAAGTTAACCTGAGTCAAAGTCATATTTTTCTTGCGCTACTACTTAACCCGGGTCCCTGCCGAGTTCAATATTAAAAATTTAACCCGCATCCATCGGAGGGTTAAGTCACTAACTCCGCCATATTGCGCAAACATTTTTAAGTTAAATTCGTGTTGATATCGGCTGTCTGTTTAAATTTATATTATTTTTCGACTATAACTATAAATAGGTAGGTAGGTAGATAACATTTAATTTTATGACGAATACATTTTGCTCAAACCATTTTAATAGGACGGTTTAAGAACAAAGTGCTTAGGTATTTTAAAAGTATGAGAGAAAAAAACTTTTATTAACTATTCACAGATAATAATTTTATTTAACACTGAATTCCGAGGTTCATTATGTTTGCTTCTGCTGCCTGCAGGCATTCTAGGTACCTCGGTGTTTTTCTTTATTCAATACATACACATAGGCAAAGACTCCACCGTAGAAAGAATTGGAGCAAGAACGAACGCGTTAAGACAACGAAAGATCTTTAGTAGGTCCATTTTTAACACTTTCAACTTGCACAATTCATTTTAAATAAATATGTAGTGAATAAACAGACTGAGTACCTACGTACGTATATAATGCAAAACATGGAATAACTCAATTTTTAAAAGCAACTTCCATTCCTAAATCATCATTCATAAACATCTGACGATCGGCTAGTTGGCATCACGAAGGACTCGAAGGACGACATAATCAAGTATTTGAAATTTTGAAAGTTCATTGGAGAAGCAAAACTTAGATTATAAAAAGAGATAGATTTATTGTTTTTAACAAGAGAGAGCGAGACCCATATATATTTATACAGGATTTTCTTTTTTAGACGGTTTATAACAGGATGCACATTCATTATTGTTATGGTGTCACTTCTGAGGAATAGTTAACTTTCTGCTTCTGCAAGACAATTGACGAGTTATCTCCCTGTGGACACGTCGTCCGACTGCTTTGTCCGATGGATCGGACTATGAGGACTTTTTTTTCCAGTTGGTTCGATTAATCGGACTATAAGAATTTGAAATTTCGCTTTTTCCGACTGATCGGACCACATAATTTTTTTTTCTAGTGATGGTTCGATTGATCGGACTACGAGGAATCTCAACTTTTATTAGTTCGATCATAGGAGGACAAGGAAATGTTAAATTTCCGTAGTCAGATCCCAGTCGGACAAATCATCAGGGTCTCCAGAAGGCAATTTTGTAGACCCGGGACTTAAACTATCTCCATACCAAATTTCATGTAAATCGATTCAGCGGTCTAAGCGTAAATGGGTGCTTTGTTCGCTGTAGGACAGATTCGCTTTGTGGCAGAAATTGTGCAGTTGTGTTAAATAGTCTCCACGTAGTTTTCAACGGAAAAAGTCCTATGTCTACATAGTTTTCCTTACTTTTAAGTGTATGTTTGTGTGTGTGTATTAATCGTAGGATAGTAGTTTCATTACAGAAGTGATAGATCTCTTTGAAGATCTTTATTTCGGATGACAGCTGTCAAATTACAAAGGCTCTGAAACTATTGATGGTAGACTAGTAGTTTCATTACAGACGTGATAGATCTTTATTTTGGATGACAGCTGTCAAACTACAAAGGGCTATATCTCTGAAACTATTGATGGTTGACTAGTTGTTTCATTTCAGAAGTGATAGATCTCACCAAGACCGTTGTTTCAGATGACAGCTGTCAAACTTGAAAGTGCTGCAATTTCAAAACAGTTAATCGTAGACTAGTAGTTTCATAACAGAAGTGATAGATCTCTTTCAGATCTTTATTTCGGATGACAGCTGTCAAACTAAACAGGGCTATATCTCTGAAGCTATTGATGGTAGACTAGTAGTTTCATTACAGATGTGATAGATCTCTTTCAGATCTTTATTTCGGATGACAGCTGTCAAATTACAAAGGGCTATATCTCTGAAACTATTGATGGTAGACTAGTAGTTTCATTACAGAAGTGATAGATCTCTTTCAGATCTTTATTTCGGATGACAGCTGTCAAACTAAACAGGGCTATATCTCTGAAGCTATTGATGGTAGACTAGTAGTTTCATTACAGATGTGATAGATCTCTTTCAGATCTTTATTTCGGATGACAGCTGTCAAACTAAACAGGGCTATATCTCCGAAGCTATTGATGGTAGACTAGTAGTTTCATTACAGGTGTGATAGATCTCTTTCAGATCTTTATTTCGGATGACAGCTGTCAAACTAAAAAGGGCTAAAAGGACTAGGACTTTGTTTTATACTATGGTAGTGATAATAATTAATAAAAGTTGATTTTAAAAATATTTAATGATAAGATCTATTACTTCTGTAAAGAAACTATTACTCTACTCTATCAATAGTTCCGGAGATATAGCTCTTCATAATTTAACAGCTGTCATCAGAAATAAAGATCTTGATTAAATCTACCACTTCCGTTAAGAAAATACTAGTCTATGATCAATAGTTACGGAGATAAAGACCTTTCTAGTTTGACAGCTGTCATCTGAAATGAAGTTCTCGATTAAATTTACCACTTCTATAAAGAAAATACTAGTCTACGATTAAAAGTTACGAAGATATAGCCCTTCATAATTTGACAGCTGGCATCTCGCTGATTGGCTCCCACTGTAAAAGCAACTTCTAAAAGATACACTTTAAACCACACCACACTGCGTGTATGACCGTGCGTGTTAACTACAACTGTAACGTAGCATTATTTGAATATAAAAAGTGCCGCGGACGTAATTTTTCTCGCATCCACCATCTGCCTATACCATCATCTAAGTATATAATGCACCATATGGAACTTCGTTCAGTGTACAAGTTGCTTTCTTGGAACGCATGGTCCCACAGTTGGACCATGTGGTCTAAGAAATAAATCATTTTTGTAGTCCGATCCCTTAATCGAACTAACAAGAAAACCAAAGTTCAGGTCGTCCGATTGGTAGGACTACGTGGTCCAAGAAAACCGTAGTTTTTATAGTCCGAATCCATAATCGAACCAACAGGAAAAAAAAAATCTCGTGGTCCGATCCATCGGACAAAGCAGTCGGACTACGTGTCCACAGCGAGTTATCTAGTTATACAATTGACCGAGGTTTAGTTATTCAGTTAGTTATTTATTTAACCCTAGCAAGCCGGCCTTAAGAGGATAAGATTCGCGGCGCCTCGCAGCGTGTTTAATACAAAAGAATTACCTACTTGTTTTGGATATTTACTGATCAAATACTGTGAAATTTTGTAGGCATGATCTCAAGATGAATGTCTATGTCTGTGTTTTTTCAAAATCTTAAAAAAAGTTTGTTTTAACTTTTAATTTTATTCGAGATCATTTGTATGAAAAACTAAAATACTGTATAGCTTTTAAACTTTATAATTGAACTGAAAACTGGCACACTGTAGACCTAGATATTTAATCCTAGAGCATGTTTTCAAAATTTGATGGTGTTTGATTTGTAAGTCTCATTTGTATGAAGCACGCTGTGAGGCGCCGCGAATCGTATTCTCCTAAGGGTTCGATACGGTTTGTAAGTTTGCGATCGTCAACAAATATCTCAGCTCTTCGTTGACCAAGTCAAAAGGACCTAGCTGATATCCGGTTACTCCATGCAGAGCCCGACCTGCGACTTATAAAGCGGCAACCTTTGCCCCGAGGTGAAGTCCTGCTTATCCTTGCCTTCCAAATTATCTCGAAACCGAACGTCGCTGGAGATAGCTATAGGCATATAGCAGAGGTGCCCAAACTTTTTCATCGCATAGAACACTAGCCATGTTTTTAGATTTGTGTAGACCCCCTCCTTTCCTAATATTCTATTTTTGCAAATTCATCAACTTCAAATGTATTTTTGACTGATTTGTAACTATAGTGAGTTGTAGAGCGAAAAAGCACATTCGATAATGAAATTAAAATTAAAACAAACCAAATAAAATTTCATATAAGTACCTTCACAAAATCACTCAGACAAATCGTAAATACCAAAATGCTATTAAGTGGGAGGATGAACATGATGCTTCGATAATAAATTTTCAATTTTTGGAATAAATTTACTAATGTAGATATAACTAGGTAAGTACTTACCTACTTATGAAGATAGCACGCATTATTTGGTTAAATTGGATAGTAAATTGGTCTGAAAGAGACATTCTTATACCTAATTATAAATTTATTGAGATAAGTTGAAAGAGTTTTAATATGATGATGTTGACCTTCCCGAGTTTGAGGATGCTGCACCACGTGATGCTGCACCACGTGATGCTGCACCACGTGATGCTGCACCACGTGAAGCTGCACCACGTGTTTCTTACTCGTATCTACTCGTATCTACTATTATTTACTGTCATTTCTCGTTATGATTGTATGGGTATTTAAATTTTGGGTTATATTTTATAGATACCTTCATATATGAAAGTATGTATAAATCAAATCGTTGTACTTAATGTAGGTAAATGAATATTTTTGAGTAAAGAAATTTTTGGGTAAAACTACCCATATTTAAGAAATAACTACCTAAATAGACAGTTACGTACAAAAGTTAAGCTTTTAGAATCAGATTTGTAATAAAATTAACAAATAGACACTGTTTACTTTATCTTATAAAGTAAACAACACTCAAATTAAAAAGTATAAAAATCAAGCTTTAAAGCCTATTTGTGCAAATAAGTTGTTTTATTAAAAAGTTATCGAGAAACAAGCACAATAGAAGAAATGAAAGTGAGTTACGCGCTACGCGGGAAAAAAGGTAAAAAGCGGGAGGTGTGGTGGGCGGGGGGCGGAGCTCGTGTCACCGCCCCGGAGCGGGCGCCACGGGTGCGAGCGAGACGGCGACAGTTCGCGAGCGACCGCCTCGGCCGGTGCACGCGGCGCTGCAAGGTCACGTCACGCGACCCGCCGACTCTGCCGCTGCGACCTGAACATAGCAGTATTTTGCAATGTTTTGAATTAGGAATGATCTGATTTTTTTCATCATTCACGACTATGTACTTGCGTCATGTTTGTTTTGTTGGATAATAATGAAAAACAAAATTCCATTATGTTCTAACAAAACTTTTCTTTTATTACCTAACAGCTAAAAAACATGTAAGATTAAATACTTATCTTTCGTTTAGGTACAAACTAGTTCAGTAACATAGAATAGGTACATATGCACCTACAGAAGATTGTATTACAAAAAAGGAACTGAATTTGAATTTCATAAGCTGTAATAAAAATATAGCTCTGTATGCATATGCAAAATGCAATGAAGTGCAAAAACAAGTTGCATCTTATCACGGTTGGACGTTTGAGTGGCTTGATTGAGTGCGTTAGTTCCTGTGTCGTCCGTAGCGCGCTGGCGTCGCTCTCGCCGCTCCGCGCGTCACACCGGCCGCGGCGCGCGTACTGGCCGCACCGTGTCGCTCTTGTGTACGAACCGCCCACGATACTCGCGACAAATGCTCAAAAATAACGATACTACACGCGAAGTGCCAAAACGTCAAGTGTCCAGTTAACTTAGTGCCAGTTTTAGAGTGAAGTGAACACGTACTTTGTGATCAGAGAGTAAGGAGATATATTTACTCGGAGACACCGTCGAGGCCCATCTGTTCAAATACGGTTGATTTGTTTAAGTTTCCTATTGATGGATTGGAAAGAGGTTCAACGACATCCTATGTTCTGTTTGATGTGCTAAGGAATTCGTTTCACGTATGTTAAAAACAAACAGAAGTTTAAAAAACAAAGGATACCTGAGAAGGTTTCGAGTGGTATTGTTTGTTTAGGTGTTCGCGGTGACAGGTGAAACCTCGCTGTCAACACAACTACAAAACTCATAAAAAGGTATGTTAAATGGTTTACCTCTTATTGATATTTTAAAACACAAAGAGAAAAAAAACTTACAACATAAATAACAACGCTTCGAGTTTTAATTGTTGATTTCATTTAACTCATATTTTTATTTAAATCTGAAGTAAATAAGTAAAAGTTTGTACAAGTTTCGGAACTTCACACCGGGGTGTAGGGTCAGGAAAGTTTGGAAACAACTGAATTCAGTGATGGTGCGGCGGCGGGCGGCGCCGGTCCTCGCGCACGTGTTGTGTCGTGTTGGGACGATTGTGATAATGTTTACACGTAAAGTTGTAGATATTAAAATTATTTCTAAAGTATTCTAAACTACTATCAATGTTTCTAACAGTAAAAAAATAATAGCGACCAGCTTGTTTTGTTAGTTTTTACTACAGTTTCATAAATTCAAAAAAATTATATTAAAGTTTGCCAGTTATCAAAATACATAGTTTTGGCTCAATAACATTTTGAATTATCTAATTTATAGATTGTTATAATTATATATTTAACAATTAAATAAGTTGTTGAACTGATTAGTTCAGGATATCCTAGAAAAAGATATTGTGAGTATTGTTGTCAATATTTATCTACTTGCATGCTAATATATAATATAATTACCTTTTGTCATACTATAAAAACATTACGTAACTACTCTTTAATATATTACTTATGACATTTTTAATTAGTTTAATATAAGATGCAATAATCTGTAAATAATGTGAATATAACAGACCTTTTTCAGGTTACATAATAAAAGTTTTCTTCTTTTCCACGTTCAGTTTTCCGATCCGCCATCTTTATTTTTGTAAAGCAGTGCACATACAATCGTCATTAGCGAGTCGGTCCGTCTAGCGCGTGGTGCGGGACGCGCGGGGGGGGGACGGGGGGGCGGGGACCGTGCGAGACAGGGATGGCGACACTGACTTTGAATAAAAGTTTTCAAAAATAAAATTATTAAGTATACCAATTATTTAAATAATCTTAGAAAATAATATTATCATGGCACGGTGGTCTTATTTTATAATCAAATAATAGGTAAGTAAAAAGGTATCTAGGCGCTAGTAATTTATGTTAAGTTGACACGATAATGTAATCATATTTTATAATTACTATGATTATTAAAAACAGAAGCAATAAACTTATGTTAATATGATTATATAATGTAATTATTTGTTAACAAAATAATCTTTAGTTGGTTATAAATTAGATATACCTACTTAGTTAGCTAACTGCTGTAAGAACCTTGATTCAGTAGCGTCAATGCCTTTTGAAGCTCAAAATGTAGGCGAGGCTTGTACCTACGAGCTAGAGTACCTAGGTCCTACCTACCTATGACTTAGGAACCATTGTTCTTGTAAACAACTCAAAAAAGGTAATACATACTAAGATGGGCTTATACTAAATATTGTTTTCGCTTTATTTTTTACTATCGCCACTCGATAAAGTTTATTAATTCACTGACTAGCGTGACAGACAAAGACGTATTTTGCACACTAGACCCAAAATAAATAATTAAGTAAGCTAAAAGTGAAAAAGGCAATTTTTATGGTAGGATTTAAGTTGAATTCTGTTAATAGCTTAGATTATGTAGTTGAACCCCGAGCGTAGCTCCTTCTACTTCCGTAAACTTAAAGAGTAATACAATTAAATGCATTAAATCAATTAGTAGATTATCATAGGTATTAAAAACAATAACAGCCATTTTCATTAAAAGAGTTTGTTTAAATTAAAATTGGAATTCTACTGTAAGAGCTCACAAAGGAAAAAATAACTTCATTTATCTATTCTGAATTCTAGAAAAAGCCACTTAATAACTTTTTCTATATCTAGTATTTCTATTACCTATCTGTCGGTAAATAACTGATGTGTCGTTCGCAAACAAAACAATCCCTGAGATATACAAGATACGTTGTTACAAGATACCAAGTTATTGATATAAAGAAAGAGAGAGAACAGTCCGAGTATAGAACCTTGTACCTAGAACACTATTTTTGTAAACTGATTCAATCAATCAATATCTATCCATTGTTTGAACTCTATCCTTTAAGTATAATTGTGTTAATATAATTGAGTGACTATATATATACTGACTATATATTGAGTTAATATAATTCCATAACGCTTCAAAATTTAATTAAAGTGACAATGAATAATGATTAACACCAGCAACACCACCAATGATAAGATAGAGTGATTAAGATTTTTAAAAATGTTGTCCAACTAAATCAATACAATGCATCAGAAGGTGATATTTCCTTTAGTGAAACCAAATTGTTGTTTGTGCAGTAGACCTGTACTATTAAAATACAAGAGTAATTGATTGATATTTCTAAACACTTTGTCCAATCATGGTAATTGACACCGCGCGCCGGTCTAGAGTTCAGAAACAAACTCCTTGATCCATATTGTTAATTGTGCAGTAAGTAAGTAAGATAAAAAAATAGGTAGGTAAGTAAGTAAGGGTCCAGAATGTTAATAATTTCAGAAAAGACTTTCAGAGATAGGTTCAGTTTTTTTTATTTGTAGCTTAACCGTTTTCATAATTGTTTAAGAACCAATATGGGTACCGACCTACATGATTAAATCTAACGAAATCTCGAAATATAAGAAGCAAATTCTAAGGAATTTTCTAAGAAGCAGTGGTATCGATAAAAATATTCCTTAAAAGTATTAGCAACTTTCAATTTTGACGAAAATAAATTATTTTCAACCGTTCTTTTAGTTTTATTTTATACTAGCTTCTGCCAGCGGCTTCGCCCGCGCTAAATTTCGTTATCGGCGTAGATTCTTAAGGCACCTCCTCAATTATAGAAAAAAAAACAAACTATCAAATATTTCCTCCTTAATAGCATAATACATTCGTGTCTGTGAAACGATCGAAATACCCAAACCAATCTGTCAAACCGTTTAGAAGTTATGTGAGAAAGATACGTACGGAAGGACAATTCTTACTACCCGTTGTCCTATTACCCGTTTTCCCGTAGGAATGAAGCATTTTCCCGCGGTAAAAAGTAGCCTATGTTCATCAGGGATAATGTCGGCTTCTAATGGTAAAAGATTTTTTCAAATCGCTGCAGTAGTTTTGGAACCTATTCAATACAAACATACTTTACATACAAATCTTTCCTCTTTATAATATTAGTATAGATAATATTACTTTTCTTTTAATAATATTCCTATACATACATATAGCTATTGAGCAGTTGGTATACTAGGTATATAATGTAGGGCAGTGGTGCCGATACATTTTTCTATGAAGATCTCCTATCCTGCCAAAAATGTATGACTTGGAGATCGACGCTAGTATCTACAAAACTTTTTTATTAGTAAATAAAACTACTACACTAGGTGAAAATGTTTAAATTTGTTTTTAGTAGTCATTTATAATAAAACAATTAATCAACAAAAAATAAAACAATTGCAATCGACCGTTTGGGTACCTCTGAATTGTAGGGTGTAGTTAACGTTAAGCGAGTATAACGTATGTTAATAAGTTAGTATTTATTTTTTAGAACAGAGACAATTAGGATCATTGATTGGGTTTCACTAAGGTATGCTAAATGGTTCCGTAGTACTAAAATTAGATGAAACTTGAATTGATTTTGGTTAAGTTTATTTGTTTTGTTTATAGTATTTACAATACCTTATTGTTGTATTTTTTTTTATTCTTAAAACAAATGGTTAAAGGCTGTTACTATACAAACGGACGGAAATTACAAAATCATAACAGTTCTGGTATTCCTGGGTAGCTATGGAACCCTAAAAGACTTGTAATTTTAATAAATATACTAAAAGCCTCTTAATAAATTGTGTAAACTATTACTATATTTAGTTATTCTTTTGCTTTTCTTCAATTCTTAAGTTTCCAAAAATATGACTATTTATTATTATCTACCTTTATTTGTACTCGAAGTTCACTTTTTCTTAATAAATATTACGAGTAACTTCATCTAGTTGAAGAAACTTTGGGGGTGAAGTAGCCAGTTTCGTAGAGCAATGTACCACTCTTATTAAAAATCCACCACAGAACAAAGATCACGGAGCTGACTTGACAACAACCACAATTGCAATCCCATGGCAATCTTTAATTATTTCGTGTCTTTTATACGCTTTTCACTTCACTAACATCGCAATTAAATTAAATTAAACATGAGCTATCCTAATAAGTAATACTATTTGCGTTTGACGTACAAAAATAAAATATGTAATAGGTAAGTGGTTTATCTTAGAGCAATTTAGTGTTATACAATGCGGTTTAGGAGCTGACATAACAATTAGTAACTGCAGAAATATATGCTCTAGAATCAGAAATATCCTAAGAGAATCGGGCAGCAAAGTGTCAAGCCACTAGTTATACTTTGCTTTTTAGGACCAGAAGGTCTATGGGTAATACTCTATAGTGTCATCCTTTTCATATTCTGGTAAAATTTCGTCTTCAGAAGGAACATAGCTCTTTGGCAATACATAGTATATTTTTCTACAATAAAATTCTAGAACAACATTTTCCTTTGTTTACTTTATTTAACCTCAAATAAATTTAAAATATATGTTAAAGATATTTTAATGAAACAAAGCTATTAAGTACAAAGTTCATGAATACCTAAATGATAAAAATGCTTTGAAAAATTAAAACTTGATTGATTTGTATTTGTATTGGGGCATTTGAAATATTTTTTAAATTAAAACTTTGTAGGTATGTTATTTTATTATCTAGTGTAAGGCTATATTGTATTTTAATATGAAGTTGAAAAAAGATTAACTGCTGAGTTTCTTGCCGATTCTTCTCGGTTGTAAATCATTCCGAACCGGTGGTAATTTTTTTAATTAATAATTTAACTGATAATTCAAAAGTGCTGTTAAAAAGTCTATTTGAATAAAAAAGTTTCAGATTCATCTGGTTGATACATCCTACCTATGTGCTTCTATCTGGTTGATACATCCTACCTATGTGCTTCTATCTGGTTGATACATCCTACCTATGTGCTTCTATCTGGTTGATACATCCTACCTATGTGCTTCTATCTGGTTGATACATCCTATACCTATGTGCTTCTATCTGGTTGATACATCCTACCTATGTGCTTCTATCTGGTTGATACATCCTACCTATGTGCTTCTATCTGGTTGATACATCCTACCTATGTGCTTCTATCTGGTTGATACATCCTACCTATGTGCTTCTATCTGGTTGATACATCCTACCTATGTGCTTCTATCTGGTTGATACATCCTACCTATGTGCTTCTATCTGGTTGATACATCCTACCTATGTGCTTCTATCTGGTTGATACATCCTACCTATGTGCTTCTATCTGGTTGATACATCCTACCTATGTGCTTCTATCTGGTTGATACATCCTACCTATGTGCTTCTATCTGGTTGATACATCCTACCAATGTGCTTCTATCTCAAGTTACAGGTGCTGTGTCTGTCTGAAGACAGTTCAGAACGCATCCAGCGTGCCTGCCTGCCTGATATATGTTTCTACTCTAGAACCTTAAGTAAACTTTCGTTGTGATATACTAGGATATGCTTGTTCATTATTTAGTCATATGATAAATAATACAAAAACTTTGATATTAACATTGATAGTATTATAATGGTGTGTCTCAAGAAAATATTAGGTACTAGAAGAATATTTCTGTACACTTAAGGAATTTAATGATTATTTCGAAAACGAATAGCTATTGACCTAAGTCTAAGCACATGTAGTGTTGACCTAAGTGATATAATTGTTTTTCTTTTTAATACACCTAATACTTGCAATGTAACTTACTTACATATCTTAGCTTAGACTAACCTAAATAATTTTGAGTATTAAGTACTATTTTTTTATGTACACCTAATAATTAGTTGTAATTCAATATAAGAAGTAATGGAGTTAATGTATTTAATATATTAAATATTCGCCAAAATCGTGTCGGAATGTGTGTGTACAGGATAAATATAATAATAGTATTGTTCATTTTGTGTACTGATGTGATTAGGTTATATTAATGTTTACAACTCAAAAGTAATGTAAGTGGGTAAATAGTAAATAGTAATAGTAGCGTATTTACTATTTGTTTTGTGTTTTTCCAATAAAAAAACTAATGCTCTATAGATTTGTCCTCGGCACCCACACTCAAAGACAGTGACAAAGAGCCTATTTTTACTTCTAGGTTTTTACTTTGTAAACGTCACTTTTCTTGCTGAAACTATTAATATTTTTATGAATTTTTTTTTTTTTTATGAAATATGAAATTCGACGCTAAAGTTAAAATATTTACTTCCCTAAACCTATCCCTAAGAGATGTCCTAGATCCTAATTTGTAAATAGCACGAATTGCTCGTTTTTGTAACACAAATATTGTATTTACATCAGCAGCGCTTCTGTATACCTACTGTAGTATATAGAAAAAGAAAAAGAGTAACTTGTTGTTGCGGAGCTTTTTAAATAGGCATACTTACTGATTTAATAACATTATGCTGTAATGGTGTTGCATGTGTAAACTAATAATAAAATTTACATATATTTCGTATACCTACCTTTTGAGGAGGAGCTCCTCCGAGGTACCCTGCGCATGTGTCACAGGTACCTACGCTTTTGCATTGTTTCGCAATCCCTACAGCTACGGCCCGCTATAACTTCATAGAAAACATTCTCTCTCCTCCAGCGCATACGTATACATATTCGTAGTCACAATGATGGCACCTCGTCGTCGGTTTTTTTTCGAGCCACGTCACGCAGATATGTAATGAAGCAGCCCTGTCCGAAGGCATCTGCGAGAGCCGAAAGGTAAGCGGTCCTCGCCGATTGGCCCTACATTCCGAAAACACTAGACAATCTCCCTGTCCCTAGGAGGAACCATCGGATTAGCAACTAATGCTGTTCTTCCTTCGCCTGGGGCGATTCGCCAAGAGCTCTCAGGTCAGCGCGCCATTACACAGAGACACGGACCTCAGCCTGGAACTTCCCAAGGCGGTGCTCCCATCGCTGTGATAGACAGTGAAATACCCCCGTATCACCCTAATGACCATTGTTTATTGCGGCATAAACTGCACTAAACGAATATACAAGCGACGGCATGCCGTGTTAGCCCCTGCCCTCCCAAGAATCGTCAGCGGCCAGGAAAGAGCTCCAGTAGCAGTCATCAACCTATGGACCAAGCGATGAAAGTGGACACGGAAGTTAACCCTACCTTATAATTTATTATAGTTAGATCGTAACTTGTATACTTACTCAAAAGTTTTTAATCAAATATAATTAAAAGTGTTGTCACCATTAATAAAGTATGGGATATGTCCATAAAATATGCACTAAAAGAGACAAAAAATGTTTAATACATGTTTTTAAATACATCCTTGTACCTACCTACTTTAAATTAATTAGGTATAACATTTATATCAGCCACACATCCTTGATGTGTCGATTGATAGATATCGCTTGCCATTTTAATTTAATTATGACGATGACGCATATCAAGGCATCTAGTTTTTTATTTAAACAAAATTTAAATTATAGATAAAAACAGCATAAATATTAAAAGTTACGCTACAATAGAGAACTTTATCGCGACTACTTATTTAACTATATATGATTTGTTGTTGTTTTTTTAAATTTCGGTATTATTGATGAGTATTTTAGATAAATCCATGTAAATGTGTCGGTACCTTAGCACGGATCATGTTCAAATATTCATCACCACTATGAAGCCATAATATTTGTATTAGCAAAAATGCCGTAAGCGAGAAGGCGGATTTTTTATCTACGCCTTTCTAATTTAATATTATAGTAAAAAAATTAATGTCACTCAGCAAAGGATAAATATTTTTGGTCCTTCGAGCTGAATTTTACGACCTTATATACTTTGGTTCTTTCAAATATTTTCTCGTCTTAGTATTAAAATAAATCATGTATGAACATTAATTACATGAAATGATGATAGTGACTACAATGTGAGCAACTAAAGGATATACCTAACGACGCTTAGAAAGACCAATATGGCATGTAATAGATCCATAAACATAAACAAATTGCTTTATTTAAGACTATACACAAATGACTAGAAACAACAACAAACAACAACACCATGCTGAATACTATTTATTTTTATGGCAGGATTCGAAATCAAAAGCCACTGTGGTAGTTTTAAAAAAAAAAATATCTTAGCTAGTATAAAACAACAGAGTTGCCGCGCACTAAACATATGAAAGTATGCAAGAGGCTATTCAACTTTTGAACTTCAGATTTGACAAATGACGAAACACGACGGCGTCAATTCTAAGATAGAAGAATATAAATAAAACCATATCTAATGGTGATTGGATTTTGATATTAAATCATTGCTTTAAGAAATTATTTAAATAAATAGTTAACTTAATGAAATACACATTTATATTTATCAATGCTATTTATATTGAGGAATTAAAAATCTAGACAATTAAATCGGTAGGTATATACCTACAATTGATAATACAGATAATACGAATTCGTGGATTGCTTAAAAACAATAGGTCGTACATCACACATTATATCCTGCATTTCTTCGATACATGACTGATTTAATGACATAAACCGGCAATTAGTAAATACAAGATGGCCGCCTGCGCCCGCGCAACCAATGTCAATACTTCAATAAATCATCCGCCATACTTATTTATTTCGACCACTTAATGTATTTAAAAAGCATTAATTTAAAGAATTAATTTTGTTTAAACTGAACTGGTTTTTTCTTCCATTTTATATCATTACGACCTTTATGGAGTGATCTAGAGCATTCGATCTTTTATAGTTTTGACCTATCGATGTCATTCCTTTGGTGTCTCGGAAATCATTTATAGGTACCACCATACTTTTTGTTCGCTGTAGTTTTGTGATTGTTCAAATGTTCTAGATGACCTTCTTGATATGATAAGATCGTATATCTTATTTTTCATATTGTATGGGTACTTAAGTCTTTGACCACAAATAGCAATTAACATATAAATCGAGCCACTGTTTGTCATTGGAGACTCGGTTTTTCTTTCTCGATCGAAAGTTTGGAATTTTTTTAGAGGAGCAGAATTCAGTTCTCATCTTAACCACAAGGAGGTCCTGAATCTGCACCTTGGTCGTAATAGATATTGACACTATCTCATTCTGTGCCTAAAACAAACTTTTATCTTTTTATTTTTATCTTCAAAATCCGTCGTTTTGAGAGGGGAAAATCTCATATAAACATTATTTCCCTGTAAGATAGGGGCAGAATGATTTTCTAAAATCATTTAAATACGTTATTTTTTACTTAAATTATATATTTTTGTTTCCAGAAAAACCGTACAACGTATAATTTCCTTTTTAAAATCGCTATGTACACGTCTTTTTAATTTCTATCTAATTACCCTTAATATATATATATATATTTTCATACAAACTTGCCTTTACCGTCTAATGGGATAAATATTGGAAAATCCTTTCTCAGAATAGAGAATCTATTCAAAGCTTCAAGCTTCTAACACCAGCGGGCGTAGATGAATCAGGTAGTCAGTCAAAATAGTATTTTTATGTATGGCCGATTGGCCTGTGTGGTATGAATATCGTTTACGGGTTTTTATTTCATTGTTAAGGATTGGAAAGTTTGCTCTCCTTTGATACTTTGAATACGAAGGTTCATCAAAATTCAAAAAAAATATGAGACGGAAAAATCTTGTTAGTTGTTAAAGAGAGAAGAAGATGTGTAGCTAGTGTATTTTTATGCAATCAAAGCCGAAAGATATCATTAGTGTTGAGCTGTTTTTACAGACATTAAACAATAACAACAGTGTGAATGTCTTGTCACTATTGTAACACAATAAATTAGCAGCGTTAATGGTGTAGAATAGAATAAAGGACGAATTTATTTTTAGAATATCCAACATTTTAAAAGCACTCAACTTAATGTCAAATTAATTAAAAATCAACAATCGAGCCCTGACTCTCTTTTTTCTATTTTATCTCGACTTTTTGAAAATAAAAAAACTAATTTATATAAATGCGACAACGGCGTCGCGGTCAAACGTCTCTTTTTGTCTGTCCGTCCAAAAACAGATAAACATTTACATAAATACAACATTACACTTGAGTTAATTGACACATTTCACGATTTATAAGATTCGTTACAAAAAGGTAAAGTCACGTGGAATTTTAGTGGCTTCTATATCGTTGCTTAGAAACTAGTTTTTTGACATTAAATCTTTGGTAGCTGTCAAAGTGTATTAGCTGGATAAGTCTTTTCAACTTTTATACCAAAGATTCATAGCTTAGATTCTAACTGATTTTAAAGTTATATTTTTGTATCAACCTTATCAAAATACCTACAACAAATAGATCGTTGTAACAATATCTGATGTAGAACACAGAGTAGAAAAACAATAAAGAACTTTATTAAATTAGATATAAATAATGAACCTTGTGCAAACGTTTCCTAAAACAATTCGTTTGTACAATGTTCCCATTTGTTCTTTCTTTCTTTTCTTTGATCAACCACACTCATACCAATAAAATCTTACGAGATACATATTGTGCTATAAAAATCATGTGTGGGCATAATCAGAATTAGAGCAATGAAAAAATTAAAAATGAAATCAATGAAGTGGCAACACCGACCAAGCGCCATTGTTGTTGGCGAGAAAAAAGAATCATGGCCGCAAAATTGTAATGCGTTTATCAAAATCTTTACACGTTCAAATTTACACCTTATATCTAATCTAAAGAGAATGATTCCTGCTGTTTGATAAGAATAGTTATTTTGGTGTGTCTACTTTGATCTCCATCGATCGTAAATTCATTCGATAATGTTTGTTGAATCGAATCATCTGTTTAAGAATGGCAACTAAAATGTTTGTTTTCTATCATTCGTTGGCCAAATGTTGTTCGATTTCGCTAGTTAGCGATGTTTTGACAGATCTAATTCGTGGTTGCGCGGCAATAATTCTGTCTTCGCCTCGTCGATCGCCGTGTGTGTGTGTTTGTGTGAGTCAGGTTGCACGTTGGTACGTACGTACGCCACGCACGCTGAACGTATCAATGCCTGCTTGGGAATTATTTCAATTTTGATGTGCTTGATGTTCTAATTGTGGGCTTTTGGATCTGGATTTTATCATATGTTTATAAACTGTCTGCACCTGCTTTTATTTAGAAAACCGTTAAATTATCTTTGTCTATATGTGAATTATCACATGGCGTTGCTGAATTGTTTACTGTTTTTTTGAATCGCTAGCCTTTTTAGGTCTCTTTTATTGGTTCTTTGCAGTTATTTTTATTTTTATTTTGTGTGATATAAATAATTATATTTATTTCATACAGTAAATATTGTATCGTATACGTATTTATAAATAATGAAAAAATTGTAAATTTATCAAAGTCAATGTAGACCAATGAAACGTAATGTAATGCACATTGCATCTTAAGGATCATATTTTATTATTTTTTGAACAGTGCTTTCAAACCAACCAGGTGTTAAGTGTTAGAACGTGGGTGTTATTTTCTACTACGTTGTGACATTTTTTCTACAGCACAAGTGTGTTTGTCAATTCTAGACCACTTAGAGATAGAAACAGCACATTCTCAACATTAATTTATGTCGATTTATTGTTGATCCGTGTAAAAACAAGTTTAGAAATTACGTCAATGCTGAATATGCTGATCTATCGATTTAATACTTATTTCGCTACAAACATAATGTGAACAAAACTAATGTTAAATTATTTGTCTTAATATTCTAAGAAAGACCTCTGCTTCAGTAAGTATCGAATCAATAATTTTAATTTTTGGGCTTCGATATTCTGCGCCCGTGGCCTGGAGCCCGAGGTGGCGTCGACTCACGGGACTAAATCAATATGATATGACAGTTACGGTCAATTTATGGCCCTCGGTTAATTACAAACGGGTGCGGACCTTGGAGGGGGAGGGGGAGACAATGTGGGGGCACGTCTAATGACTTGTAAAGATTTTGTTGTGTGAGTTACATTAAAGAGAATATTTTTCACTTACTGAGCCTCTTATAATCAAAAAAATACACAAAACCACGTGATCGTTGATTAGTAGCTCAGTTAGTACGATACAAGTTGGTCGCTAGAAATTGGGCAGGTTTGCAGTTCCAGCCGTGAGCGAGACCGTAATGGAGCCAAGAACTGTGATGATCAATGCTCACGCGTGTCATACGACATATTTCAACACTACACAACATGTTTGTTTAGACAAATATATGTGACAAATGGTGTGGATTCCATTTTGCGAGTTTGGATTTCATTATTTTCATTTCAACTATATTTGATCTGCGTAATTTTAATCCTTGCCCTTCATTGCTGTGAATGCAACCTTTAAATAAAAAATTCTCAATTTGATTCGCGATAAAGTAGCAATCAATATCAATCTGGCCTGTGCTGTCGACGGCGTCAGGCGTTGCCGATGTACACTTTATAGCTGTGGCTAGAGTACGAGCATATTAGAGCTGGTGTGTCAGCTGTCAATCAGTCCTCGTATCAATCATGTGAGAATCGGTATCAGGTGACGTCACGCGTGTGTGTGTGTGTGTGTGTGTGTGTGTGTGTGTGTGTGCGCGCGCGTGCTCAGCACGAGTACGTGCTCGCGGTATGGAGTTAGGAACGTTCAATAATTAAGGAATATTCAATTCGCATTAGATAATTGACGAAACTATAAGTATAAAATTATTGAAAGTGTCAGAAGTTAAAGGAATTTAAAGGAATCAATAAATGCAATAAGTTTTAGTTATGAAACTGAAATACAAAATGTTGTTTAAGTTTTGAAGATTTAATTTATATCCCTGACATTCCATTTAAATATGAATCTTGGTTTAATTCTACTGAATGTGGATTAACCATTTTGCGTCACCCCTAAAAAAATCTAACCTTATTGTTTCGCAGCAGTTAAAAATAATGTGTCTATTATCATCAGGTAGTGTGATTTTAAGAATAATATGGATATTCCCTAAATCCCAGAATTTCATTTTCTTTTAAATAGTTATGTTTTTTTTTATTTGAGATATCGGTTTCAAAACTATCATTTTTCTAAAAATAAACGAGGAAAAATCGATGTATTGTCGTTTGTTCGATTTACCAAAGCAGATTTTGGCAAAGAAATAATAATGTTTTCTCAAAAAGGTCAAAGATTTTACCTTTTGTTTCCCGATTAACACTATCATAACACAAATTCAAATATAGAAACTAATTTTATTACATTTATTGTTACGCAAAAGACAATTACACATTAATATTTACCAACAAAACAAATCTATCGCTTTATTTGGTAATACTTTAGGAAGAGAGATCAGGGTATTGGAAGCCAGGCTAAAAGACAGTGTGTGGAAGCGAGATAATAAGATATTATGCGAGACGTCTTTGCCTCGTCGCCAACGCCTTTAAGAATGCTAGAGATTAGTAAGTATGTTGTTAGGTTGATACTTCACTAATCATTAGAAATGACGCGCGAACTTTGAAAACGTTCGATAGAAGACAAGTGGACAATAAAACGTCTGTTAAGTTAGCATTACTATTTTAAAAAAACGTTATTACAATCATTGTGAAATTTGTCGCAAATTTGTCGTGGAAACAAAAAAAATGTCTCGCTTTTAATTTTTTTTTATACGCCCTGGTAATGCCAACTTAACAGTTAGCATTACCACCCCTGTAACTCCGTAAATATTGTTCATAATTGAAATCTAATGAATGGAGAAATTGTCGTAAATTAGTCGTGTAGAATATAAATTGATTTTAATTTTTTTTTCATTTTTTAAAGTCTATTAATGCGATGGCGACCGTAAAGTTAGCATTGCCACCCATGTATCTCCGTTAATATTCTTCGGAATTAGAATCTGAGTAATAGAGAAATTGTCGTGAATTAGTCATGGAAAGAAAAAGATTGTCGCGCTTTTAATTTTTTTTATACGCCCTGGTAAAGCCAACATAACAGTTAAGTTAGCATTACCACCTCTATAACTCCATAAATGTTGTCCGAAATTGAAATGTAATTAATGGAGAAATTGTCGTGAATTAGTCGTTAATTAGTCGTGTAGAATAAAAATCAATTTTCATTTTGTTTCATTTTTTTAAATCGATTAATGCGATGGCGACCGTAAAGTTAGCATTGCCACCCATGTATCTCCGTTAATATTCTTCGGAATTAGAATCTGCGTAATGGAGAAATTGTCGTGAATTAGTCGTGGAAAGACAAAAACATGGGTGGCAATGCTAACTTTATAGTCGCCATCGCGTTAATAGACTTTAAAAAATGAAAAAAAAAAAAAAAATCAATTTATATTCTACACGACTAAATCACGACAATTTCTCCATTAATTACATTTCAATATCGGACAACATTTATGGAGTTACAGGGGTGGTAATGCTATCTTAACTGTTAAGTTGGCATTACCAGAGCGTATAAAAAAAATTAAAAGCGCGACAATTTTTTTGTTTCCACGACAAATTTGCGATAAATTTGCAACAAATTTCGCAATGATTGCAATAATGATTTTTATAAATGGTAATGCTAACTTAACATTGGTGACAATCAATTATTGTTAAAATTAATTTAACAATAAAATCCAGGCTTTTGAACTTTTATGAAGGTACTGTCACAGTGTCACGGTACTTAAGATACGAAATAAAAATACTATTGACAATAAATAACGGGTCTCTCGATTGAGGAAATCCTGGGAATGTCAATGTTAATATCAAAATTTTGGTTGCAATTACAATAAACCCACACTATTGCCTCTTACATAGGTACTTATATGAAAATTCGGTGCATAAATATACAGGTAGTTTTTGGTGGCACTAACATTATCATTGAGTTGTCATGTTAAAATATTGTCATATCATTACTGTCATGCATTTAATTATATTGAGTTTTACCGGAAATCCGTGATTTTTTTTGAAACTTTCGTTTTTGTTAAAAACTATCTACAGTGCTATTTGTCCGACTACTGCCGCTACGTCCCCGGACTCCTTTCTTCTTTCTTGGATCTTGTCTCTGATATTCCAGTCTTTCTCATTTACCATTTTTCACACAGTTAGTTACTTATCTTCCAACTCCATCGCACACAATTCACATTATTCATATGTAAATGTTTATTAATTTTACCTTACCTTTTGTATTGTTTTACCTTACTCAAATATACTAAACTGTATTATCTGCTATTTTAGTTTTCTTGTGTTAGGAATTTTATGAATAAAACTTTTTAATAAATTTGAATTGCAGTAAAGTAATTTTCATTTACTGATGTAAGAATTAAAAAAAAAATCTTTTTTTCTAAAGTTTAACATACGACCTCGGTATATATGTAATATACATTGTAAAGAACTATTATTATAGTCCATACTTACATTGTACCTATGTTTCATCTAAAATATGCGTTGTAATTATATCCAATCAACCGCACTGTCTTTCCGTCTGTCCGTCTGTCAGTCACCCGTCACCCGTCACATCACCTGACACCGGCTCGATCAGCGTCGCCCTATCGACCGATCGCCTCGATCTAATTATCTGATGATGAAGGCATCGGTCAACAACAGATATTTAGGATTCCCGTTTCTTCGTGTAGTGATGATTGGACCGATTGTAATTATTTTAATACCGATTGTAATATTGTATTGTTTTAATTTGGGTGGTCTTGTGATGTTTCTTGGTGTATAGTTGAATATGAATTGTAATTTGTTGGCATTTGAGAGTTATACGATTAAAAAAGGGTATAATTTGAAATATCGTGATACAATGTTCAATATGCTCAAGGCTTTTTAGGGTTCCCTATTACTAAGGCTTTGCTGTCCGTCCATCCGTCTGTCACCAGGCTGTATCTCATGAACCGTTATAGTTAGACAGTTGAAATTTTCACAGAAGATGTATTTCTGTTGCCGCTATAACAACGAATACTAAAAAACAGAAATAAAAAAAATATATAAGGGTCCGACTCGCACTTGGCCGATATTTTTACTTTATTGTTAAATCAAAAAGAGGTAAAATTTGTTTGTACGTTGAGAGAGGGTGATCTCTGGAGCTAATGAATCCATTTAAAAAAAGCATTTGTAAAAACTACAGTTCAAAACACAGGTATCCCTGAGTAATACAGGCTTTATCTGCAGCTAAAATTAATTACGTACACCGCTAAAACAAATATCGTTACATATGTTTATATCTATCTACTGACGCGGACGTAGCAGGCCGGTAATACTTCTATTTATGTATAACATCAATGTTTTAATCGCCTGCAGGGTTTACCCCCTGTGGTAGGATGTAGGATGTAGGATATATATCCACATCATAATGTCCCCCACATAACTCAGCGTCTTTAAGCTAGCCGCTCTGCTCTTCTATTACACCACTTATTACTTACATCTGGTGATATCCGAAGTAAATATCCATTTTAGTGCAGATACACTGCTATCAGAAGCAGTGTCGCAGCGATGAGCTCACACCCTGTCACTCAATACTAAATAGGTTGCTAAAAAGTCCTTGAGAGGTGTGGGTAGCTGTGTATCCAGCCACTGTTTACAGCCTTTATACTTGAGTCCTGCGTGACGGTAGAGATGCCGCAAAACTGCTTCTGTATTTTGCGGCTTAGTTTGCTTTATTATGTCCCATAAGTCGTTATTAACCAGCTTGTCAGAAATAAGTAGCGAAATAAAAGACCAAAGACAGAATTGTTTTGAAAAATTGAAACTTGACGAACTAAAGTAAGTGAGAATTGTACAATGTACAGGGGTGAGTAAATTATAATTTCAATTGTATGTGTACAACCTTTTACACATTCTTTAATTGCCGCCTGTTATGTATTTACATTGTTACAACTCTTTTGAACTAATATTTTCGTAGTTATAAAACATTATAATTAAATTAGAGCGGGTTTTACCACGATAGGTTTTATTTGGTTTATTTATAGTTATAAATACATTATAACAAATTAATTTTCTTTTAACTTTGTGGTGCAGTGGTTGTGGCCTGTGGTGTTATGCAAGTAACGTTGCAATTACATGATGTCAGTCTCAAAGAAAACTGTATTTATTGAATACTTGTTTACATTACAATGGACGGGACGGCGGCGATCCGACATCTATTTAAGACTTGTTTAAAATTATTTTCTGTTTTATAACGAAAATTCTCAACCAGTAATTATTAAATTTATGCTTTAATGTATATACATATGTATATCATCGCGTTATATGTTCTGGACACACGTCTACATCACGATGTGTAGCCTCCCCCCCCCCTCCCCCCGCCCTACGTTTCAACAACTCGTATATTCCCATTGCCAATTGCTGGCGAACTGTAAGAATTAGGTCACAATTTAGCATTATTGATTCTTCAAAAGACTTTTTTATACCATTAAGTTAACGGTCCGCTTGATGGTAAGCGGTCACCGCAGCCTATGGATGCTTGCAACACCTGGGGCACAACTCGCGCGTTTCCGACTATTCATAAATCTAATATCTTCTTTCTTGAAGAACCTCATATTGTAGTCGTTAGAGAAAACCTTGGCTGGGAGCTTATTCGACAACCTAAGCGTTCGCGGGAGGAAGTTTGTCTAAGATACTCGTGTTACGAGTTATATTAGGGCTTAGGCATACATCGTTTGTAGAGTTTGTGTAGATTGTAAAGCTTTCAGCAAGTCGCTTTCCGGAAGCTCGATCGACGATTGAGCGATTATAGCACAACGTCCATAAATCAGCAAAGCACTTTTTATAATACAAAGCTAATTTCAAAACAATATTGATTATTCCAAAGCGGGTATTGTTTATCTATGTATCTACCGAATTTACCTGAAATATAATAAAAGGGTGTCTTAATAACACAAACCGACGGACGAACAGAGATTTTAATTACGAATCCTTAAAAGTAGTACAGCTACAATCATGTACGTTGGTATGCACAAGCAAATAAAGGTAAAATTCGTAATATGAAATTATATGAAAATCATAGTGAACCGATATGATGACGACATATGTTTGACTAAAGTGTCGTAACGTGTAAATAGAATATATGTTTAACAGTGTGTGGACAAGTGTAATTACATTGTTCACCTTTCGAGATATGCAAATACTAAGCGTGTAGTCGCTAGTCGCTGGTCACGGATGAGCTTTTACTTTTTACTTTGCTATAACTTTGTATTTTGTGAACCGAAGCCCAGGGAAGGGTAATAAGTAAAATACCTATAAAATAAATGTGGTGAAAATATCAATATTTTTTCAAACCCCCTACAGGGAATCCGAAGGCCTGGTATCCGAATTCTGCCATGCCACTAGTCTGCTACTATACAGAACCTCATCTAGTAAAAATTATATTAAGGAGTGGATAACAGTAGTACTGTCAACATACATCGAGGGCATACAGTAACATACAAAAAGAAAGTGAATTATCTATTTTTGTCTTTCTTCGAAATTAAAATATGATAAAAATTTCGATATTTCGATAGTTGTTCAGTCAACGTATAAATATCTCAAAGACAGAGTTAGTAAATACAAGTCTTTTCTCTGTTTTTTGTCGTTAGTTTAAATGGAATATAAATTATTATATTCGATAAGACTATAATATTTTTTATGTTTCTATAAATGTTTGTTGCTTCTTTTTTCATTCTTGTTGTTTGTTATTCAGTAGCGCTTGTTGTGGTTGTCGTTGCTCTGCGGGCGGATACTTAGCATAAAGATGAATTAATTTGATATAGAGGCTTGGCTTTAATATAAGATGATTCACATTAATGCTAAATAAATAAAAATAAGCAGTTATAGGTATTAATGAGTTTCTTGCCTTTTCCGGCGAAGTAGGTAGCGCAGAGTTACAACCGCACCAAGATTTATGCTGACCTTTGAAAACTATTTTAAAATCAAATTAGATATCAATTTAAATTGTAAATTTTATGACTACCCGTCATTAGCTTATTGTGTTTCTATTTAGCGGATATTTATTTGTCGTGTCAAAGCCATAATTCGGACACAGTCACTCGAGCGGTATCCAATGACAGCTCCGATAATAGTTCGAAATGTGCTGTTTTCTGAAGCAGAGTTCGTGATAAGTGCTTATAGCAATAATGGTTATGAATATTTATATGTCGCCTTCTTATTACCTTTTTTGATGGTGATTTGAAAGTGACATTAGTATACCTTATAGGGCAACCAGACAATTTATAGTCTTAACCTTCCTTATTATGTTATTTTATTCAGTAGTTTTATTTAATTCCTTATGATTAATTTGTGCCTACGCAAGCAGGAAACATAGTGATAGTTAAGAAATCTTATACTTAGACAAGGCTTCAAAAAATTCGTCTCTAACACGAAATCTGAGTCACAGACAAAAATTTTACGAGTTCTTTGCCATTTGAGAAACTAACGAAAAGGAACTAACTATATATTAAGTTTACACTGCTTCATTCATAAACTATTTGCGTCTCAATATAGTAGTAAGTTAGTAAAAAGTTAGTCATAATATTGTAGAAACATAGAAAGTAAACTGCAATTTGACCTTTAATGAAAGGATTAAGTCTATTTTACTTCAGGTTACCGAGGGACACAGTAATTTAATATTACCCTTTTTTCAAAACCAACGACATACATACTATACAAAACTGTTATACTTTTGGCCATTTTATACATAAAAAGTCACATAATTAAATTCCTTACAAAAATATTTTCACATTTACATATGAAAAGGTGTTCATTTGGACCACCACACAAGATAAATAGTTATGTCTAAAATATTAACCACGGCAAAGCGAATCCAGAAAACAAAGGCTGTCAATCCGTCTGTCAGTCTGGCACAACGTCAAAACACGTAAATTCGATAATTCGATGGAAGCGAATTGTGAAAGTGTCGAAAGTGCAACGCGCCAAAAACTATTTTTGATGGACGGCTACGTAGGTACATTCCACATATGAGGAGGTTCATGTACGCAGCTGCTATTGATTTAAACCATCCTTAGTACTTTTATAGTTATATTAAAATATGTATTTCGATACGGAAAAATATCTGATATAGTTTATCATCACGTATAGTGGGCAAGCCACAGTTATATAATTTAACAGGGTTTATTCTATCCCACTTCTATGTGTTCTAAATAAAGGTAGCTTCATTTTATTTCCAAACATCATTTGTAATTTTGTAACTGTCCCAACCATTGCTGTAAATTAGGTTGTACATAGACTTCATTCAGACTTCATTTACACATAGGTTTCTCTCATACGTGCCTACTGCTCTCACTCAGTCTGGAGCGTGCCTACTGCTCTCACTCAGTCTGGAGCGTGCCTACTGCTCTCATTCAGTCTGGAGCGTGCCTACTGCTTTCACGCAGTCAGGTGTGTGCCTACTGCTCTCACTCAGTCTGGAGCGTGCCTACTGCTCTCACTCAGTCTGGAGCGTGCCTACTGCTCTCATTCAGTCTGGAGCGTGCCTACTACTCTTACTCAGTCTGGAGCGTGCCTACTGCTCTCACTCAGTCTGGAGCGTGCCTATTGCTCTTATTCAGTCTAGAGCGTGCCTACTGCTCTCATGCGCCTTTCACTCGCTCTAATGACTTAGGCACATCAAATTTACATAAAACATAAATAGTTAAAACAGTTTCAATGACTCCGTTGAAAATCGTTCCACATTTAAGTTCTGTCAATATTTGAGATCATATTAGAGCCATTTAGAGCGGACGGACACAGTAACAAAACTGTCAGGACAGCAGTAAAATAAAAGACGGGACGGAATAATATAGTTTGAAAAACTATTGTATTGTATTGTTATATATAAAGATTTTAAGTTAAATTATTTTTAGGTAGATTTTGTTTATTTTAAGTAAGCGTAATATTTGTTAATTTCTATTTTAGTAGACTTTTAAAGACTGCTATTTAAATTTTTGAGATTAATTATTACGTTTATAGGCTTTTGGTAAAAGCTGGCGTATTATTCTTGTACCGCTGTCCTCACTCGTGGGTTACCTCACTCGTGGGTTACCTCACTCGTGGGTTACCTCACTCGTGGGTTACCTCACTCGTGGGTTACCTCACTCGTGGGTTACCTTGGCCAGCAATAACCCTTCTATGTTTATTATATAAAGAGCGAGGCTCACTGTACTGCACAAGTAAGTCTAAAGATTCCTAAGAGTCCTACAATAATCTTTTCCGTGTAGATCTGGGCACAGAAAAATAATTACAGCCTATTAATTATAGCCTATGACTTTTGCTTGTTTACTTTTACTCTTTATTATTTGGTTAGGAATGAGCCCATGTTTTCCTTTTCTTAAAAAATAAAGACAACTTACTTTGTCTAGGCATATGACAGCGGAAAATATAAATTATAGAAGTGATACATCAGTCATACATGCTATGAGTATGCCATACAGTCCATAACCCAAACAATGAGCTCGGGCGATATTAAAAGTATAAAAGATTTTTTTTTTTAATAAGCCTTTTATTCCAATCTCGTGTTGGTTTACAGTAAATACATTAGTAAGATGTTAGTATTTACATTAAGCTTAATATTTAATTCTTAGTAGGATAATATATTTAACTAATTTAAAATTTTGAAGGTCTCTTCCTTCTTCCTCCACTTTTCCCTGTTTTTAGCCAAGGTCATCCAGTTTTGTCCTGCACATGCTACAATACTAGTTAAGTTTAGTTGGTCTGCCAACCTGCCTCTTACCTAATAGTACTCTCCATTTTGTTGCGAAAAAATTATACAAACCAAAATATTGATATTTATTAATTGTCTTTTAATAATTACATTTAAAATCCCGTAGATAATCGTTTATCGAACACTATGTGTGGTCATTTTCCTGGATGTAAGATCCTTGCCCTACTTGACAGACTTATTACTGCGATACAATATAATCGACGTAGCTTTACACCTGGACAGCTTCTTACCTTATACCCAGCACATGTACGATAATGTGTGGAGTTTCCACCTATGGTATGGATCAGCCGGCTACCAGCTAGATGCTTTGGATGTCATGGACCGACGTGCCGGGAGACTGATTGGCGACGATGAGCTCCAGAGCCTTGAGCATCGCCGCACGATGGGTACTAATGGGAAAACAAGATCTTGTTACAAGTTTGTCTATGATATTTTACACACAGCTAGTAAGTAAGTAAGCAAATGATTCCCACGCATAGAGGTTCAAACTAAAATTCTATGATTTTCTGTTTTGTTACAAAAATATTTTATTTAACTTCAAATTAAAGATATACGCGTGTGTAAAAATGTAAATTAAAATTATTACAATTAATTAATTGGTTAAGGGAGATTTGAGCACCACACAGGCCCTGTGCGGGTAAGTGAACTTCACATACCTACTTACAACTGAATTTCTTCCCAGACATTCAGAATGAACGAATAGGTACTTAAGATTGTAAGTAGGTATAATCGGTTTATGTAGAAAATGATGAATTAGAACTTCTTCCTAATATTTACTGGTCCATTACCCTCATGATTTTGTTCACACCCATAAAAATCAATTTTCAACTCGGCATATGAAAAATTCAAATTTACATTTATGTCGTTGTGGGAGTCGCGGTAGTTCGTTCATTCATAACATTTACATATTTAATAAGCCTGTGTGAAAAATAATCGGAAACTAAAAAAAGCAATGAATTATTAATGGATCATTAGTAAAATGTATAAATTCCAATTAATTAATTAACTTATACAGGAAATATGTTAAGACACACCAATTAAATTTTACTTATAATAGGTATTTTTGTACTTGATAAATATATAAATAATTATTTTGTTATAAACACACACACACACACACGCACACACACACACACACACACACACTTAGATACAGTTTAGTTTGTTTAGACTTATTTATATATGTAAGTATAGCATATACCTCTATTTTGTTTTATAGGGACACATGCATTAATACCACCAATTCAATGTAATGCCGTAATTAGGATTAATACCACAGCTGTCCCATCCCGTATCTGCACACTTGGCAAAAAACAGCCGTGTTGACGTTGTTTGGAATACCTGCCGACCTGACAGCTTAAAGGCTGCAATGAGAGAAATGAAAGTGGATTACGTTTAAACACTGTTAATTAGAAGAGTTAAGGTTATAAGGATAGATTAAAACATGTTAGAACTTGTTAGAACTTGACAAACTCTGTGAAAAACTGAAAGAACTAATTGATTGTTAACATCACCAATCACACCACGAAATTCCCGTTAAGTAGATACAGCGAATACAGCGGATAAACAATTAAATTTGATAATATATGATAAATTAATATTATACGAGTACATATTTAAACACTGTTTTGGGATTATAATAATAATTTCAGTATCACTCGCTCATGTTTTAGTTCCACTTCCGAATTGCGACAAGAACACAGGAGGGTGCCCCAAAAGCGCCAGTGACTCAGCGCATTCCGCCCGCGTCTGTAGCTACTTCAATGTCAGGGGCTGCACATGAGGGGTGACATTTTCTGTTTTATTAACTGGAATTAAGGTAGTACAGCTTATCTTGTAAGTAATTTTAAATACGATAAATTATGATTTATAGAAAGATAAAATGAAATTTGTTTCTTTTCATTTTAACCTTTAGGTTTGCATTACGTTTGGTGCGGCTTTTGTTTCGGTTCAAGATTGCATTTTTATGACACTCAAACAAGAGTTCATATCCTGTAAATGTTTTTGCAATCATTACATATTTTTTTAAATAATAATACAATATTCAGTTATTTATGTATAGATTTTCTTTCTTTTGTATACGAGCCACGTAAGTTTTCAGCTGTGAAGTAAGCTACGAGGTGCGTGTCATAAAAGGGTCTGAAGTTGTTGCGGGTTAAATTAACTAAATGTAATAAGTAGCAAAATCCATAAAAACAGAAATTAAGTACTAAAACAGCGGTCGCCAATCAAGTGCGACTTCTTCAGAACGCATTGTTCAAAAATAAAAAAAAAAAGAATATAACATGACCTTTAAATAAACTTACATGAAATATATCATTGGGATAAATCGTTCTTGCTGTGTACAGTATCAGAGAGCGACCGCAATGTTTTTTATATTTGACTGTTTGAGCGCTCGGCGGTCAAATATGAAATTTGAAAATGGAATGAACTTTTTTAAACCCGATCATTGACAACTAAAGAGATCATGCTCATCAAGTTTTTTTAACATTTCAGACTTGCACAAAAGACTTACAAAAATAAAATAAAAAAAAAACCATTAAATTAATTTAAAAAAGTAAAAAAAAAAATCGACTTTTGAACGCGGCGAATAGGCGGCAAAATTGCCTGAACTATTTTTATTATTGTTAATAAAATAAGTTTTTTTAAACGCATGTTTGAGAAAAGCACAATACAAGCCTTGGTCACAACTGAGCATAACCAGGCTCTGTGATCACGATCGCCCGGTTATGCTGCGTTTGCGGGCCGCGGCAGTAATGTACTATTCCATTTCTTTTTGATTTTTTTTCTTGTTTATATTATTATTATATTATTATCAATATATTATTATTATTATTATGTTATTAAACTGTTTTTAAACGCTGCGGTACTTAATATCTTGTGATATGGACCAGTTACTGCAGGGACCTCTCAGACCGCTCGTCACCAGTTCAATCTAAGTATCAAAAAAATCTAAGTATATTTTATAACTTAATGTATTGTATCTGGAATCTATCTGTAAGTTGCTTATAGCGTTTCTGCTAAAAAGGGCTTCTTTTAGCAAAAAGGCTGTGTACAACTAATCCTTCTAAAAATAGCTTATAACTAGTTCTAAATAATTGATTTGTAACATTTTTGAAATATATTTTGTACAAAGAGAAAATAAAAAATGTCTTTTATGCGGCGCTTGTTGGGTATTACTGCGCCTTAAAAAAGTCGGGCTTGGTTCGTAATTGGATAGGAGACCGCTCAGCGGCACACTTTTTGTTTTTGTTTGTGTTTTTAAATTACGTAAATGGTGGTGAGTACGGAACCCTCGGTGTGCAAGTCCTTTTCGCACTTGGCCGGTTTTATTTAATAATTTCTTGAATTAACCTTAGAGTCCCGGAAGTGTTGTTAAGTTATTTTGCTAAACGCAGTAATTCCGTTCTAATATTAAATTAAATTTTAGACCATACATAAATTAGTGGTAGGCAATGTTTTGACCACTTTGAACACACAAGTGCTGCCTCTCAACCGGTTCTTAACTTCTTAATTGCTGGATTTTGACGTAGTTTAATTTTGGATTAAATATTTGCCTAATTACCAAATCAGTTTTTTAAAGAAGATAAATTACAGTCAATAAACATTTTATTGTCAGAATTCAAACTTGAAATGGCTTTCTGTTTACTTAATAGTAGGTTTCTTAAGTCGACCTGCTCATGTTTTTCTATAACATTACACAAAACATGTTTTGTTTTTGCACATGCTGTCTCTTGCTTTAGTATTGTTGTTTTATATTTTTATAAAAAATTACCGTCAAAATTACTTCAAACGTATATTAGACGTATTTTCAGTTTTAGAAGTTGAAGATTTAGTAGATTCGGTATCAACAAAAAGACACAGAGTCAAGTCAGACCGTATTTACTGTCTCGAAACTTTGATATATATTCAGATATTATTTTTGTATTTTTTAATTGTCCAGGCTTCATCAGAAGCTCTGGAAGGCTGTTGGCAATTTAATCCATATAGCCTAGCATAACACGTTATAACGCCAAAGGGTAAATGTATAGATGTTTATCGTCGAGCGCGGAAAGCAAAGCATTGTTTCCATCAACAAAAACTAAACGGCGGTGGACGGTGGCGAGGCACAAAAAAATAATTTCGTTCGTATATATGATCTGTGGTAATCAAATGTCTTCTCCTTGTTGATACCAAATCTACTAAATATACTATTTCTAAAACTGCAAATATGTCTTCTACATTTGAAGTCAGTTTGAGCGCGTTCGTTTTGGGATAAAAAGTTCCCACGTTTGATACTTTCCACATTTTTGATAACGCCAATCATCGCCATCGACACCTATCGTTCGTGTAGCTTTAAAACGTTACTAATAAAATTTTTGGTTGTAAAACAAACGGTTGACGTACACACACTACGATAAAAACACACATACTATAAACAATGAATATGTATAGGCAATTTGACAGATTAACATCAAAACCCTACTTACATAGGTTAGACCCATTTTCACATCATTTCTAGGTGGCAAAAATGACAAAAATAACAAAAATATCGTAAACGAACGCATGACAGTTTCTTACAGATGATACTAAAACTTTGATATTATTACACCGATGCAAACCAACGGATGACAGATGACAAAGAAAACGAAACCAATGTTTCTGCATCCCAAAACGAACGCGCCCTTTGACAGTAAATGTTTTTAAAAACATCAAACCACGATACCAAAGTAGGAGACTTCATCCTAAGCAGGAGACAACACTTGCATTAAACAAAACATGTTTTGTGTAGTTGTTTATGTGTAATGTTTCGGAAAAACACGAGCAGGAGACCCGGCCTTACATCAACATCGGCACAAAATCTACAGTAATATTATAAAGAGGAAGGATTTGTATTTTTGTATGTTTGTAACGAATAAACTCAAAAACTACTTGACCGGTTTCAATAACTCTTTCACCATTAAAATCCCCTGATAAACTCCATTAATATCCCTGAATAACAAAGGCTATATTTATTACTAGGAAAAATTAGGAATCCCTACTGAAACTTCAATAATGTAACCCAAGGTGTAAAAAAATTTGCTATAAAATTTTTTTCATCGCATGCGCCGCGGAAACTATTGATGTTAAAAAAAAAAAGTTCTACAATATTAAAGGATCTTTAAAAAAATTCGCAATTCCATATGTCCAACTAAGGTAGAAATGTCACTGTAACAACTTTTTTACACTTAAAAAGTTGACAGAAATGCTAATGCAAAATCAGACCATGTTATACATACCTTTGTATTAATCCTTATCAAAATAAATCATTTCGTATTTAAGTCGGTGTCAATACCTGTAGATTGCTTTTTGAATTATTCAAATCGGATATTCCATTCCATTTAAAAATGACAATCTAAACAAAATACTATAATAGAAAACCGCGCCGCGCCGTGATCGGCTCATACGCCGGGTATAAGCTCTCTCTCCCTCCCTCCCTACGCAGCGGACGCAACCAGTATTAAATATTTTGAATTTATCGAGGAAAAAAACTTTGAGAATATAAATAGGTATGGATAAAAATATTAATTGTAATTAAAAAAAATTATAAAGATGCATATATTCTATGTTTATAACCAACATTTTTAAAAAATCCACCTGTGCGAAGCTAGGACGGGCCGCTAGTAATTCATAAAGAAATATCAAATGACTAAAAACTTAGTTTCAGAAACACTAAAATACCTCGTATTATAGGAAATTGAATACCTACTTTACAACTTTAAATATAACTCTTTGCATAAGACTTTGCCTCCCTGCGCGTGCTACACCTAAAGTTGTGTTTAGAGGAATTGGTCAAAGTGATGCTTGCACAGAAGCAAACCCGCAAGTGTGCTGAAAATGCTGAAATATCACGGAAAACCTCCTTAGAACCTAAATGGTCACGCACAGTCTGAAACCAGGTGGTTCCTCCCACGAACCCTTAAGTTGTAGAATGAGCTCCCTGCACCGACTGTTGATATTTTATTACTTTAATGCAGACCAATATTTTTTAGAGTACCACCTACTTTGTTACTTTTTATCTCTTTGGTAAACATTTGTGTAACAATATAGTGTTTTTTTGAGTTTAAAAACTGTTATTTACGTCTTTTGAAAAAATATCATAGACGCATTTGAAACGCTAACGTTGACAAATTTGAAAAGGTAACGTTGGTATATTTGCATTTACTTTGAAGAAACTCCTCGCTAAAAGTAACTCCATACAAGTCGATAATTCCTGAAGGAAAATAAATCATCTTTCAAAAAATCACAGCGCCATTGCAAAAGTCCAGAGTCACCTTTCGTCAATAGGTGTCTGAGTAGAGACAGAATGGATCAGGGACGGGTAATACATCACGCAGCCGCTCGGAGCCATTTTCCGCCGTCCCGAGCCTTTATCCGGCAAACAACATCATTTGTTATACCTACACATTCAATGTTATTTTTTTCTCGGTGATGAAAGCGCCTGTTAATAAAATTGCACTTCATCCCTTTTTGTCGATCATCGTCACTTAGCCGCGCCGCTCGCCTAGGGTGACTGTCATTTGAGCGGTTCAAGAGACAAGTGCCAATCAATCCTTATTTGTTCTAATACAAAGTTCAAACTTTGGGTTTAAAATATGTTAACTTTTACAAACCATGAAATGATGAAAAATCTATGCTCTACAATTTACTGTAGTTAATTAGTAAAGTATAACTTATTTTATAAAAACCGTAAATTCTTATGATCACATATTAAATAAAACAATATTTTCGTCTATAGAAGTCAAGGGTTAATTTAAAAATAAACTAAAAAAGTACCAGGAGTACGTGTATCCTTAAGATTCCATACCATTATGGCATTATTTTGTGATTATATTAAAGTACGTAGATACCATATAATAATAAGTTGGTCATGTAATGTCTCCATGAAAACTGTATCTGATTATGACATTAAATACAATTTTTTTTTAATGAATTTGATGAATGAAATTTCTAAGAACTGGCTTTGAAATGCATTGTGAGGCTATAATACAACCATTTTGAATTTAGGTACGGCACGGCACAGTGCTAAGTATGTAGGTAGAGTTGAGTAGCTAGTTTGCAGCAGTAGTCAATTGAACACTAGTCAGCAGATACATCACCATAACTGACAGACTCATATTAAATAAATTTTATGATGAGCGTATTTTTGCACTGGATCCTAGCTTAAATTACAGCCGTAGCCATGAATATTTTAGAAATAAATATACTTTAAAAAAAATTATATATACGGATTACATTGTTTACCGAGTGGTGAAAATGACCGATGACTAACGTGGTTGTAGTTTGAGGCCTGGAGCGGAGCTATGGGCTTTAAAAAAATACAGGAGGTAGGATCGCATTTTAACTCGAGTGATACATAGTGCTTTATAGGAGTCTCTCTCTTAATATCCCTAAGGAAAATAATAGATAATAAATTGAAATGTATAAGATGTTTAATTAAAATTTATATTAAAATTGTTCTAGTTGTTGAAAGAAATTTTACGACGCTCATCAAACTTTATTCTAAATGATAAACTAAAATGCAAGTGACTAGTAATATTTTCGGAACACTTCGGTTATTAGAAAATACAGTTCACATATATTATCACAGATGGTGCTGTTTAAAATTAGAACGCGGTATATAGAAGTATACATATTAGAAGTATTTTTATGCAGAAGGTTCTTTCCGAGCAGGTGGAGAGTAAACATCTTAACATCCTCACTCATATTATAAATATTAATTAAAAAAATATTTTAAATATTAATTTGAAAATATTTTAAACATTAATAACGTAATGAGATGTCATTGAATTTAATTTTGACTCTCACTCATGTTTCGAATTCATTAGGAACTTATATGTTTAAAAATCCGGTTTCGTTATGTATATAATATCCCGAGAGCAGTTGGTCGCGTGGTGACCCGCGCATTCAACAGGGCGGGCGGCGCTGCGCGGCGTGCAAGTCACGGCGGGTGACGCGCTGCCGCCCGCGCTCGGTGACCGGCGACACTTCTTGACGTTGAGTCGCCGCATTTACTAGTTTTGATTGTATGTAATCAGTGACGGATTAACGCGTAAGTAATATGAGCACGTGCTCAGGCCCCTGCTCTGCTTTTTTTGAGACTCGAGTGAAGTTCGTGAGTATCTTTGTCAAACTGTACTTTTCAAAACTGATATTAGAAACTGAGCAATACATTTGCACCTGACATTATAAACTGTACCAAACACTATAAAAACTATATACCTTCGCTAAAAAGTACTTGCGCGTTTAGCTTGAGCCTATTGACTCGACTGGGTCTATATAATAGTCTTGGCCCTATTGATGACTTGATTGAGTCTTGAGCTCACGAGCGGCTTCCAACTATTACGTCTGAGGAGAGACTTTGGCTCTCTGTGTGTGCAATTGCTTCCTATCCTCACATCTTGAGCCCGAACGTTGTAGAGGTGCTTTCTCCCGAGGACGGTCAGGTTGTCAGGTTGTCAGGTTGTCGAATTATCTCCCTGCCGAGGTTTTTTTCGGGGACTACAGTATAGGGTTCTTCAAAAAGGAAGTGATTAGATTTTTTAAAATGACGGCTACTTAGTGTCTCAAGTGTTCATACGCTACAGTAACTAATTTACATCACCACCAGATGCTTGTTTGCAACTTGGTCAAAATCGGAAATAAAACTAGTAAATCCTAATAGACACACTGATCAAAATCAGTATTGGAATGAATTTTCCGACAAAGATATTTGCTAGTGGATTGATCATGGTCCAGAAAATTGTCAGAACCATTTAGGTCCATTTTATGAACCGCGCCGTACATATGGCGGTGCTAAAAGTGTTAGGTTTTGTACACCACATCTTTCCTTGAAACCTACCCAATAAACATTTAAGCTGAAAAAAAACTTTAAACCAGTGCATTAAAGGCTATGAGCTTTTAAAATGATGGATAAGGTAGTAAAGAAAGCTTTGAGGCTGTACTTAGGCGAAAGTTATGTAGGTTTATACAGTGCAGCTAGTTTATAGCTGTATATGAATAAAATTAAAACATTTGGCTTTCAAATAGGTTTCAAAAACGCTAAAATACAGTATCTAGTATACAAAAATACTTTAAACACGATTAGAAGACTAGAGCTACTTAACGACTGGATAATGTACTTGATTTATACCTTTGTACCACCTATTTCAGTCCAATAACATAGGATATTGCTATCGTCTGAATATTAGTGTAAACCTACTCTCTTGTAATGCCATCATATTAAGCTTGATATTAGCTGATCAATGGTTATTTGGGAAACTTCAACTTTGGGAAACAGCTAAGAAACTTACTAGAGTGTAAAAGAGTATTATCGGCTGCAGAACAGTTAAGTCATACTCTATTTTCAAAGACGAGGCATTTGTGCAGGTTTAACTCTATAGTTCAGCCATCGGTGTTAATATCGCAATACAGTAGATAATCTTTATTCTAATAGTGTTTATGAAGACAATTTTCCAGCATATTTAATATTTCAATGCCTAAAGTGAAATTTTCAGCTGCTGTTCAGTTATATTTTCATATTGCGAGTTTCAGTTAGCTTATTACTTGTTTCATATTTCTGTAAAAGCACATTTTTTAAAAAAGGTTTTTACAAAGATTAAACCACAATTGTCCATTGGTGGCGCTAGTGGACCTCGGGAAGCCTCTTAAATACGTGTGTCATAATCTTATTTATCCTATCATAAATAAATAAATCAACGAAAAAATCTGTATCTATCTGTAGATAGGTTTTTTAAAGTTCAGTTAGGTATTGAATGGCATAAGTAGGACAATAATAATTACTTACCTAAGTAACTTTTTTAATAAATCTGACATACTACATAATGGGTTTCTTTTCAGTAAGCTTACCCCTAATTCACTGTATCATTAACTTAATGACTTATTATTTGCAGCTGCTATACTTATTTAATTCTAATAAACAGACAATATACCTCTTTAGGGGGAATAATATACTGATATTATGCTTAAGTTCAGCAAATAGCTTCATAGTATAGTACTAAAAGAGAAACTGCTGTTTAAATTAGAAACGCCATTAAAATATAACCTAAATACTTGATATCCTAACATACAAGATATGTTATTTCTTTTATTTGTAAATAACAAAGATATTTACTAAGAATACAAAGTAAATAAAATGCAATTTGTTTATTTTTAACAGAAAAGCTTTAGGAACACATTAGATTCAGTCTTAGACCAAATTAAAAAAAAATGTTAATACACTTATTTTTACTATAATACTTATTATTTCGAGGGCGCTTGAGTTTTTAGCTTACAATTACTATACACATTTACAAAAAAGTAGCAGTCGCAAGGTAAATATCAACAGAGAAAAGCACTATAGGTACTTAATTACTACACTTTATATTTTTTTTAACTTAACAAATTGCAAATGATCGTCCAAGTACACTATGAAGATGATGAAAATAAGATATAAGGATTCTACTACATGAATAAAATTATTCTTATATAAATATTTAAACCACTCTAAGTCTGTGTTTTACAATGAATAAGGTTGAGTTTGAGAGCCATGGCTGTATAATGGAACCTTTTTAAGTCTTAAATCAGCCTACAAGTTGGTTTGTACAGAGATAATACAGCTGTTAGCAAGCTGGACCTACATTAAAGGCTATATAATTTGGGGGCCCTTTTGGATGTATAACGGCTGTCTAGCCGGCAATACATCCCCTATACAGCAAAGTAAACAGCTCAAAGTATTTACAAGTTTCCTAGTACAGCGTTTATACAGATACAAATGCTATCTGGGTATAAACGGGAAATATTACTGTTTTCACGAAAAACAGTAATATTTGTACTGCTTCGTTTGATGATGATTTGGTAATTATTTCAAAGAAACAGCCCTAATCCGATTTGCAGCTGATGGATTTAATGATTGGTGAAACGTAATTGTAATTGAGCACCATCAGGACAGTTTAGCGCATAAGGACTTTATGCCATCTTATTTCAAACGACGACAAGGTCTAGCTATATAGGGTCAAGAATATAGAAATACAAGTAAAAGAAGAAAAAAATATTGGAAAATGTATTGCAATTGCAGTAATACAAACACTTTCAAAATGTGGTTTGCCCTTTAGATGACAGGACAAGTTCTTTGGATCATTACATAACGGCAATTATTTGGAATTTGTGATTACTTGAGCTCAGTTTGACTTATTTTAGCTTGGCATATTGCAAGATATAGGAACAAAGGGAAGTGCAATCCTATATTACATATATATTTATCGAAAACCGTATGTATGTAAAAACATTTACCTACTTACCCTAAACGTAAAGTGGGGATGAGCAAGTGTTTTTTTCTTCGTCTCGGTGGATCGCAAATATAAAAAACTCCCGTAGTCAAAAAATAAATAGTAGGTACTACCTAATTTCTATCCATACTCATATCGCAATAGAGCAACCAACAGAGCTGAAATTTGGCAAGATAATACCCGATATGATTTCCCTATAACCAAAGTAAACGCGGGTGGAGTCGCTGGAAAAAGCAAGTTAATGCATATTTGAATCCCTGACTAACGAACCAACGAGATATCCTGTCGATTTACGTAGAGAACTACATTTAAATTTATCTGTTTTTCCAAATTGCAAAACAAAATTACATGGTATTAGTATCAGTGGTACATATAGTCTCTTGCTTGTAGCATTTAACAGAATCTCAAAACTATAAGACTCCTGCCTGTAACATTTACCAGAACCTATAGAAATATGGAAAAGTTATAAGACTCTTCCTGTAGCATTTAACAGAATCTCAAAACTATAAGACTCCTGCCTGAAACATTTACCAGGATCTATAGAAATATGGCGATGTTATACTCGTAAGGCTATGCACACAGACAGAGAGACGGAACATGACAAAATTCAATGAGTTCAACCTTTTTGCTTACGGAATTCTAAAATTAGTGAAATAAATACTCTTTTTTTTAATATATTTTCTTACATACTATACCTTATATAATTGGAGGTCATATAAATGAGGCGTAAAAAAAATACTTAAATGTTTCGTCTATACTCGTGGCCCACATAGATATCCCACTTGATGTCACCTGAGTGTAGGGAGTCACCTGCAAAAGATATGCACGGTCTTTACCAATTTGCCTGAGTTGTCATGCCTAGCGCCTTCCAGTTAGGTACTTCACCGATGAAGACCCTGTTTATGCCAGTTTATTACATAGGTAGTTAGAATTATTTGACATCTAAAGTGAAACATTATTGGCGAGTATCATGCTCGAATGCATGCAAGTTTCTTAATTATTCAAATGCAAAGGGCACCACTGTCTATTTATAGTATTCATTATTGCGAGTAAAATTACTAGTTCCAATTTGTTCTGTTATAAGAAGTAAGCAAACTGCAGCGTCATGACGTGTCGATCATTCTAATTCTTTTGAGTCGACAGCGCTTGTCTGTTCGCGAGCGCGACGGCAAACACTGGAGGTTGTTCCGCTTTGGAACGGAGATATTAACTCGCGATGGGCTTTTTAATATCAGTATAATATATGGCTTCAAATTATATGTATCTTACGAACATAAATAACGATTGTCGTTTCTAAGTGGCGTGTGCTTATATTGCAACTGCGTGTAGGTAAGTTGATATGGGTACACGTACAGTATGGTACACGTACACGTACAGGTCACAAATCTAAATTCAGAAAGTAAGTTCCCGTCATCTGTCCTACATTCTTTTTTGCTATTTTCAACAGTATAATTCAGAAGTTTTCTATAGCAGTAGCTATAGTTCATCGAAGAGGATTTCGGTTACAGATATTTCTGTTGGAACTTTTGAATTTAACGGGATACCCTGTATCCTTCTCCGTCTTCTCAACTACTTTTGTATCAAATTTTTAGCTCAATTGGGTGTTCGATTGCGACGTGAAGGAAGGACAAAAAAACATACAAACTCACTTTCGAATTCATAATATAAAATATGGATAAATGTTTACATATTGCAGTTGTTGGTGTAAAGCAGAACAAACCGTGGCAGCGACAGGCGCGCCGACAAAGCGGCCGACAGACTATACAACCGATCACTTCTAATTGTGTGATTTGATACGAAAAAGCTTTGTTAACGCAAAGAAATCTCTATCGTAATATCGTAATCGATAGATACAACAAATTTATCTTTTGTGAGCGCCGATCGCTCGTTTCACGATTTTAGGGGATCTAATTAAATAGAACGGAACGAAACGGCACGAAACGGAACGGTTCTTTTGAATTTTTGATAAATTTCCGCTGAGTTTAATAAGTTTCCGTTGTTCGTAGTTCGATTGTCTTTTAGCGATAACGCGTAAACGTTATAAGGAAATTTTTCGCCTAAAAGACAATCTGATTGTCTGAAAAACAGTCCAATTAGCTCGGGGCTAGAATTTGTAATGGTTGTGTATAGTAAGTAGGGGTCATTAGATTACATTTTACTTTATGAGACTTAAAATGGGCAACTCTTTAGGTTAGAGTAAAAGCATATAAAAGTTGCAAATGACTCGAAACCCTTCGAATGTTAAAAAAAACATTTAGGCGTACGATAAGAAGTTAACACCAATAACAGGAAGTTATGATGATGTAGCAAAAACTGAACAGAGAAACTTCAGTAACAGTAAACTCTTGTTTTCTTTAAAGCATATGAATCAGTGTATGACTGTTGAAAAGTTTGTCTGTAATAATGACGTTAGAAACAATATATTGTATAAATTAGAATAGCCTACTGGTTTTGGCGTCTCCTCGCATCCTGCAGTAAATGTATCAACCGATTTTATTGTGGTCCTTTACGATCGCTGCCGGCGTTCGCTAAAAATTAATTAAATCTGCAATTTCAGTTGGCAATCAACTTTTAGTTAAATTAGTGACGTGGGCTGGGCCCGCGCATGAGTTATGGCTTATTGGAAATATGTTTCGATCACTGAGTGGGCATTAAATTAAACGTAAAACAAACATCGGTTTTCTTTGAGGGATAGAATAATAAATGTCGAATTCTAGAGTTATTTACGTTGACAATTGGCCATGTTTGAAGCTTACGACACTATAATGTACGTCAAAATGACTGTAATTAATAAATTAATGCGGTATTTGATATGTTTATTGTTTTGCGTCTGTGCCCAGGGTTTTAAGAGGTGTTTCATCAATTTCTGTTGCATTGCTGGTGCGGGTTGTTCTTCAACTACTGTAATGTAGTGTTCGTACGACACTCAAATAACTAATAATATTGTTATTGTTAATACTTATGCTTCAATCTTCAAGTTTGCGAGGTCGACGCTCGAGTTCATTGTGTGGATAGACTAAGTGTTAGCTTAAACACTAAGACTGAGTAATACTCTGACTGAGTATAAAAAGTTGAACGTTCAAAAGCATAAAAAGTACGGCTCAAGTTAGCAGTTGCGGTTAGTATCTAAAGTATGTGCTATACATATTTATCTGCATCTGCTATATGTTTGTCGTATTTCAGGCACTTTGTCATAACAGACAAATGCTAAAATACTAGCCTCTTCTTATGTACTTGTAACGGCTGGAAAATAGTATACATCTAAACTTTATGGTATTATATCGCTTATTTAGAGTTTGAAATATATTATGTAATATTATATGTTTTACGTTATAGTTTTCATTACCAGGAGGGTTTACAAGGGGCTTGGATACACGCTTACATCATAATGCCTCTCCACCAATCACTATATATATCTGATTTTGACATGCGAGTAGCTATGAATGATCTACATCGCTGATTATATAATATTTCCATACTTTATGTTTAAATTATCAGGAGGGATGTAATTTGGATTTAAATTGTCACCGAACTATTCGATTCTCTCCGAACGAAATCAGGGGTGTTCACGGTGTGAGGAATGCATTCTGGTCCAAGAGGATGTAACTTCTCTAGTTTTCGTGAACCTTTTCTAGTACACTGGGCAGACAAACAGTTGGGTGGGACAAACGGTTAGAATTAACAGATCTTTGTTCTTCTAGGGGCGCGTGCAAACGTCATGACATGACCCGTTTTAGAGAAATACCTTGAGATCATCTTTTGCATACTTGTTCTTAGCAATTTTGGTTGTCTGTTGTCTGCTGTCTGTTGACGACTTCGTAGAGTTATCAAAGAATCCAGTGACAACAAAGCTTCTTTTAAATGAATCTTCTTGCAAAATCTTTTGAATCTCCTATCGACTCCTGGTTCACCATGAATTTAATATAAAATTCAAAATTGAAATATTCAGGAGCGGCCAGAGGAAGTTCAAGTGTAGACCTCGGTTCCTACATATATTCGTAAGGTTATTTTGTGTAACCTACAAAAAACTAAATTATCAGCTTGGTTAATTAAACAATAAAAAATTATCGAGTTCAGGAGCAAAGTTAAATATATTTTATTGATTTTGTAATGTAAGTTGTGGTGAGAGAATAAATCATAGGTCTCCGGGCGACGCAACCAGGATGCAATTACTGACACGCAATTACTGTGGTACTAACATTTTATTGAATCGTATATTTAGTTCGACATATTACAACTGCAGCGATACTCATATGTGATGCTAGATATCAAAACAATCATTTCGTTGTTCTGGTTCATATTACTAAAAATAATTTTAATTTGTCAAGACTTCTCTTAAAAGAAGCTCTTAAAAGCTTATAGAAATTAGATCCCTTTGATTAGTTAGATCCATATAGTCTGGCATAAACATATTTTTTGTCATGACGCCATAGCAATCTTTAATGATAGGGGCTTAGGTTTCATATTTTTTGCCATTAATTGCTTATTGTTTACAATACCACCTCCACCGCTGAATACGTTCAGTTTCATTTAAAAACTATTCCTCATTTATTTAAGGCCCTGAATACGTTTACCGAGCTACCAAAGTTAAATGGCGGACTATATTGTTATGATCTTAGTCGATTTAAAATAAATTCGATTTCTCTGATCTGCAAGTTTTAGTAATTATTAGGTAATATAAATAAATATGAATGTTTTTTTGGATTTGTTCATCAAGTTTTAGATTTCTTTCTAAGACTAACGACAAATTGAAATAATGTGACACGAAACACAGCACTTGTCACAAGAAATAACAACACAATCGATTAGAACTACATATACCTATCTATTGATAAACACGTATTGCGGGTTTGATATTTGTTTATAAATAAGAATATCAACCACTTAAAAAGAAGAAACACAAAACGAAACCGTCATTCTATAAATGCTTGCTTTTACTGAGCTAGTGCGTTTCGGTTATTTTACCTGCCTTTGTTTTTGAATACGTTCTCTATTTTCTCCAGTACAAATCTTGTTCTACAATGGTGCAAGCAACAAACTTATGTTGACGATGACATTCTGCTTTATCGACCGGTAAATTCGTTTAAGGGCCCTCTTACAGCCCTCTAGCGCCGCCATTGGACTTTCTAAAAGTGGCCGTTTTTAGCAGAATTGCTAACTACATCTCACAGATATTACTTAGAAACTATATAAAACCTTCTAAAAATAGCTTATGACTAGTTTTATATTTGCGACATTTGGATTTTAGAAATTCGTTTTCTACGAAGAGAAAATTAAGGATATCTAATGGCGGCGCTAGTTAGCTGCTATATGCGCCTTAACTAAGCTGATTTTTAAAACGCTTGGTACATTACAACCTTAAATGCGTTTATGCTAAATAATTAAATAGTATCACGTGCAAGTGGCCCTAATTTTTCGACATAGTTCTTTCTAGACTAATTTATAAAATAAACAAGTACACATTACTTTATTCAACTCTATTGTTTAAATTCCGCTTTGTTTTGTTTCAGATTTGGATGGTGTTGCTAGAATGTTTTAGTTTGTGGAGTAAACGTAAGTGTTACCGTTGTTATCATTTGAACTTTGTATTTAAATATAAGGTAGATATTTAAATATAAGGTAGATATTTAAATATAAGGTAGATATTTAAAAAAAAATTCAATATCATTTTAAGATCTGCGACATTTATTTTAGTGGAAGTACATACCTGTGTAAAAGGAAAACTATTGAATTTTTGGTCAACATTGGCATTGTGGTCTGTTGGTCTGCCAGACTAAAAACTATTTAAGGAATTAATAAAATTTCGCAGCAAACAGTTTTCTTATTATTTAAGAGTAGTTTAGGTTTTGTTTCTAAAATATATAATTAATTCAAAGATTCATCATTATAATTTGCATATCTGCTTTCAGTATGTATGTATCATCAGTTATTAATATAGTTGATACTTGTACACGTTAAGAGTCAGTGTTTTTTGTATACTTTATACATCTGTAATACAGATAGATAAGTAATATTCACAAGTACATATTTACACTTGTGTCATTACTAACTACTCGACAAGTTTAGCAGCTGCTTGCTGTTTCATATAAAATGTCAACTAATTGATCAAACACTGACACTCAATCAATCCCCGTCAAGTATCACCGTTTAAAGCTACCGATGCGTGCGCACGCGCATGTCGGGTCACACCTGTCTCTCTCTGTCACGCGATCTGTTTGCTTATGTCAAACCTACTTATACGTCTTGATCCCAACAACGTAGTACTTGAAACAAAAATACACATTGAAGATATTTGAGTCAAACAGTATAAGTTGTAAAGCAGTGCCTTGTAATCGCAGATCAAGTAGCACATAGTTAGTTCTTCTTTAATCATGTGGTCCCGTAGGTATAACATAAAAATGGTAAGTGTGAATAAAATCGGGATTTAATATTACGTGTATTGAACCATTGTAATAAAATCATTACATTTGACCTTTTCTTTCAAAGATTCATATTATTATATAACGTTTTACGGGATTCTTACCGTGATTTATCGAAGAATCTAATATATATAAAATATCAGAAGCTTTGATTTTTTCAGCAATATTCAAGATATTTTCGTTTTTCACGTCAGCCGGTTGTAACTTTTAATTTTTATATATTTTGAATTAAAAAATTTGCAAATTAGCGATCATTTAATGAAGGAGTTGTGTTTTTCGAGAACGCCGGAAACGTTGGGACGGGGCCCATGAGTCGACCTCAGTAAATCACGACTGACTTACGATCACATCAAAAGGGAGCTGTATGAAATTCACGAAGCTTCGCGAAGTTTTACGAGTCGTTACCGAGAACCGACTTGATGGACGAAACGCTGTCGCATAAATCAATTTAATCTTGCTGCAAAGACAATTGGTGCCGAGTACGCTTGGCTCGCAGCTCCAATACAACAATACAAATTAGAATCAAAAACTGAAACAATAGAGCTCCTTTTCGATAATATAGTAATCGATACTTACGTCATTGAGACAAAAGTTGAGCGCACGCATGAATCAAAGAGACGTCGTAGCGCAAGTCCCGACTTTGAAATTAATGTCCAATACGGTACTACGGCGTGTAATTGTTTGGCGACTTTTATCATAGACGGTTAATATCGTGTCGGTAAATCAAAGAGTACATAATTGTACAAATAGGCTGGAATGTCGGATGGACTTGGCCCGTCCGAGCCGGGTTCGCACGACCTGGACATGGAACTGTGATGGCTTATAAATTCAAGGGATGCGAGTTAATGGACCTAGAAATGAATGGTATGCAGAAGATATGTCATATTTCCTGTGTCTTGTAACTCATTTCTTACGAATCTCAAATGTTTCGCATTTGCTGTGGCATTCGTTCTGAACTTTACATGTTTAAGTTTTTTCGTTTTTGCTCCACTTTTTGTCTCCTTCATTCATAATTCAAATCGAATTGTGCTAACGTTATGCCCTGATATTCCAGCTTTATTGTCATTACTTTATTTTATTTAACTCTACATACCCACACGAATTTTATAATTACATTAGTCAACAGAATCATATTACTATTTATTATTAGAATTTGCCAGCGGCTCCACCCGCCCTGAATTCGGTTATCGGCGTGGAACTCCTTAATTATCTACTTAATAATACTAATGAAGTTTGCTATAGCTACATCTATTGTTCTTTAAACACTGTTATAGTTATTCTCGCAGGAACTTTTGAAATTTTAAGATAAAAAATAGCCTTTATGCTATTCCAGGGCCTAACCTCTATTTATGCCAAATTTCATCCCGACCCGTCCAGTGGTTGAAGCGTGATTGAGTAACAAACTTCCATCCAGACATACAAACTTTTACATTTATAATATAAGTAGGATATTCAACTGAAACTCAAAAGGCTGCTACAAGATCCCATACCGTTCAAAAACTGTTATTAATCACTAAAGTCACAGCATCGCATCCAGGCATTTTAATTGCTATTCTTTAATTTATCTTCTTTAATTGATTTTAATTACCTATTAGATTAAAAAGGATAAAATACTACCCGTGTTATTTCTCTATAATAAATGAATACCTATGTTCTTAGCGTAGATTATTTACATTTACAAAAAATATAATTTTACATTGTGTCTTGAATTTTTTATTCAAAATTTAATCTTTTGTTAAAGGAAACGACAAAGAATTCGTTAATCGTTGAATGTTGATCTCTGCGGTCCGGGCATTGTAAGCATTGTCCGGGAAACGTGGGGAAACTCATTATAGATCCACTTCGAATTTCAGATTACTACTAATGGTACGCACAGTTTCTAATAAACGCGCTGATTTTTATTGTTTGTTACACTTAGATGATTTTTTTTTAAATAGTTAACAATAACAGAAACACTTACCATCAATTAGTAGAACCTACGATATGAAATGTAGCAGAGAATTTACAGTAAACCACCAATTCAATAAACATTTCGCAAACCTTTTCAACTATCTACTCCATTTTAACTTTTTTACAGACTATTAGAAGAATTCTAGCAATTGGAACAAATTGCATTTAACTACGATTTTGGAAGAAAATACCATGGAATTCTGGTTTTTAATTTATTGAAACAGTTTTCGATATAATAAGGTCTAAATTGTTGCGTAAAAACCGCAATCCGGATAGACGCCTGCTAATTCATTAATAGGTTTTCTTTTCTATGAACTTCTTAGTTACAACCTGACCTTGGGTTTTTAGCTTTGTATAGTTTTATTGAACATATCCAACAGTACACAAAGGGCCTGACAAAATATTACCAAGTGATAAAGAGTTAGCACATAGATCAAAGCTGTTTTTTAAAACGCGGCGTTTTTTTGTTTTAGTAAGTTGTTGACCAAGTCCCGATTTCAACCGTCCGTCTGTTTCACTCAATCACACAAACTGCGATCGTCGACGCTCAGATAATGTGCTCGGTAAGTACACACCAACTGTCTCGAGGCGGCCATTGTTTGTCGATACCACTCTGAGCTATTGAGTTTCATTGTCTGCACATTTTAAATTTTACTCTAACATCAAAGAAATCACTTCAGTTACGGACTTCATTGATTTGTACACTCATTTTATCGTGTTCGCTGGTGTGTCGGGTAGGTCAATGAAAAGCTCTGGAGTTAAGTTTGATGTGAGATTGCCATAATATAGCTGTAGATACTCTATAAATCAGTAGTTCATCAGTCTGCATTTTATAGCTTTTAGCAACTTATAGCTATAAAGTATTATACGTGAACTTTTCGTCCCATAATTAAAGCAAATAAATTAAACTTGTTATCATAAAAATATCAGTAATTTAAAATTATGTATTTTGTCCCAAATAAATAATATCAGTAATTTTCCAGAAAGATGAGGTTTCTTATCGTAAATTAGATACTTTAAGTTTTAGCTCCTAAATAGCGGCAGCGGAATCCTATTATTAAGCCTACGCTTGCTATCAGTCTGTCTGTCCGCCCTTTAAAAGTGCTCTAGATCTGCCGTATCCTGACTTACTTTTTAAAGTCCGTCAGAAAATAGCAAAGAAGATATATTATTCTGTACCATGGTCTTTTGTTTTACCACTTATTACTTTAAAGCTGGTTACTTACGACCTATGTGACATATACAAAGCCACCTTAGCAGATACACTGCATCACAAGCAGTGTTGCGTCTATGGGCTTACCCCCTGTCCCGTCTACGGGCTTACCCCCTGTCCCGTCTACGGACTTACCCCCTGTCACGCAGGACTAAAGTAGTTGATGAAACGAGACTGTCCCCCACATGATGACGTGGGTGTGTATCCTGTGCTGGTTACCCCCTTCTTGGGATAAAAATCATGACGATATAGATATTAAGCCGTAATGACTTTATAGCTAGAAGGCTAAAATTTTTAATGTTTTTATGGCGGATTTATTATAAATAATGAAAAGAATCGTAAAAGTTCTCAAGACGCATGTTTTTTTAAAGTTTCTTGTTTTTGATTTATCGTACTTCAAACTTGGAGTGATTACCGCAGTGTACTTACTCACAGTGTACTTAACCTCTAACTAAAGTAAAACCACCTATAATAAAAATCGTCAAATGGTGAGTCAGCCTGTGTGAGTTCAACTTATTTAACTACAATACTACTGATTTCGGTTCGTGCAATGTCACATGCGTGCATGCAATGTAGGTTTATATTAAGTATATGTATATAAAGACGGTTAGAAAAGTTAATACAGGTTTGTTTATTGTTCGGGCTACATAGAATGAGTTCTCGCATTAAGTTAGAATGAGAATTATTTTAGATACGTATATAAAAAAAACTCATGAAACGGTTTTGTCCAAAACTATTTTTGTTGGTATTATTTATAAAAACCGCAACCGTAAATTTTTTTAGTTTTTATATCACTCCGCTTAAAAGTTAGAGTGGGACGATTTTTTCAACTTTAGCAGCCTTAACTAGCAAAATACAAATATTACAAAAAAGTTAATTACAATCTAAAATGTATTTTTGCAGCACTATCCAGTGATATCCCATATGAAGAATAAAAAAAATTATTCCTTGGCTTCATATTCTTTGGAATTTTTCCTTAATTTTTATAACATATCTGTTTGGTTTAGAAAAGACTAGAATAATAAAAAATAAATTAGAATTTACCCAAAGAATGTAGAATTATAAGGCAGTGACATACGGACGGACGGATGAACAGACAGATGGGCGGACATGAAGAATTTATACCTGACGGTTCTTTCTGTTTTTGCCATTTGACTACGGAACCCTTAAAATAATGCTAATAATGTAAAATTTGGAATGCGTCATTTTCGAGAGTCCACATGCTATATGTATATTTAATCAATAGATAAAGTTTGGCTCAGACACAAGAAAAGGAATAGCGTTTTGCAGAATATTGAGTAGGTACTTATTATTATTGATTGCGATTTTATTTATGTAACTATTGTAGCTGAAATTATTTGTACTGAATTATTGTTCTACAACGATTTAAAATAGAAATAAAAATCGTATGAGTAATAAAAACTGTCAGTCCAAAGAACACGTCTAGGATTTGCAGCGCGATGCAGATTGCAATCTAATATCGCGCTGCAGTGACGTCGCGTCGGAGACGACACGTTACGGCTGCGTCGGAGACGAAACGTTACGGCTGCGTCGCGTCGTATCGTGTCGTGTCATGTCGCCTCGCAAGACGACTGACGCGTCTAATAACGCTGCATGTCACACAACGTTTCTCTGGCGGGCGAGAAAAATGTCACGTGGATAGAATGTAAACTAAGTTCTGCAATACTAGTTGAAGCCAGCGGCTTTACTTCTGCCAATAGGAGCATATTGTTAAGCCTACACTACCTGTCTGCCCGGCCGTCTGTCTCACACAGTTGTGAGGGCTTTTTTTTAACCAAATTACTTTGTTGACTGTCTGTATGCCCGCTGTCAGTTACTGAGATGAAACCATAGGTAGGTATGTTATATCTTACTCGCACGATTCGTAACAATCAACTGTTATGTTTCAATGTACATTCTGCATCATACCACTATCTCGCAAACCACTCCACCAATCCCAGCAAACCAGGTGCAGGTGATTGTCACTATGCCTCTTTCCACGAATATTACTGAGAATCCTGACAACTGACTTTAGTCGTCTTAGGCCTAGTCTGCTTAAAGGTGCGTCAGCGCCGATAATTTCTAGCCGAAATAAAACCTAAATATCTCGGGAACTACAAGTTCGATCGCAATAATACAAATTGCGTTGTGATCCTTAGAACTAAATCTCTCTAATAACACAATTCGAAGTACATGAAGCAAACATATTAGTTAAAAAAGGGCGCACTCAAACACTCAAAAAATGAAATGGCCCAACAAAGATAAAATAAATAAAAGTTTTGATAGCACTTTATAAGGAAAATTTGTTAAATCAAGTTAAAACCTAATGATGTATCACATAAGGGGGGTGCCCTTAAAATAATTCTGTCGGTTTTCACTTACATTTTTTTTCAAACTTGGTAGGTACATAACGTAGGTACATACGTCTAAAGTTAACGTATGTATGACTGCCAGAAAAGTAGATACTTTAATTGCGTGGCTGATTTTACTTATCACATGCATTTGTTATTTTACAGAGTGAACTTAGCCATTATCTATTAATGTACTTTTGATATATGAGTACGAGTACGAGTAGGTATCGTAACTAAATAAACTAAGCTTTTTGTTGTATTTCATTTAGTTTCAGGTCGCATCACGTGCCGATTGTCGATAACTAAATGTATTTACATTACAGATGAGCTAAAACAGATCCATTTCATAACCGTTAACACAGACAAACCCGGGCGGGGCGTGTTGTCGTATCAAATAGTTAATTTACATTACAACACTTATAGTAAAACCACCGCGCGCAGTGGTGTTCCAGTTTGAGCGATAAGCAATGAGCGATTAGCGGTGTATAAATTGAGTTGATTGTCGTCACTACATCGAACGACTTTACATGTTATAAATAAATAAAATGTAGAGAGAAATAATCAATGAACTAGACGAGTGTTATCGTCTTGCCTTACGACACAGTTCACCTATAAGTCATGTTTGACATCGTATAATACAGTTTACTATAAATATTTGAATAATAATTCTAATTATTAGACGTCGAATAAAGATGGTTCATTACAACTGATGTTGACTGTTTTGAAATGTCCAGGCATATTTTCACTAGGGCCGAAATATTGAAATTTTTTTAAAAAAAAGTTCACTAAGAATGTCCTTGTTGTACCCCGAGCTCCAAAGAGCATTTTTATATATCAAATGTAATTTATAACATGCGTAAATTCTGTTGCACAAGGGAGTACTTAGACAGAGTCATACTTCATTATATTGAGTGTGACAAAACCAAATTTTTTATTTAATAATTACAATAAAAAGCGTGTTAAAATTTGTGTGTTGAAATTTATGAAAGCTCCCAGAGTAGTTGTTGTAATTAGTCTAGACATTGACAATTAAGATTTCGGTGCTTAGGTTTATGTCCAACATGGTAAAGTAGAACATGCATATTAATCTCAGCATGACGGATAAAATATTAGGCATGTATTGACCGAAACTCTATCAGCTAAGCAATATCGCTGCAAAATTATCTTTTTCTGCTGTACGAAAGTTACGAAATCCCAAAGTGCAAAATGATTTTCGGATCACAATGTAAAAAAATATGTTTGATTATATCGTTATCGCTCGTGACTCGAGCCGCCCCCGTTTAACTAGTGACTGGTGTCCGCAGACGCGCGGCGACTGCACCCAGCACCAGCAGCGGCGGTCACACGGAAGCTACCAGTAGTGTTTTTGTATAACTCATATTATATACGTAATTTACCTGACTACCGTATTCTATCAGAGGTATTATGTAAAGTGCCTTCTAATTATTTTTTATTACAAAATAATATATAAATAAGAATATTATAAAAATACTGTAATTTAATTCATCTGTAACAATATAGATAGTCCATTGAAATGTTACAATTTAAGGACTGTACGGTCTAACCGTACATCGCGGGCGTCAGCATTTTTCTACACGATGCGTTTCTTATAATTCGGAAACATTTACGTTCCGAAGCCAGTAGACGTTTGAGCATTGTAGCGTGTGCTCACAGCAATAATCAATAATCAATTATCAATAATTTAGCAAAATCAGCTTTTTTACAATTAAACCATTTTTTATCATATTATATCAAATAGATGTTCGAGCATTGTAGCGTGTAGGTACTCGCAGGAATTATCAATTATTATCAATTTAGCATAATCAGCATATTTACAATTTAAGCATTTTTATCATTTTAGCAAGTTTTTAGTTAATTCTCATTTTATTCATTTTAATTGTTTTTGTGTGTCATTTTATCCTTTTAAAATAAATTGTCTTACTTATCAACTTCTATCATTAAAGCAAAGCAACAGGTGTTAGGTAACAAACCCAACAAGGACCGAATATTGAATTTGTTAAAGGACGCAATTTTATTTTTGGGACATTTGTGGGGGGTCAATAGAAGCTTAACCTCAAGTTTGAGGGGTCGCCTTGTTATCCGGCCGCCATCTTGGAAAAAGGGGTGAAAACACTTTTTTCGCGATATCTCGGAAACTATGCATCTTATAAAAAATTCGTACACATGTCCCAAAAATAAAATTGCGTCCTCTAACAAATGCAAAGCTCATGTAACATTTCAATGGACTAAGAGGTTCCCAGCCTTTCTTTCTCATAGCCCCCGTTCAAAATTTAGCTGGTTCCGGTGGACCCCCTGCAGCTACTACTACATTCTATATCTACCACTACTACTACATTCCCAAAACTCGATAAAAAGTTAGTTAGATTAGATCTAACTATGGAAATTTTCTCTGTATCGAAATATGGAATATGCAAGTTTTTACAAGTAACAGTCGATGAACTTCTTAAAATATAAGCACATTTATTAGTCTTTTTCGGCTTGGAAACAGATGTGACAAATTTTATGAATGTGTGCTGTGCATATTTTACAATTCCTTTTTTATAAACTAGGTACCTTTCACCTTAGGTTTCAGTGTAAGTTTAGTATAAATTAATATTACAATTACGCCGCCTTTTAAACCCCACTAAAAGTAAAAAATAAACCTTAATTGAAAATTATACTATGTGTTTGTTTTTATTATTGTTTGAATGCTAAAATTAATGGCAAATTTTTGGCAATTGACTTTAAAAAGGCAAACACACTTAGCTCGATGTTCCTTGTAAGGTTTGTGCGAAAGGTTTATTTTTTGGACAGGTTTTTAAAGCGGTGTAATTTTATTAAAGACGATAAATTTATTTTAAAGTAAAAAATGTTGCATGTGTGTTTCTGTGAGTCAGAAATAGTAAAATTAATTGAAAGTATAATAGTTATTTTATGTTTAAGTGTGAAAAATACAACTCAATCCACTAAATAATGGTAACCAATAAAAAAAAAGCACTGTTAAAATTCGAAATCTTCTAAACTAAGTACCTACTTACACAGTTACTTTACTGTATCCGTTTCTCCAGATATACCTATTTAAAACAGTAAAGGTTAAACGTTATAAGGATCAACTTGTTTTAAACGTCGTTAAAAAAACATAAAAGCCTTTCCTTGCTATCGCTGAATTTACGTATAAGCTCGTTTTCTTAAGTGTAACTTTTATTTAAGGAACATTTCAATCACGTTCTTGTATCGAGTGTGTTGTGGTGAACTTAAAGCGACAGTGCGTGGGCGCGGGACTGCTCGCGCTGCGCCGACGCGGACGGTGGTCTCCGATATTTGCATTTCTCTACACGCGACATCACAACACCGCACTGTTAAAATAAGACTCGTTTACTTAGCTTTGAAACTTGATTTGTATTTGGAAACATTAATAGAAAACCTGATGTAAGAAAACCTGAGGTAAGAAAAAACCAAAATCAGCAATATTATAGCCAAACGGGTTTCATTATCACATTCAATTCTGTAGAAGCCTTGGTTTATCTATGAATCAATGTTTATTGTAGACAATATGAAAAACAAAGAGGAAAACATGTTTAAAAACAATATGTTTACGTTTATTCCTACAAGATTTAATTTTTTTTGATGGATGTAGAAGCTGTCTGGTTAAAGTTAAAGTAATTAAACGGAAAAACTTTACTCGTATCTATATATTTTTTGCAAAACACCTTTCGTTGGCTGTCAAGAGAATTCCATAAAATTCGACAAGGAAATCAGTTCTGTTTTCGCTTCTGTTTGTCGAATTCAATGCGACACGAGCAAGCACACGCTCTTAAAGTCAAATAATCGTTACGTGCTTACAATTATAATCGGAGCGTTGGACCTCACACGGCCTTAATTAACGACCGCCGAGGTTAAAAAATGTAAGGTGTTGCGCGGCCGAAGCGAAATCGCGCGCATCGATAGCGACGTGTCGCGTCGTACGTCGTGCGTCGTGCGTCGCCCGCAAGCGCACTAATGAAGCTATGCAGATCGGGTACTCGCGCGCCCACGCCGCGCCACTACCGCCGCCGATGCACAAAGGTGAAAAATGCAAAAAAGTTGGAAAAAACCTATTTTTCGTTAAATGTTGTACGCACTTCCGATACGTTTTTCGTTAGTACCTACTTATGAGAGCTCGTACAACCTAAAATGAAAAATAAGCAATGTTTATTTCATATTTAATGAAATACGATTCTAACTTTTTCTATTCGAAGCTATTAAACTATTCTAAGCTGTCCTTCGATATTTTGGTCTAACATTTTTTCTTGAAAATAATTTCTTAATAATTAGGATTCTTTTGAGTCACTGGACATCCTGTAGGTATTTCATTTGTGACTCTTGAGACTTTTGCCGTTTACAAAGTTCTGGGCTTTCGTCAAACTCTTTGGAGGGGCGACCTCCTGATTTTCTTCGTTTCTAAGAACATGCGGTACTGCAAAAGACAAACAAGTCCTTTTTGCGTTGACACATTTCTGAAAATGTCTGTCACAGTTCTGAATTTTCATTATAAAACGTTCATCAACTAGCATCAGATACTTTTAGCATGTCTTGCAATATTTTGAATTTTATTTGCATTTTCTACTTTTTGATACAGAAATTGCATTGTTCAGAGTCCTTTCGTGAGCCACTTTATCTGTAAGAGTCAACAAGCTATTCAATTTTTTTTCACTGCTCGAAGCTTTGGACATTAATTATAACAAAAAATAATTATTATGGCGGTGAAAAAGGTACATCTTTTACCTATAAATTATATTTTTATAAAGTTGCGCAATAAAGCGCCTGAACCTCAAAAACAAAAGTGTAAGTATTTTTTATTAAGACTTGATTAGATTGGAATTGAAACTTTTGCTTTTATGTAATATTGTTTTTTTAAATTTACAACAAATCTTTAAAAATAACACGAAATATAACAAAAAGAAGTAAATATGTTACCAATTATATGAACCAATCATATAATATTACATAACTAATGAATATTAAAATAGTTCCTTACTTCCTGCCGGTGCCAACTTCGGCTCTGAAAGATATGGTTCTTGAAATGCTTTTAAGTCTATTTATTTACCAAACTTATGAGGGTAGGTGCCTCACTGTATTTGTACAAGTTGACTTTTTGTATCTAAGCTTATAAAAAATAATTAAAAATAGTATTTCAATAATTTATTAGCAGGAAAGTACATGAATATATTTAGAAATAATTAGTGGTACCTGTTAGCAGTAAATTTCCTTAATTTTGCACTTATAACTTTCTATTATGGATTCACTAAGGCAAACTGTCACAGACTGAGTTGATGTTTTTAACACACGCATGGCTGAGTTTCAAATAGACCTTAATAGTAAATCCACTCCTCAGGCAACCTCCACTTCATCTTCAGATATTGCAGCAGAATTTGAAATCTGAGTAGCCTGCAGCAACAAGTCGAGTTGTTGGCCTATGAGCTGGATAGACAGGAGATGCATAGTCGACAGAAGTTTCTGCTAATCCACGGCTCATCAGAAGCCAAGCATGAAGACAGTGCAGCAGTTTGTGTGAAGATTTTTAAAGACAAGCTTGGTGAAGATTTTGCAAATTTTTCAACAGAGTGTATTAGCCGATGTCATCGGATGGGTCGTAACGTAAATAAATCCAGGCCAATCGTGGTTAAGTTTAAAGAAGTGAGTGTGAGAGACAAAGTGTGGTTTACGAAGACATCTCTTAAAGGTTCATGTGTCACATTTTCCGAATTCTTGACCAAAGTTCGACATACGACTTTTTTAGCTGCACGTGAGCGCTTTGGTGTTACTAAATGCTGGACCAAAGGCGGCATTATTGTTGTGATTAGAGCCGATAGAAAGCGACACCAAATCTAAACTATGGCCGATTTAAAGCGTATATATACCTCCTTTTTCGACAGCAAAAGAACCAAATAAACAGTCGTCAATTGCGGTTAAAGCTGTTGAAGACAAAAATTCCAGATCTAAGCGTGTCAAAAAGTAGTTCGATTGCTGTACGCTCCGCAGTGTTGTTAAAACCTTCGAGTAAGGCTAAGGTCTTATTTCATATATATATACATATACATAAATAAATTTATTTATATACACGTATATAGAATTATGTTTATGTAACTATATGTATGTTCATGTATTTATTTATTTTATACAATTATATAAGTATTTAGTATTATTTTCTCTTTGTAACTTTTCTCCTCCTGCGACACCTACTTATCTTGCTCCTTTTTCATTACTTGTAACTTAAGGTTGCCTTTAAGAGATCGCTTTATAGCGATAAGGCCGCCTTGTTGTACTATAATATATAAGATTGTATGAATGTTTAGTTTTAAATTTTTTGGTGTACATTAAAAGTATATTCTATTCTATTCTATTCTTATTTGATGTTGCTAGACCATAAAGACATCAAATAAATTTATTCAGCAATAGGATTTGCTCGCGACCTGCCCTTCGCTGAATAGGTTTTGCCCGCGACCTGCCCCTCGCTGAATTCCTTCATCGCCATGGGATTTTTACCAGAATTTCTTGACTAACCAGGATTTTATTTCCCATTTCACAAGCAATCCCTGCGTGAAAAATCTCGAAAACTCTCGGAAAAACCTTTTACTATGGGAACTCTCGAAGGTGTTAATGGTACCGTCATGTGTCCATCTATGTCCCTCCAGCTATCTCTGCGCTAAAATCAAGTTTAGTACGTACCCGGTAGAAAAAATATTCCAGTGGAAATTCATTAAATTCAATTGGATTGCGGTTAATGGACTGGATAAAAAACTTATTTTTTTTGTAGAATTTTCTTTTATTTTTAGTGTATAGTTATCGGTCTACAAGAAACGCTACTCCAAAAATTACAAAATTGGTTGCTACTAAAATTACACAAACTTATAAAATTTAAAAGAAAACAAATTGTGAAAGAGCAAGATATGACAGAAGCATGCAACCTATCTGTCGATAACGTATCGGTCCAAACGGGACGGCCGCGACCGTGCGACCGTGCGACACGGCGCCGGTACGGCCACGATACGATCGTGCCGGCCCCGGATCGCTCTACATCCGAGATGCAATTTCATATTTTTAGATACGAGATGTCTTGTTGAGATGTTTCCGCATCTGTGATAGATTATCTAGAATTATCGTATCTGCAGCGGATATGCTATTTTGTTTTCCTCGATAGTGGCTCGATAAGGTAACTTGAAAAATATTGATAGAATATTAGAATGAACAACTATCACATAATTTTGACTACGCAATTTGCCAGCCTGTGCCACTAATTAAGTAAAACGAATTTAAATAGAAAATTTATTTCCTCTTCATCATAACTCTGTCAAACAATTTTGATTACTATTTAAACTATTAAAAAGATTAAAAAAAGGATGATGCCAGAATTTCTATGAAATCTGGTCCCACCTTCCAATAGCTATGTGTGTTACATCGTTGGATAGGTATTTTTGAGCTGAATAAAAGTTACTATGGCGCCAGTTCCATATCTTAGTCAGTTCAGAGTTATTCTTTATTAAACATGGTAGTTTTATCAGTAGCCAAGTAATGCTATTTACGTAATAATTGCAATTGTGTTTTATACACGTAGTGTAGATACTAACCTACAGAGGTTTTCTCTAGGGACTACAGTATGGGATTCTTCAAGAAAGTAGTGATTAGATTTTTAAAGGGTCAGTAACGCGTGAGTAATGACCCCGGTATTGCAAACGTCCATAGGCTAGGGTGACTGCTTAGCATCAGGTGGGCCGTTTACTACCTAGGTGGTATAAAAAAAAGTTATCAATTGCGTCACCGAGTCGCAAACCTTTTGAAAAAAATGTTAATGTTAAACAGTTGTTAACGTTGATTTTTTTTACAAATAAAATAACGATAGCGTATTTAAAACAAACATTTATTCAATATAATCGTTATCTACAATGACGTCATTTAAAATAAGGCTGGGCCTACAAATCCCTCATGTCTGGCGTGCCCTAGGTACCAAACTATTGAAACGATAAGCGCACAGGTCCCTACAGTACGTCGTCCCGTCATGCAGGTACAATATCTTTGGATCATATTACTGTCGCGAACTAATAAGTAACAGTAGTGCTTTCTAGCTCTCACATGTCGCGACTGTATACGACCACATAAGAGCCAAGCATCCTCTTCAAGAGTGCGACAGACCAATAAAAAGGTTTGTGTCTTAACGGACGCATTTGATAACTGTAGGTTAGTATCTACACTACGTGTATAAAACACAATTGCAATTATTGCGTAAATAGCATTACTTGGCTACTGATAAAACTACCATGTTTAATAAAGAATAACTCTGAACGGACTAAGATTTGGAACTGGCGCCATAGTAACTTTTATTCAGCTCAAAAATACTTATCTAACGATGTAACACACATAGCTATTGGAAGGTGGGCCCAGGATTTGCATCCTCCTTTAAATCTAAACCATAAGATAACATTATTTTACAAATGTTACCTTATATATTATAAAAAAATTGAAGTTATGAAAGGGTAATGCAACTTTAAAAAAAAGATATCTACGACACTCTTTACAGGTTTTCACTATCATGAACAATATCTACTATATCCCTCGAGCTCAACTATTCTCCTCTCTTATAGAACACAGCAAAGATAGAGTAAGTCGTCCTTGCGACCTGAAACAATTATATCTGTTTATTTTGTATATCTTTACAAAGTAAGCTGAAGGAACTGATCAACTTGTTTTCAGGCAATTTTATTTTATTATAACTCGCACGTAACCCGCTATGCAGACAAACAACACTGTACCTACTCACCGATACGAAAGTCTCGTATGACAAGTCTTTTATCCCGAAAGCTTTGAGCACAAGCGGTCTCTGCGCCTGCGCAGTCCCGATCAGCACGAGACGTCGCACGTCGCGGTGCGCGTGCACCTCCAGCGCGCTGTGGTCCCAGCCGCAGTGGAACATGGCCGAGGATAACAACGAGGCCTGGAACACATTTTAGTAGGTACAGTAGAACATACTCGTAGGTAAAACTGCTCCTACTGGGTCACACATCAACGCCGAGTCCAAAACGTTAAACCTAGGAGCTCCAACTGTAGGGAATTAGTTAATTATAGAACTTCAGTGAGAAACCTTTTTTCGGTATACAACTCTTTAGATTACCATAATACTGTAGAGGGATTTCAAGCTCAGGTTACAGTGTTTTATGATGTACTCGTCAATTTGTGTAGAACCGGGTTGTATGTGTTTGTTATGAATTCTTATTTCTTGTTTTATTTAGTTTGAAATATGATTATAAAGGGAATACCAATCTGAGACGAAATTATTAAAAAATCATTTCCGAATAAAAATATCCGTGTATTCATCGGTGTACCCCATTAGTTTTTTTTTTTTTATTTTATTTTTATTTTTTTATACCACTAAGGTGGCAAACAAGCTTACGGCCCGCCTGATGGTAAGCGGTCACCGTAGCCTATGGACGCTTGCAACACCAGGGGTATCACTTGCGCGTTGCCGACCCTTCAGAAATCTAATAACTTCTTTCTTGAAGTACTAAACTAGTAAATACTGTAGTCCTTGCAGAATACCTTGGCAGGGAGCTCATTCCACAACTTAAGCGTTCGCGGGAGGAAGTTTCTCTGAAACCGCACTGTACGCGACCATTTAGGTTCTAAAGTGTGAGAATGGATTCCCTGCCGATGGCGAGCGGTGCGATGGTAGAAAGTAGCCGTGGGCATCATTTCGAACAATTCCTCAGAACACAACCCATTGTACAAGCGGTAGAACACACACAGTGAGGCAAAGTCTCTCCTTAGACTTAAGGGCTCGATACCGCAAGTGAGTTTGGAATCGTCGACAATTCTCACAGCCCGTCGTTGAACCGAGTCAAAAGGGCCAAGCTGGTATCCGGGTGCACCTGCCCAGAGATGGCAGCAGTACTCCATATGGGGCCGAACTTGCGACTTGTAAAGTAACAACCTTTGCCCCGACGTGAAGCACTGCTTCGCTCTGTTGAGTACACCAAGTTTTTTGGACGCCAGCTTCACCTTATCTGATAAATGATCTCGGAACTGAACATCGCTGGAGATGTCGACACCAAGGATCCCAATGCTCTTGGAGATGGAGAGGGGAGTGTTCTGGAATTGTGGGACTACAGTGAATGGAGTTTTCTTAGCGGTGAACGCGCACACTTGTGTCTTTGTAGGGTTGAATCGGACCAAGTTTACCCGTCCCCAGTCAGAGACCTGGGACAGTGTGGTCTCGATTTGAGACACAAGTTCTCCGCGGTTTTCCTCCACAACGGAACGAGGGATGTTTGCACGACCCGTGTAAAAAGCGTCTCCAGTACTGTCATCTGCATAGCAATGTATGTTGTTCATGTCCAACATGTCATTGATATGCAGTAGAAACAGCGTAGGAGACAGCACAGAGCCTTGCGGGACACCAGCATTAATGTCCATGCTATCAGAGCAACTACCGTCAACTACGGCTCGTATGCGTCTGCCGGACAAAAAGCTAGCCACCCATTTGCACAAACCCTCGGGCACTCCGTAAGATGGCAACTTCGATAGAAGACCGCGGTGCCAGACCCGATCGAACGCCTTCGCTATGTCCAGGCTACATGCCAATGCCTCCCCCTGACTCTCAATGGCTAGTGCCCATCGGTGTGTGAGATACACTAGAAGGTCACCAGTCGAGCGACCGTGGCGAAAGCCATATTGGCGGTCGCTGAGCAGGTCATGTTTTTCTAGGTATCTCAAAAGCTGTGTGTTGATCACACGCTCCATCACCTTAGAGAGGAGAGAGGTAATAGCGATAGGCCTGTAATTCGATGGATCTGATCTATCGCCCTTTTTGGGCACCGGGTGCACATTCGCAGTCTTCCATGAAGACGGAAATTGCCTAGTGTGGTAGGAAAGCGCGAAGAGGCGCGTGAGTACAGGACATAACTCAGGAGCACACTGCTTAAGCACCACTGCTGGTATACCGTCTGGCCCACTCGACTTATGAACGTCTAGAGAGAGCAACGCCCGCCTGACCTCCCGCTGCGTTATGGAGATTTCCGGCATGGTCTTACCGCACCACGGTATAGTAGGTGGTACAGCGCCTTCATCGTTCATATTCGAGTTCGAGGCAAAGAGACTGCCCAGTAGATCGGCTTTCTCTTTAGCACTATGGGCCAAGTCACCATCGGTCTTTTTCAGTGATGGTAACGACGACTGGCAGAAGTTCCCTTCGGCAGCTTTGGCAAGCGACCAGAAAGCACGACTCCCAGAAGGATAGCTCGCAAGTCGCCCACCTATTTTGCCGATGAATTGGAATTTTGCTCTGGCAGTTGCTTTCTTACTGAACCTCGAGGCAGCATTTAATTTGCGTTTTAACTCAGAAATATTCGGATCCTTATTAAAACGAGCCGTGGTCCAAGCCTCATATGCATTTTGCTTAAGAATTTTAGCTTTTCTGCAAGACCTATTAAACCACGGTCGTTTTTTGACGCCGGCAGCTACTCGCGGGTTAGGAATATAGCATTCCATACCAGCAAGGATTGTCTCAGTGACTGCGGCTGCGCAGACGTCAGGATCTTCTGAGTTAAAGCAGATCTGCCTCCACGGGTACGATGCGTAAAATTCTCGCAATCCATCCCAATCTGCCGACTTATAGTGCCACACACGACGCCAATTAGTTGGCCCAGAAGGATCAGGTTGTGTGCATGACACTTGAGTCCGAACGAGACAGTGGTCCGAGGAGCCAAGAGGCGCATCCACTGAGACGGAGTATCCGTCCGGACGAGTAGTCAGCAGAAGGTCCAGTAAGGAGCTCGTATGTTCCTCTATATCTGGTATTCTCGTTGGAAATAGTACCAGCTGAGAGAATCCATAGGTCAGAGCAAATTCGTGAGCAGATATCCCAGCATAGTTATTGGTTCGAGAACTGAGCCACTCGCGATGGTGGGCGTTAAAGTCTCCCAAAATAACTAGTTCTGCTGTGGGATATTGCTCTAGAACTTTGTCAGTCGTCAAACTCAGGTGCGTGAAGAGTCGAGTTACTTCCGTGTCACCGCTATGAGACCTGTATAGGCACGCATAGATACGAGTGTGGCCGCCGTAATCTACGCGCACCCACAATATCGACAGGTCCCTGTCTTCAAGGCTATGAAGGCGGCGACAGCAGATATCCTCCCGGACGAACATACATACACCGGCACGACTCACGAAATTGTGCTCAAGTTTGTAACCGGGATAATGAAGGTATGATGTATCGGCCGGGCAGGATATCTGCGTCTCCGTTAGAAAAAGAATGGTCGGCTGCGCAGTCTCCAGATGGAGGTGGACTGCGTTAAGATTTGCGTGAATACCCCTAATGTTGCAAAAGTCCACATTAAATGTGGATAGAGCGGCCGCTGAATAAACTCTTTTTCTTTTATTTCTTGCCATATTTTTTATTTTTTGAAAGTGTTATTTAGATTAAAGATGAGGATTCACTGCACTGACAGCTTAGAGGACAAAAGGTGCGGTACTAGAACTGCCAAAGCTCGCCACAGATGATACGGTTGCTGGCACGGCGGGCGGAAGGGCCCCTGATCCCCCTCTGTTGTAGTAGCCGGGTCCACTCCGGTCTCCTTCTCCGGCACGACTACCACTTCAGATACTTTACACAGGCTGGCGAATCAGCCTCCCAGGGCGGAGATTAAGTGATCCCTGGGTTTGGGATCCCGTTCAACCTGCGGGCGGCCAGCGGTCAGCCGTTTCATCAGGTCTCCCTGACCGCCGAACCAGCACGCCGCGTCTACGCCGAGCATGACAGCAACAAGTACCGCCGGTCCTCCGCTGTCCGCGCAGCGAATCCTCAAAGAGCTCTGGCAACCTTACTCACCGCCAGGAACACAACACTACTCAATGTTAGTGTTATTGTGGCCGCGGTTTTCTGTAAGGTGGAGGTACTTCCCCAGTTCGGGCCGCTCATTCGAGCAAGTACTCGCTATGCCCTGCTTTAGTTGTTCGGGTGGCTTATTCGAGCGAGTACTTGCAGTGCCCTACCTCTCTTTAAGTTATCAAGTTTTTATCAGTGTACCCCAAGTGTTACTGATATACCTATCAAGTTTTGATCCGTGTACCCCAAGTGTTACTGATATACCTATCAAGTTTTTATCCGTGTACCCCAAGTGTTACTGATATACCTATCAAGTTTTGATCCGTGTACCCCAAGTGTTACTGATATTTATCAAGTTTTTCGTATTATAGAGTAAATTTAATGCTCCATATACAGTTTTATTTATGTTTGATACGAGTATGCACCTGGTAGGTGATTTCTCCAGCATTCCAGAGATTGAGAGCCAGCAAAAGAAACAGCGAGCAAACGAAGGTGTACGTCATAAATGCATTCGTAGGATCTAGATGAGGCGAAAGCTGAAAAATAGAACGGTATAAATTCCTACGCAAAAACCAGTTGAGTATCTTCATTAGAGTATTTTATTGATATTTAGTATGTATCTGTATGTTGTATTTTTGAATGCGCCTACAGCAAGTCGCAGCAGTAGTAACACGGCCACGGCCGAGCTCTCGCACACCTGCAGAGACATTATCAGCCCGAAGACACGGCTTATTTCATCAGCCAAACTGTAACAATCAAAACTATCTGTTTAAGTGATTACGACATAGTATAAAATATAGTCCTCCGTCGCATCTGTCTATCTGTGCCCGACTATCTGTAAATACTAAAAAAAATCAATTTATACAAAATGTTATTGAAAGAGAACGCTACTAATAACATTGCTAAATATAAAGTAATTCTCACAATAACAATTTCTGATGCATTCTTATTCCCTGAAGACAACCTGCTCTCAGCTTATCTACAGCATTTCTCCCGTTCATCAACAGAATATTCTTGTCGAACTCCTCCCGGACGCGCTCGAAATGCCGAAACAGAGTGATAAATTTGTAGGCCAAGGTGATCAAATGTGTGATAGGCATACAGTCGGCTGACATCATTGGCAGCATCATGTACAACCAGGTGATGTAGAAGAATATCCGGAAACCGGCTGCGGTCATGGAGTCGTTGGTGTAGTGCGGCAGATAGGTTACAACAGTGTAGAACGGCACACCTGTACTTAAACAAAATACAAATTTGATTAATTTGAACTTTCATCTGACATCCGCACGGATGTAAGAAACATTAATATGCCGACAGTGAGTAAAGTTCCAATAAGTCGGTGGTGGCCGAGGGGTTTAAATTTCACTTAACGTCCCAAGTGGCGGAGGTTCGAACCCTGGGGTCGGCGTGTACCAATGACTCTTTTCTTGATTTCTCAAGTAAACTGATTAATTTATTCACACCACTGGCTTTTCGGTGAAGGAAAACATCGTGAGGAAACCTGCATACGTCAAGAAAAAAAAAAGACGTATGTGAAGTCCACAATCCCCACTGGGCCCGCGTGTGGACTATGGCCCAATCACACTCGCTTAAGAGGCATGGGCGTAGCCAGCTTTTGGATTAGGGAGGCAGGCTTGGCTAGGGGGGGGGGCAGACTGATAGAAAATGCCATTTTAATATAGTAAACATGTTCATTTTGAGCCAATTCCTTCAGTTAATGGCATCTAGGGGGGGGCAGCTGCCCCCCTGCCTGTACCTCGCTACGCCCATGTTAAGAGGGTAGGCCGTGCCCCAGCAGTGGGGACGTATGAAGGCTGGCAAGAGTTAAGTTCCAATAACACCATTATAGAATAGTGGTAGGTAAACATATACTCTACAGTATACATATTATAAAATTAAATCGTCAGTATAGCCACAAGAGCTAAACCTAAATAATAGACCAACACACATAAGCAAAAACACTACACTACACACTTACCTTCAATGACAGATTTTCTAGTGCTTTCAATACCATAACTCCCTAGGGAGAGGTACACACTGATCATATATAGAATCATCCCCCACTTGGCTTTCCGGTATTGTGCTTTCATTGTGTCTGGCTCTTCAAACTCCTCCCCAACTACTGATACCTCATGATTGAGTTTCCTAATGGCCTTCTTGTGGTAAAGGAAAAGAAACATCTTCGTCAATACGATGTTGTGAATGGCAGAGAACATTACGGCAGAGTTTTTCTCGACTTCAGGGAAATTTCCAAAAGCGGCCGCAAGATTTTCCAGAAAAATCATAATAGTGTAAATACAGAAGGATATAATTGTGTATATTTTATAGAAAACCGTTTCTCGGTATACGTCTTCGTACCAAAAGTTGCCTGCGCCTGCATAGTACACGTATTTGCAAAAATTTTTCAGTAACATTTGAGTATTCGACTTCATTTTGAAGGTACCGACTGTTTCGAGCGACTGTTTCCGACTATTTCGACCACACAAATGGCTTTTTAATTACGACAAATAAAGTTCAGAATTGGCTAAGTTGTTGTAACTTTTTGATTATAATAACTGTTTTTGTATAAATCGCTTAGAAAGTGTGGAAAATAATTTATTAGTAACAATTTGTAATGATAGTTGTCGTTAAAAGTTACGTATTTAGGAAAAAGTACATTATGATACAAGTGTGCTAGGTTGCTCATTACAGACGAGGTTGTGGGTAGCAGTCTGAGCCACAGGCGACGGCGTAATTCACACGTTCAAAAGTGGCGTACGACTGTTTTGAAAACAATTGATGGATATTATACCTGTTGCAGCTCGAGCCATAGGCGAGGGCGTAATTCATCCGAATGTGTATTTGCATAGTTGACTAGAGTCATACTTTTATTTCCAAGGGCATTAAATACCTATATTAGTTTTTAAATGTCGTAAAAAGTTGATATTTAATAAATTCTAATAGTTTTGATATGTTTTTAACAATTATTATTTATTTTGACGTGATAACGTCTTATAAATTGGTTTGCCGGGTGACACTTCAAGAAACTGCGTTACGCTCCGCTCACGTTATGCGCTCACAATGAGAGCGAGTGAGAGGCACGCGCCCGCCTAAGAGCGAGAGAGACAGACATAAAATCATTGTCACGTAAAACTTTCGCCCGTATACCGACTTTACAGGCAACCAGTTTTTTGATAAGTTGAATTTATTGTTTAAAAAATTAGAACTAAGTTTATAGAGGCGGCCTTCTTGTTAAAAATTAAAAAAAACTCTAGAGTAATTTCTTTTTATTAAGGTAATTGTCATTACTGCACCAGTGCGTAATGGAATGATGCTGTAACCGTGGAGTAAAAGACGCTTTATGGGCAAGTGTGTTGAAAAGTATTCTATATTATATCACCTTACTTTTATTACTGCGTTACTTATAACAAATGACCTTAATAAAATCTTTATTTATGTATGTTATTTGGCGAGCAATATATTTCAGAACACCTAAATATAAATTTTAAATATAATTTCTACCGGTAATAAAAAGTTATCATGCAGTGGATCTATACTTGTTGCACACATTTCGAAAACACAAATCACAAAATATAAAAACAATACTGAAACGAATAAAAATTAAAGTGAAAGTTAAATCTTCGTAGCGATAGTTTTGTTTTGTTTATTTAGAATTTTGTCATTTCTTTTCACAGATCATCATACCTAATTTCACTCTCGATCCGATGGCTCAAAGAGTACCGATCCTTAATATTTGTATAGGATTTCAGTTCCGAAATTGGCCACCAAATTCCGTTCACGATTGAGCGCTACCAATTTAGTAGATTTCTCAATCGCCGTAGGATTTTACGATTAAAACTGATATCAGTTGAACTTAATCAAATCTGTAATCTACCTAACTTTTCAAACTGCATAAGCAGCTGAACTAAGATTCCCTGCAATAATTGAGATGTGATGTGATGTGTGAGGGTTCCACTGCAGCCTATTGTTTATTGTAATACCTAGAAACACTGTTGAGTTTAATAGTACTTTTCCTTCGCCGTTTAAGAATAATTTTGTTCTTATGTTTCTGCCATTTAGCATCATACATTTTAAATACAAAATGACATAAAGTATTATTTGTAATAAGCAGTTGCTTGTCGTAAACTAAACTACTGAAGAACCTGAGAAAGTGCTTTTGCGGCTTACTTATGTCGACAAAATTATTTTACTTAAGTCAGCATTAAAAAAAAAGATGTTTCATCTTGCAAATAATAGAATATTGCGATGCCTTTCTACAGAGAGGGACAAGTCACTTATGTAAATTAACAACGTTTATCTTTTTTTTTTTAATATGTTAAAATAACTAACTATATATAGTTGAAAAGCCTAGGGCTTTCATACGATACCAAGCACGGTATATTTGTAAATATTTTTTTGGGCCGTTTTTTGCAAGTTATATCCGCCATAGTGAATAATAATATGACGTCACATAGCCCACTTCACCCGGCCCATAAAAACAAATCAATTAATCAACATCGGTCTTTGTATTTAAGCCGCTACAGTGCAGTGGCATACGTAAATACAATCAAATAGACAGCTAAAATCATAACTCTTCCTTTTGGCTTTGCCGTAGTCGGGTAAAAATTGAAAAATGCATCACACATCGCCCTCAGCTAAACTGAAGGAAGACCGTGCTTCAACAGTGTGTACGTTTGAGACAAAAGTATAAAAAAGAATTAAAAACAGTTATCATCAGGAATCGTCATCTAGTCATTGGTCATGTAATAAACTATCTAAGAGTTTTTTTACCCAGTGCATTAACAGCTTTGTCCGACTATGATATATTAGAACAATGTCACGTTAAATTGTAGTTAAAGGTTTATAAAGAAGTTTTAAACTGATTTTTAAAAGCGTGTCTAGAGTCTCGTCCTTAGAGTCCTAAGGCTAACAGTTAAATTTGGAAAAAGTCCCGGAGACAAGCGTCGTCCCGAGAGCCAAACCTAACTCCGGAGTCACAGGACCGATTTAAAAAAATCTGTATAATCGTTAAAAAAATATTTTAAATGGTTAAAGACTATGTTTTGTTCTGATAAGTTTAGGGTTCCGTAAGACACACGATGGACCGGATAGTTATACTATATAATTTGTTATCGCGTTATACGTACATACTACTAATCTTAAAAATAAAAGGCCCTGAGCTCAACAGAACTGGTCTAGTGAGCACGGACGGAATTCTGCTACCCCACCGTCATACAGTTTTTAACTAGTACGGGAGGTAAAGGCTTAATTCAAGCATACCGTCTACATTCTAAATCAATCTTAGACGGTGATGCAATCCTTTCATATTACTGATATAATTTAATGTTTGCAAAGACTATATTATGTTATGTTTTGAATGTTTATGTAGATATATTGTACCAAAAGCCTTCACAACAAATAATATTATTACAACTTATAATATGTAAGTACAAAATACTTTTTAAATTATCCTTGTGTTTAACACAACGTTGACGACATCTGTAGGAATTTGGTATATAAGGCTATAGGTTGTACTTAGGTACTTGAATAAAGTAATAAGCCTCATAACGTAAGCAAAAGTAAATGAGACTGACAAGTTATCTATCGCCAAGTTTTACTTCTTTTGTAATGGTATAATAGAAACTTAATCAAAAATTGTTCTTATTATTAAAATAACTTATTTTGCATTTATAAAGCGCATTAAGTTATTAAGTAAATATTGACTTATAATAATACTTTTGTCAATTATTGTTAAGAAAGTGATGTAAACTAACATAATTTTAAGTTAACTTTTGAATTGAGAAAGTTAATGTAATATGATAGGTTATTATATAAAAAATAAACTTATTATTATACTTATAATACCAAGTGTGGTATATTTGATTATAAAGTGATATAAGTTGATGGTGATGATCATAAATGGGAAATATGATGATGATATGATAAAAACCGTAATCTAAATAAAAAAAACCTGAAATAAATCGAGTGTTGATACACTCTCAAGACTGAAGTCTCCTGGGTACGGACAGCGTCCATATAATTGTTATCAGAATTTTCACAAAACGCATACGTTTCCGTCAGCTTCCTCCTTCAAATCCTTCGTGTACGTAACGCAAACGCGGCGAGTTTCCGCTGGTTCCGTAGGCGCGTGTATGTGGACGGATACGAAGATAACGCTCGGAGAAGCGAGCGAACTCGTCGCTCGCATCGCTCGTCGCTCGCCGCCTGCGATAAGCTGAACTTTGTTCTTGCTCTGCATTTTTTGTTTGTGCATTTCCTTCTGTTCCGTTTTTTGTCACCTTTTGTATGCAGTCGAGTATTGATTCATCCCCAGATGCCGTCTGGTGAACGGTTGGAGAAGTCTGCGTGTCTGGGCGGATGATTATTTTGCTGTTATTGAAAATATTTATTAGTTAGATACATATTCTCGGTTATGAAATTTAAAATAGATTTTTTGTAAATTATTAAGTCCTTTCAAACTTTGGTATATTTGTAGGAAGTTGTGATGAACTTGTACTCAAAATCTACACAAGTAGTAATGTAAGTAAATGGAACAAATAAATGAATATTAAATTAAATAGACTCTCGAGGCACATTGTCAATGTCACACCGACCCTTTTTTACACTCTTGACAAGCTGTGTATAGAATAGAAGTATACCTAACATTTTTAGAAAATCATATCGAAACGATGATTTTTTAGTGATTATTGACCCTGTTTTGTGTTTGACTACATTTTTGGCAGGTAGACAATCTTCTCTAAACAAATATGTTAGATTGTATATTTAAAATAGAATTACCTGTTATCTTCGTATTTTGCAGTACCTACTTGCATTGAAATTCAATATACATAAATAAAAATGTCGTGAAGGTATCGAAATATAAATCAAACACTTAAGTTTGCAGTCACTTAAATTTGTAAAAAAATCAAGCTTCTAAGTTAATGCAGTAAAAAAATATGAAAGATCATTTGATATACATACATAAATCATTCGAAGGCTTCGAGACAAGAAGAGAGGAATTGAGCTCACAAACCGGACGTCACCTCATCCAGGAAACGTTCCTCAAGCCCGCTGTCCGCACTCTACGATCGCAAACTATCGCACCGGCCATCAGCCGATCATTATTGCATTGGTCTATCTCTCTCCCTCAAAACACTTGCTGGAGAGCGACCTTCAGCCGCTCTTAAATTTAGGCGACTCCGTCATTCTTGCCGGCGATCTAAATTGTAAGCACCGTCGCTGGAACTCTTCAGTTACTTCAAGGAGACGCAGACTCCTCGACGACTTACTTGACAGACTAAACTTTGACATCGCTCCCATGACGCCCACTTACTTTCCCCATAATACTCGCAACAACCCTGACGTCCTCGACATAGCACTTCTTAAGAATGTAAGGCTTATCTTTCGCTCTATAGAGGTGCTTGACGAACTTGACTCGTACCTGCGCCCTGTCCTTCTTTGATTCGATTCCCCTTCGGACACTAGAACCGTGACGGACTGGGATAAATTCGGGTAATTGCTCGAAAACCCCAGCTCGCCACTTCTAGATCGCGTTCCCAATATAATCTCTTCCACGACCGACTTAAACGTAGCTGTCGACTCCCTCACTAGCTACCTGACCGCCGCCGTTGGCAAGTGCTCAAGACAAGTGCCGGTTGCTGATTACCACCACTTAATCCTGCCTCAGCACATCAGGTCGCTAATGATTGAGCGCAACGCGGCCTGCCGCAGACGCGATCGCGCTTCCACTATTGAAAATAAAACTCGCTTCAACGACTTACACCGCTGTGTAAGAACCGCTGTAACTGAGCTTCGCGCCTAACGTTTCGGTAATCTGATGGAGCACATTTCTCCTTCTCATCAAGCTTATTGGCACCTAGCCAGAGCTTTGAGATCAGACACCGTCAACTCTCTCCCTCCGCTTACTCGCCCCAACAACGTTCCCGCGTTCGATGACGACGAAACTGCGAATTGCCTAGCGTCTAGACTCCAAACCCAATGTGCCTTAAGCACACAGCCGTTCAATCCCGACCACGTGCGTGATGTAGACGGCGAAGTGGAGCGCAAAACTCCTCTGCCCCCACAGGAACCCCTGCCCTCCGTCACAGTAGACGAAGTCAAACAGGTCATCAAAGACCTACGCCCCCGTAAAGCCCGAGGTGCGGACGGTATCTTTAACGATATCCTAAAGCGCCTCACTCTTCCCCTTCTCTGCCTTCTAGAAGCGATCTTTAACGCTGCTTTCGAAAATTGCACCTTTCCTTCTCAATAGAAATATGCAATTGTTATAACTGTTGAATTCACAACGTATCACCCCCCCCCGACCGACCTCGGCATGGTCCTAAAACTATTGTTAGGCGGTCTCGGCACGTACTATCGGCCCCAGATGACGATCTCGGTGTCCGGATAGTGAGATTAGTCTCTACAACCTCCCCGAATAGGGGCTCCCCCCTCATATGACGCCGACGTCCCCGGGTTCGTCGGCGCCCGAACGGATACACGATGTATCAAAGAGTGCCGGGGCGCTTCTCGCCCCCCACTCAATCGCCCCCACAAAAAGCACGCAACTCAATACTAAGTATTTATAACTTAGAAATTCGTGAAACATTTACCTATAAAAAAATCGCAAGAGCAAAAAAAAAACGATTTATGGCAACATATTTACGTTGTCATTTCTTATACTTTTGATGGAGTTAATTAAATTGGGAATGTAATTGTTAAAAAAAGATACCGTATGTATGTATGTATGTCATTTATTTCTTTTTAAAAATTACATTATGTCTTATTAAATATACATAATAAATTCAAAAAAAAGATACGAACCGTTACCAAACCGTTATAAGTAACGCTAACGAAATTTACCAATTAGGTTTCACTTATAATGTTTTGACATGTCGCTTTTCCGAAAGTTATCAGTGAATATAAAAGAAGCGTTACACCACCGGCGACTTTTTTTCTTGCTGAACAGTAGACCGGACCACCAATTGCTAAATAGGCATTTAAATCGATTAAATCAAGTCGCAAATAGAAAACGTAATAAACGTAAATAACAATCGTTTTCGATAAATTACAACGTTACGATAATGTACTTTAGTCAAGTGAATGAGCGACGCCGACAACTTCGATAATTCCACGAATAAACGCTAAAAACGTTTACGTTTAGCATTTATTTAATTCAAGTATTTCTTGAAGTTGCTATAAAATTTTTATTATCATATAATTTAGCGTGTCCGTCTGTCCGAGCCCCGTCCAATCAGGTGTCGCTGCCCGGCGACGGCATTAGTAGCTAAGTTATGATTAAGCCGCGACTTGTTTTGCATTACCGTATTTTAATTCAGATAAAAATCTCATGACAGTTTATAACTTTAATGTTACGCGTTGAGGGCCGAGGGTTGGGGACAGATGGGCACCTATCTGCATGCATCTTCATACAATCTTTTCTGTTTGAATAATACCATACAAACTGGCGCCATCCTGCCTGTCGCAGTCAAATCATTTTATGATCTAAATGCATACACTTTACTGTTTACTCACCATAAAGGTTAGTGTTTTCATCTGCTGCTACTAAGAGTGTTGCCAAAATATTAATATAGTTAGCCAAAATATTATACTGTACGACCTTTTGTTTGAACAATATCTTTGTCTGGGACTTACTTGATTTAATTCTAGCACAAGATCTCTCCGAAAAATTATTTCGTATTTTAATGTTATTTTTACGCGTATTAAAACGACATAGCAATAGCCATTCTCACACGTCTTGAAGCAGAGCGCGTCATCAGCCATGTTCGTGTGCTATCCAACTGGTTATCAAAGTGACTTAATTTCTTAAATATTCTGTTCTTTTCTTATTCTTCTGGACTTTCCTATATTAAGTCTGACTAGTTATTATTGTGATTTTATTCAAATTGTAAACGACGTGAGCGGTTCTACTTAAAGTCATTAAATCGTAAGTGTATATTGCTGGTAAATAAAAAAAAACTATTATTATTAATATTTGGCCTATTTCATAGTGTTGTTAGTTGGATACCGCGATGAATATCGATAATAACTTTTGTTATATTTAAACTAAAATATTTATATTTCAGGATTTTTAATACGTTTCCTCGTGACCTTGAAATAAATAGGCATGGATCAAAAAATATTATTTACTACGATACTACTAAGATACTACGTTTTTAAAATGAAGTATTTTGCTTTCGTATATACATATTTTACTTTATACAGTTTTTTTTTGTAAAATTTAAAATAAAATTTGGCTCAGCGCATTTAGTACACAAATTAAGTTACGGTTCTGTTCTGTAAACTATTGCGTTAATATGAAAAACTTCAAAACTAATTCTTTTCAAAAACTTTAGTTGAGAATATTTATAAAGCTCTGGTTGAGATGTATTAAAAAATATATTGAGGTGAGGTGGCTGAAAGAAAGTGAATTAATGGAAACGGCTTGAAAACGGGTAAATCACTTATAAGCCACGCGAAAAAGCTACCAACAAATAATATTACCATATTTACTTTTACCTAAATTTCGAAAGGATGCCCATAGTTAAACTAATTATCCTCCTGGATAAAAAGTATCCTTCGTCCTTCTTCATCCCATAGACTATAGACATAGAAATCTGTTACTCCATTCTTGCGTGGAAATAGAGCAAATAATATTAGTATGATTTTATTTATAACTAGACTTTGCCAGCGGCTCCGCCCGCCCTTAATTCCGTTATCGGCGTGGGACTCCTTTATTTAATCACAGTAGGTGTGATACTGTGATTTACTCCTTCATTACACTAATGAAGTTTGCTATATCAAGCAGTAGCTATAGCTTTTGTTCGTTTAAGCTCGGTTATAGTTATTCCCGCGGGAACTTTTGAATTTTTCGGGATAAAAAAGGCTTTGTGCTATTCCAGGACCTAATCTATAGGTGTGCCAAGTTTCATCCCGATCCGTCCAGTGTAAAGTCAAAGTTGTGACATTCTCCTCGATTCGACCCACTGGAGAGACTGTTTTTGTCTCTTTCTGTGTATATGTATTATGTCATTTTATTCGGTGATACAAACGACATATTATATATTTAGTAGGATCATGCTTAATACAATCCATCTAAGTTTTGACTTTTTTAACAAAAGCATGATAAATAATGTACTATTTTTATAATTCCTCTAGCGTACGAATTTTTCGAAGCAGGTGAACGATTGTACCAACCCTGACTTTTTTTTATTTTTCATTTGTATGTTTAATCTCGTAACAAATTCTTTTAGATATTAAATATCGTATTCACTAATTAATATACTATTAAGTTAAAAGTGCGTAGTTTAATACTTGGAGTAGAGCTTATACCGACCGACCGACCGACCGACCGATTTGATCGCTAGCTTGTGATTTTTTTACTATTTTTAAAATATTCAAGACATTAAGCAATCCGCTAGCCTGGCGTGATATAATAATGAAACACAATTTTAATACAAACTTTTGGCATACACGTGCAGGATTGGAACACCTAACTTTTGGCACGTTTTCTTTTTTAAAACAAATGCCGCTGCGTGTTCCTCACGCGAAATCATCATAATGTTAATTATACAAGTTGTAATAACAATTAATTTTGTAGATTTTGTGTGAAGCTCAAACCGATAAAAGCTCCAAATAATGCGTGTCTTTACTAGAGACGTCACGCCGCTGTCTCTGTAGCCTAACACAACTGTTTTAGGGTTCCATAGCTTATAGTTTTCCTTTTATCTCTATGTTACATCAAAGCCTTATAATTCGCAATTCCGCAGTCTTGCATCGATGTTCATTTGATGTAACATGCAGGTGTCTTAAGTGAGCTATGAAATTGTAGTTTTTTTAGCTAGGTACTATTATGAAATTGTAGTTTTTGACGTGACAACGTCTTATAAATTGGTTTGCCGGGTGACACTTCAAGAAACTGCGTTACGCTCCGCTCACGTTATGCGCTCACAATGAGAGCGAGTGAGAGGCACGCGGCATGGTTAGCCCGCCTAAGAGCGAGAGAGACAGACATAAAAAGTGAAAGGCACAAGTTGTCACGTAAAACTTTCGCCCGTATACCGACTTTACAGGCAACCAGTTTTTTTTAGCTTACATTATGAGATGGTAGTTGTTTTAGGCTACTGTTATAAAATTGTAGTTTTTTAGCCCCTTTGTGAGATTGTAGTTTTCTTAGCTACTTTTACAAAATTGTAGTTTTTTTAGCTACTTTTATGAAAAAAAAGAAATTCGTCACATTGACACATTTTCTTAGATATAAGGCTATTTCTTTAAGATGTTATCAAGTTTTTTCCTAAAACATTGTGATAACGTGCCCATTTCTTACTTCTAAGCCGCCTGGTATTCAAATCCAAAAAAACTAGAGAATAGAGCTTTGTTAATAATTTCAACGAAAATTGTTTTGAACAAACCGTTTCACAAGATTTTGACATATCCGCAATAATTATAAGTCTATGGCATCTTAACTTTATGTGTAAACGACACGCGCTTGGCCGGTTACGAAATTAAAAAAATCGCATTGATATTTTCTAATGCGACATTATAGTTGAACTAAAGAAAGTGGAAAAAGTGCGAGATTTGTACAGGTACTTAGGATCTTTGTTTACAAGCAATGATAGTGTATTAAAATATTTTACAAGATACAAAAGTGTGAGAGTGACAGCGAGAGAAAAGTGTGAGAGTGACAGCGAGAGAAAAGTGTGAGAGTGAAAGCGAGAGAAAAGTATCGGGAAATCAGGTGAATGAACTCAAACTCAATCTTTTTTATTCAAATAGACTTTTAAACAGCACTTTTGAGCCGTCAGTTTAATTATTAATTTAAAAAATTACTACCGGTTTGGAATTTCTTACTGCCAAGAAGAACCGGCAAGAAACTAAGTAGTTAATCTTCTAAAATACAATATAGGCTTACACTAGGTAATAACATAACATGTAGGTAATGTTTTAGTTTAAAGAATGTAACAAATGCAATAATACCAATACAAATTAATTAAGTTCTAAATTTTCAAAGAATTTTTATCATTTATGTATTCATCAACTTTGTAATAGCTTTTTCTGTGACGACATTTTTAACTACCAATTAAAAATGTTTTATTCCTTGTATTTCACTGTGTAGGTCCAATATTTTTAGCAAATAAGACATGAAGATGACAATGTTTGCTAACATACATTATACAAGCGAAGATATATTGGCATGGAACAGTTAAAATATCAATTTCCCTAAGTAGTTATAACAGGACAGGTTTAAGTAGGAGCGTCCTGTTACCGAATGCACTGGCTAGGTGGTAAAAGGTACCTGAGGTAGAAGTTTAGGTAGAGGGAGTTCAGAAGTAAGTAAAGAAACTACTTTTCAAGGGTAAGGCAGGTTGTAAGTATACACTCTTTCACTTTTATCGTAACAGAATTTAATTTAATTTTATCTATTTTACAACAGTATATATCTACCTGACTAAACAGAAAGACTGCAAGGCTGCCTACACAGAGTTCAAAGTGTATAGATTTCAAGCCTTTATTAGATATAGAATAACAAATTCAGTTTCTTCGGCCTAGAGCCCCATCAGAGGTCCTGCACGTTAATCACACCCCGCAGGTCTCCGCCGCCAAAGTAGGTAGACGCGGACGGGACTGATTTTGAGTGACCTATCGATGTGTAGTGAGTAATGTAAGGTATGCCGCACGTGGCAGGCACAATGTAAGGTTGCACGTAGGTGCAGTTCGCCCCGTAGCCTCGGTGTGGAGCGGTGTTCAGGCTGAAGCATCGCTACCGCACAGGCCGAGGATTTGGAGCACAGAGTACTCCAGGCAGGCCGAGCATTTGGAGTCTATAGGACTCCAGGCCTCCCTCAGTGCAGACGCCGCTAACAGGCTGACGTGCACCGGCCTTCGCAGTAGCTGCGAAGAGAAGTGGTTATATCCGAAGATAACAAAAACAGTCCTGCTGTATGTAAATACAATGTATAAGTCAGTACATACCTAATTTACACACGATCACACAAGAACACAGGAAAATTATAATACCTATAAGTTCTCCGGTTTTTTCCCTGTTAAGTAGGTGTAGATTATACTTAAGAAATCTCAGATAGATTTTTTAAATGAACCACGTTCAGCAGAAAAAAGCAAAGCAGTGTTATGACAACGAAAATGTTACAACCCATAGAGACTTTTTGATCTCGATAATTCAAATTCAATATAATTTATTCAGTTTAGGCTACAATAATTGAGCACTTATGAATGTCACTACGCCATCGGTTCGTAAGTCTATAGGGCGGGAGACCTTGTACTGAGAAGAACCGGCAAGAAACTCAGCAAGGACATTTCTTTTTTCCCTTTCTCTTACAGCGTCCAATTAAAATGTTGGAAAATGCCCTCCCTATCATAAAAGGACACTTTCCATTACAAACATAAAAAACATTAAATATAAAGCACAACATAAAAAAGTATCTAATATAAAAAAAAGACAGTTTATGTATTCATCACTAAGAAATAATCAATGTCTTACAGTATTAATAAACAAAACAAAAAAGTAAGACTAAATACTAAGAATACAAAGAAGTTTGCAAGAGCAGACCAGCCGCCACAAGCGGCACCCGTTCACGAGTATGACACATAAATCAGCCATCGCTTCGCTCAACCACGTTTTAGGGAACGTAACAACCCGACGCACATGCCACCACCGCAGAGGCACTTTGAGAGAGCATGAAACACTCAAGCAACTCCAATAAAACTTCGATTGTACTAGTTACAATGTGTGTAGTAAAAGAACAAAATATAAGAGGAGAAGATTAGAAGGTTCGTAATGCTTTACAACCTAGAAGAATCGGCAATAAACTCAGTAGTTAATCTTTTATACATCATATAAAAATACAATTTACCCTTAAACTAGGTAATAACATAATATACAATGTTTTAAATTAAAAAATATTTCAAACGCCCCAATACAAATCAATTAAGTTCTAATTTTTCCAAGCATTTTTATCATTTATGTATTCATCAACTTTGTAATAGCCTTTTTTCATTAAACTATCTTTGACATATATTTTAAATTTATTTGAGGGTAAATTAACCACATGTTCTGGAATTTTATTGTAGAAAAAATACTTTGTATTGCGAAAGAGCTATGTACCTTCTGAAGACGACATTTTGGAACTACCAATTTATCCTTATTTCTTGTATTAACACTGTGGAGGTCACTATTTTTAGCAAATAAGTGACAATTTTGGCGTACATACATTATACAAGCGAAGATATATTGGCAAGGAACATTTAAAATATCAATTTCCCTAAATAGTTCCCTAAGAGAAATTCGAGGTCCTAATTTATAAATTGAAAGACTGTATCAATATCAGCTGCCTTACCCCAAAGCAAAATGCCATAAGACATGACGGAATGGAAATAGCTAAAGTAGACGAAGCGAGCAGTGTCAACATCTGTAAGCTGCCTAACTTTCCTAACTGCATAGGCAGCTGAACTGAGTTTTAGATATTTGAAATCACGACATTGGTAATGGATAGGTCCAGAATAGATGCCTAGATATTTCCACCGCTTCCTACATCATCCGGTCCTTTACCGGAGACGGACCACCAGAAACGTTCGTTCCGTTATATAGTTTCTTAAGATATATTCGAGTTCCTAATTTATAGATTAACCGTACTGCTCTTTTTTTGCAAAATAAGTACTGTATCAATATCAGCTGCCTTACCCTAAATCAAAATGCCATAAGACATGACGGAATGGAAATAGCTAAAGTAGATCAAGCGAGCAGTGTCAACAACTGTAAGAAATCATAAGTGTAAATTAAGTAAAAATAGATATGTTTTTAAATTTGATAGCTAAGCCCTTTTATGCATGATTTATTTTATAATTAAATACCGTCACGGCCGTCCTTCACCTTCCTTTACCGTCATCTCAGGTATCCTTAAACTGACTATTTATTTTTGAACTCAAAACGTGACATCGGTTTATTTATGTCAATAAGTAAGTTCACAATGAAAAAAAGCAACTTATGCAAAAGGTAACTGAGAAAAGGGACAGTCCCGTATAAAACGGGACGTATGGTTAGTTTAGGGATCCCGAAAATCACATAGGAACATTTACGTTTCACCGATGGTATTCCGTCGAACAAACGTGATAGGTGGTGAGCCGATCACCGTGTCGGGCAAACCACTGTCCCAATATTAGTTGGGAATCAAATCCGGGACCTTTGACATAGCAGCCGCATTTTATATTTTTAATTTGATATTTAAATCCTGCTCGTACTTACCATACTGATGTTATAACAATATTGGCAAAAAATATATGCCACACATAAAAAAAAAAAAAAACACATATTTATATTATTCTGCCCAATATGTAAGGGATATCATAGGCAGTAAGTCAGGTTGATGTATTTTTTTTAATAGTTTTTATCATATTGCCCCCTTATATTGGGCATTTATCAAACAGCCCGGGCATTATGTGTAATGTCCTATTAATCACTTTTTGGTCCACAACATGTAGGTACATATATATGTTACATGTTTTAAGGAGAATGGCATAGCACTTGACAGATACGTCAATGATACCGAGTTGGCGAACGCAGTTGAGTGTCCTACGCAGGAGTGGCAGCCAGTCAACGCGTGCAATTGAGATTGATGTGCGTTGCGCGTGCATCACTGCACGTCGTCGTGCAAAGCGCGAACATAATTCCCAATCATATAAAAGTGATCAAACGCATGTTCTATTGATTGGTAATTGTTCTGACAAAACTTCATTATTTAGTACTAATTCAACGTAACTTTAGAATAATATCATTCATAAATATTTTTTTCCTTCAAGCATAATTTTATGCTGATGAACAGTGACTAGAACACAAAAGTGGTGCTGCGTAGACACAGCTTCATCCCTCCTTTAGGTGTTTTGTCAACTTAAAACTCAAGACACTCTGATTATTTCTGATTAGTTTTTCCTGTCATTGTGAGAAGTCATCATTTTCTCAAGTCAAGCTTAGGATTAGTTTATAAAAGTGTCTGTAATAAATATTAATATCCTATGATACGTAAGGAAAACAGACAGTTACTTAGTATTTAAGGAAACTAAGGGAAATGTTTCTAAACCGGTTTTCGGACTGTGTGCTTAAATAAAAGTTGGGTATCTCCTTAAGAGAATTATTGAAATGTACATACCTAATCCATACCAAATATCATGTCCCAATACTTGCTCCGTAACGAGAAACATACCTATTTTTGTATTTAGCATTGTGATTTAAAGTGATTTCTTGTGATCTGAATGATTTTAAGTTGTCATTGTTTTTTTTGACACATTTATATAAGGTGTTTTAACAATTTAACAAGTGGTTTGTCTTTTAATGATCTTAAAAAAAATCTTTGAGAGTAACAGACATATAACTATAATATATAAGTGGTTTATATGTCAACATGCTACCAGATTAAAATACCCACACCATGTTTTCTATATTTTTATGTTTCAAAAGTTTAACATTTGAGTGTTCATTGTGGTGGACAAGCTTTTTGTGTGCTTTTTGTGTGTTTGTCTGTTCACGTTCACACGCTATACCATACACACTCATACACACGCTATACCATACACACGCTATACCATAACAATCCTTTTGACTGTCAACTTGAGGTTATCAAGGCATTCAGTCTTTAAACAGTTGTGATTGATAAGGATATTAACTAATGAGGTTAATGATAGTTTTCAGCATTCATACAAAAGGTTACAAACATCGTAAGTTGCAGTCGGTATCCATTATGACTTACAGACTCAGCCGGTCGCCTTGTTGCCAAATGTCAACGCATTTGTCTGTCCGTATGTCCGCGTGATTTGCGGGCGGAGAAGAGCGCGTAGGTAGATATTTAATTACATATTTACGATCTGGATGTCACTCATATGTACATTTTGCAGCCGTAGACTAAATTAAGATAAATATTACAAATGTTGAATATGATAATAATTTTATTATAATTGTACTGCTTTATCTTTCAAACTTACATACAAATATATCCTTCCTTTTTGAAAATGTGCGTTCTATGCACCTTCTACTTACGAGAAGGAATTCATTAATTTGAAAGAAACTTGAAGTTAGCATGTCTATTCCGAGTTACCTTGTACAATAGACGAGACAGTTCTAATTGTCTAATAAAACTCCAACACCGTTATCATTACAAAACCTTTTTTTTCCAAGAAACGTCGCTACTGAAGTGGCTTTTCACTAGATAAGTTTCTTGCAAAATACGAAGTTACAAACCTCATCATTTGACAAGAAACCGTGGGTATAGTTGTCCTTTATTAACCGTAGGTATAGGTATGGTTGTCCTTTATTTTCAGTCAAGTTTACTGGAATATTGAAAATAAGAAATTAACAAGCTTCGAATACAAGCAGTCTTGAACTAGAATATTTTTCTTTTTCAAACTATATATTAATAGATTTAATTGTATTGTCTATCTTAAAAACACATTAATTCAAAATAAATTAGTTTTTAAGTTTTATAGTTTCACATTTACATTCAATTTATCAATTTAAATTTCCTTAGACTTAAAGAATAGGATCTGGTAGATTGTCTTAGTACCTGATACATAATCTTTGCCGGTATCATGTGTGTCGGTCCTTCCTAGTTGATGAGTCGTCGCTGCTTCTGCGATGAGAAGGCCGGTGCACTTGGTGACCTCAAACTGCATACTTACGAGTCCAGACGTACCAGAATTAGCTCTGCAACCCGACACCGACCTCCAGGAGCGGTCTGTCACACTCGTTATAAGTCTGCACTAACACTAACACTGCTGACATTTTGCCATTGATGCCTTCTACATGGTCTAAGGAATATCTACCTTAATTTCACAGTCATAAAGTTTTATTAAGTAATAGAATCTCGTCTTATTAAGCGAAGCGACGCATCAGTATCCATCATAATTTTGCTTCATACGTCTGTCCATGCTATATTTTCATCGAGTTGGCATTTTATTCGTACTACGCGGCTGAGTCCTGTTACGACTAATTAAGATCGATATTGCTGTGAATAAGGACACGGGTAATTTTGTTGTTAAACGTGTAGGCTATAATACACCGGTCAAACAAGTTGTAGGTCTGCGAAAGTTGCTGATGTTAGAATTCATTCCCGTAATCCATTACCTACTGCGATCTCTCTGATATGAAATTATATACCTGCTTAAGGTTGTCCTAATGTGATTTTTAATGACTTTGTGTCCATGTCATGTATTTTGAAAAAGTGTAAAAGAAATAACTGAAAATGCATAAAACTTTGATACCATACAGAGGTCATGTTTTAAAATACTTTTTCGGCAAAACAACACAGACATCATACGAAAATTTAATAAAATAACCTATCAGGTAGGTACAATATCTTTTGCAAACAATGTTACAGCTAATGTCAAAGAAAATAAAATTCATCGTATACAGCATATATAGACCCAAGTTTTTATATAAGGACCAAGTGTCGTTTAAGGCAGTTTTGCAGAAAAAATTGGATTGGATTAAATACTCATTAAATAATAAAGTACGAAAAACACAAATGAATTACGATCTTGACACAATTTACGTACTCCTTACACCCATTTTGAGCACTTACTTCTTAATGTGGAAAGACGGTAAGTTATTGGTACATGCATATTTGGAATCGACAGGGTCTAACTAGGGCAAACGAACCACTGTGCGGTCTATGAATCTGCAAGTTTTGCAACTGATATTCGGACAGGTACCTATCTGAATTTTATATTTATTCTTTATTTTTTGATTTGCCGTTGTTGGTGGGATCAGTTTTGGTAACCAAACAATTGTTAACAAAATTGATAAGTACGCACGTCACCGATTTATTATAAATTAATCGGAATAAATCGCAAACGAGAGTGGGTTTGTGACAGGCGCGTAATGAGCCCGGCTAGCGGCCTGGACGTGCAGGCGACAGGCGACAGGCAATCATGTGAAGAGATCAGGTTATCACACCAGTATTTTATTAAAACATAGTTAAGTAGTTACTGTGTGTTACGTGATATTCTATGATATGATTAGGGTCAACACATCATTAAAGGTTTCTGTAGGTACTAAAGGTTACAAAAGGAATCTTTATACATTCATTATCTCGGTCTATAACAACAACTTCAGGGGGACTACAACTGATATCAGTTTCAATCCTTATCCTCATATTAGTTTTAATCCAATTCCGTGGTAAGCTTAAACTTGATCTCTATCGGTATTCCTAAACCAAATTGCGAATCACAAATCACAAAATATTTAAAAATAATACTGAAACTAATAAAAATTTAAGTGAAAGTTAAAGTTTGAATTTTTGTTGATTTAGAATTTTGACATTTCTTTTCACAGATTATCGTACCTAATTTCACTCTCGATGCGGTGGGTCGTAGACTAGCGATTCTTAATATTTGTATAGGATTTTAGTTCCGAAATTGGCCACCAAATTCCGTTCTCGATTGAGCGCTACAACAACGTTCAAGAGTACCAATTTAGTAGATTTCTCGATCGCCGTAGGATTTTAAGATTGAAACTGATATCAGTTGTAGGCCTCCTGATCGCCGTTCGGCACACTGTGTATACAGAACTATGTATGTATATCTTCACGGTTTTTATCCCCAGAACAGAGTTACCAACAGCTGGACATACAGCCAAAGCATCATTTACCAACTTTTTACCAAAAACTTTAGTCCTGCCTGACTAAAGCTGAACCTATCGTCGCCACACTGCTTCTGGTGTAGTCTATCTGGACTAAGGTGACTTTATGTAAGTATTTCACATACTTCGTAAATAAAGTTTTAAAGGAATAAGTGGTAAATAAAAGACCTGGGACAGAATAATATATACCATAAAAAGTACATAAGTCAATCAGTGTCCAATGCTGGACATAAGCCTCTTTTATGTTGCGCTATTTCTACCGGTTCTTTGCCTTCCGAATCCAGTCACCACCAGGGTGGCCACCCTTTTAAGGTCGACGGTCAACCGGGCTGGTCTTCACTCTAGGACACGTCTTATCCATCGGCCATCGGTCCTCCGACAGACGAAGCCAGCACACTGCCACTTGAGCTTGCTAATTCTGGGAGCTATGTCGTGACACTCCGAGCATAGCTCGCTCCATTGCATGCTGTGCGATTTAGACGTTGCGGACCAGCCCTTTTATGGCAAGGCACATTCGTTGAGAGCATTTATCTGGAAGTGCAACATCTCGCTCAGCTCTCTCAGTGACTGCCATAATAACGATGTCGTCGGCAAACCTAAGGTGTGCGATGTATTCGCCGTTTACGTTTTTGTCCCGCTCAGTCCAGTTCTTGAGGGTTTGAAAACATCTATTACCGCGTCAGTTGAACAGTTTCGGGGATATGACGTTGTAGCGTATATTCACTACAATCCCATTTTTTTCCACAAAAAGAACGTAACTCAATATTAAGTATCTTTATCTTACAAATTAGTGTACTTCCGTAAACTTCCACGAAAAACAAAACTCGCAAGAGTAATTCAAAAATCGGTATGGCAACTTTTTGTGTTTATATTTTTATTCTTTTGATCGAGTTGATTAATGGAGATCCTGTAAAAATTTTAAAATATTAGCAGTTATTAGAGACACTAACTACTTTACCAATGAAAACCTACGAATCAGACAGTGTTTTGACACTTTGCTAGTCCCGAAGTGACCAGGGAATAAATAAGTTATTATTTAATTACTAATAATTATATTTTTTTACACAACGACCGTATTAATTTACCATTGAAAAATTATTTAATTACTAATAATAATTTCCTAAAACAAAATTCCTAAATTCCTACACAACGACCGTACTAATTTACCATTGAATTATTATTTAATTACTTATAATAATAATTTCTTACACAACGACCGTATCAATTTACCATTGAGTTATCATTTAATTTTTTTTAAATAATATTTTTTTTTAAATAAATAAATAAATAATTTTGGACATTACACACAGCGCCGTCTGTATTAATTTATTATTGAGTTATTATTTACATACTAATAATAATAATTTTCCTACACAACGACCGTATTGGCGCAGCAATGGCACGCCTGCCTGTCATGTCAAAGGTCCTGGGTTCGATTACCTTTAATGCGGTGGATGCGACACATATTAAAACACCGTAAATGTTAAGTTCTCGTGGGAGACGTAGAAACAGCGGAATACATCGCCGGCCGACGTACAGGTCCCACAAATTATTATGTTGTCATTGACATTGCTGTTATTATCTTAATAGTGTAAAGAAAATTTTTATGTCACCTGTAGATAGATAGGAGGTAATACTTAAAAATTAAAAAAAACAATTTTGATTGAACGAGTGTGTGAATCAGACCTCGTTTGATTTCCTAGCATTAATCCAAGGACTCACAAAATGACCGTAACTTAGCCGTTAGTATCCGCAGTTCTAATCACCGGCCGGCTGTGGAAATATCAGGTCTCCAAATCTATATCACACTGGTCACCAAGTATCTGTGGCACTTGTAAAAACACGAAATTATAAACTAGTGTACGTGGTACCTACGGGCGTCACTGGCGTGTGGCGTGGCGTCATCCGAGCGCCGAGCGATGTCTCGGTACAGTCAGCCGAGACGTCGGCGTCGTCTTCGCGCTCATCCGGAGAGACTTGCGAAAGAAACGTCATAAATATGTCAAATGTGACGCGCGGCTGAGTTATGGACGAGATACTATTGAGTGATTTGTGTATGGGATGAATGCCGCAAAAAATAATGGCGTAGCAATAGAATAGGAGCTGTGAGAACGCGGGAGATAGCTCGCTTTAATTTTACTCCGCCATTGCTGGTTTCGTAGAAAACTTGACGTGAGAAACTTTGAATGTTCAATTTCAATTAAATATTTCTGCGATTGTTGTTATATCAGCCATATTGTATCTTGGAATCTTATTTGTAATTTCGTAAGTATGATAGAACTCGACTCTAAAGAAATACTATAATTACTTTGGCCCTCTAGAAACTATATACTTAATAAGAAGAAACTGATCTGTTTCACTAACATCAATGTACAGCATAGCCCAGTCTGTGTCGCTGCTTGCTGGGTGTACACCGCACAGGTCGGACTAATCATACATCTGGGTTGCTTGTGTTATGTAGGTTCTACTAAGCAAGGATTCTGCGAAATTCATCCTTTAAGAGGATAAAATAGGGGTTAATTGTTTGTATCCAATCCCAATGTCTGTATGATAAAAATACTTGGTATTTGGTGGAAAATGAAGAATAAAGTATTTCAATATTCCTAAAAAGGAGTGAAGATAAATTATTTGAAAGGGAATTCTGTTATTTTATGAAACCTGTATTAAGCCTTTTAAATAAAAAATACAGAAAGTATTTCATCTTTTTGAAAAATCATTACAACGTAACATAATGTAAATATGAAATTCCTAATCTTTTTTGAATCTGAAAAATACCCTAAATTTCGTTAGGATTTACCCATCTATATTGTTGTTTATACCTCTACGTAAATATTTACCCATCTATATTGTTGTTTATACCTCTACGTAAATATTTACCCATCTATACTGTTGCCTATATAGATAATGTAACAGTAATAAGAAGAGAAAGCGAAAGACCAGCGACAGAAAAACACCCCTTTACCAGTTCTTGACGAACTAACGTGGTTTTTAAAGTATTTTTATAGATTGAGTTAGGTAACTATAATTGTACATATTTAGGTAAATAAGAATTGTGTAGTTAGTTGTCCGTAACAACTTATGTTCATCCTATAAGTAACTTATATTTCAAGTATATTTTCGTTTTTCATCAAACACTGTAAGCAATTAAAAACTTCGTTATTAAGATATTAAACAAAACATAAAATTAACGGATTTATTACAGTTTCTCTATATGAAGTTTCCTGTGATTTAATAAGAGCTCCCCCCCCCCTCGGTCCCTCGCCCCCTCTCGGCGCCCGTATATCCCCCTTCGAATAGCAGATAATAATTAAAAGTATGATGAGAGAGATTTATGACGCAATAAATATGTCACTGTCTGACTTTTGTTTGTGTACTGCGCGCCCTTCGATCTCCCTCTGAGCTCTCGGAGCGGCTTGTGTAGCAAGTTAACGTGTTCTTACTCGATAGGTACAAAACTGAATAGTAAGTAACTAAGTTATATCTTGTAATGTAAAGTTGCTACATACAATAAAGAAAACTTTAAATAAACTTAAATCAAATAATGTTACTTTATTTGTTTATATATGTAGGTATATTGCAATTCTCAATCTCGTCTCAATCGACGGTAATTGTTGGACAACATTTGAGAATGCATCGACCACAACGTCCGCTGTTTTTGTGCGCCCATCCTGAGACGCGCACGGTGGGCGACGCGCACCATTGTCCGAAACTAAACGAAACATAATTTTAAGAAACTTATTTGCACAATTGATGCAACATTTTCCGTTTTGTTAGTGTTTGGTAGTTATTGTAAACTTATTATTCGCCCAATAATACGTATTCCCCATTCATCAAATAATTCGACTCAACACAATGAGTCTTATATTTTATAGGTACAATAATTTCTTTCTTAAAATTTTACGGCTTGCTTTTTTATTTGCCTACTTTTTCTATAATATAAGAATTTAAATTTTGGCGGTTTAATACCAGTTAAGTTGAGTACACCAAGTTTTTTCGACACCAGCTTCACCTTGTCACGCAATTGATCTGCGAACTGAACATCGCTGGAGATTTCAACACCAAGGATCCTAATGCTCTTGGACATAATGAGGGATGTGTTCTGAAATTATGAAACCTCAGTAAATGATGTTTTCTTAGCGGTGAGCGTATAATAGAAATAAAAAAAAAATAGTTCGCTAGCAAGTACAGCACGATTTTTTTTTTATATTAGAGAATTTAAACATGAAAAATATTATTGCGTTTAAAAAAAAAACAGTTTTGTAGTGAAAAAAACCTTGAACTATTATAATAACTTCCCTCAAGAGAAGTTGACAAATACTTACTACTCGTATCTATGCCACTATTTTTATAGTTCGTAAAACGCAATTCTGTTCAGTAATTAATTTTTAGTGCACTAACTGCACAATAATAAATAATCAAAAATTTCAAATGCCTAGCTAGTTGCAACTTGAAGTAACCTATTAGGGTCTGCGTCAACAAAGCCTAACAGCTGCTGTAGTCACTTCTATATTTCCCCCCACCTCTTACTTTTGTACCTGTAGTCCCTTTAGGCCCTACGACAAGTTTGTAATAGTTCTCTTTTCAAAATATAAATTTAAAAAATTAATATCAAAATTCAAAAAAATAATAATTATTTAAATTAATAATTAAAAATTGAGATCGCACAAAACATTTTTTTTATTATTTTTCTTTTAACTGTTCAAAACACATTTCAAAATATTCATTGACTGTCCTTTCGAGATATAAATCTTACGGCGCTCCACTAATCGATAAGAACCCACCAAAAAATGTTACATAAACGTACAAACGTAATTTATCTAATCACAAAAACTTGATTTAATTCCAACTTAGCTAATTGTTGTTTGCAATTCGGTGTTGCGGTGCATCACCGAATGAGTCTCAGCTTAGCATAAATGCCACACTAAACAGTGGAGCCGGTTTTCAGCTAAAGTCGCCTACAACCCTTTTAAAAATTAAATAAATATTGACATATTGACATACACATATGTGAGCGTGCGTAAACTATGTACCTAGTGTAAACAGGTGTGTCTTAGGAACGACGTGTGATGGCAATGAGTGTTGTGTAGTATGTTAGTTATATTCCAACTGAAAGTACAATTCAATTCATATATTTCCTGACTTCTGGTTGAAAATAGGTTCGTGTAAATCCATATCTTATTCTTTTGGATTATGTATGTAGGTATGCATGAGTCACTAAAATAAGTTTGCGGAGAAAATGTCAGAAGCGACAAACTTTCGTATTCCTAATGTTATTTTTCTAGTATCGATTATTAATTTAAAGGAAGATTTATGTATTGGTAGAAAATAATCAAATTTTTCCATTTTAAATCTATGACCGTTTAATAAAAAGTTAAATAAACGTATAGTTAATAACATTAATAATTTAAACAAAAACTAATAATAATAAAAATAATTTAATCTGATAATTAGGGAAAAAATCTTATGACCATCTCACGTCACGGACTGCACAGTGGACAGGTGCCGCTTAGGAAACCCATCTTAGTTGTCAAAAACTTGTAAAATATCGCCGTTTCGCGTTCGAAAGCCTCGAGCGTCGCGCGTCCCTCACAAAGATATCTCCAAGATTTATTCAGCCGTCTACAATGGGGAACGTTTTAATTCTTTTCATATGCGACAGATTTATGTCTGGACAGATGCGGTGCGGTACCACTGTGCACGAGATAGCACCAGGACACGACCCTTTGGGTGAAATATCTTTGTAAAGGTGTAGTTCTGTTTTTAATGTGTATCAAGATGAATATCGGCCTTTTGCAACATGAACGACTTCATAGATAGGCAGTCCGGATATCTACTAGGTGGTTTTTATTTCCACATTACAATCTTAGAAAAGCGTAGCTAGGAACTCAACTTGTACGAATTAAGAATTATGCTTTTGTTTTTTTTTTTTTATAAATAATTTAATTTAATTGATAAAAAATCGGGCAAGTGCAAGAGTCGGACTCGCGAACGAAGGGTTCCGTGCTATTATCTATAAATTTATTATAGCGGAATATTAAATTGTTATAGCGGCAAAATAAATACATCTTTTGTAAAAATTTCTATCACGGTTCATGAAATACAGCCTGGTGACCGACGGACGGACGGACGGACAGCGGAGTCTTAGTAATAGGGCCCCCTAATTACCCTTGGGTACGGAACCCTAAAAAATTAACATATTGACATTTTCCGTATTCACCCACTTCGTATTTATACAATATTTTAGTGTTAGCCGAAAAACGACCGTGAACTTGGTAACCGATTACGTTAAACTCGTTAAAACTACTGAATCTAGGTACATTCATCTCATCTTCACCTCCAAGCTTATGTAATTTTTTTAAATATATGTATTAAGTAAATGACCGACGATTTGAAAACGATGTGTGTGATGTTTTTCTTGAGATTTTTACTTAAAAGCAGTTTTTTATGATTTAAAAAAAATCCAGCGTCTGAATCAATATGAGTTTCGATTAACTTGATTTTCCACTTTTTACTAAAAATAATGTAAGTTACGTCAAAGTCATAAAATTAAATGGTATGATAAGAAACCCTACGTGCGTCTACTAATATACATATTTAGGATCCAAATATATTTAAAACCAATTACTACATATTCAATTCAATACACATACCATAACACAATATCCATTTTAATCTATAAATAAAAAAAACCCAGTTTCAGTCAGAGCGTTTAATAAATTGTCTGCGGAGTAAACTCGTACGTATGGAAGGAGAAAAAGAATAAATCGAGGCCCTAATAACAGTATAGTGCAGAGTTTATGACGATGCCCTTGAAGTCTGTTATCGGGACGACGATTCTTTATTGACACTATAAATGTGGGCACACACGGGCCCATTCTCTGTTGCAGTGCGACACCCGCAGTTCTATGTCGTCTACATGCTCATAAAAGTGTAAAGAAAATGTTTAAATAAAAGAAATACAATTGTAGGAACCTTTACCTGGAAGGAATTCAAAGTATAAAAAACTGTAGTTAACAAATAAAAACAGGATATTTTTTACTTAAAGTTTGACGTTCTGTATTACTAATTAAAATTATAGATACATATTCAACAAATTAAAGTTAACCAGTCTATATATCTTAGACATTTTACTTAAATGTAATAATAATTTTTTTTCGAGTAGCTCAAATAAGTAAGAACATAAAAATGTTGTCGAATGCAAATCCATTTTGAAAATTATTATGGGTTTTTATGTTATAGTAATAAATGTATTGGTTTATGTTTTCTATAAATACCTATTTTTTTAAATAATCATCTTTATAATGCAAAGTATATTTTTATTGCATAAAGTATTATAACAAAAAAAGCATTAGTCGATAGAATAATTCAATTCACTACGTAAAGGCTGTTAAGTGGCCCCGTCCATAAAACTAGTCCGTATGTTTCCATCATTACCCTGACTGATTTATAGCTGCTTAATAAGGCTTTGGCGGAATACGTTTCGGAGTCCTGTTTGATGTGGCCGGTTAGCCCGACTCAATAATCGTTAAGACAAGGCGCGTTAATTTTTATGAGAATAAAAAATACCGTCACCATTTGATGGCATTTAAATTGTTTTTAGTTATGAATTGGAACGTTTCTATTTGAGTGTTTTGTATTGCGTCTCGGTCAGTTGCCTGTATCAGCTCTTGCAGTGCTTTTTCTGTCTTATGAGCTTTCTGAGCTTTTACAGACCTTTCCTGGATGAAGAAATCCAAGATTTTATTTGGATGATTAGGACAGGCAATTATTATAATTAAGAAATGGAGGAGGGCAGGGTGGGGTTACTTACCATCGCTAGTTATTTTAGCCAAACTGCTATTAAAGGTAGAAAATCCTTTAAGAACTTATATTTTCTGATTCCTCTTACGACTTAAATGAATGAATTGTTTTTAGTTATGAATTGGAACGTTACTATTTGAGTGTTTTGTGTTGCGTCTCGGTCAGTTGCCTGTATCAGCTCTTGCAATGATTTTTCTGTTCTATGAGCTCTCAGAGCTTTCACGAACCTTTTCTGGATGTAGAAAATCCAAGATTTTATTTGGATGATTAAGACAGGCAATTATTATAATTAAGAAATGGAGGTGGTCGTGGTCGGGTTTCTTACCATCAAAACTTAGAGGTCAAAAAAAAATTGTGTTAATTTGAAATGGTAAAACGCATTTATGTTGATGATTGTATAAAATGTCGTTACTAGTATGGATGTTTTTAGTGTAGGAAAAAAGCAATTCGTCACTTAAAAGTAAAAAATAAAAACTTTTTAACAAAAAATACAACCGGCTTCAAAAAGATGTAAAATAATTACTTATTTCCAAAAATCTGAAATGAATTAGAGTTTGAAGCCGGTTGTAAATAGTTTTTTTTACAATAGTCATCTAATCTCTTTCTCCGCAATTCTATGTACCCTAATCATCTTAAGAAAAAACTGAAAATGATTACAGATTATATACGTGTACGTTAAGCACCCGTTTTTATATTTCTGATAAAAATAATGGAAGAAATGATAATTTTAGTGGAAGTGAGTTTCACGTAAGTACCTACCATGACCTGTCGGGATTAACGAAATAAAATTTATCAAAAAGCAAACAATTGGAATCGAGAAACATTGTTCGTCATAAATCGGGGTCCTATCACTGCATCGCACGTCACAGTATCGTATTACGACATTGTCAGTTTGATATCGAATTTATTGGTGGGACTTACTCGAATCACTCGAAACACGTCACCCGCCGTCGACCGACTCTCATAAATTGTGTGACATATCGTTCGAGTTCCAAGATTTTTCTGTATAAAAATGACATCCTGAAATTCGATCTTTGTATAACCCTTTTAGCAAAGGATTAAAGACTAAATTCGACGATTTCGACGGCAATATTTATTATTGCATAAGATATCTTGTCATGTCTTGGTTTATATTAATGACGGTTTGCTTTTTAATTTATCGTAACTTTTTGTAATTATGTAAAATTATTTAGTATACAGAACGTTGGATTCTTGTCATTTTATTCATCAGTTTTCAGAATCGACTCTTAGTTATGTTTTAGTCATCAATTTATGTTATTATTTAAGTGATTTATACGTATTCATCTCGACAACCTATTAGAGTAGACAGACAAGTAGGTAATATTTGGATGTCTGCATTGGGATGGGAATTGTTATGAATCACCTATAGCATCATTTTCCTCCGGTTCGTTTTACGTCATAAGTTCAATATATAAGTAACTCGGCAAATATAAGTAACGTGGTGGAATTACGTTGGTACCGATTCAAAAAGTATTGATAGCTTGAAGCTGACATAAAAATTATAGACATTAGAAGGGATATCGATACTTCACAGATGTACGAGTTGATAAATCAGTAAATATACGACTCCACCAGTGTAGTAAATAAATATTGATAGATTGTTAGATAACTTTTGTCACCTGGTTTTTTATCGATCGAGTGCATAATATATCAAATCTTAATACCTGTAACCAGATACTGTTTGCTGAGTATATTAACGGGTATCTCAGCATGCGTCTGCCCATATACCTTAGTAGCTTTACAAATTAAGATGTGACATACATACATACAAAAGCAGTATCTAATGTATATTAATTACCTGACTTCTATATCATAGTAATTTGTTATTCGAATTCGAGTCACTACAAATTAATGGCGGGCAAATATATCTCGTTAGCTTTTTAAGTAATTTATCTTCTCATTGGAAATTGGATATGTTTCTGTTTATTTGTTTAATTTTACATTTAAATGTATAATTTAATCGACTCTCTACCTTTTTTGGAAATTTATTGACTACGGCAAATAAATATAGATCACAAAAAAAACACATTCGTTGATTTGAATTTGATTCGTTTTTTATGGTTTAGTTAGTCAAATAAGGAACCTTTATAGTTTAGCCACGTCCGTTCGTCCGCCTGTTTGTCACACTGTGTGTCACACTGTGTGTCACACTGTTTTTAAGAGACTACTAGCAGTTATTTGCTATACCTACTTATGCTACTAGTCTACAGCTGAAACTTGGTGCACGTAAATATAGATAGGTAACTTTGTTTTTGCCACCGCATTTGGTTATAACTTTTCAAGTCCCCGGATTCTTACGGGATCACCTTGATAAACGGGATAAAAAATATTCCATATGAAGACGGATAATTGGAGGGACAGGCATTAATTATATAAGTATAATAATAATAATAATTGTCTGTTCGTCCAGTTACCTCTGTGCTTTTTTACCCTTTCACCTGCGGCACCAGTTGCACATCCCCTTTTAAAAAAATAATTGCTATACTATATCAAAGTAAAAGTAAAAGTAAACATTATATTAAATACAATCAATACTCTATCTATTTTATGCTGAGTATATCTACAACTTAATGTTATTAATTATGAATTATATTCTATTATTTTAATGTACCTACTAAAAATTATTTGCTATACATATCGATTTCAACATCAGGAGATAAATCTTCTAACACTATGAAAGGGGCCTAATTAATATAGATATAATTCATTACCTACTTTATTATTAATTTAAAACCTGGATCATCTGGATTATTAGTATTACAATTCTTATGTTTCTTATTAATTTTTTTTCTAAGGTTTTACTTAGTATTGAGCTGTGCTTTCTACAATCTATATTTCAACTCTTTGGTGTAGTCGTCATAGTTACTAGTTCTCAGACTCGACTCTAAGGTAAGTGCTGAGTCTCTCAAGAGAAGAAATAAAAAAATGCATATGTATTAACGTATTATCACATTTGGCTATTCAAATCTGAATGCCAATAAAAATGTTCTTAGGAATGTCTGCACATGTTTAGGCTCTCTTACTCTTTCGTGACGTTTATATCATTGCTGTATTTTTTATTTCACATTGAGTTTGTATCTAATCCTTTACTATTATAGAGATATCGATAAAGTAGTGTCACTTACCTTTTATTACCTGACGTAGCTAAGAGTTGGGTATGGTTGCAGATGCGCGTGGTAGCGGGGCGGGCGGGGCGCACGCGCTGAACCATGCGCTCCAAGCAGCAGCCGAGACCGTCCTACCGGTGGCTCAACAACGAGAACGGTCAGTACATACCTATTCCTTCCCTCAACTTCTATACACTTCTCTTATTTTACAGCCTCTTTTAGTCTGTGGATTATATTGTCTTATGAGTAATTTGCGTTCATATATGAGTTAAAGCCAATGATAGTGTATGTATTAAAAGAGGTAGATATCGTACTACCACACAAAAACTGAGGCAGTGAAATTGAGACAATTGTCGTAATTTGATTCAGTCTCATGTGACTTTTTAAATATAGCTATCTCCGATTGTTTCACAGGTTCCGTATTATCTATTGCATTCGTCTAAGGTTAGTACGTATAGATAACTGCGGATCAAATTTAGATTTATAAAAATATTAAGGTACCGTATCTTTAATTAAATATCATTGGTTAAAACACTATCTATTAGGTAAATACTTATAAATTTAATAGTTTAATTGTATATACGTAACACCGTCTATTAATTGTAGAAGCTAAAGCCCTTATTCTTACTCTCTCTTCTGTCTTGCTCTATTTAAAAGCGGAATGAGTTACCCTGGATATGATTAAGTTTCATTTTATATGTACAAATTGTATTTATCCTAAACTTCACTAACTACATGTGGAGCCGCCTGTGGACCATTGCTTGAGACACAGCGTAAGCGTTTGGACGAATAGAAAATTTATTTTCGAAATTCAGAGACCTCTCATCTCGGTATCGCTAGTTTGTAGATCGGTTAAGCTACCGAATGAAACCCGTCACGAAAAGCTTATTATAAATTAGATTAAAAAATAATCGAGGTTTGTAAGGCATAAATGATATTGGTTGAAAACATGCTTCTAAGACGTTAAAACATTGCAACTTTGAGGAAAAGCTTGGTTTTAAGATTACGATAAGATAAATTCACCAAGAGTTATTTATCACTCTGAGAGACAGTTTGTTTTTATCTTACCTACAAATTACCAAACATTGTTTTCATCCCGTCTATTCAAAACAAAGTTGATTGGTTCGTCATTAAGTGGGCGAATTTATTTCTCAATTTTCATAACAAATCTGTATAGAGGTTTACAAAAGATATATCGGTAAAATTTCATTAGGTAAGGGTCTGACGTACCGATGGACGGACGGACGAACATCACGAATTTATAACCAAGTCGCTACGTTCTGGATTCAAATATGCGCCCTCGCCGTAAAAATATCTACTATTAAATACTTACATAAAATGAATGTGACAATAAACATTGTTACATTAACTTTTAATGCATCCTTCAAATAATTTTATTTTCTTTAAACTCAAATATGTTACAATTAGTCACACCCTTCTTGTAGATATAATAATTTAGTCGTTGGGATCAGTGACCTCGGCTCTCACACAATTTTATCTCTTTTATATATTAATCAGAACATTTACGCCTATTTAATCAAAGTCATCTGCAAATACAACCACAACTTATCACTTACCGTGTACTTTTCACTATATCAACGACAGCAAAGATACATTTTTACTTTAAATTAGATTTATTAGGTTTTACAGTGATTGATATAAGGTTGTAAATGGAATGGTAAATGTGTCGTACAACCGCAACTGATATTTTGTTTTGTAATTAAAAGCGACCGAAGTGACAGCCCTGAATATTCAGCTAAACTTGCAATAAATATAAAGTTGTGTCCATAGAAAAAAGCTCTGTACAAAACGTGAAAGTAATTCGGTGTAATAACTCATAGGTCTTTTTGTATCAAAGTAAGCCACCGTGAAGCGATAAATAATATTTATTTTTGCTATTATACGCGTTTTTGTCAGTTGTAATGGGTGTAAAGCGCAGGCCGGGCTTTTTTCGTGGAAGCCCCAGAGTGAGCGGGCAGGTTCTCATCAGAGTGCACGAAAAGTGAGACAGTGCAGTGGACAATTAAAATTAACATTTAATTTCTCATTATATAAAAAAAAATGTTGTGATAATAGCATGTGTTCGTAACTATTTGTAAATTTATTATGATTAAAAATATTTTCATTCTTTCCATTATGACCTCAAATAGGTTCTTCCTCAATTATTTTAAAAATAACATAAAATGATAACGTTTAGGTACATTCATTATCATAGAAGTAATTAGTTAAGAGTATACAATGACTTCAATTAAAGTGAAACAACGACTTTATCGTAGAAAGTGTACGTATACTATTACGTGGGTATAGTTATGATTTGCATTTAATATAATGGTTACAAACTGATTAGGTTATTTTTTTAATGTTAGAGTGCTTCATCATAAGGTTACGTGCAAATCCTAGTTACGATATCGCACCGTTTTTAGTGGCCACACAGGATGTAGTTATTTCATGTGAAAGACGGCAGTTATTGTTTGTAGCACCACAAGGCCATCTTCATTACATTGAACATTCAGCATAGAGTCACCATACAAGTTTTTAAAGAGTGGGCTTACTACCTACTACACTATACAAAACGAGCCATGCCATTCATCCGTCTGTCCGCGGCTAAGCTCAAAACTTAAAGTATCTACTAGAAAGCTGTAATTTGGCATGGGCTGACAAAATGGTAAAATTTTTTTTTTCGGGGTAAGTACCACATCCACATCTGAAGTGGGGATGATTTATTATTCCTCGCCTATCCCATGGTGTGGGGTGCCTATGATACAACAACCTTGGATAGGTTGTACAAAAATATTGCAGGTGTGTGAAACCAATTTTAGATTCAAATGATTTTTTTATTGATATAAAAATATAGATAACGATAGTATAACGAAGTTAAAAGCAAAACTATCAAAGCTAAGTAGGTAGGGTTAACTAGTGAATGATACTTAGGAAAATAAAAAGAAAAATTAAAAAGGAGAATCCAAGAATTTTTTAATTGCACGATTTTCAAATACCTTACCTATTTGGCATCTAATTCTCGGGTCCTTTTTCAACCAATTAGGCTTGCTCAATGTTACACAAGGCTCTACCGTGTCACCAAGAGGAAATTGAGGTGTGTCACCAAAAGATATTTGACAACAGATGTTTCATCTGTTGATGATCGGTTTAGGGTCCATAATGTTTTTTTGCGACAGAAATAGGTGATTACATACAGTTTACTATCACTGTATTTGAAATTCTATACTTGCGATATTTTTTAAAGCAAGCATTTAAAATTAAACATTATACACGAAGATATATATTGTACTTAGGAAAACATACATTCCTTTTTCGTAGTGGACATGCCTATAATGTTATGATCTGATTGTCATGTTCAATTCTATAGAAGTGAATTTCGAAGCATAAGAAGGTTCAAATTTCAGATTTATGTATTTTGATGTGACGATATGAACACTAAGATTGATATCAGTCCCTATATTACATTTATGTTACTTACTGTAGTTAATTTCCGACAATTAAGTAATACACTGAGCTACTCCTCATGGTTTGTCACAAATAACAAAGGTAGTACAACTCAAGTTGGCGATTTACGATTTATGGGATTGTCTAAGGTGCTTCCTCCCTCTGCCCTTCAGTCTTGCTACTTCTCACTACTTCACTCACAGCTAAGCTACGGAATTGAACTCTGGGACACAGCTGCAGAATGGAAACGTGTTTTTACAATTCAGAAACGCGCGGTGAGAATATTCGCTCGTGTCCCCATTGGTACTCCAGCACAAAATCTTTTTAAGGATCAAAAAATTTTAACATTTATATCCCAATACATTTTTTCTATAGTTAAATTTGTAAGATCAAACAGAAACCTATTTCCAAACAAAACATGGTCCTATGAATATATGCTAAGACGCAAGCAACAGCTTAACTTACCTCCATCCAAGTTACAAAAAATATCTAAATCGGTATATAGTATGGGTCCTAAAATCTACAATGGACTCCCCAACGAAATTACAGTTATTGAGAACGACAACATTTTTGAAAAAAAACTTAAATTATTTTTGACTGAACATAATTTTAATGACATAAATGAATTTTTGACATTAAACTATTTGTAAAACTCATAATCAATTAATGTATTTCAACTTGTAATAGAATAAATATCTATATTAATTTAACTATAAAATTTGACTTGTAAATTTGAATTTATGAATAAAGAGTATGAGTATGAGTACAAGAACTGGAACTTGCACCGGCCCGGCTGGTAGGGCTCAAGTAATTAGTGAGAAGAGGCTGTCCCTAATTGTACACATTTTGAGTGGATTTTTGTTGCCCTTACAATAGTGACGTACATAAATACAATTTACCTATTAGGTCCCTTTTTAAAGCTTCAATCTGTATTTAACAGTGCTCTAACTGTAGAGTAGGTACTTACAATAACCTATTTGTTAAACAGTGCTATCTGCATATTAACCTTTTTTGTTTAATGTTGATAGGTTAATGATTATGCATTATTATGATTTTTTTATAAGTAAAATTGTGAACAGTTTTTTTACAAAATATTAGAACACGAAAAGTTTTATAATAGATACTTATTTAGAAATTACCTTACTATCTTTTAGTCATCTACCTTACTATCTTTTAGTCGTAGTAGGTACATCATTTTGGTGGTTCTTATTATAAACATATAACTCGTACTAAATAAATTAAAGTTAATAATTAAAAATCTTGAGTCACTCCACAAGTGACGTAAAATACCGAAGTTTACCCGCGTAAAATATTTAAGTACCTCTGAGCGTGCGATTTGTTGACTACACGCAGACAGACTACACGCAGACAGACTACACGCAGACAGACTACACGCAGACAGACTACACGCAGACAGACTACACGCAGACAGACTACACGCAGACAGACTACACGCAGACAGACTACACGCAGACAGACTACACGCAGACAGACTACACGCAGACAGACTACACGCAGACAGACTACACGCAGACAGACTACATGCAGACAGACTACACGCAGACAGACTACATGCAGACAGACTACACGCAGACAGACTACACGCAGACAGACTACACGCAGACAGACTACACGCAGACAGACGTACAAAAGGCGCTCATCCTAATTCAGAGACTTATAATGTTGTTATCATTATCATGTTATCAATACTTAATTAAACTATTAAATATAATTATACTTTTTCCATTCATAATTAATTAAAAACGTTTTCGTGTCTGGTATACATTTTCCTCACTGTAGTGAAATGAAAAATCGTGTGTTTCGCACGGCTGGAATTTTTTTAATGTTTCGTGACTTAGAATTACTCGCTTTGCTCAGGATTCAATTTTCGCTTGCTCGGTATTCAATATAGGTACCTACTCACGCCAAAAAGCAACTTTGCAGTCTTGTATAACAAATAACGATTTAATTTCTGTCAACACTACTCGTAAGTTGAACTTGCACCTTATTCACCGTCCGTAACGCATTTACTATTTGAATGCAGCTGCATCAAAATCAGCGTAGCGCAGTAACTTAGCGGGAAATAATAAAACTGTGCATAGTTTACTTAAATTTATGGGCCATTGCGAGCTTGATTTACAAGCCTCATGCTTTCTCCCTTGCCCTTTGTTGGGAATTTCTTGTGAATTACCATTTAAAAGGTTCGTGAATTTTGATTTTGGACACGCCGCAGTGTAGGTTTCTTTTGTCTCTTATTATTTTTGGTCACGAGCAAAAATCCTGTTAAGATCGACCGCGTAGGATGATACGTTTGTGCATTTTTTAAATATTCATCAATAAGTCAACCATTAACTTTATTTACTAAACGGACTTTATATCCCTTCTGAGAGCCCATAATCTTTCTGTAAGTGCATTAAAAAAAAGTGATAGTGATGAATAGTAACGTATATTCAACCGCCGCGTCGGCTCTGTCGCAGTGGTGATGCTCGTAGGTATCATCATCGTGACAACAAACTTACAAAATTCAGGCGATTTCGGAAAGAAATTGTTGTTACGTGAAAAATACTTACATTTTTTACGTAACAACAATTTCTATTCTATATTATTTATGGTAAAGGTATAAAGTGAAAGGTAGATGATTCAAGCGTTTAATGTTCACCACGATGGCTGACCTTCGTGATATTTCTGATCAACACTTTATGGACACCTAATGTAGAGGCGTAATAGATTCCCGTAAAGAAAAGTGATGCACTGGAATAAATTAGCATGATTATTGGGGCATCTTCTTGAAGAACCCATAAAGTAGATTTTGGATTCATAATTTTAAAATCATTGTGGTATTTTATAACCTACGCTAAGATGTAATCCGTTTTTTTTAAATTTTTTTTTTAGTTATTCAATCAAAACCCTAACTATACATTTGCTAGCCTTTTTTAAGAATGCTAAGAGCCGTCCGTCGGAAGTTTTATTGCAACTCCTTTATACGTGGGAAAACAATTGTAAACCCACAAACTGTCGAAGCGTTGTAAAGTTAAGGGTTCAGTAGCGCTTTTGTTACTTTACGACACTCTTTTAACTCCCAGTCTTTAAGGTTTATTGCAAACCCTTTCTGTGAGCCACTAAAGTGGCCGCTCATTATGAGCGCTTTAAATCTTAATCTCTTGTTGCTACGTCATTGTCTCGCGTAAAGTGCTATTTTGTTAAAAAAACACCTACAATGATTTTAGATCATTTTTTCACTAATTATTGAATAACAGTTTATATACATTCAGGACAATTAAAAAGAAGGTATTAACTTAAAAAGAAGGTATTAACGTACAAAGTACGTTCAAAATAACCAAATAATGAGGCCCCACAAGAAACTTTATTACCCAATAAACCTCCGTAGTGTGCAATCGTAAAATCTTTCATAAAATAAAAAAATCTGTCGAATCCGCATAAAAGTAGTGTTTACAAACAGACAGTTCGGTTAATCTTTACGATGGGGCCCGAATAGGCCGAATATACCCGATGGCTGATTTATAGACTTCGAAATAGCTCCCGTCTTTAAACGAGCCCATCCGATCGCAGCTAAATTTACTGCTTCATAGAGTTTTATAACTGATTTTATCACTCGTAAACTTTTACAAGGCGATTTTGTCGTTGTTCATTAAGGGGCAGGACGGGACACACACCGTGTTCTTGCTTATTTAGCTTGTCGTTTTCATGATTATGCCTGTTAATAAATATCATTGTAATAATAGGAGTCATGTATTATTATATGAAGCGGCAATGTCAAATTATTTTTCATCTCAAGGTGTGCCCTTATACTATAGAGCTTGCGGTACCTATGTCATCTTACATACTAGCTTCTGTTTACAAAATTTAAACTTAAAATACGGTTCGGGTTTTCGAATGTAGTTTTGTTGTAAAAACAAGAAAAAAAATAAGTGTCGAAAACGTGTACATGGACAACAACTTCACGTTGACCAGTGACAACCTGTAAGTCAAACATAGTTATTTTTACTAGCATATATCTATATCTAGGGAATCGTGCCCTTCGATAAACTATCGAGTTTCTTGCCGGATTCTTCGCCATAAAAATCGATATTGTGAACCAGACGGTCGGTGGTAGCCTTTAAACAATTAAGTTTTTAATAAGTAGGAAAGGCCTAGGTCCAACTATGGACTGCTATAGGCTGATTGATGAAAGTAAAATAAGTAAACGCGAAATTTAAAAAACACCTTATCAAAAATAGGATTACCTACTATTATGCCGAAATATATGCAAATATTTAGTATTATTTTTTGTTGAAAAGGACGAGGTATGTCGTGACAGTGCCTACATGTTTTTATTACCAATAAGCTCTAATCAAAGTTGAATGTAAGTGTAAAACAATTATGCAAAATTGAGCTCGGCCCAAATATAGGCTCTCAAAAGTGTTCTTAAAAAAATGTATTTTCGAAATAGTTAAGATTTCTTAACCTTAATAAACCAGTAGTTGTAGGTCATTTAATAAAAAACCATAATAACTAATAAATAACCATAATAACTAAATAATTCCAGTAAGAAATTTTCTTCATCTATAAAGTTAATTAAGTATTGTGTAGGTTAAATAATAAAATTAACAGCCAAGCCCCCGTGTAGCGAAATCATTAATAAAATAGATTTAGGAGCTGGCCGTAAAGTGCGAGCTGTCAATAAACCCGCGTAAACGCCGTTAAGTCGCTCGCTTGGTCATAACCGCACCGCCCGCTGCCTGTGTGGCCCCACCCCACATTGTAGTAGATACAACACTTATTAGGGTTTACTCACCAATTAAATTTTTGTGAATAATGACTATTGAAAAAAATTAAAATTAAAATTGGATTATGTTAGGTATTTTATTTGATACGTTTTTGCCGTAAAAAAAGGGTTTTCCCCAAATTATCAAATGACTAGCTGACTCGGCGAACGTTGTTTCTTTTTTTTAACAACTGCCGCACCAACCTATAATGAAAAGGTTGTACTAATTCAGAAATCTTCCCTGGCGTGTGCATAACAACTTACCAAGTTTACCCCTATTGCGCGAGTCCGACTCGCACTTGACCCTTTTTTTCTTTCTTAAAAACATTCCTAATGGGATGCCTACGTCATACAAAGAACACACTCTCCAAGGTCTCTACGATAAGCGGTTTAGGCTGTGCGTTGATCCGTCAGTCATTCAGGACAAAGCATTTTATACGTATTGCACTGATCTCTACTTCTACCCACGTGGGTAGTAAGTAGAGGTCAGTGACGTGTTGACAGATAGAAAAAGAAAACTATACACAAAAAAATCAAACACCTAAAAAGTGCATAACCTCTTTAAGCTTACAAGCCTTCAAATGTGGTACTAATATAGTACGGTGACTTTTGAGACATTTACAATTTTAAAAAGTATTTGCTTAGATTTTTAAGTGAGTTCAACTTTTTTTGAATAAAATTGGATTGAGTTTTCAAACATGTGTTAAAATAAAATGTAATTTAAATCAAAGGCACTAAGGAGTATTGATATCGGGGTTAAAAAGGGGTAGAAAGTTATTTTGGCGGTTATTTTCTTCGAAGTTGATATCAATACACCTTAGTGCTTTTGATTTAAATTACATTTTATTTTGACACATGTTTGACAACTCAATCCGATTTTATTCAAAAAAGGTTGAACTTACTTAAAGACATAAACTTCAATACTCTTTAACAATTGGAATTGGAATGTCACCGTACTATATTAGTACCTCATTTAAGGGGTTTCTAAGCTGAAAGAGGTTAAGCGTTTTTAAGGTGTTTGATTTTTTGTGTACAATAATACGCAAAGTTTTCTTTTTCTACCTATCTTATCTATACATATAAAAGGCTTTGTCCTGAATGATTGATGGATCAACGCACAGCATAAACCGCTGATCGTAGAGACCTGAAACTTGTAGGGTGTGTTCTTTGTATGACGTAGGCATCCGACAAGATAAGGTTTTACTAAAAGGGTGAAGTGCGAGTCGGATTCACGCAATAAGGGTAAAGCGATTGTAATGAAATTTTGGTAAGTTGTTATACACACACCGGGAAATGTTTCTGAGAAAAAAAATATGGTCAAGTGCGAGTCGGACTCGCGTAATAAGGGTAAACCGATTGTAATGAAAGATTAACGTGATTCACCGTTTTTGAATTTTTTTTCTCTAGACGGCAAAAAAGAGGATGAAAATGTGTATGACAATTCCGATGTTATTGTATGTAAAACAGAAAACAGTCAAAAGCTGTTTTTTTAAAAAAGTTTACGCAGACGAAGTTGCGGGAATGAGCTAGTCTACTATATACTACGTACAAGTATATCAACTAACGTGTGTGTCTTGACTCGTGAGTGTGTTTTACTTTAGCATACATTGCTCGTTGCAAATAATAAAGGATTTCTTTTGCTTGTTTGCGTCAGTCGATCAGGAACCGCTAGCCTGATGACTACAATTGTCTGGTTTTCTGTTTGTAATTGCTAGATGGAAAACGCATGGCGTTAAACTAGTACAGATTTATTAATTCATTGCACATAGCATACGCAGCAGGAAAATAAAAATGATGGTCACAAAGGATGTGTTAGGTATGTGACCACACCATGAAACTTTTTTGTACTTTGTTGTTAATTTTAGTTGATTCCGACATTTTTGTAGGTGAAACCATAAAACAGTAAAAGCTTTCATAAGAATTTTCAAAAGACCATGCGGGCGAAGTTACGAATTAAACTAGTCTTAAATCAATTTCTTACCTACCTGTGATTTTGGAATAATGGCAGCGCAAAAAGAGCATTCAAATTCAATGACTACTAGTAATCACCTACTACTCTCTAGGACCTGGTGAATCCCGAGAGTAGCAATACTAAATTAAGCAAGGAATTCAAACGTTCGAGATAATTGTTTTACGAGATTTGCACTCTGTCTTTTATCATTAACTATTAGAAAATGAAAAAAACATTAATTGGTAGAGTTTTGAATTTTGGTGTACAATTTCATCAAGACCTCCCGTTGTGCATACTAAAAGTCCCCATCGACTCTTGCGCCGCTATCTTGGACAAAAGATATTTATATTTTTGCTTCTGTTTACGCCTCAAATGTTCATATATATCTTCAAAAACTTATTACATGCCACTACCTAGAGATAGAAAGACTGACAGAGATAATGAGAAATAGAGAGAGAAGGGGAGAGATAATTCAGGGGCAAATACATTATGCGACATGATGTGTATAGCAGGGCGAAGTCCGTTTGGTCAGTAAGAATAGCCAAAAGGATAGACCGACCAGTTATCAGCCGACCATCATCGCGTCTGTTTCGATAAAAACCACCTATCCTGAGAAGAACAAAGGCAAGGTTCTCGACAGACTGATAAACTAACTCAATTTTAACATTATCACTGCTACTAACTACGCCGCTAATGACTACCATAGGCTGGACGTTCTGAACATAGCATTTCTACAGAACACAGGCCTAAGTTTGAGCTCGATAGAAGTACTGGATGCACTTTGCTCTATCAATCTCTTGGTTATGTCCCTTGAGCCCCAGGCTTACGAAGCCACTGCGCCAGACTGTGATAAACTGGGACAAATTCAAGAAAGCTCTTCAAGCAAACAGCTTACCACAGCTAGATCTCATTCCTGGTCTCATTAGATCTCTAATATTGATGAGGTCATCGAATCTGGCACCCAACAATTACTCGTAAGCTACTATTAGCAAGAGCATTAAATAAGAAACACTTAAGAGCGATCTCAGTGTATGTGCAACGGCTTTTAAATGTAACAAATTAACAATGTTGTGTAAGTATTTATTGAAATGTGCTCCGTGAAATCTGTGCCCCCGTTCTGTTGCCCTTTGTTGGAGAGGTCTGTACTTAGTGTCTATAAAATTACGTAACTGTGGTAGCAGTAACCGTTGATAAAGTTTACTCAAAGCTTTAGTAAACTAAATTATCTATATGACGAGGGCTTAGGACATTTTAGTCATTCAGGACATCGCCCCGTTAAAAATACTCATTAATATAATAATCAGGGGTAAATTTAATTTTGTCAGTCTGCAGAACTTCGTCTGCAATGACAGGAGGTAGATAGGTAAGCAGTGGGAGAGCGCATCTACTTTTGACCTAACTGTCTACCTCGCGGTCATGATTGGTGTCTACTGGTTTAGTGATAAGTAAGCAATACGACTCTAAGTGTTTTCAAAGCAGTTAGCCTTTTAGTCGTCGTCACAGGGATTAATTTAGTGTTTGGAAGGAAGGCATGGCGCTCAGGGTGTCGACTTCAATAGCTTTGTAGCTCCAGTTAGTGGTACTTATATCCACCAAGTGGCCCCAAAACACATTCCGACCTAGCCATACACATCATGTCACATAATGCATTTGCTTTTTGGGACCCCTTCCTTTTTCTCTCTTTCTCACCTCTCTCTCTCTCGGTTTCTCTCTTGGTAGTTTCGCGGAATAAATATAAAAATATATTTGAACTATTTTGGAGGTAACATAAAACAAACGGTATATCGGCAGCAAAAAAATAAATAAGTTTCCTCTTTAACGCCGGATTACAGCTAAAATACTAGAGATAAAATATTAATATGTATGAGCTTTTTTTATAGGATACATCTATAGTTTTTATATACACATTTTTACTGTATAAGCCATAATTGCCGAGATATAAGCAAAAAACTAAAAAACGAGTACCTTTTTTCCATGATGGCGGCGCGAGCGCAACAGCTATCGCTGGGGACATTTAGTATGTTCAACACCAAAATTTAAAACTATACCAATTAATGTTTTTTTAGCCTAAAAATGTATCTAATTTGACTCTAATAGTGATTTAACTGTAGGTAGTTAAATGAATAGGTTTCGGAATGCAATCTACTCACAATTTTCTGTTGGTTCCAAATTTAAATTTTATTTTAGTTAAAATACAGGAGAGTACTCCTGTGAAAGGTTTCGAAAAGCAGTAGTAAAAATAAATTGTGTAAGTGACCTGGTCATGTAAAAGTTGGAAGTGTTTACCTGTATTAATGTCTATACAGATGCTTCGCATGCACTTTGTGGGTATTTTGCGGCTGTGACATTCGAAACGAAACAAGTGACACATGACGGAAGCACGATATCAAGTGGATGTGATTGCATTTCCTTTTTACAACAAACAGCACTATAGGATTTAATATCTGATAGGATAGGGGGCTTATGGAATCTGAAAAACAATAGGCAATTCAAATATTACTTGAATTTTCTTTTGTTTTTGAATCAATCTATTTTACATTGTAAATCTTGTTTATTCAGTGTTTCAATACAAAACATGTATTCATTAGTTGATTTACTATAATATTATATTTCGTTTGTGATTTTACAAAGAGTAACTATTGGACGCACGCAATAAAACAGTATTGTAATTAGTTTGTAAAGCTAGTTGTAGTTATTTCTCATGAGGATTCGAAAGTGAACCAAGAAACCCATTTGAAGAAAAAGATTTTGAATTTGCATATATTTGGTACTAGCTTTTGCCCACGGAGCCGCTCGCCCTAAATTTAGTTATTGGCGTAGGATTCTTACGGCAACTCCTTGATTATACCAAAGAAGTTCGTTATAGCAAGCTTTAGCTGCAGCTATGGTCCGTTCGATATATTTACTTATAGTTACTCCTGTGGGAACTTTTGAATTTTCCAGAATAAAAAAAGTCTTTATCCTATTCCAGGACCTAACCTATATGTGTGCCAAGTTTCATCCCGATCGATTTAGTTGTTGAAGCGGGACTAAACATCCAAACGTTCGCATTTAAAATATTAATAGGATAGCTAGTGTTATTAAGGATAGATGGTAAACTATCCTTTGTCCTTTACTGGGACTCAAACTATCTCCATAACAAATTTCATCTAAATCATCTAAATGAAAACTAAATTGCGGTTTACGATTTATGACGTATTTAAAAAAAACTACTTACTAAGTTTGCATGGTAATGTACATGACATATTTTTTTTAGTTTTATCATTCTTTTTTTTTAGAATGTACAGGGGGGGACGACACACATTTTACCACTTTGGAAATTTCTGACGCGCAAACTATTGAGTTTAGAAAAAAAATGATATTACAAGCCTCAATATCATTTTTGATGAACTATCCATAGACACCCCACATGTATGGGTTAGATGAAAAAAAATATTTTTGTGTTTCAGTTCTAGCATGAGGAACCCTCATAAAAGTTTATTGTTTTTTTTCTTTTTTTGTGTGAAAATCTTAATGCGGTTCACAGAATACATCCACCTACCTACCAAGTTTCAACAGTATAGTTCTTATAGTTTCGGAAAAAAGTGGCTGTGTCATACGGACGGACAGACAGACATGGCGAATCTATAAGGATTCCGTTTTTTGCCATTTGGCTACGGAACCCTAAAAGCAGCTATTACTATTCAAGAATACTTGAATGATGATAACTAATAATATTTTAATCACACGTTAGCGCAATCCAGGCATTTAACGAATAACTATATTTGATCACTAAAGTATCAATAAACGGTATAATTAATGAAGTGTCCCCGCGTTACATAGTTGTGTTGTGTTGTGGACGAATGGACGAACGAACTAAATTTATCCTGATAAATGATTATATCTGGCTTCAGCTAATTGGTGATATTTTACTTGTTTTATTACAGCTTTTAACGTCTAGCTAGATAGACTTTGAATAACGACGTTGGCCTAGCAAAAAATGTCAAGCGTGAGACGGAATTCTCGAGATTAATTTACCTAATTTTACATGTGTATTTATAGTCTGTGAGTAATATTTACGAGGCGTCTAGTCGTCGCTAATGTCGGGAATGCGGTGGAGTTATACACGGACACGGAACTGTATCGTATTATATATATAGCCTATAATTCAATCTAATAGAATTACTGTTCATTAATTTGAGGCATTAATGTATTGTAAGATAAACGTTACTAGGTATATATAGTATGTAGGCTTTACTACGTATGTACCTATGGTAGTTATTGTTACAAATAGTTTCAATAATTTCCTGTCACAGTAAGTCTTCACGGAACTTATGCGTCAAATCTAAGAAGTTTGATTATCTCGTTATCGGATCTTGTTGCTATTTTGCATGCACCTCGGTTCACATTGTTACCATTATAACGGCACAGGCCTCTTCTTAGAGAAAGGCAGCTTGGGCTATATATGTTGTCGAGCCAGTGGCTGCTCGACTGTCAATTTTGTTAATTTTCAAGCCGCTTATAAGGCCTTTAATGACTTCGCTTAACGACTGCTGTCATTTGACAACAGCAGCAAAGCAGGATCAATCGTCGGATTCAGTCGAGGCCTCTGGAGCACGGAGGAGGAGAAGAAAAAGGCAACCATTCTATAGCATATAAAAAAATTTAATATTTTACAAATAATTATGTTAGTTGGGCTACTGTTCTACTTCTTTTACGTTACAATTACGTAACATAAAGATTTAGTCTTAAATCTAAAAAAATAATGTCTATGATAGTTATTTGAAACTAATAATGTTTCAAGGTTTTCTTTGTTGTTTGGCAACATTTTTCTATGGAATATACAAATTTATACGGGGATGTGTCGTTGGTGAGAATACGTTTATTAAAAAAGTTTAACTTTTTTATCTTTTCTTGTTTTTCCCACATCACTACTCTGTCTATCTTACAATACAAGTCGGTCAACTACAACAATCAGTTTAAATACATGTAAATGAAGCCAACTCAGAGTGTGCTGGTAACAGGTTGTAAAATAAATAGCATAGACTATAGTTTAGAGGTCTTTTTAAAGCCAGGAAACTAGTTCCCATACGGTAGTTAAACCCATAATGTTGGAGCTTCTTAATTTTGAGATTTATGTTAGACTCAACATCATACATATTCTCTCAGAATTACCGCAGCGACACTGGAGACATAATATGCGACATAAATCAAAGCGCAATTTAAATAAACCCATTCCAGTGAAACTCTATAACTACTAACTTGTGTGTTTATCAATTTAACTAATCTATTTTCATTTCTTAACAATTATTAAATATCATTTTATTTTAAACTCAGGGCAATAAATAATAGTTTTACTTACATGCTTACATTATAAAATTAGGTTATTGACACAAAATTAGTATCTAATAGTAACACGTCCCACTAACAAGGCGTTAATAAGTCAAGTTGTAAAATAAACGTTAAAAAATATTTTTTTGACAACCTTCAAACAGGCAGACGGACGACGAAGACGTTACTTAACCATAAAGGGTTCCGATTTTGCCATTTGGCTCCCATAAAATTCATCAAACAGACGGACAAACAGGTATTATGACGAAACTATAAGGGTGGATTTGGGCACAGAAACTTAAAAATGAAAATCGAATTTTTTTTTTACTTGCTTTACTTACTAAATAGTGTTTGTATTCATTCTGGCTAAGCAGCGAAAAATGTTACAATCGCAAACATTTTCTGACCTAACTTCCTCCTGATCGTAACCTTACCAGATTTACATATATTTATATATAAACGTAGACAGACACACACAAAGAAAAATACCTCCTCCTTAGTCCTTAAGTTAAAAGGTATCTCCCCACCTTCTTACGCTAGCACAGTGAAGGTGATGACTAAATCGTCTAATAAGGCAAAATTATATCCGTTGTCCATACTCCTGGGTTCTATTTACCATCAGCATTTACTGATATTGAATCAGTTTTCTGCAAATGAGAGCATGTAGCCTATATGGTTTTAGAGGAAACCGCAGACGCCTTATTTGTGGAGTGAGCTCGTCAACATTTTGTGTAAGGACTACAATATGGGGGTTATCAAGAAAAAAGCTTAACTTATAAGTAAGCCTTTGCTGGAGGAGTGGAGTTTGAGGGCCGTACCTAATAAAAGTAAGGCGGTCAATAATACGATAGTTTTTTTTAATTTATTAGTAATCCAGAATCGATGTTCTTCCTGTGTTATTTTTTCTAATGCAATTAGAACTTTTTTTATTGAATATAACCATCATTCTCGACTTCGAAATAAAAAGCGACGTTAGACGAGACATCGAGTCGCTAATATGTAGATTGGACATTCAGGTTATTTAAGTAAAGTAGCAAGTTTTGTCCTCAAAATACTTGACGAAAACTGGTCTAGTAAATCTCACTAATTAATGTCGTCACGGCTTGATTATTCGATATAAAACGACTTATAATCGTAGGCGAAGTCGAGACGCCATCTTTCGAGATTAGATATATTTATTCGTACGACTGAAACGGCAGTAAATTATTTAAGTAATATCCAGATTTAGACATTATTATTGAGCAAAGAACTTAAATTTTCCACAAAGAAGCAGAAATTTAACCTTAATTTGAAACCGAAAAGGTTATATTGGAACGTATCAGCGGAATAAGTAACGTTGTTAGGTCATTCGATTAAATCGATAGTCAGTTTCGTGGAATCGCTATCGATGCTCCATTCTATAACCATTTGGTATCGATATATCGTTATGGCTGCCGTGAGTTACGGATTCGGAGATGGCAATAGAAACAATGGCTGGAGGAGTTATCTTTATTTGATATCTATTCGCAGAAAGATCGAAAACTGTTCAAGAATCGAGTTAGTGCGTATGTTGGGCAGATTTATTACCTACTTTTCGCCTGTCTATCCACGACTGCAAAACCGATGTAGACGAACCAAAATATTTGTTCATGTCTTTATTTGTTTCTATATACAATATTTAACCTATTTCTTTAAATTCAAACTCAATTTTTTTTTATTCAAAGTAGGTATTTAACAAACACTTTTGAATCGTCAAAGTTATTAAATACTATTTGATGTTTTGAATTTCATTGGAATACCTATCGTTTCAGGATTTCATTATTACGATAGATATAATCCATATAGATAGTAATTATAAATTTCTTGTGTAGATACACTAAAAATGTAGCTACATTTTCCAGTTTGGTGATAATATTGGTTAAGTAAACATAGTTTGTTTTCTTTCATTCTCTTATGTAACTAACAACGGTCAAAGTTAATATATAAGTGATAACTATCGTCCTATTGATTTTTTTTCTAATGTATTTGAGTGTCACTTAGATTCCAGGAACATAAATACTAAAAAGAATAGGTAATAAATTCATGTATATTAGAGAAGTGGATGACACAGAGTGAAACAAAGACAGAGCCAAAACATGAATACGGAAAAACTAGAATTTCCACTTAGCGGAGTGGATATTAGGAAACATGTTATTCTCCAGTTAATAGTTGGAGCGAGACGAACGCGAATCGATTACCATCGAACATCGACACGTCCAAAATCGAGATTGATGTTAAATGTGCTCATCTACTCAAAGTGAAGCCATTTTAACTGTCCAGATTGATGGAACGTACCCAGGGGCTCTAAAACTGCGCTCCACTCTTAATACCTAGCTACTATGCCAAACTAATATACGACACGCTAACCTCTTATATTAAATATTTTTCTTTAGTTTAGTATAGTGTCTAATGGTTTGTCATCTCGGCCGTTAGACATGTACTGCTGAACGTAGGCTCTACAATGGACGATCTTGGGCCCGCCCACATCTAGTGTTTTTCAGCAGCTCCGATCAGAACTTCTGTTCATATGGCAGGTGTTCGGCTTACGCTCCGTCTTCCAATCCGAGGACCTTTCTTCCCCACTACTTGAAAGTCCAATATAGTATAATTAAAAAAAAGTGTATATATTTATAAGAAAAATAAATTAAAAACCACAGTTTATTAGAATGACTGACCATGCGATGCGACGCGGCGCAGCACTTAAAGTATAAATAAAGATGATAATGTTAGTCCAGACCTTTAAACTAAGCAACTCTTGTCTAACTTTAGCGTAAACAAACAACGGTGTCTCTCTGTCTTCACCAATCTGCGGCATTTTACTCACCCAGGAAGCGCGCAGAATGTTATCGTTAGATTTAAAAGCGGTTTAAACTACAGAAGTTACGGCGCGTCACCTCGCGTCACCTCGCGCCGCGCCGACGTGTTTATTACTTCTGTTACATTTTTAATTAAGTTTCATGGAGCTTTTGAGTGATTGTATACGCTTTTTAGAGATTTCCAAGATATATAGCATACACTATGTCTTTAGCCGAAATCTATCTTCTTTTACGGAATGTTGATAATGCGTGGTCTTCCGACGTTTTTTCCTCTAGGCACTTTTGTATTTTTCCAACTACAATTTTGTACTTTTATCACATTTTGGTATAAATTCGGGTGATAAGAGAACAATGGCATAAAACAACCACAATAACAATTTAACAATTCTTCCAAATTCAAAATTTATGTTATGTTTTTATTCACTCAGTGAGTAAAAGTGAGTTTTATTAACTGTTATTGATGAATGAATAAAATGCCATTTTTCAATGGTAAAAATTAATCCAATTTGGTGTTACTTTGTCACCTTGTACCGATTCCATAAATACGGTGGAAGAAAACAATTGAACGCAGGTTTATTAAATTTACAATATAACGGAAATTAATTATACTATTTCGCTGGTTTTTTTACGTAGTTCGCTTACAGTATATTTTGTACTAAGAGTTTGTGTTTATCTTCAAGTTCGAAAACATTTACTTAAAATACTAAGTTCGTCCAATATAAGACCCTGATATGCATATTCAGTGTTAGGTTCTAACTTATATATTATTTTCCTATAAAAATAAAATTTTCGAAGGGTTGAATTTTGGGAAAATATTGAAGATCCTTAAAAGTGCAACGAAACTAATTGCCAAAGTTTCATTTTCCAATGGTTTAGCCTTGGCGTTAACATGTTAGTCAGTGAAGCTGAGTTTACATTACAAAAAAAGTGTCATGCATAATTCAATTTATTTTACAAAAATACCTACTTAAAAACTAGCTAAAGTAATTTTGTCAAATCTACCGTATCGCGGAACTTCTTGCCCTCGTCAGCATAAACAGGCTCTCAAAAGATGAATTGATGTATTGTTGGCTATATTTTATGATTAATTGTTCCAACGTTAATTTGCCAATTTTTACAAAAAGCGCTTGAACTATGCGCAAGCGCTGTCGCGACACAAGGTTCACTGCACGTTTACACTTCAGTTGTAGCGTGACTCCGGTTTTACTGACAATTCGGGCAGATCATGTACGTATTTTGGTTTAGTTTTAGTTTGCATGTGAAACTTTTGATGACAGTAGTGTTGTAAAGTACTTTCGTGACACAATATCATAATGTAAACTTAGCTTAAGATACAGTTTTATACACATAAATCTAAAAAAAATCTTTTTATAATAAATAATTATATTTTCTCATTTTGCTGTAGCATCATCTAAAGCAGTAATATCTCGGTTAAAACAATTTCATGTTCCCGTGTCTTGGGCGTGTGGTGCGGAGACGCTAAGTAGCGGTAGCAGATGCGGTTCGAGTGGAGTCGGGCGGGCGCCGCCAGGTGTCGAAGTTAGCGCGCTGCGACTCTAACGCGCTCTGACGCCCTAGCGTCCCGCTCGGCTTTGTGAGTGGGGTCCGAGGCACGAGATGAAACGGCAGCGGGTTGAAATGTGATATCACATTTATACTAAGCCCATCAACTTCCCAACATCAATTTAAGCAATCATTATGTAGGTAACTAATTAACATAATTTATTTAATTTTAGTTTTACGATCCTATACTATCTTGTTACTGTAACTTTGTCCGCGATGACAACACACTAACGGCTCGATATCATTTTTATGATATTAGCTTTAAATATGACGGATTTTCATACAAACCCCTATTATACCCCCTTAGAGATGAGCTGTAAAAATTGAAGTAACATATTTTATTACATGTGAAAAATTATAATTATTAAATTTTTGTATGTTACTTTTAGATTTGTCTAAATATGACACTGCTTTTATTGCACACAACACCTTGTGTCTTACAATATCTTCGGTATATGTATGTTATTAAATATTGCTAAGATATATTCATAGGTAGGTATCACGACACAGAATTAAGATTTTTTTTAGATGTTCTTACACGGGATTAAAATTTAGCATTTTTTTCCAGCTGAAAAATGTTTAGGTTTTCTACGAATATCATTAACCTGTATCTCATTAACTTCCTCGGAAAATTGCTTTTGTTTTCACAAATTAATTTAGAAAATTCGTCTTATGACCTCAGCCGTGTACCAAACTGTACTCTGGCCTAGTGGGTGTTGGCCGTCGTTGTTCCAAGTTGCACCTACTCTTAAATCTTATTCTACTAGATTCCCTCTACCCAAAGGTTGTCTGGAAGAAATCGCTAAATAGCAATAAGACCGCCTAAATTACATTCTACCAATCAACTGCATTTACAACCTTTAATTATTTTCTTGTGCAATAAAGAATTTACTACTAATACTATTTTTGTCCCGTGATGCAAGCAACAATCATAGTTAATTAGTTATCTTTGTTATATTTTTTTTTTATTATAATTACACTATGACGACTCATAATCTACAAATAAACCGTACAGGCTTTTGCTTTAGTAAATGTAGATTATATTTTAACAATAAATAAAAAAATAATTAGCTGAATACATATGGAGCGTAATATGATAATTCTGTTTGCAATTATATTTTTTGTATATACAACGTGAGCATGTACTTTTTTACATTGTTAATGAATTGGTAACAATACTAGATAATGATTAAAAAAATCTATCAAAATATCAAACTGATTGGAGCCGTTTAAACGCCGCTCTTTTTGTGACGTGAAAGTCTATGTCAACAATATAAACTGTTATATTACTTAATAAACTACGGTAAAAACCAGTGTATACTATAAATAAGTACCAACGTGGTGTACCTTAGTGCAAGAATACTATAAGAAGTGCACTTGCAGTAGTTTTTGTTGTCACAGACTTTGACGTTACAAATAAGCTGTGTGTATGCTATTTTGAATGTCGCTTAGATTTTTTGCGCTTTTTACAAATAAAAATTAATTTTTTTCGAACGCATTGAATAGAAAAATATTGTTTAAGGTATAATTTATTAGCAACCAAAATTAAGGAAAAAAAATCTGGTCTATCCCTGTTTGCATTACACTTTAGCTTGGATTATTTTATTTTTTTAGTCTGATGAAACTTCGTATTTTTAAGTTACATAAACTTCATTTTAAAAAAAGACAACCATACATGATTTGATTAAATATTCTATCGATTATGGAAAAACGACATAAACCATTTATGTTGTTAAAGAGTTTGCGATTCGATTCACATTCACACTTTTTGGTGTCTCTTTAGTTTGTTGACCGCTCTCGCTTCTGCTCGTAATTCGTACCAGCTTCGCTCCTGATCGTTGATAAATTGTATCAATAACGTTGAGGAGAGACGTCGGGCGCCATCACTAGTGTTTACTCGTATGACTTGTATTTTGACATTTATCTCTCGAGATAGTCGACGCTGACAACGTCGCATTCTGGAACTGGCGGTAAGATGATTGACATCCGCGCTTACTGACTAGGTCTGACTATATAATGTTTTCAGTTTTTATTTAACGTATTAAGTTAAAAAAGGTGTTTAGGACTTTGTGTCAATCATAAATTCCCGAATGATGTAGGTAAATGGTTATTTTTATGGTGGTTTGTTTTATCCTAAAAGACCCTGGACCTCTGACGATATTTACTGTATCATCCTTTTTGATTAAATTAGCGTATTTGAAAACTAATGTTTTGTATTAAAAATGTTAACGATAAACCGCGTTGGTCCGAAGTAAACAGCCGTTCGTGGTTCCTGAGTGTATGGGTGTACTAGTGTAGTTGCAATGAGTTACCGGTTGTTGTACGCGACAGCATATCTCCGTTACCGCGGAACACTCTCAGCGGTACACTCGGTACACGCCGAGGTCGTGACTGGTCCGGCGGCGACAGGTGTACCGGGTACAGAAAACGGTCCATTGTGTCTCCTTACGTGAGGAAACCACTGTATTTTGTTATTTGTGACATTTATGCTGGGTTGCACATACTAACTTTAGCGTTAACCAGCCTTCAAGAGTGGGAGGTTGTATGAAAAATTTAATAGTCAGCTATTTTTAAACTCAACCGACGCTTCAAAAATCAGCAAACCACTAGCTGGTTAACTATAAATATAGGTGGCGATAGAAATTACCATACAATTTCCCGTTTTTGGCAACTTGTAAACGTCAAAGTTAGTTGGTGCAACCCAGCCTGAGATAACAACAGTTAAAGCTTAAATATTTATTGTCAAAACAACGAAATAATAGATTACAAATCCTATTGTTTCCTAATTGGTTACATCCAGTGTGGTTTCAGAGATACTTCCTCCCGCGAAAGCTTAGGTTGTGGAATAAGCACCCAAGGTTTTCTCTTAGGACTACAGTATGGGGTTCTTTAAATAAGAAGGTATTCGATTTTTAAAGACTCGGCAACACGTGAGTTGAGAGAGAGAGAGAGATGACGTGTTACTTCCGTTGGCTGCAGTGAGTACATTTTGTAATACCTACCTATGTATTTAAAAACTGAAGATTCGAGACCTACTTATGTAAGTTTAAGTGTATTAGAAGAATTTTATAATTTCTTTCATTCTCTTATGTAACTAACAACGGTCAAAGTTAATATATAAGTGATAACTATCGTCCTATTGATTTTTTTTCTAATGTATTTGAGTGTCACTTAGATTCCAGGAACATAAATACTAAAAAGAATAGGTAATAAATTCATGTATATTAGAGAAGTGGATGACACAGAGTGAAACAAAGACAGAGCCAAAACATGAATACGGAAAAACTAGAATTTCCACTTAGCGGAGTGGATATTAGGAAACATGTTATTCTCCAGTTAATAGTTGGAGCGAGACGAACGCGAATCGATTACCATCGAACATCGACACGTCCAAAATCGAGATTGATGTTAAATGTGCTCATCTACTCAAAGTGAAGCCATTTTAACTGTCCAGATTGATGGAACGTACCCAGGGGCTCTAAAACTGCGCTCCACTCTTAATACCTAGCTACTATGCCAAACTAATATACGACACGCTAACCTCTTATATTAAATATTTTTCTTTAGTTTAGTATAGTGTCTAATGGTTTGTCATCTCGGCCGTTAGACATGTACTGCTGAACGTAGGCTCTACAATGGACGATCTTGGGCCCGCCCACATCTAGTGTTTTTCAGCAGCTCCGATCAGAACTTCTGTTCATATGGCAGGTGTTCGGCTTACGCTCCGTCTTCCAATCCGAGGACCTTTCTTCCCCACTACTTGAAAGTCCAATATAGTATAATTAAAAAAAAGTGTATATATTTATAAGAAAAATAAATTAAAAACCACAGTTTATTAGAATGACTGACCATGCGATGCGACGCGGCGCAGCACTTAAAGTATAAATAAAGATGATAATGTTAGTCCAGCCCTTTAAACTAAGCAACTCTTGTCTAACTTTAGCGTAAACAAACAACGGTGTCTCTCTGTCTTCACCAATCTGCGGCATTTTACTCACCCAGGAAGCGCGCAGAATGTTATCGTTAGATTTAAAAGCGGTTTAAACTACAGAAGTTACGGCGCGTCACCTCGCGTCACCTCGCGCCGCGCCGACGTGTTTATTACTTCTGTTACATTTTTAATTAAGTTTCATGGAGCTTTTGAGTGATTGTATACGCTTTTTAGAGATTTCCAAGATATATAGCATACACTATGTCTTTAGCCGAAATCTATCTTCTTTTACGGAATGTTGATAATGCGTGGTCTTCCGACGTTTTTTCCTCTAGGCACTTTTGTATTTTTCCAACTACAATTTTGTACTTTTATCACATTTTGGTATAAATTCGGGTGATAAGAGAACAATGGCATAAAACAACCACAATAACAATTTAACAATTCTTCCAAATTCAAAATTTATGTTATGTTTTTATTCACTCAGTGAGTAAAAGTGAGTTTTATTAACTGTTATTGATGAATGAATAAAATGCCATTTTTCAATGGTAAAAATTAATCCAATTTGGTGTTACTTTGTCACCTTGTACCGATTCCATAAATACGGTGGAAGAAAACAATTGAACGCAGGTTTATTAAATTTACAATATAACGGAAATTAATTATACTATTTCGCTGGTTTTTTTACGTAGTTCGCTTACAGTATATTTTGTACTAAGAGTTTGTGTTTATCTTCAAGTTCGAAAACATTTACTTAAAATACTAAGTTCGTCCAATATAAGACCCTGATATGCATATTCAGTGTTAGGTTCTAACTTATATATTATTTTCCTATAAAAATAAAATTTTCGAAGGGTTGAATTTTGGGAAAATATTGAAGATCCTTAAAAGTGCAACGAAACTAATTGCCAAAGTTTCATTTTCCAATGGTTTAGCCTTGGCGTTAACATGTTAGTCAGTGAAGCTGAGTTTACATTACAAAAAAAGTGTCATGCATAATTCAATTTATTTTACAAAAATACCTACTTAAAAACTAGCTAAAGTAATTTTGTCAAATCTACCGTATCGCGGAACTTCTTGCCCTCGTCAGCATAAACAGGCTCTCAAAAGATGAATTGATGTATTGTTGGCTATATTTTATGATTAATTGTTCCAACGTTAATTTGCCAATTTTTACAAAAAGCGCTTGAACTATGCGCAAGCGCTGTCGCGACACAAGGTTCACTGCACGTTTACACTTCAGTTGTAGCGTGACTCCGGTTTTACTGACAATTCGGGCAGATCATGTACGTATTTTGGTTTAGTTTTAGTTTGCATGTGAAACTTTTGATGACAGTAGTGTTGTAAAGTACTTTCGTGACACAATATCATAATGTAAACTTAGCTTAAGATACAGTTTTATACACATAAATCTAAAAAAAATCTTTTTATAATAAATAATTATATTTTCTCATTTTGCTGTAGCATCATCTAAAGCAGTAATATCTCGGTTAAAACAATTTCATGTTCCCGTGTCTTGGGCGTGTGGTGCGGAGACGCTAAGTAGCGGTAGCAGATGCGGTTCGAGTGGAGTCGGGCGGGCGCCGCCAGGTGTCGAAGTTAGCGCGCTGCGACTCTAACGCGCTCTGACGCCCTAGCGTCCCGCTCGGCTTTGTGAGTGGGGTCCGAGGCACGAGATGAAACGGCAGCGGGTTGAAATGTGATATCACATTTATACTAAGCCCATCAACTTCCCAACATCAATTTAAGCAATCATTATGTAGGTAACTAATTAACATAATTTATTTAATTTTAGTTTTACGATCCTATACTATCTTGTTACTGTAACTTTGTCCGCGATGACAACACACTAACGGCTCGATATCATTTTTATGATATTAGCTTTAAATATGACGGATTTTCATACAAACCCCTATTATACCCCCTTAGAGATGAGCTGTAAAAATTGAAGTAACATATTTTATTACATGTGAAAAATTATAATTATTAAATTTTTGTATGTTACTTTTAGATTTGTCTAAATATGACACTGCTTTTATTGCACACAACACCTTGTGTCTTACAATATCTTCGGTATATGTATGTTATTAAATATTGCTAAGATATATTCATAGGTAGGTATCACGACACAGAATTAAGATTTTTTTTAGATGTTCTTACACGGGATTAAAATTTAGCATTTTTTTCCAGCTGAAAAATGTTTAGGTTTTCTACGAATATCATTAACCTGTATCTCATTAACTTCCTCGGAAAATTGCTTTTGTTTTCACAAATTAATTTAGAAAATTCGTCTTATGACCTCAGCCGTGTACCAAACTGTACTCTGGCCTAGTGGGTGTTGGCCGTCGTTGTTCCAAGTTGCACCTACTCTTAAATCTTATTCTACTAGATTCCCTCTACCCAAAGGTTGTCTGGAAGAAATCGCTAAATAGCAATAAGACCGCCTAAATTACATTCTACCAATCAACTGCATTTACTACCTTTAATTATTTTCTTGTGCAATAAAGAATTTACTACTAATACTATTTTTGTCCCGTGATGCAAGCAACAATCATAGTTAATTAGTTATCTTTGTTATATTTTTTTTTTATTATAATTACACTATGACGACTCATAATCTACAAATAAACCGTACAGGCTTTTGCTTTAGTAAATGTAGATTATATTTTAACAATAAATAAAAAAATAATTAGCTGAATACATATGGAGCGTAATATGATAATTCTGTTTGCAATTATATTTTTTGTATATACAACGTGAGCATGTACTTTTTTACATTGTTAATGAATTGGTAACAATACTAGATAATGATTAAAAAAATCTATCAAAATATCAAACTGATTGGAGCCGTTTAAACGCCGCTCTTTTTGTGACGTGAAAGTCTATGTCAACAATATAAACTGTTATATTACTTAATAAACTACGGTAAAAACCAGTGTATACTATAAATAAGTACCAACGTGGTGTACCTTAGTGCAAGAATACTATAAGAAGTGCACTTGCAGTAGTTTTTGTTGTCACAGACTTTGACGTTACAAATAAGCTGTGTGTATGCTATTTTGAATGTCGCTTAGATTTTTTGCGCTTTTTACAAATAAAAATTAATTTTTTTCGAACGCATTGAATAGAAAAATATTGTTTAAGGTATAATTTATTAGCAACCAAAATTAAGGAAAAAAAATCTGGTCTATCCCTGTTTGCATTACACTTTAGCTTGGATTATTTTATTTTTTTAGTCTGATGAAACTTCGTATTTTTAAGTTACATAAACTTCATTTTAAAAAAAGACAACCATACATGATTTGATTAAATATTCTATCGATTATGGAAAAACGACATAAACCATTTATGTTGTTAAAGAGTTTGCGATTCGATTCACATTCACACTTTTTGGTGTCTCTTTAGTTTGTTGACCGCTCTCGCTTCTGCTCGTAATTCGTACCAGCTTCGCTCCTGATCGTTGATAAATTGTATCAATAACGTTGAGGAGAGACGTCGGGCGCCATCACTAGTGTTTACTCGTATGACTTGTATTTTGACATTTATCTCTCGAGATAGTCGACGCTGACAACGTCGCATTCTGGAACTGGCGGTAAGATGATTGACATCCGCGCTTACTGACTAGGTCTGACTATATAATGTTTTCAGTTTTTATTTAACGTATTAAGTTAAAAAAGGTGTTTAGGACTTTGTGTCAATCATAAATTCCCGAATGATGTAGGTAAATGGTTATTTTTATGGTGGTTTGTTTTATCCTAAAAGACCCTGGACCTCTGACGATATTTACTGTATCATCCTTTTTGATTAAATTAGCGTATTTGAAAACTAATGTTTTGTATTAAAAATGTTAACGATAAACCGCGTTGGTCCGAAGTAAACAGCCGTTCGTGGTTCCTGAGTGTATGGGTGTACTAGTGTAGTTGCAATGAGTTACCGGTTGTTGTACGCGACAGCATATCTCCGTTACCGCGGAACACTCTCAGCGGTACACTCGGTACACGCCGAGGTCGTGACTGGTCCGGCGGCGACAGGTGTACCGGGTACAGAAAACGGTCCATTGTGTCTCCTTACGTGAGGAAACCACTGTATTTTGTTATTTGTGACATTTATGCTGGGTTGCACATACTAACTTTAGCGTTAACCAGCCTTCAAGAGTGGGAGGTTGTATGAAAAATTTAATAGTCAGCTATTTTTAAACTCAACCGACGCTTCAAAAATCAGCAAACCACTAGCTGGTTAACTATAAATATAGGTGGCGATAGAAATTACCATACAATTTCCCGTTTTTGGCAACTTGTAAACGTCAAAGTTAGTTGGTGCAACCCAGCCTGAGATAACAACAGTTAAAGCTTAAATATTTATTGTCAAAACAACGAAATAATAGATTACAAATCCTATTGTTTCCTAATTGGTTACATCCAGTGTGGTTTCAGAGATACTTCCTCCCGCGAAAGCTTAGGTTGTGGAATAAGCACCCAAGGTTTTCTCTTAGGACTACAGTATGGGGTTCTTTAAATAAGAAGGTATTCGATTTTTAAAGACTCGGCAACACGTGAGTTGAGAGAGAGAGAGAGATGACGTGTTACTTCCGTTGGCTGCAGTGAGTACATTTTGTAATACCTACCTATGTATTTAAAAACTGAAGATTCGAGACCTACTTATGTAAGTTTAAGTGTATTAGAAGAATTTTATAATTAAGCACAAGCTTTTTCATAAGACACATGCGCCTGTAAAATTTCATAAGACACATGCGCCTGTAAAATTTCATAAGACAAATGCGCCTGTAAAATTTCATAAGACACATGCGCCTGTAAAATTTCATAAGACAAATGCGCCTGTAAAATTTTATAAGACACATGCGCCTGTAAAATTTCATTAGAATTAATGTAAATATGGAATAGTGAATTGTCTGTAACACGTGAATTGACACTTTTCGTTAAAGGCAGGCAAGTCCACTTGCTAAGGAGTATTGATTGGCCTAAGAAACAACGCACTGACTGTCACCGTAGTATATTTGTATCTCCATGGGTAAGTGAGTATTAGAGACTGAGACATTTATATAGCATTCATACGATTGCTGATAGATAGTCGCTGTGTCGTGTTAGGTGAACTATCACGAAGCAATAGGTCGATCGGCCGCAGTTCGACGCTGACACTTTGATATTTGCGCTGATCTATCGCTAGACACGCCCAGTTCTACCGTTTACAGTATTCAGTGTAGGTGATGATTTATTCGTACATCAAATATATCTACATAGATTCATAACATCACGCAAGGGGTAGCCAGTCTAACAAAAGATTACTTGAACTACTGAAACTTACAAACAACAGAGCATCCAAATTGTTTCCGAAACTCAGTAAACCAATCAATCGTGCACCTCTCAGTCCCGTCAAGCTGTCTGTGGGGCCGGGGTAATAAGTGGGGAAGGGAAGGTGGAGGGCACCTGTAGAGGGACACCTGTTGGGCCTCTTCAACGTCTGCCGATGCTGAAGCGAGCTCAATAGACCAGGGTAGTGGTGACATATTTTGTCTTGAAAATAGAATTGACATGCCGGCCGTCTTAGCTTTTGAAGTTTTTCTAACATTAGTAATCTTAAAAGTCATCGTAAGAAAGAAATGGTCTGCATAGTATATAATTATAAATAGTATATACTTCTTAATTTGAAGGGAATAAAATCAGTGTTTATCCGAGCTTTGTGTGTTTCACTTCCTGCAGTAACTTCACGGAATAGTTAAGAAAGCCTTCTTTAGCCGGCGTCTGTATGATTATAGATTTTTTTATTACCGATACCTTATAAATAAAAATACAGTTGTGATTCGATACCATTCTACTATAAAGAAAAATAAAGGATTTTATGAAATTGACACTTAACACAGTAAAGGCATTTTTTCTAGTTTATAGATAATAATATAAACGTTATAGAAACCACTTGTTTACGGTAATTGTTGCCTTATATATTGATCTCCTTAATTTAATTTGGGTTAATGTGTTAGTTATGAAGCATTTATACAAAAAGTAGTAAATATTTAATATTTTTGCAAGTATGTACTACTTATACTTGTGTAATAAACATGTACGCACATATCTTTTGTTTCTTGAAAGCCTACAGATGCACAAAGTAGGTAAGGCTCGGATCATACCGAGCGCATCTGAAAACATTAACTTCCTTTTAAGCACAGACGGAATAGTTTAATGAAATCCGACATAGCAAATGATTATCGACAATTCACAGCGTAATTTATGTCGGTTAAACGTCGCGGTCGAGGAGATGCGGCGGGGCGGGGCGGGCGGGGCGGGTGCGCGGGCGCAGCGATAAAAGTTGCTATTATTTTCCTTGATATTTTGTGTAAGAGGTACACAGGGAATCTATGCTATGGATTAAATATAAGGCACTCTAGTTTATATGGACTGCAGACATGTCTTATACTAATTTTAGAAAAAGTGTTAATATAATTAATTGATAAATTTATGCCAATGATGAAAATTGGAATATATTTTTCCGTTGCACCTTATTTTTTTTTGCTAAAAGACAAACTGGCATTAAGCATTTAGCATATTTTAAGTAAAAATGTGCAGATAGCACATCTTTATCTATATAGATAAACTACTTCTTCTTCTTCTGTACGTATGCATACGTAACTGAACTTGATAAATTTGTATTTATGAAGCAAAGTAATTAATATTCAGAATAAATATTAGTTTACTGCTAAAAGTAAATGGTAAAATATGGACACGGCAGGTGTCGCTATGGTCGAGTTATTTAAAATAAAGTCATAAATTATGGGATGGGACGGGGAACGTTATCCCGCGTTCTTTTAAGTTGTAAGCTATAAGTAGAAATAAAGTTCGCCGTAACATATAGCTCATTAAGTGTATTATGTAATAACAAATACACACATAAGTAACCAAAAATATTAAGAATCCTAACAAACAGTACATATGCTTATTCTTGAAATGTACTTCTACTACAAAATCTAAGGATAATTGAGAAATATGTATATAGTTATAAAGTTTTTGACTTTATAAGTTTTTGGCAAATAAACATGAATTGATGAAAATGAAAAGTAAACGCCAAATTTGGCATCAGAATGAAAAACAGCTTTATTTATAATGTAATACTTAATGCGATCATTTAACATTTGATATTTATGATGATTAAAAGTGTTTTAAAAAGTTTTTTGAATGAAGAATATTTGATTTCATTTAATACTACTAATAGATAAGACTTAAAAGCGGAATAAATGCTTTAAATTCAAACTCAATTTCTATTAATATAAAATATTTATTATTATTATTTATTATTCATATATTTTAATATAAACTGACTGACTGGATAGTAAATTTTCCTCATATTTTGTTATGCTCTTAGTGTACCTCTGTACTTCTTAAAGACTCTTATTACCCTTACACGGTTACGTTGTCCATTACACACGGACACGGCAAAGGTGCGTCTTATCTTTAATTACCGGTTCAGGTTACACCAGTTTGCAGATTACCGGGGTGATTTACCGGTACGCCCAGCTTAGATGTACGCGAGCCTGTTTCGATTACCAATCAACTTAGAATTTTGAACTTATTGTCTAACACATATTTGAAGACGATCAGATTTTTCTCTAATCACTGAAATGGCATTCTCATTCATAGCCAATAGCAACACCGCGTTTTAGTGCCTCTCTATATCTATATTAACTATTTATTAAGTTTATAGTTTTCTTCTTAGAGTTCCGTAGCCAAATAATAATAATAGTACCCTTTTAGTTCGTTTGTCATAATCTAATTCAACACCTGTTTTGAACTATGACTATTAAGAAATAAAGATTGTAAAAAATATGTGATTATTATTTCAATTACATGTTTGTAGCCTAATATTTATTTTCTCTCAAACTAATAATATATCGCGAGACTACATTTTAGCTAAAAGGATCACTAGGTACTCCATAACAATACATAACTACTAACGTAATTACACAATGTAAACTTAGCTTTACTACTTAGTTTAATACCTTAACGGAAAATGTTTTTAATTTACAATTTCTAACTAATTACAGTCAAAATTCTAAAATGTAATGTAATTTTAAATAAAAACTTCCGTTTTAATTCTTGCTTTAAAGACAAGAGCTTTGCAGGAAAAACATTTTAATAGATGAAATGAATGGACTTTTGAAAATTAGGGACAGATTTATCGAAAGCTCGTGTAATGAAGCGTGCTGCAAACAAAAGTAATCTATAATAGTCTGTCCGTCTGTCTTAACCTTTCATTATCCACGTCTATTCAAAGCAGCGCTCAAATCTTTAAATAAAGGGAGGTATTGTCTTCACGCACAACTTGATGTGGCTTTTATAGACCAAGAGCCGGAACGTTGAAGTTATGCTTACTTTTCTATATTATATATATAATGTTATGAGAAATATTTTTAAATAACATTATTATAATGTATCTTTTACTTAAGGAATAATAATAATTATATTTTTCCCATCAATAAATTTCCATAAATTTCATAAAAATAATTTTCTAAGAGCTATGTATATAATACTTAATTATTTTATCTGTTAATAAATCACATCTCTACTTAATATCAAAAAGAGGTTTTTTTTTTTTGTTTGTATGTAGGTCTCTGCAACTACGGAACCGATTATAAAAAATCTTTAACTTACAGAAAGCTACACTAAGCTCCATGAGTTGCATAGGCTATAAAGGTTTTGTTTAGAATATATTTTTAGTTCGAAATATCAATGTTTGTAAAAGGACTCTTAATAAAGACGGCACTATTCCTTTACGCTGCTGCAACGAAGCAATGAGTTGGACTGGTTTTTGGGCGCTATCCTTGCGGGGGGATTTCAAAGGATATAAAATACTTTTATCCCAATCATTTTTTTTTGTACCATTTTTCGCGTCGTATTAGTGCATACAATCAACTTTATTTGTGGCACCGAGATAGTTTTAAGGACAGAGAAAGGCAAATGTAATATTCTCATTCCGATCAAAAGTTCCCACGAAAAATAGTCAGGTTTCGACTAGTTCAAAATAAATACGTTTGTTGGGTACGGAGTAGTACCTCCTACACTCTAACCGCGATACTTAGAACTGAGATTTGGACTTACGTGGTCGATTTAAATGCGCCGTGGAGATACGAGGATGCCTTGAGTGCATAAAACGCGCAGAACCTTGCACCAGCAAATTCAGCTTCACAATCACCACAAAACTTTCAGTTTAGTGTGGATTTCCAAGGCGCGCGCGAGATCGACGCAATCAAAAGCGACTTTATATTTCATCTATTTAAATTAGATAGAACAACTCAAAAATAAGATAGCATTTTATGCTTTTAGAACATTTAGCATCAACTTGTGATGATACCATATTTATGCCTTAACATTTTCGTAATACAATGTGTTTATTCAAGTTTTAGCGCGAAGATTTTCATTAGTAAACAATGGACGTACTACCAATAGCAAAATACATCTTTAAATTAGAATGGCGCATTCAAATATTCAAGTTCAGTAATTTTATACATTAGGTGAGAAATTATGATTTATTTTATGAAAGGTTTAAAGCTAACAAAATATAAGTACAAATGACTAAAATGTAAAATATTAAGTTATGAACTTACGAATCATAGACATCAACACGGAATTAATTGTTAAATGTAGGTAGTATTCTAACTTCCGATTTATGAATTCTAACTCTAGACAAAATAAAGTTGCGTGAAATTTTTAACCTGCGGCGCGAGAATGAATGGTTTAAAACTAACTGTGATTGGGTGTTTGTTTGGACCTAAAGTGATTAGAGAATGTTTTAAAACAAGTATTGATTGGTTTGTTCGAACGTACTGTGATTGGTGGTAGTTTTAAGAGCGCTGATTGGGAGTTTTATTATGTTGAATATAACCGCGAAAGTTTAAGTTACTTAGAACTTTTATAATGTTGAAAACGCCCGCGAGACTTACCTGAGTCAGTCGTTTAACAACCATTAGGGCAGCCTCGTACAATAAAAATGATTAAAGGTAGTTGTCTTGGTTTTCACGTATTCCGTATAATGGTATTACTTGTTAGTTTATTTGAAATTACCCGGGGTTTGTTAGAACTTTACGAACATTTAGAACATAATATTAATATTCTATTAGGATCCTATTAATTAAGGGTAATTAGGCCGTTTATCTAGACCGTTCATATTAATCTAGGACTCTATATAGTAGCCCAACCAACATAACTAGTATTATACTTAAAAGATATTCTTTTTTCTTTGTTAATAATAATGAAGGCCGGACATCCGTCGGGAATAAAAAATATAGTATAATATCTACATCACTATTATATATTTAATTCCTGTCACTCGTTAAGTGAGTGGGGTTGAGGCTGCGAAGTTACTTAAAACATTTTAATAATATATTTATTTTTCTATAAAGAAAGGGGGACGTTGCAAACTCGGATAAATCTGAGGTTAAAAATCTTCGCCCAAAAAGTAAACAATATGTTTTAACTATTGCCAGCAACGTAAGATTTTTTTTCTGACTTACTATGCAGTTTTCTGTTGCACCCATTACTGCTTCACCGGGCTTTTTGGGGCGAGGCTCTGACGGAGGCTCAGCCCATATAGCGCACAACGCTCAAGGGCTCGCCTTGGGTTGTCGCTCTAAGAAGACCCTCCTACTAGCCTTCAAATACTGTCCAGCCGCGTTACATCTGTACCGAACAACATGAGATTAAATAAATAAATACATAATCTCTCATTTCATTTTATTATTTAGGGTGAAAATTATTATATATTCTTGCCTTTGTTTACGGATATAGATAATCTAATATCATCTCCGAACATATTCAAAGATTTCATCACAAGACTGACAGATAAGCTACACTGCTATATGGTTATATTAAAATCTATTAATATTTATTACTTAAAATGTTTGTAATCTATTGAATATTAACACCGTTGTCACAAATCATTGCGTTATTCACGATAAATATAAGACAAGATAACTAAATATTCAAAAAAGAATAAAGTCAGTACCTATCAGTAAAGATAAGTCAGTAGATAAAGTCAGTCAATAAGGCAATTACAACGAAGCAGATTTTCTATAATCTAAACCTAAAAATAATAGTTGAGTAACTTTAAACAATTTCAAAAGTTTTGCAATTTTATTTCAGTAATGGTAAATGTCCGTGAAGTACCTAGTCTATCCACCAACACTAGAACCTATAACCCACGAACATGATTTTTTTTTTAATTACAGAGATATTTATGGATTATTATGGATTGACAGTAAGTAGACTATTTCCATAATATAACATAATATAAACTCTCAATAACATAGGAACACGGCATAACAATCAACAATGTGAATAGTGATTCTACCATAAAATTGCAGCTGTTCTGTGCTCCCCGTGAGCACTTTCAAGTAACAAATTTTGCAAAAAAAAATGAAAGTATGTCCGAGATCATTGCGCTTCGTCTCCTTGACTACAAAGATTGACTATCGATTAAGTATCGATCAACTCGCCGCGTCAACTTCATCGACTAGTAATCCGATAACGATGTCAATCAGAAAAGCTTCGTAAAAAGTGACTATTCTTTCTTCGATTCTGTAATTAACTGATTATTGTCGAAGGATTAGTCATGATTTTGATATAGTCATCAAAAGATGCGATAGTGAGACGTTCTGATATAGTCATCAAAAGATGCGATAGTGAGACGTTCTCTAACACATTTTGTATTTAAGCTAAGGTTATCATTAACTCAGTCAGATTATTTAATGCCCACTGTATATTGTTAGACTCCTAAGCTGTTATAGCGTGCGCTACGCTAGATCTTGGGTTATTTTGAACCAAAGCATTTCCAAATCTCATATCAGCTTTAACAGTACTTATGAATATATATAGTCTGTGCAGTAGGTGATAATAAATAATAAATATTTTTGGACATTTCACACAGCGCCGTCTGGCCCCAAAATAAGGAAAGCTTGTGTTATGGGTACCAGACAACGGAAACAAATACATAAATATTACTTTTTTTTTTATTAAATACATACATGTCATACATAATTACACCCAGACTAAAGACAAACACAAATGTTTATATCATGATATAAATGTTTATCCAGTGTGGGAATCGAACCCACACAGCAGCTGGTCTACTATATACTACCAACTAGGCTGCCAGGGAGTCAATAGTATTATATATAGTTAGAGATAATATAGTAATAAGTCCGTCAGGCGTCGCCACTCTGTTAATTTGATTGTTGAGTTGACCTACAGCAATACGCTCTGTTTTGTAATCAGGGTGATATGAAATTAAAACGGAATGTTTTGGAATGAAATGGTTCAGCAGATTTCCAGTATTTCCCAAAGTTATTAGGAAAATATTTTATATATTTTATATTTTTAAGAGAGGTAGGGCTCTGCAAGTATTCGCTCGAATAAGCTGCCCGAACAAATAAAGCGGGGCATAGCGAGTACTTGCTCGAATGAGCGGCCCGATCTGGGGAAGTACCTCCACCTTACAGAAAACCGCGGCCACAATAACACTAACATTGAGTAGTGTTGTGTTCCTGGCGGTGAGTAAGGTTGCCAGAGCTCTCTCTTTGAGGATTCGCTGCGCGGACAGCGGAGGACCGACGGTGCTTGTTGCTGTCATTGCTCGGCGTAGACGCGGCGTGCTGGTTCGGCGGTCAGGGAGACCTGATGAAACGGCTGACCGCTGGCCGCCCGCAGGTTGAACGGGTTCCCAAACCCAGGGATCACTTAATCTCCGCCCTGGGAGGCTGATCCGCCAACCTGTGTAAAGTCTCTGAAGTAGTAGTCGTGCCGGAGAAGGAGACCGGAGTGGACCCGGCTACTACAACAGAGGGGGATCAGGGGCCCTTCCGCCCGCCGTGCCAGCAACCGTATCATCTGTGGCGAGCTTCGGCAGTCTTAGTACCGCAACTTTTTGTCTTCTAAGCTGTCTGTGCAGTGAATCCTCATCCGTAGTCTAAGTAACTTCAAACAAAATGGCCAGGATAAGAAAAAAGAAAAGAGTTTTGACAGCGGCTACTCCATCCACATATAATGTGGATTTTTGCAACATAAGGGGTATTCACGCAAATCTTAACGCAGTCCATCACCATCTTGAGACTGCGCAGCCAACCATTCTTTTTCTAACGGAGACGCAGATATCCTGCCCGGCCGACACATCATACCTTCGTTATCCCGGCTACAAACTCGAGCACAATTTTTTGAGTCGTGCCGGTGTATGTATGTTCGTCCGGGAGGATATCTGCTGTCGCCGACTTCATAGCCTTGAAGACAGGGACCTGTCGATATTGTGGGTGCGCGTAGATCATGGGAGCCACACTCGTATCTATGCGTGCCTATACAGGTCTCATAGCGGTGACACGGACGTAACTCGACTCTTCACGCACCTGAGTTTGACGACTGACAAAGTTCTAGAGCAATATCCTACAGCAGAAGTAGTTATTTTGGGAGACTTTAACGCCCACCATCGTGAGAGGCTCAGTTCTCGAACCAATAACTATGCAGGGATATCTGCTCATGAATTTGCTCTGACCTATGGATTCTCTCAGCTGGTACTTTCTCCAACGAGAATACCAGATATAGAGGACCATACAAGCTCCTTACTGGACCTTCTGCTGACTACACGTCCGGATCCGTTTCAGTGGATGCGCCTCTTGGCTCCTCGGACCACTGTCTCATCCGGACTCAAATGTCATGCACACAACCCGATCCTTCTGGGCCAACTAATTGGCGTCGTGTGTGGCATTATAAGTCGGCAGACTGGGATTGATTGCGAGAATTTTATGCATCGTACCCGTGGAGGCAGATCTGCTATAGCTCAGAAGATCCTGACGTCTGCGCAGCCGCAGTCACTGAGACAATCCTCGCTGGTATGGAATGTTTCATTCCTAACCTGCGAGTAGCTGCCGGCGTCAAAAAACGACCGTGGTTTAATAGGCCTTGCAGATAAGCTAAAATTCTTAAGCAAACTGCATATGAGGCTTGGACCACGGCTCGTAATAATAAGGATCTGAATATTTCTGAGTTAAAACGCAAATTAATTGCTGCCTCGAGGTTCAGTAAGAAAGCAACTGCCAGAGCAAAATTCCAATTCATCGGCAAAATAGGTGGGCGACTTGCGAGCTATCCTTTTGGGAGTCGTGCTTTCTGGTCGCTTGCTAAAGCTGCCGAGGGGAACTTCTGCCAGTCGTCATTACCACCACTGCGAAAGACCGATGGTGACTTGGCCCACAGTGCAAAAGAGAAAGCCGATCTATTGGGCAGTCTCTTTGCCTCTAACTCGAATGTGAACGACGAAGGCGCTGTACCACCTACTTTACCGTGGTGCGGTAAGACCATGCCGGAAATCACTATAACACAGCGCGAGGTCCGGCGGGCGTTGCTTTCCTTAGACGTTCATAAGTCGAGTGGGCCAGACGGCATACCAGCAGTGGTGCTTAAGCAGTGTGCCCTTTTCGCGCTTTCCTACCACACTAGGCAATTTCCGTCTTCATGGAAGACTGCAAATGTGCACCCGGTGCCCAAAAAGGGCGATAGATCAGATCCATCGAATTACAGGCCTATCGCTATAACCTCTCTCCTCTCCAAGGTGATGGAGCGTGTTATCAACACACAGCTTTTGAGATACCTAGAAAAACACGACCTGATCAGTGACAGTCAATATGGCTTTCGCCACGGTCGCTCAACTGGTGACCTTCTAGTGTATCTCACACACCGATGGGCACTAGCCATTGAGAGTCAGGGGGAGGCATTGGCATGTAGCCTAGACATAGCGAAGGCGTTCGATCGGGTCTGGCACCGGGGTCTTCTATCGAAGTTGCCTTCTTACGGAGTGCCCGAGGGTTTGTGCAAATGGGTGGCTAACTTTTTGTCCGGCAGAAGCATACAAGCCGTAGTTGACGGTAGTTGCTCTGATAGCATGGACATTAATGCTGGTGTCCCGCAAGGCTCTGTGCTGTCTCCTACGCTGTTTCTACTGCACATCAATGATATGTTGGACATCAACAACATACATTGCTATGCAGATGACAGTACTGGAGACGCTTATTACACGGGCCGTGCAAGCATCCCACGTTCCGTTGTGGAAGAAAAGCGTGAAGAACTTGTGTCTCAAATCATTTTTTTTTTTTTTTTTTTTAATACCACTAGGGTGGCAAACAAGCTTACGGCCCGCCTGATGGTAAGCGGTCACCGTAGCCTATGGACGCTTGCAACACCAGGGGTATCACTTGCGCGTTGCCGACCCTTCAGAAATCTAATAACTTCTTTCTTGAAGAACTCCATACTGTACTCCTTGCAGAAAACCTTGGCAGGGAGCTCATTCCACAACTTAAGCGTTCGCGGGAGGAAGTTTCTCTGAAACCGCACTGTACGCGACCATTTAGGTTCTAAAGTGTGAGAATGAATTCCCTGCCGATGGCGAGCGGTGCGATGGTAGAAAGTAGCCGTGGGCATCATTTCGAACAATTCCTCAGAACACAACCCATTGTACAAGCGGTAGAACACACACAGTGAGGCAAAGTCTCTCCTCAGACTTAAGGGCTCGATACCGCAAGTGAGTTTGGAATCGTCGACAATTCTCACAGCCCGTCGTTGAACCGAGTCAAAAGGGCCAAGCTGGTATCCGGGTGCACCTGTCCAGAGATGGCAGCAGTACTCCATATGGGGCCGAACCTGCGACTTGTAAAGTAACAACCTTTGCCCCGACGTGAAGTACTGCTTCGCTCTGTTGAGTACACCAAGTTTTTTGGACGCCAGCTTCACCTTATCTTGTAAATGATCTCGGAACTGAACAGCGCTGGAGATGTCGACACCAAGGATCCCAATGCTCTTGGAGATGGAGAGGGGAGTGTTCTGGAATTGTGGGACTACAGTGAATGGAGTTTTCTTAGCGGTGAACGCGCACACTTGTGTCTTTGTAGGGTTGAATCGGACCAAGTTTACCCGTCCCCAATCAGAGACCTGGGATAGTGTGGTCTCGATTTGAGACACAAGTTCTCCGCGGTTTTCCTCCACAACGGAACGAGGGATGTTTGCACGACCCGTGTAAAAAGCGTCTCCAGTACTGTCATCTGCATAGCAATGAATGTTGTTGATGTCCAACATGTCATTGATGTGCAGTAGAAACAGCGTAGGAGACAGCACAGAGCCTTGCGGGACACCAGCATTAATGTCCATGCTATCAGAGCAACTACCGTTAACTACGGTTCGTATGCGTCTGCCGGACAAAAAGCTAGCCACCCATTTGCACAAACCCTCGGGCACTCCGTAAGATAGTATTCACTTCGCTTCATAACGGTACCATGAAAACCTTATATATAACATAGTAGTTCGATAACGACTGTTGTGAGTGCTTGTTTACAACAGTGCTATAGGCGTTATACAAAGTGGCAGAGTACACGTTTATATTATAGGTTAATGTCACAATTTTGTTGTAAAGCCTTATACAGCTAAAACGCTTTAAGAAATACATATATATGACCAGCAGTCACAAGCGTTACTTCTATATGAAATTGATATCACTCTTTTGTTTTATAAGATTTTTGCTAGTTGGGTATGTATAATATGTATTTTTAACAAAATATTTGTATCCGTTGTCTGCTAAACGTAATACAAGCTTTGCTTAGTTTAGGACCTGATGGCGCCGTGTGTAATGTCCAAAAATACTTAATATTGTTGTTGTGTGGCAAAAAATTCTCTAATTAAGTAAGTAGAAAACATCTAGGATAAATTCCGGTGTAAAATTATTATTAGTTTGCAAACATTCCGACCATAGGTTACTTATGTTCGTATAACCACAAAATAAGGATCATTGTTTTAGTTCTACTTTCCTTGACAAAACCAAATGTATAATTAGTCTTGGTCTTGCCAAACAGACAGACAAACCGATTCGGTATAAGCGGGTGCTCATCGCCCGCAAGACAAGACAAATCGCAGAGATTGTAATACGAACGCCGAGTTATTGCAGACAGAGCTGCGGCGGGCGGCAGGTCGAGATAGGGCGCGATCGGTTTGTGTAATGCCTCGGTTCGATTTCCGGGTTCACCACTCGCCTTATGACTGTTTGTTATTAATAAGGTTTCATTCCACAGGCCAGTGGAGTAAGCTGGTTGAAAAATTGTGGCTTGTGTTCTTTATCACGGCACTTTAGTAGTCGGCTACAGAATCCGTATATTGTTATATATTTGTTTATCACGCATTAAATAAAAGGCTTTTTGATTTTATTTTATTTAGCACGAGGCTACGTACTGCATACTGCACGACATAGCGTGCTAAATGAAATATTATTTTTATTGTTTGAATCATATTTTAATTTAGATGTAGAAATAATAGGTAACTAAAATTTTTTCTTGCGTTTGTTCTATAAATAACTCAACACACGTTTTAAAAACTTAGGTTTAAAAAAATTTAATATAATATGTAGTGCATAATAATATTGTGTTTTAACTTTACAAGTATTTACTAGAGATGTTAGTAACTTTTGTTTGATAGCAACAGGGAAAACCGCATCATTCACTAGTATTTGCGTAACAGATAACATATATCACAAAAAGCCAGCTGTTGAGTTTAGGTAGGTATTAATGTACAAAGAGCAACACGGTGGTATTCTGGCCGCGTCTGGACGCTCCGGCGCCGGCGAGTTGCTCTTGGGTATATAGTATTATTTTTATACGGCTTAAATGGTGCAAATCCAAATTTTGACTACGTTTAATGTAGTGTAAATGAATATATATGATATTTCTTTGGAAATGATTTTTTGATACCACTAAAGTGGAAACCAAGCTTAAGGTTCGCCCGATGGTAAGCTGTCACCGTAGCCTATGGACGCTTGCAACACTACCTGTAGCGATGCCGACCCTTGTAAAATGTGAAAGTAACAATTTATTAAAATCAATTTTTCAATTTCTTGTCTTGCTTAACTAGAAATAATTGTCTCTTGAACACCGTGTTGTTAGCGGGATTAAAGATAAATTAAACATTTAACCTGATCGAAGAATATAATGTAATGTGACATCATAAAGTGTTTAACACAATAAAGTAAGTAAGTTAACTGAATGGCTGTCTAACTTGTAAGTACTTACATTAGAAATCGCGCTATATTGTTGTTCAATCAAAACCTTTTCAGATTGCTAAGAACACTATAAACTACACCCACATTTCGTAAGGAATAACTATAGAGAGACCAGCGATCCAGTGAATATTATTTTTTTAAACTTAACAATTACATTTTAAATTAAATAAAAAAGCTTAAAACATGCATTACATTTAGATAAATGTGATTTTTTTTGTAAATTTAGATTTTTATCATTAGATCATACTAAAACATATATTATATATTGACTTTCTAAAATACAATTTCATTTCAGTTACAGGCTTTACTAGAAGATACAAAATATAAGGTTGATTTTTTTTATGTGCACAAACGATGTAGATGTATTTTAAGGAATTCCCTTCACAGGTAATTTAAAAAAAATATAGTTTATGTGTATCAATCGAATGTAATTTTAACTACAATTTTAATTACAATTTTAACTGCAATAAAGCTATTGGGTAGGGCTTGTCTTAACCCTAGAGTGCTCGCGCTATGAGTATTTTGTCGCCCGCGGCGAAGAAACTATGATTTCTTGAACACAATACATTTCTCTAGTAGATGCCTCCCCGTTCCTTTAAGTTTTAGAAATTCGGAGAAATTTAGGGCATGTGTGGACTGCAGGAGGCAAAGGTTGTTGTCGTTGTGTCACGTTTAGCGGCAAAATGCTCACTGCTTACGGGAGTAAGAAAAGTTTGTGTGTCTGGTTATTTCTGTAGTTATCTGTATCACTCGCGTTTCACGGAAAGGTGTACTCTAGTATTTATGAAACAGTAGGCATGTTGAAATGCACTAGTTTCCGCACACATAGACATTGTACCTACATTAATTACAGTCAAAAACGTATTGTCATAAACTCTTAACCTTTACACCCCGGCGACGCTTGCAAATTGTACCACCGCCCGAGATAACTCACGCGTTACGTCGCAAATGAATGGCATGAATAAACTTGGAAGCTCATGACAAAAGGCCCAGACCATGTTATATACATCGTGGTGTGACGTCACACATTCAGAAATGGCATTCCTGATCCATGCCATTAATTGCATGACAGTATGAAACATACTAGAGAATATCATACCAACGTTATCAATTCTTGTAATATGATTAAAATTGAATTTGTTTGTTGTTAATTTACGATAGATATTAATAATGTATCGTGCGAGGTGGCGACGCGACTGTGACTGTGACAAGGTGACTTGGATACGACTATAATACCAAGTCTATTTTTGAAAAGCCGTTAAAGTCAATTTGTGGAATAATTTAGATACATTTGTATGATTTATATTTGTATGATGCGTTTGTTTGATAAGCAGATATTTGATATTTGTTTGGAGTAATGTAACGACACCTTAACTATTTCACCTACGGAAATAAAGAACTCTGCTCTAACATTCAACCGATGAAGTATTATTTTATTTTCATATAATAATTTACATATTTTAATTTGAAATGTCTTTATTTACTATTTACTAATAAATCATTTTCTAGTTTAAGTCCTAAATAAGAATGCTCAAAGTAAATAAGTTATTTATAAATTAGGTACATCGGTTGTCACTGTAGGGGTTGTAGATACGTGTAATATTACTTATGCGATATGACCTCTTGTGTTTTATTTGTATGTAAGTTAAAGTTAAAGTAAAAGTTGTGCTTGTAGATACCTACACGTTTAATATTACTTATGCTGTGATATTACTTTCCATATTCTGTTTGTATAATGTATTTATTTTTTGGTTAGGATATTTGTATAAATTTTCAATTACTTTTAGGGTTTCTTAGCCAAATGGAAAAACGGAGTAGGTTCCGTTTTTTCATTTGTTTCGTCATGTTCGTCTGTACGTATGCTACAACGTTGTGATTGCTTAGTTCTAAAAACAAAATTACAGAAAGGTGTCTTACGTAAACTGACATTCTGAGACTGAAAATGACCGCGCATTGTAAAATATATTTATTAGCAGATATGAAATTGACCTTAAATATTTGTTTATGATCACAACGTATAAGTGAGCTGTAAATCATCATATTGGGTGAATTTTAGTATGTTATAAATATTTAAAGTTACTTATCTTTTAAATTTATTTTATCTATCGGTATTTTCTTCGTTTGTTTTAGTTTGTTAAATTACTTCGTATAATATCGAGATAAGTATTTTATTATTCAAAACCTGACTAACTTTTTACCTATATACCTGAAACATTGTTCACCGGGGGATTTTGGAGATAAGACTTTAAAATTATGGCGTTACCTACGTTATAAATGTAGGTTCGACTTGACCACCAACCGTAAAGAAGTTAAAAATCTTGCGGCCATCTTAATTATCTCTATGTACCTTGTGAGTTGGGAGAGGATAACTACTGTGTTTATATAAACTATGTTTTAGATTGCAGTTTAATAATTAACTGCGATACTGAAGAGCAAGTCCAACCTTACTCGGTGACTTAATGAAAGGTTTCTCGCAGTCTTTGTTCAAGTTTAACTGAATTTATATAACTTTGTCGGCAATATCTTAGACTAGACAAATAGTTTTTATTTGACTATACCAAATTTTAAATAATGTGCTAGATTGGTTTCCTAGTATTTGAAATTTTTTCTTAAATCATTTTCAGGATGATAATAATAATATTTAGCCAACGCAAACCACTAAAAGGCCACTTTCGATTCTAATATTAATTAAAAATAATAATGTTTAATTTACCTAACAATGATTGTTAATTGCAAGTTTAACAAAACCTAACCCGATCGTGTTTTGTTATTATATAACTACACTCTGCCTAAATCTAACATAAACGTGTGTGTCTATTTTCTTTATAGGATGTACCAATTTAGACGAAACACCATCACTGTTCCTTTGTGAGCCCGTCTGTAGAACATACGGGTCGTGTTGCGGCCGACGCACCGATGTGTAAGCCCCAAACTTATGACCGACATCTTTAACGTCCCAAGCACTGAAGCCCACGTTTTTGTCGGACAAGGACGAAACTGCGTGGGACATAAACAATATTAACATTTATTATGTACATTCAAAGCTGCGTAAAGGTGGATATTTTACGCACTTTTAATTAGTGGCAATCTCACTAATATTGCTGCCGATATTATATTTAATTTCCTAACTACATCAATTTTAAGGCTACCCTTTGTCACATTACTTGCTAATCAATTTACTTTAGCTAGTTGTGTTGACCACTAGCAGCAGCTCAATTCACTTTTTTGCTGACGAATAGCATTTTGGAGATGATCAAAACCTATTTGATTAGCTGACTGTTTTAAATTGTATCCAAAATTATACATACTTCGTATGTATCGTTCCGTACCCGAAGGGTAAAAAACGGAACCCTATTACTAAGATTCCGCTGTCCGTCCGTCCGTCCGTCTGTCGCTATATTCCATGAACCGTGATAGTTAGACAGTTGAAATTTTCATAGAAGATGTATTTTTGTTGCCGCTATAACAACGAATACTAAAAAACAGAATAAAAAAATATTTAAAGGAGCTCCTATACAACAAACAAATTTTTGCTCGATAATCATAACGGCAACAGAAATATTTACAGAATATTTAGTTATAAACTATAAAAATAAATAATTAAATTAAAATAAATGTAATATTTAACTTACAACAAACGTGATTTTTTTGCGATTTTCATAGATAATGGTACGGAACCCTTCGTGCGCGAGTCCGACTCGTACTGGGCCGATTTTTTTTGATTAATATTATTTTGAAGGAATTTTATAGTTTTGGATTAATAGCTACTTCGTAACGGATTTTTAATAAACGCACCGTATCCTATTCTAAATTTACAAATAACTAGCGCTACTTCAACAAATAAGTCATTTGATTTTTGAAGGGTCGGTAACGAGCGCATAATGCCCCAGGTGTTGCAAGCTTACCATCAGTGCGAGTCGGACTCGCGCACGAAGGGTTGTAATGTTATTACATTCAACGGCACTGCTCGCCATCGTACATGTACCTACATGTATATAGACGAAGTTTACGACCGGAAGTTACATCAAAAATGAATGTACGGGAAACTTCTAGAACAAAAGCGGCGGAGTGAATGATACTAAGACGTGGGCCAATCAAATTCTCCACAAGCGAAATTTTGAAATTCCCAGAAATTTTGAAGAACGGCTTGACCAATCGGCGAACTCGAAATTGCAAGCGGCCATTGATTGGTCAACCAAATACGCGTCACATAGCGGAAGCAGTGACTGACACACACATAGAAGCGAGCCCTCCTATTAAAATCATCGCAGGCTCAGCGCTAGCGCAGTATTTTTGTAATCTTCAAGCTGGAAAAATAAAACAGAAGAAAGGGGCCTCACTCTGCCCAAATGAAAAATATGAGGTCAACAACATTTGAAGCAGCATCAGCTGGCCTTAGAGGTCAGTAACCCCATACTTCGTACCTAAGCAATACCAGCTGGTGGTGAAGGACAGCGACCCCGAGTTCCAGGCGCAACCCTGATCAGCTGGCTATGGCAGCAAGTACCATGGGCTCGGACATCCACGTTGCCTAGGTGGCAATTCTCCGATTCGTCACGACGTGATATCAGTCAATCCTAGGCTGACCTAAATCTCCAATATAAAGTGCCTTTAGCTATACAGTGCCATTAGGTAGTGAATAGAAAAAAAGGTAATAAACCATTGTAAAATGTTAAGATAATCTAGGTCTTATAATAGAATTATATTTTAGATAATTTTTTTATTAGGAAAACATTTAATAAATATTATTGTACCTAAAGAATATTTTTGTAAAGTGGCTGTTCCAAAATACTAGCAACTTGAATATAGGCGAGAATCGAACCCACTATTATCTCATTCCTATTTTCAAATTTGAAGGCCAAGGGGTTGAGTCATGCTGAGCCGAGGCTTGGGTTCGAATCCCAATCTGAACCGTTACAGGGTTCCGTACCATTATCTATAAAAACGGCAAAAAAAATCACGTTTGTTGTATGGGAGTCTCCCCTGAAATATTTGTTTTAATTTAATTTAATTATTTATTTTAAAAGCGACTATATAACTAAATATAATGTGAACATTTCCAGCGTCTACCTGATGCCGTTATCAATATCGAGCAAAATCGAGCAAAAAAATCACATTTGTTGTATGGGAGCCCCTTTAATATTTATTTTATTCCGTTTTTTATTATTTGTTGTTATAGCGGCAACAGAAATACATCTTCTGTAAAAATTTCAACTGTCTAACTATCACGGTTCATGAGATACAACCTGGCGACAGACGGATGGACGGACGGACAGCGAAGTCTTAGTAATAGGGTTTAGCGTAGGGTTTTTTTGGACTCATTTTTTGGTAAATTACAACACTTCTCTTTCTTACTTCTAACTGCTTAAGTTCGAAAAAACATAAAGCCGTTATAAAAATATAACATGATGTAACATGGTATTACTATCTATAGCTAGTAACTATATTATTTTGGTCTGGAAGTTTAGAAAAAAACAAAATTAGCAACATAATATTTTTTTTACCTTACTTAATTTTGTTGAAAATAATAAATTAAACAACTGATTACGTAACTTGTAGCTGTTCACAACTCTGCGTTTGTCGTATGTTACAAAAAGCTCTCAGTTAACGGTTACATCTACACCTACACCTTACACAGTGCCCACTCGCCTCGTGGGGAACACTCCGCGAGGGTGGGGGTGCCCACAGTGCCCAGACCCCCACTGACCAGAGAAAGTTCGATCGAGTTCAATTACTGGATTTTCTGTTATGCGAAAAATACACGTGTTTTCGTTCTTTCTTTCTACTTTTTAACCGACTTCAAAAAAAGAGGAGGTTCTCAGTTTCATCTGTATGAATGTCTGTCCGCGATTATCTCGCGTTTGGCTGCACCGATTTTGATGCGGTATTCTTGTTTTCTATTTTTTAACCAACTTAAAAAAGGAGGTTCTCTGTTTGACCTGTATGTTTGTATGATGTACGTTTGTCCGCAATTATCTCGCGTTTGGCATAACCGATTTTGATGCGGTATAATTGCTTTCTAGGTTTAAACCGACTTCAAAAAAAGGAGGTTCTCAGTTTGACCTGTATGTTTGTATGTATGTTGCGTTTGGCTTAACCGATTTTGATGCGGTTTTCTTTCTTCTATTTTTTAACCGACTTCAAAAAAAGAAGGTTCTCAGTTTGACCTGTATGTATGTATGTTTGCCCACAATTATCTCGCGTTTGAAAGCAAGAATACCGCATTAAAATCGGTGCAGCCAAACGCAAGATAATCGCGGACAAACATACATACATACAGGTCAAACTGAGAACCTCCTTTTTTGAAGTCGGTTAAAAAATAGAAGAAACAAAACCGCATCAAAATCAGTTAAGCCAAACGCGAGATAATTGCGAAAAAACATACATTCATATATACATACATACATACATACAAACATACATTCATTCATACATACAGGTCAAACTGAGAACCTCCTCTTTTTTTGAAGTCGGTTAAATAGTAGAAAGAAAGAAAGAAAGCACGTGTATTTATCGCATACATGCAACCACTGGTGTACCACGGTTAGGAAAAAGTAATCGTGGTACCACTAGGTGTACTACTGGGTGTACCACGGTTAAAAAACGCTTTTTTCGGTGGTGGTCGAGAAATTTCAGTTTCACATTATGTCCTGAGTAGCGGAGGTTCGAGACCGGCGTGTACCAATGAGTCTTTTTCTTTATTTCTCAAATACATTGATTATTCTCACTATTGGCTTTTCGAGGAATGAAAAAATCCTATTAAAACCTGCATCCATTAAAAAAAGACGTATGTGAAGTCCACAAGCTGCACGGGGCCTCCGTGCGGATTATGGGACCCAAATCGCCATCGACGAGGGTAGACCGTACCCCAACGTATGAGATTGATAAAGGAAAAAAGAATCGGTCTTACGGAGGAGCTGTAAAGTGTCGTCTGTACACATCATCTCTTATTTCAATATCTGTACCAATGTTGGTACCATGAGCCTACCAATGTTTGGGGATTTAAGTAGGTATGAGCAAACAATAGCAGAGGACTCGTGTATGATCCTGCGCGTACGCAACTACGAACAAGTGCAGGTTTGTATTTGTTTAACATATTTCTAGTACCTATATTCAAAGAAAATAGAATGAATCATTTATTGTTTAATATAATACAATTAATCGTTGATGCAAATGAATAATAATACAGACTTACACATTCAAATTAAAATATTATCAACTTCTGGTTGCTGTTAATTCATAATGCCTTTGCCTTCATACCCCATTACGAAGTGCTTGTTTAGTGCTATTATTTGTGGTTGCATAAGAATGGCGTTCATTTACGGGTTTCGTCTCTAACACAGAACAATGGGCGGCCGGCCTTATGGCCCGTAAACATAGGTGAATGAGGCGTAATGGTGAACACTGAACAGGGCCGCTTGACGGTAAACTGGCGCAGCCTGTGCTATACACTCTCTTGAAATCATGTTATTGGATTAAGACATCAAATGTCGCTCCTACCTAATGTTGTCGTTAGTAGTAAGTGATTACATAAAATAACTATATGCAAAAATTAGACCGGTGGAACTCCTCTATGGTGATCAATGTGGCCTAAAAGAATGGCCCAAGTCATGAGCAGAAATAAATAAAACAAAAGTCATTCACGATCAGTAAAACAGTTTTAATTGACAATAAAATTGTATTATAAAGTAAGTGCCAAGACGTGCTTTTTGAATGACTGGTGTTAAGACACATCGGTATTGTCTTATAGCTACCTACTGTGCTTAGGGGATTAAATTATTTCTATGATATATTTATCGTAGAAGTTTTGTGTATGTTATCTAAATAAGTAACTATGTTGTCTGTACTGTTGAACACTTAGTACAAAGATCTACTATAGATATATATTTAAAGAACATTTTAGAAATAATATTTAAAGTGACCAAGGCAGGGCAGGTACTTACCATCTCTAATCAGATAAATCATTTATTGTCAAATGAAATGGGTTCAGAAAAGGTTTCAATTAACGGTTCAAAATTAAAGCGCTAATCTTCAATTATTTTGTGGAAGAATGGCTCATTCTGTCCGATCTGCTCTTTGGCTCGGTTAAATATTTAGGATAATCAGAATGAGCAGTTAAAATCCTGACCTTGAGACGTGTCTTCTCAACACATACCTATACAAATACATACTTACATTTGACTTTACACTTTTCACTTTTATTCCAAACTAGTTTGTGCTCACAGCTTTGCCCACGCTATATTCATACGGCATTGATTTGATTAATTAAAGTAAGGCATCCGACTGACACTTTACGTTTTTTAAATATCATATTTCCATCCCTAAGGTGCAAGCTTTCACTATGCCAAATAACATTGAAATCGGTTTAGCTGTGAAAAGGAAACAAACAAAGACACTTTGGCAGTTATAATATTTATCATTATGGAAGTATGGATAAAATGGGAAAAACACTCTCTGTCTGTCTGTTCTGTTCTGTTCTGCTTGTAAACAGAATGAGTTACAGATCTTGATTATTAAATTCAATTAAATTTTTTTTCGATTGCCAATCGCATACATAAAATCTTTATTCTTACCCTGGCATGTCCCAGGGTATCTTTGTCTACAACTCATTGTTCGACACTTCATATGCTTACTGTTTGCACTACCTATATATACAACTACAAATGTTTTTTGGGAAAAAGTTCCCTGAATCAGATTTTTACCCTTACAACCTTCGGTGCACTAAATGGAAATAACTATAAACATTTTACTGATTAGATAGTTACTTCATATATTGCTACTGTTGCTGTCGCAAAATGCATATTTCATCATGAAATAAATTAAAAAGTAAATTATGTGAACATTATGTAATAAATATTTTTCGTTAATGTCACACTTTAATTTTACAACACATACTTGTACGACACATACTTGTACGACATGCACTTGTACGACACATACTTGTACGACATGCACTTGTACGACATGTACTTGTACGACACCATACTTGTACGACATGCACTTGTACAACATGCACCTGTACGACATGTACTTGTACGACACCATACTTGTAAGACATGCACTTGTACGACACCCACTTGGCCAGCTTTTCTTCATGTGAGATAAAATACTTATTTCAGTCTTTTAACATTTTTGATGTTTCTAGGACATACTAATACTATGAATGCGATAGTGCCTGTCTGTTACATTTTCACGGCTTAACTACTAAACTGATTTCGATGAAATTAGCATTAGGATAGTTTACACCTTAGATAAGGACATATGCTACTTAAAAATGTCAAGTGTGACTCAAATTAGCATAAAGTGGGTTAAACCGCTGAGCCAATTATAATGTAATTTCATAAGAGAACAGGAAGGACATAGTTATTAAAAAAATGTAAAATGCAAGTCTCATGAGTATAAACAGGGCAAAAAGAATTAAATTGGACCGCAAAGCCTATTTTAATGAAATTTAAAAAGGGCATCTATCCGTATGTACTATGACATCTTCCGTTTTTTATTCAATTTTATTATCAAATAGAAATGGACGCCCTTTATAGTTTTCAATTTTCGACCAGGTCAATCTAAAAAACGAAAACAGTAAGAAATTTAAAGATACTGTTTCATAGAAACTTCATGGGTTTTTCAAATTGTAGGTATAAGCTTTGTGATACTTAGAATAAATAAATTTTAAACTATTCTTTCAACCTTTTGCACCACTTCTTACCTAATAATAAATGCACGTGCAATATTTTGTTCGCGCACGAAACCAGGTTGATTTACTGGTTAATGTTTAACAATTCATAAGTTCCGGAGGGTCCAGATCGTTCGGCGACTCACGGAATTAACCTGTAAGTTATGCAACTAATTAAATGTCTACTCGTTGGTCCTTAGATCTTTGATGGATTTTGGAGCAGTTAAGGCGACTTTATTGAAATTTTTTTTTAGGAAAACCTAAAATCATCCTAATAACTGGTCTGAACTTCGAAGAACAACAAAGCTCGATCCCCAGGTACTAAGTACATAAATAGGCACCTACTCCATTTACACTTCATATCAATTTCCGCCTATAACTTTAAAAAATGTTGAATTACGGTTTTCGAACATGTTAAGGAATATAGTGCAGACTTAATGTTCAATGGTAAGGCACTCCATAAACTTATAGCGTACAGTATAGGAGTTACTTTACATCGATGAGCTATAAATTAAAATTTTGACAGTATTTTTTCTAAACCTAATGAAAAACATTTTCCTGCCATGTAATGTTTCCATGTTCCACTGTTACTTTCTAAGAAGAGCGGTTAAATTAGATATTTCTAACTATTTTATTGTAATATAACTATAATCTCACGACACTATTGTAACTATCGGAACTTCACGGCATTTTAGGAATGTCTGCACTACATGTGTAACAGACATCGCAGTTATTATCCTGCCAATAATTTTAATGACAAAATCGGAAATTCGTTAGCAAGTGCAAGTGAAAAATGCTTTATCTCTGGATAGAAAGATTGAATATACCCCGTCCCCCGTCCAAAGACCACGGTGCATGGTGTCCTACTATCTAGACCAGAAATGTTATTAGAAATATTACGATAAAAAAATAAAGTGTTATTAGTCTTTATAAAAGGAAAGAAAGTAATTTGATATTTCAATTTAATTAAGTTTCATTTTTGTTTACATTTTTATTCTCTTTTTTTTCTCCCTCACTCTAATGTCATCAGCATTAAAGATTGGATTTTTCTCACATATGTTTTCGACCTAAGATAATATTAATGTTAATAAAGAAGGGTACTTTAGGTCTGTTTGTTTACTATATTTTTAATTTAAGAAATTGAAAATGACTGTGTGTTACCTAAATAAATAAATAAAATAAATATATATAAACGTAAATAGTGGAATGTATGTTCTAGTATGATATATATATACACATAAAAGTACTGGTATTTTCATAAGTTACTGAAATTTGAGGATAAGGAATTTTTTAATTGTGAAGTTACTAAAAATTAAAAGAGAAAAAAATAATTAAGTTTCCTAAAATACAAAAACATTTTTAGCGCATGGCCTCTCCTGGCCAGTCTATGTCAGGAATCGTGGGACCACCTGGATTTTCTTTTTCCCTATCGTCAGTCGAAATGAAGTAGCTTCGTCCATACGTTACCGGAAGTGGACAGCGGAGTGAAATGGCCGCTGAGTCGCTTCCGGTCGTGTCCCCCTCACCTCCTGCAGGCTTTAATTAAAGGCTCGGATAAGGTTTTAACACATCTCTACCTTTCAAAGGTTCTTGTCTCGCATTTCAAAGGATTTTTTGCAAGAATTGAATTAGGGTGGGAAGTGGGAGAGGGGGAGCTGATTGCGCAAAGGGTTGAGAGCTTGTAGGTATGTTATATTTTGCTTTTTTGTGCGATTCTTACTTAAGTAGAAGAGATTTTGATGTAATAAATATTGATGTAAGTAGGTATGTGGACAAATATTAACGGTTAACGTTATCGTGTGGTCATTGACTTCTGATCTACTTATCCAAACATGCTTGAGGAAGAGCCTTTGTACAAACTTGCATTTATACATTTTGCATAGTCAGCCTTTTATTTTACAAACAAGTAGATACTTACGTGATGCAATCTTTACACTCTTGTCCATTTTGATATACCTACTTTTCTAACTAGGTATAGACATATCAATAAAAAATAATCATGTTAAATTTGGGTGCTTTATTAATACTAACAATTAAAAAAAATATTTTTAACAATGTAATTTTTTGTTACAGGTAAGAACCTTTCTGAGAAAGCTATTCTCATTTACACGGCATTACATTTACACGGCATTACATTTACACGGCATTACATTTACATTAGTAGGTATAAGTGAAAAGGGTAAGTAATAATAAAATATTGCAATATCACTAAATTTTGAAAACTTTTATCACTAGTCGTTACTTACACCTCATCTCATTCGCTTTTCGAAGTAGTCAAAATAAGGAATTGATACGTTATGCGTATAAAGTACCTACATATCCAGATAATGACACGGTGACTCCCCGCCTGTTGCTCCGAATTTTGACCGCAGGAATCTTTGGCCGAGTCCACATTTCCACATTTGGTCCAATTCCTTGGCCCCACGCTGTTCAGGTCCACACGGGTCGCGCGACCCACGACACCGACCGACACCGTGCGACGCACACCTCACACCACTGTCAAATACTCCTATTTTACATATATCCACACTGGCGATTGGAATAAGCTTGTTAACAACTTTACCATGTGACTATTGAGGTTTCTCGTACTATAATTCTGTATAAATAGAAATGCGTTTCTGCTCACACGTGATTATCAGTAACCGGAAAAAATTATAATTAGTTAGGTATGTCGTAACGAACCAAAACAAACACTAATTATAAACATTTAATCAGATGCTACTCAATAAAACCTAATATTCTAATTTGAACTGTTAGGATATTAGGTACTATCCATATCTATAATACCATTTATTGAAGAATAAAAAGTTTCAAAGGCATTATTCTCTCTCTCTTTCTAGAGTTCAAAGTATTAATCTTTGTTTTACTATCAAAAGTAATTGGAGAAGAAAAATGTTGATTTAGAGAATCGAAATTCATGTCGCTTGGATAAGTAGTCGCAGTAGACTTGCCAACCCCTAATGACCTTAGAAATTTCCAGACTTTAGCTGGATCTCCGTTTTCAACGCATTTGTGGATATGGCGTCGTTGTGCGTCTCTAAACATAGTATTGCAGCGATTCCTAAGAAGTTTGTACTTTTCTCGGTTTTTGTTAGAAGGAACAGTTTTAAATTTTGACTTAGCACTATTTTTTTTCTTCTGAAGATCTCTTATATCCTCTGTAAGCCAAGGTGCGGGAAGGTGTTTCACTTTTATCTGCCGTATTGGTGCAAGTACGTCATATAACTGTCTGAGTCTGAGAAAGCAGAATTAAGTGTTGCGCTGAGGGAATCTGAAATACTTTGGAAACTTCCGTCACTGTTCAGTTCATCAGTAGAAGAGGTAAGAGAAAAAAAGTGATCATTACTATTTGTACTATGATCAAGGGGAGACATGTACCTAGTGTATTTATATAATATATACTTATAAATATTTGGATTATATACCTAATATATAATTATAAAGTTTTAAAACAAATAATTAATTCTCTACCTGCCAGCAGCCTGGAAAAATTATGAAACATGCTTATGTGCATTTAAAAATGCATAAAGCTAATAACACTAATAGTAAAAGAAAATATTGTAAACAGAGAAAAAGAACAACAAAAAACAAAGAAGTAATAAAAATGACGTAACTTTAAATATAGCTTTTTGCACATAGCCGTTGCTATTCACTGCAAAATAAAATTCCATATTGTTAACACCACTTAATAATATAATACAATAATGATGGACTATATGGACGAGACACATCTTCCACACTCTAATAAAGAAAAATGTGCAGCGAAGGCTCATTCATAGCGAATTATGAAGAATTAAGCAGGATATGACGCGCAAATTCTGAAGGATGCACACCAAATCTCCCGCCCTTTAAGATAAAACTTGTATATGGCGCTTCGCCAAACTTAAATATAAGCATTTGACTATGGAGAAATGATATGCTATAAAGCGAAATCTGGTCTCCACATCGAAGAAGGAAGGAAGGAAGGAAGGAAGGAAATAGAAACGAAAAAAAAAAAAAAAATTACAGATTTGATACACAAACGTAATATAAAATATAATTTGCAGTGTTGAAGGTAGATGTGAAGTGATGTTAAATGTCTAGGAATGTGGAATTTATTTGAACAGTGTTTTTTATTTGAATCAGTGGTTTTGTTGTCAAGGTCTGCCTGGAATTCACTCATTCTTTGGTTAAACAAAGTCATCATGTCCGCCATTGATTGTTTGATAGACTCCATATTTCAGTGTGGAAAAAAGTAAAACAGATTTTAAAAGAAAATCTCCCTGCCAGCAGATAGAACAAGTTATTGTTTATTAATAATGCATTTAATTATATATATACAGTAAGTTTTTACAATTAATTTTATTATATTTTTAAGAGCTTAAGGTGGTGACAGTTGCACACTTAACTACAAAAAAAAAAGTAATTAATTAATGAGCTCGATCCGCCCTAAATTTGGTTATCGGCGCGGTATCTCCTTAATTCTATTAATGAAATTTGCTTTAGCAAGCTATGGTTCGTTTGAGCTAGGTTATAGTTATTCCTGCGGGAACTTGAATTTTTCGGGATAAAAAGTAGCCTATGTGTTAATACAGTGTGTCAGCTACCTCTATACCAATTTTCAGCAAAATTGGTCCAGCTGTTTGAGCGTGAAGTAGTAACAAAAAAAAACACTTACAAACTTTCGTCTTTATAATATTAGTGTGATACAATACTTAAATTTATTATTTTATTCTAAAGTAGTTTATATTAAGCGTTAGTTTAAAGTGTCGTCATGGCGAACGGGTCAGTAGAACATAAGCGGAACCGGTTGTTTGAATGCGATTGTTTGTAAGATAGGGGAATGTTAAATATTATAATTAAAAAACCGGCCAAGTACGAGTCGGACTCGCGCACGAAGGTTTCCGTATCATTATCTATACGTATCTTATGTCGAAACGCCGCTGTCCTCATTTATGTATCACTAATGTAGCTCATATCAAAACGTCGCTATACCCATTTGTGCAGCCCTAATGTAGCTTATGACAAATCATCGCTGTTCCCACTCGTGTTTATCACTAATGTAGCTCATATCAAAACGGCGCTGGTCCCGTTCGTGTAACCTAAACGTATCTTATGTCGAAACGCCGCTGTCCTCATTTGTGTATCACTAATGTAGCTCATATCAAAACGTCGCTATTCCCATTTGTGCTCAGCACAAATTAAGCTCATATCAAAACGTCGCTCCCATTTGTGTAGCAGTAATGTAGCTTATGTCAAATCATCGCTGTTTCCATTCGTGTTTATCACTAATGTAGCTCAAATCAAAACGTCGCTATTCCCATTTGTGTTCAGCACTAATGTAGCTCATATCAAAACGTCGCTGTTCCCATTTGTGTAGCCTTAACGTGTATCATGTCAAAACGTCGCTGTTCCCATTTGTGTAGGTTATGTCAAATTGTCGCTGTTCCCATTCGTTCACTAATGAAGCTCATGTCAAAACATCGCTTTTCCCAATTGTGTAGCATTAATGTACCTTATTTCCCCAATTTGTGTTCAGCACTAATGTAGCTCATATCAAAACGTCGCTGTTCCCATTTGTGTAGCCTTAACGTGTATCATGTCAAAACGTCGCTGTTCCCATTTGTGTAGGTTATGTCAAATTGTTGCTGTTCCCATTCGTTCACTAATGAAGCTCATGTCAAAACATCGCTTTTCCCAATTGTGTAGCATTAATGTACCTTATTTCCCCAATTTTTATAATATAATTGCTAAAAATCATCAAGCAAAGAAACAAACAGAACCCAGTCAATCAATCGTTTTTAAAGACTAAAATAATCATGTTTCGCGAGGTATGAGAATGGTTTAGGGATCATAAATTTATAAATAAGTAAAACTTAGATTAGATATTCAGTGATTTCTTAAAACATAGTGGTTCAAATCTTAAGCCGGGTCTCCTGCTCGTGATTTGCCGAAACATTTCACAAAAACATGTCTCCTTTTTTTGTTCTGAAAACATGTTTTTGCTTTCCACGCTCAACGGAAAACATATAAACAGGGCCAGGCACAATCATTTATTTTGGTCATATATATCTGTGGTAATTAAATGTCTGCTCCATGTTGATACCAAATCTACTAAATCTGCTATTTCTAAAATTCAAAATACGTAGTCTACGTTTGAAGTCATAGATGTTTTTGTGTAATGTTTCGTTGAAACACGAGCAGGAGACCCGGCTTTACAGCACAATTAATTCTATTTTAAGCAATAGATGCATGATGAGGTCCAGTGGGATTTTATATTATATGACATGTACGTGTACATGTTCTGTCGGTGACGGGCGTGACGCGACGGCTTGACGCGTGGCGTAGTTTACAAGCGGCCTGCGGGCTTAGTTGGATTATGCATATTTTTGATCACCGACATATTTCGTTTAAATATAGCGCAGTCATAATCCGAAACAAACAAAATTATATCACATTTAAAACATATTAGTTAATACTATGATGTTTACGCAATTCATATGCATATTTGTGAAGGTTGGTCGTCTGTTATTGCTTAACGTTAACCAATCGGGCAGATTTTTGGCATAGAGATTGTTGAGGAAACGGTGTAGGACATAGGCTACTTTATATCCGGCAGAATTGTTCAACTATAGTAACTTTCTTATAATCCAAGACTTGCCATACAAATTCCCTGCTGCTCACCGAACATAACGCGGGCGGAGCCACGTGCAAAAGCTAGAATTTTCATCAATTTTAAAATTTAACAATTAAATGCCGAAACAAATAAAATACTTACTTTTTCCTTAAATCAGCAAGTTATAAGCAATATTAGTTATTGTTCTTTGAAAGACTTAACGCAACTGTTGAACAGCTAATACATTTTTGTTAAGTTTGTTAATGGTTTTCTTGTTGTTATAATTACGAATAAATTATTAAATAAGTAAATTATTGGTTGTGAAACTAATACAAGGTGAAAAGCTAGTTTAGAAGGTAACTTAGTTTTATAACATTAAAATTTTATAACACTTTAATCATTTTTATGAACACGTTACTTTAACTAATTAAAAATAATTTGTTATTTACACTACATTTCACACAGCGTGGACGTCAGATACCCAAGTTTTATTAAATTGCAGCCCCTGGTGTGACCACGGTGAAGTTGATGAGTATGATTACACAATATGGTTGATATAATAATAATAGTACATTGTTCACCGACAGGTGAAAGTGAGCAAGCAAGGGTGTAGTTTGACGCTCGAAGCGGAGCGGAGGGCCTTAATCACGAAGCGGGAATTGTATTTTCACTCGAGTGATAACATAGTTTTTTACACTACAAATGCAAGGATAATACCCCAAGGGAACTTTTGAATTTTTTGAGATTCAAAGTAGCCTATGTCCTATTCCAGGACCTAACCCATATAAAGTGCTAATCCGTTCACTGCTTGAAGCGTGATTGAGAAACAAACATTCAAACTTTTACAATTATAATATTAGTAGGATTTTTTAAAAAGAAAATTACAAAATGCTTCGCACTGTGCTGTGTTAAATTGAATATAATGTGGATGTGACACTAAACAAAAAAATAATGTCATACACAAAGTAATGCTGTTTGCATCGCAACTATGTTATGACTCGTCTTGATGCTATGATTGCCCGATGTCTCGCCCCTCGCTTGTTACTTAATCCACCGTTGAAGATGGAGACAATTGGCACGTCAGCCACAGAAGTCGCTGCAAGTAACCACAAATCAAGTATGCCATCGGACGACCGCCGCCGCCACCGCCGCCCACTATCCTTGACTCGCTGTCTTGCCCTACCTCTTAAAATTATATTATCATAAGTGCATAATAATACACGACTTACTTTATTAAAAAAAATATTAAGACTAAAATAATTCAAAAAATGTAAAGATATTAATTAATACCTTAATACTTCGCGATAAATTATGAAGGGATTTTTTTTTTCTGTTACCATACTTTATTTTTACCCACGAAATCAGTTTTTGAAATCATAATGATTAATGTCGATGCTAGTTAAGAAAGCAACACAATACGTACCTGCCAGTGCTAAATCATATAAAAAAATTGCAGCATTACTCTTGGTACCTACAACCTTCCATAATATATTCAAACTTCTCAATCCACTTTATACCATTCGAAATGGCCTCATTCAAACATACACATTCGGATCCTGCGCAGATAACGCAAATTTCTCGGTGCGGTCGCTCGCTTCGCTACTTCTCCATTACTCATAGCCTTAGCAAATTGCCGCATTACTCAGGATGTTTTAATCTGCGACTGATAAAGCGACCGATCGCGACGAATAATCGCAGATGCGACTTTGTCTGCAAACTGCAGCCCATTTGCAATCGAAAGGTGCAAATATTTTAGTTGTGCGAGTATGGATGGAGCTATTCTGGAGCGAGTTCGAGTGAATACTTGTACTAATAAAGAACTTACCTGCAGTAGAAGGATATCATCAAACCTTTTTTTTTGTTTTATAATCAATACATTAAGGATACTATTATTTTTATATCAATACCTAATTTGTGATTCAGGGGGTAATTTTATCCTCGACAATAAATAATATACAGTTATGAACACATTTAGGAGTTATCTTTAATAGTTTTTTCTATAGGTGTCCTAGTTAAGTTACTAGTAGATTTCCATTATAAGTTAACTACTCCATTTACATAAAATACACATCACGGCGAGACATTCTACGTTCGCCCACAACTTTATCTAGAAATTGGTCTACAAAGCCAAATTATGACGACTGCATTGATTTCGTCTCTTTCATGAAAACCAACGACCACGTAAGTCCATCTCAGTCAGCCACTAGGATGCAAGCGCAGTGAAGTCCCCTGACGACCGCCGAGGGATGCGGCGCTGAAGTTTACGAGATCTTCGAGAAGTTGTATCCGTATGCTCGTAGAAGTCTGTCTCTTGTAAGGGTGACTCAAGGTTTTTTTATAAGATCCTAATTGTATTTTTTTTAATAGTTGAGCTGTAATTCTTTTTCTAAGCTGATGTACCTGGATTTTTTTTTCATTGTTATCTTATCGTTTGAGCTGTGATTAGAATGTTAAAAGTTTCATATTACTTCGATTCTCTGTGATTTCCCTATGGAACCGATGGATCAGTTTGGGCTGCATGGGCTCACTATTGTCTAGGACCTGGGATACCTGGATTAATTATTGTAATCGTCATAATTCACAAGTTATTCAGATTTATAAGCTTAATTACACCTTTTCGACTTTCTCGTTGAACAAATTCTTTTTGCATATACCTCTAGGTTCAGAAACTTTACCCAAACGTTAAATGTACTACATATGCTTGTATACCTCTACAATAACACATATAGGTACTGTAGTAATTCTCTGAACTCGGGAGTCTGTCCGGTTTCCTACATTTTCACGCTTATACTTTACTGAACTGATATGAGTCAAGGCAGAGCAGAGACAAGGGTTCAAGTGGTAAATAAAATAACCCATTATTTAGAATTCTACGCAGGAATGAAGTAATACTTAGTAAAGTTTTCTTGTCTTGTACGAAGTTCAGTGCGGAACACGAACGTTTAGCGCGGCGCGAAGGAGGTAGTTAGTGTAGCGACGTGACGGTTACAGACTGTATAAATCACATCATTCCGCGAGTTAGCGCGGAAATTACCGGCCCGCGGACTTTCTGCGTGCAGTATATCGAGAACTAACCGATGTTTGCCGATGTTACTTTAGCTATGGTAAAATAAAATAAAAGTTTCGTTTATTTCCTAAATATCTTTTGTAATATCGTTACCAGAAACTTTTATTACACTCTCAAATGACACTTGAATTCACATCAGCAATTGATGACATTACGCTAAACTTCAATCGTTTCAGCTCTAAAATGAAATTGATATCTTATTAAATGGCTTTGTGTTTTTAGATGCACATATTTAATTTTTTTGTTGGATTGGGTGGTACCTACTTAACGAAAAGTTATGTCACAATATCTCTCGTCATATAATATACCTATTTTTGAAATATCTTCCCAAAACGTGATTTTTAGAATTACAGTTGTTACATAATTGTAAGTACCTTACCTTGGCTTTCATTTATTTATTTTGTTTAGGCTATAGGTATAATCTTTAGGTTACACATATACTGTGTGACAGAGCAACAGCCTCTGCACAGTGATTTGATTTGTAGCCATCTGACACCAGTCCACAGTAATCCCGGTACGAGATGCAAGCAGTGGTTCATTGCCAAGAACAGGGGGGTTATTCAAGTCGGTAAAAATATTATCTGATTTCGAGAAGATTAGGTATGTTATAACCTCAATTGCTGCTTTACATTGTTAGTCTTAATTTACGGTAGTTTTTTTTTTAGAAATAAACAGTAAACGTTAATTTGACATCTACATTGCTCGTTTAACAATGTAGATGAGAAATTGGAATCAAATGATTTGTATCGACTTGTAATGAATTTTATTTCGTCCCAAAAACCAAGATTTGTTTAGAACGTTTTAATTTTAAATGTCAATTTTTGGATCATTACCTATCTTATCATCAATGGAAACAATTTCAGTCGTGTACGCTTAATTTTTTAAAACCAAGAAATCTTCTGATTTGGAGCACATGTTACAATAATTTTAGTAATGAAAACGAAAAGATAAGTAAATATATAAATAAAAATAAAAGGTAAGTCCATCATCACTTAACGCAACTAAAATCAATACCTTAACAACATCTTTTTTTTACCACTAAGGTGTCAAACAAGCTTGCGGTCCGCCTGATGGTAAGCGGTCACCGCAGCCTATGGACGCTTGCAACATCTGGGGCATTACTTGCGCGTTGTTGATCCTTCAAATATCTAATAACTTCTTTCTTGAAGAACCCCATACTGTAGACCTTGGATAAAACCTTAGCGTTTGCGGGAGGAAGTTTCTTTGAAACCGCACAGTACGTGACCATTTAGGTTCTAAGGTGTGGGGTTGAAATCCCTGCTGATGGCGAGCGAAAGTTTCCGTGGGTATTATTTCGCACAATTCCTCAGAACACACCCCATCATACAAGCAGTAGAACACACACAGGGAGGCAAACTTTGTGCAAACTCGCAAGTACGCCAGTCATCCCGCGATCATGGTGCTTGCAACAGCACCGAAATATCGGGAGCTCATTTCCTCAGCTAATCACGGTAAGAACCCCGTAAAACATTATGTTTAAATAATAATATGCTCAATCACAACTCTTGTCAATCTTCTTGACACGGAAATTTATACCTTATTTACCTTTTTGACTTGATCTCAAATTGTACGGAGTTACTTCCACTTTTGCTCCTTACAATCTCAACCCGTCTTTGTTCCCGACGCTTTCCCCGTGAATAAGTAAATAGTGTCACACCTCGTGACACTTGTCTCGCGTCACACGTCACACGTCACACGTCACACGTCACAATCGGTTTTGCCTAATCACAAAGAAAGCCAGATCAGCAGTAAAAAAGCTTAGAAAATAACTCGACGTTTTGAAAAAAAAAAACAAAAAATTTGTGCTAGTTGATTTCATTAGTTCAACCTGATTATTGTCTAATTATACCTTAAGTATTTTGCCTGTAATTTGTAACAATCCTTATTTTACTTAGGACCTTCTAAGAGGGCTCGTTATAATGGCAGATTTTTTTTCTTAATACGAATCGGACATTTTAAATGGTATTTATCTTTAGTAGACCCTATTCGTCCCTTAATTTAGTTTTTACCATATTTTGTGTTTGTGTGTGATTGTGTGTGTCTGTGAGAGAGAGAGACGGAGAGAAAGAGAGATATAACAAGAAATGGTACAAGATTATTTAGTTATACCCCTGGTGTTGCAAGCGGCCATAGGCTACGGTGACCGCTTACCATCAGGCTGATCGTAAGCTTGCTTGCCACCTTAGTGGTATAAAAAAAAGTTACCTTTTACATGTTTAAGTTAATACTTTTGACATAATATTTTAGTTTCTGGATAATTAAGTTTTACTAGTAAATTTTTAACTTTATTTTTTATCTCATATACGCAGTGATGTGACGTGATTGTGTGTAATGAGCTTTAGAAAATAAGGTGTACTCGTACTTTGTTAATAGCTTTAAATAGAAATAAAAATAATCACAGTAATTTAAATCCTTTTAATTCTAATAAGGAAGAAGCTATTTAATTTACCAAATATACCATATATTGGCTGCAAATTAGCTCTAGTTAATTAATCAAGTCGCAGTTAGCTTTGGAGTTAGTTCACCTACACTCACTTTCACTTGCCTTAACCGGAAAATCATGTCCTTATGTTTAATTAGTGGCCTTAATGAATTCCATCTCGGGTGGTTTGTGGCCCGGCCCTATTACGGCGACACGGTCACCGCGACGACAGCGGCGCGGGCGGCGGTTGTAACGCAGCGAGTTTATTCGTGAGTGTACAGCTGCCTTTATTTTGAGGCTTTTGAAATTGAATCGATTATTGATTTTGAGTAAATTAAACAAAACTTTTTAGCACCCCAAAATTTTTTTTAAGTAAATTTAGTAATAATTTTTTTTCCCTCTGAAAGTTATCCATTTTTGTAACTGTTTTATAGACATAAACCTTTTCGCTATCAAAATGGACAAATCTTAAGAAATTAGCACTTGATAGTTTCTGAAACAAACAGATATCTGTAAATGTTATAAATATTCTAATTTTATTAGTGACTTATATATACAAAAATTTACTTTTTACCATTGCCACTCGAAAAAGGGCATTTTATTCATCGATAACAGTGAATAAAACTCACTTTTGCTCACTGCAGAACAAAAACATTTTTCATTGTTAAGTTGTTTTAATGTTATTGCGGTTGTTTTATGTCATCGTTCTCTTATCATCCGGTAATAATTACCAAATATATACCAAAATGTGAAAATAATAATTTTATTTTCTCGCAGTCAGTGGTAAAAATTAGAGTCTACAACACGTGAAAAAAATCATCTCGGTCCCTTGTAACCGTCGCTCCGCTCAGGACATCTATACATCCTCTAGCATCCTTCGCTGCTCTCGGAATCCAACATAGTCCCTCGAATTAAATTCCTTTTTTTTCACTTGTTGTATAATCTTCTATTTTGACGAGTTTAATATCATTGACAGGGAAACATATTTTTTCTGCAATGACTATTTGTCATCATACACTAAGCTCGCTCTACAGTAAAAATAACCCACAGTTTAGAGCATAAACTAGCTAAGTGCTGTCACTTTTTGGCGCCATCACAAGGGGAGAGCGTTTGCATAAAACTATGTATTTTCCTTTATTGAACATTAATCGCCCAATAATTCATATAAATATTGTTTTTTTATTGATTGACTGGTTTTTGAAATGATTGAATCAATTGTAACAGTTATAATTTTTATGTAAACTGTAAGTAAATGTTACGTTTTAGTAATATTGTAGAATATAACGTGGTTATTAATTTCTGAAAATCCTTTCTGGAAACTTTAAAGATTAAATTGTTTTATATTTATCAGGAAAACTGCACAATATCTATGCGTCACAAATAAGCTAAAGATTTAAAAGTATTTAGGTGAATGCGAGTATTTTCTATCTATCTATCTAATATCTAGACTTAGGGTTCTAAGTTATAGCATGCACCTTCGCCGCCGCTCGCAGCTCGCGTAGATTGATAACTGCACTGATAAGGTTGAAGGACGACCGACTGCACTGTGGCGAAATTCATAATACCGCAAATCGCGTTAACGTTAAAAGCAGTGTAACTACTAATATAATTTAACTTTGAAAAACAATTAAAAAGCTTGAGGTTGGTTTATATTTTCAAGATCTTTAGTTGCATTGTAAGACCTCCATTGTTTTAGGACGTTTCATATATTTTTTGGTGGCCCAGTGACTAGGTTTGTCGATTCTCGATTAATGCAATAAACTTTAAGCTTTTCGCAGTTATACATTATTTTAATTCCAAGTTTATATTTCCGATTTTATTTTCCAAATCCCTTTTAAAATTTGTGTCATGCATCCTACAAATGATCTACATTTTAATTTAAAATGTCTAATCCCTTTTTTGTTACTTCAAATTGCTTGAAAACTAATTATTGCTTTGTAAAATTTTACATAGTATAAATAATAATAAATGCCACTTACATAAGAACAGTAATTATTAGTGAATTAATGATATTTTTTCTCATTTTTTGGTAGTGTCTTAATTTTATTGTTGGCAACACACTAGTATTTGTTGTAGTTGTTAAAGTGTTACATGTGTCCATAAGTTACGGTAACGACTTGGATTCATGCTTCTTTGCCACCTCAGTGATATCAAAAAAGTAGTATTGAGGTGTGACTAAGATATAATCATAACCTAATAAGCCCATGAAAAATAAGCTCAAAGAAACATTATGCAATACATAAACTTTGTTGATCAAATTTTATCCCTTGCTACTGCTTTTTCCGTTAGGTATTTTTACTTAAAGCCACTTTCTGACTCAAAAAAATATTTTACAATTTCTTGTACCTTACACCTTACAATAACAGCTTGTGAGAGCTGGAGTTTCATCAGTGTTGAAGGGTCCTTGCTTCTTCGTGGGACTCAAGTCGAGAACGCTTTTAGATATTGATATTTTTTAATGTTACAATATGTCCTTCATAGTGTAGGGACTTTTATCGTAGGTACTTTCTGAGATATAGCGAAGTTAGACGCTAAATGCAACACTAATCCTCGCATGCCTAAAAAACTCATTATTATGATATCTTGATTCGTAGCACCCAGTTGGCGTGCGTCTGCAAATGTGCGGCTAGCACCCGACGCAGTCGCAGCGCACTGTGCAGCAGTCGTGCATCAGATAGCCGCCGCCCAGCGCCATCTATCGTCGCGTCGCACACTGCCCGATCTAAATAACGAGTCGATCGCGCGGATAAATCGCCGACGTCGCCTTTTCCCGCTCACCGCTTGTTAGCTACGCGTAATTAATGATCGCTCTCGATCGCTGTTCCTCGCCACTATTATGATTTTGTATATAAAAGCCGCTGTTGTTAATCTAAGCCGCTTCGAATACTTCTGCGTCAATATTTCTTCGTTGTAATTTCAACGATACAAATAATATTTAACGTATTTCAAAAACACAATAGCTTAAGGTCGTCATTTGCATCGCAGAAGTAAATAAACTGACAGATAAATGGGCTCAATCGCGAAAAAATCTTACGAAATGTGCAGACAAGTCGGCTGCGACTGCCTGCCCAGACTGTGACCCGAGCCGGCCCCATAATGTTCTGGTTTTGTCTCCGTCCTCTCTCATAAATTATTCTAAATCGAGCCCTATTAGATATTCAGAGGTTGAAACGGAAAGCTGGTGCATTTTACTAAAACATTCTCCAAGCTGATCGTATATCAATCGTTTCGATACCGTCTCGTAGTTTCGGTTCCAGGAAACAATGCGTGCGACCGCTACCTGCGGCTGTCACGCGCGATTTGTGGTCGAGGCGCGTCGTGTCGCTCGCTCACCTGTGTCCTGTGTGCACTATCCTTTTGCTAGGGCTGCCGTCAGTTTTTCCTTTGTTGCATATTACGTTATACTGCTCAGTAATGTAGTGGAGTGTAATAAATAATAGGAAATCACATATCACTTTTTTAAGTTAGCTAAAAAAAGGTAAGAGCCGCAGGAAGTCACTGGAGTCAGAACGACCATCGTTAAGACCTATGGGAGAGGGTTACGTTCAACAGAATGAAACAGGCTTAGATGGTGATAGTCATGACTGAGGTATATATATATTTTATGCTCGATGTTTCCTTATTCTTCTTTAAACACGAACGCTTTGTATTTAGATGATACATATTAATTTTGTATTTATTTATCACAGGGCCGTCATATATGTAGTATGTAGCTTTGTCTATAACAATCAAATGCACTTAGTTTGATTAAATTTTTGCTCTGTGAGCTCATTATTATAGAGCAACAAACTTTTTTGAACCGGTGGTCGAAAACCAAAACTACAGTCGCGTTGTGAACTTACAACGACACTAGCCACCAAACATCCAAGGTCAGAAAAGTTTTTTGCACTGTAAGTATTTTGATGTGTGTAATAATTTTTGCAATGTATTGAAGTTCTTGTAGGATGTGCCTATTGCCATTTAGCGCAATTATTAAATAAATTCATGTGATTCAGTCAGCACTAGACTAGGGTAGGTTTCCAGAAAATAAAGGACATGATGAGAATAACGTCGTCAGTTGTCGTGTGAGGACCGATGACCGACGACGGACGACGCGACGTGCGGCGAGAAACTTACGACAACGTCGCGCGTCGGCCCGCGCCCCAAAACGACATGTTTAAATTCAAATCTTAATGCCCTATCGTAATATTTAAAATTTATAACAACCATCTTGCGTCGTGCCCAGTCGGGACTCGGGACAACACATGAATCTGTTCAATACAAAATCTATTATTACACATTTCATATAAAATATTTATGAATTATACTTGATTGGTCCTGTGTCCTTTTTTTTGTAGCAATAAATTGTGGTTTTGAAATTAATGTTTGATTATTTATTTGAGGCGATGGATTGGTTCGGGCACTCGATAAACCCAACATGTGTCCCTACATAAGTTCCTATGATATAGTATGCAATAAATTTTTAGTTTAAAATTTGGAATCTGTGACGGGCGCGGACAGGCCGACTGCCGGGGTCCGGATGGGAACATAAAATCAAATTAGATACATTTGTGAGCGGCGTCATGCGATAGCTATTTATCTACTTTAGTGCCCAATATATATTGTTGATACGTTTTTTTCTTCGTACTTTTATGGCACATTAGTTAACTAGTTTATGGGCAGTCCGGAGTGGTGGGAAGATCCTTCATTGACTAATCATTCGATATTAAAACTCCTATCTGAGATAGATACGTATACATGACATAAATTTTCTTCGAAGTGACTCGGGCTGATTAGATGCAAATTTATTTTTTATCACAATAAGATTTAGATAATTTGGAAATAAAGCCTTATCTGCTAAGTGAGTGAACGGACAGATTTGGTTTACTCACATCCTTGTCTGTTCATCGTAAATTACCTAACAAAGTATATTTTGTGCGATGACGCTCTGACAGCACTTGAGTGGAAAAAGTTAGTTGGTACCTAATTTAAATGATTCTCGCGATATATGTAGATCGATAAAAGTGACAAAAATAAATCGGTCCCACAAAATCTGCCAGATATAAGGTTACGACGACACCATCTGTGTTCCATTACCTATGTGAATGATTTGTTAATGTCTGCACTGATAAGGTACGTTTTAATGAAAGATGAGACGATAATTCGGACACATAAATATTATGATTTTACATTGACACTAATTTATTTTTTGCAAAATTATAAGATTATGATTTAAAATACAAGTGAGCAAAATTTCTTAGACTTAATGGCTTATTTACGTATAAAACTGACAAAATCTTACTTATAAGTACTTCAAACAATTTTCCGTGAACAACTTGCATTACCAATTACCATTGTAGGTAGTAGTAGGTACGTACCTTCTGATCTGAACATGTTCCTAGCCAAATAATTCCAGGCTAAGAAGATCTTTATTAATCAGTTGTCATATCAGTGTTATGATGGGCGAGAAAAGACGTGCGCTTGGCGAGTCGCGCGACGTCCGCGCGGTTGTCGCAAGTGACATTTGCGCCGGTGCGAGATATTGGCACATGTACGTGTCACACACTAGACGTGTGGTAAATTTAATGTACCAGTCATCATAAAGAAATAGCGTCCTATTGTTTAAAAATGTACGTCAGTGAGAGAATATTTGTAGCAAACAGCACAACATTTATATTTTACGATCCACTTTTTTTTGTGATATATTTAAAATACATTTGCTTCTGTTTCTAAAACACGCACTTGGTATTTTGTCTACTTACCTAAAGGCATTATAAATATTTTTTACTAACGTACTTTTTACTGCCAATTTTTTTTCTCTCAAATTAAATTTTAAATAATTAGACATAGACAATTCTTTATTTATCATCACAACACAGACAATAACAAGGCAAGCATCTACAATAGATTGGCGGCTACACACTAAATGAAACACAAATCAGACACAAAAAGGCAAATACAATATAGGAGTAGCGGTGCATATTGTCGTGCGATGCGATGTCAGAAAAGGACTCCGACTCCTACTGATTTTCAGCGAGGCCCCAAGACAGACACGAATTCAGAGAGGTGACAGCCAAGGTATTATCTTTTTAACATTATATAATTAGAGGGTATATTAATGTAATTTTACAATAAATCCATAGAGTAATTAGTTATACATTGTTTTTCACATATTATCAAATTGGTTAATATAATGGATATTATGTGTAGGGTTATATATGTAAGATTAAAATGACATTTAACATTGTTTAATTTTAAATTAATTAGTTATTATAAGTGTTAATAATAATTATATTAAAGAAAAAAAGGGAGAAAGAAATATAATAACATTATTAAATATACATTTAAATTACTTAATAATAAAAAAAGAGAAGAAAAAAAGGACATTAGGCAAAAAAGTTACACTGAGAAAGGTTAAAATCTGATTTTTTTCAAAGGCTTTTCCAAAACCAAGAAATATAAGTATCTTTGAAACACATACCTGCTTAGTTTATAAATTTAAAAATGTATATACCTGAATTCGATTTGAAAGAAAATTATCTAATTCACCGAAGTTTTTTCAATTGTGATTGTTGGACGAGAGTGATTGACCGCACTCCAAAGTGCCTACTTAATTAGATCTAAATACGTATTGTAATATTCATATTTCATTCTCGTTCATACCTCGTAAACGCATTGTGGCATTTGTGCAGTGGATCATGCCTTAACTACCACTGTCGTAGGTGCGCGGGTGCAATTAAAGACTTGCCAACTGAAATATCAGGCGATTAGCGGGCGAATTATTCGAAGACGCCATTTTGATTATGACGCGACGTTTCATCGCCGTGTTTCTCACGCTAGTGTATTCTGGTCCTTGTACTTCTGTAGTTATTTGGTGCACGTCGGCTTGACTATTCCTCCACCCGACGACAACGTCACTACTTTTTCGTCTGTCTCAGTGTTAGTGTTCGAAGTGAAATGGTTTTGCAGTGAATTAGTGCATTCTCGAAATGACAACTTTGATGTTTAACAACGCAGGGAAAGAATAACGTAACAAATACATTTTCAGGGCTTTGATATATTAAAATGAAAATATGTGGATACTGGAGATGATATGCAAATGATTTCTTTTTTTTATTTTGTTGGCATAAATTATACTGATATTACTTCTATGAATACTTGTTGAATTCTTATAAATATTTGTGAAAGTGTGTTCATTTCTTTGTTATTGTTTAACGTCGCATGCAACCGAGCAAACAATATCATATAACAAGTCATTATCATAAATAACTAGCGTTCTATTGTTTAAAAATGTCCGTCAATCAAATAATTTCTTTGTTATGGTTTAACGTCGCACGCAACCGAGCAACCGATTGAGCTCATTTTGATACAGAGATTGTTGAATCCACGGAGAAAGACATTTGATATTTTTCACCCTAATTAAGAGTTCCAACGGGTGGGACACGACGACTTCAAAACTCAGGTCCCCACTGAGGCCAGCAGGACTTACCACGCGATTGCTCTATGTAGACGGCGTTGTCAGACCTCCTTTCCTTACTGTGCTTTTTTCCCGACAAAGTGTTCCCACTGGAATAGATTTTCCTGCAGGAAATACCGAGTAGAACTATTTATTCTCGTTCCAATCAAATAAACTACGATATTTATTCCTTCGCATGCAATGATTTTTGATGATAATCAACTCGACATTACTACAATTTTCCTTTTTAGTGTTTCATGTCCATGTCCAATCCTGACTTACTTTTTATAGTTCATCCAGTTCTGGCCATGGGTCTTTATTATTCTACATCTAGTTTTTAATTTTTCATCATTCACCAGCACCTCGCCGTGTGCATACATTAATATAGGAACATATATTTTTACTCGAAAATTTTGCTATTTTTGATAACGTTTTGCTCGACGCGGCCGCGATAGCTCGACTAATAGGGCAAGGTAAGTAGTTTTATTGTATTTGTATATGTGTGCGTGTAATTGTGTATGTACACGGCGTGGGGTAGTTTTAACTCTCCTCGCTTCGCCTCTCACCCTCTCAAAGAGTCTTCCTCTATCACTACCACATCATAATTGTTCATACATTATGATGTGTTAGTGTTGGTTTATCCAGCCACTAGTGCCTATCACTAAAACCGTGATTTAATAAAATAAACGATATTAACTAAAATATTTTTATTTAGCGAGTTGCGGAACACATGAAAATTTTTATAAAACTGGAAAAATTACAAAATATTACAAATTCATAGAAATCAGCAGCGAAATATTCACTTTTCCCAAAAGGCTTACGGAACACTTTCCTACCCACTGCTATTTAATTCAAAGACAGGTCTACGAGGCACCCAGCAAATACTCAGACAGTCAAACATTTAATAATTAGCTCAAAGCATAAGTGACTTTATTTCAAAACAAATAAATTAGTTGAAAGCTGCAAATTATGAGTTGGTATCGTTGTCAGAGGCGTGAGACATCTATCATTGGCTAACAAATGCGGACAGATATTGATGCACGCCCGGACAGTGAAAAACGTGGAATCACGCGTCCGCGACTATTTTTGGTCGCACAGCTGTTGCAGTGTGTCACACGCCTAGCCGTCAAACTTGTGATCTTCAGAACAACTACGTAAGATTGAACCAACCAATGTTCAGTTAAATGTATTTTCTTAGCCGACGGTAAATTTAGGTGTAAATGGATCTTAGATATATATATATATACGAGTAGATCCAGATTAATGACTAGTAAGGGAAATATTACAAATGTTTGAGGTAAAAGAACATGAAGGACATTCCAGTATTCCATTACAACTTGTATTAAGAATCATAATTATTTCTTAAAAGTGTTTTGGTACCTAGTAGTAAGAACTATATGCTTTTTGTTTTATGTGGCCAATGAACATCGGTAAATGTTTCTTTCTCGGCCTTTTATGTATGTCATGCAACTCAGAACATAATACTAATGATGATAGATATAATTAAAAAAATCCTAGCATTAAGTCAGCCGAAAAGATTGCATAGTAAAAGATATTATGAATTTAGTCCATGCTCGTAATCTCCTCTCTCTCTTTTTAACACAAGTGCTCCGTCCGGATTCTCAAAATGATATGGGAACAAATAGGGAAAAAAGTGCCTCTACTTTAAGTGTAATTTGGTGCAGGTATAGCTAACGGGACTCAAGCTCAAAGGACATAATCGTAGAAATCTATTATGTAGGATATAGAATACCGATTGATAATTCAGATAGAGAATTACCAAGAATACTTATATCCCGTACAAAATCTCCAAGGTAGCAGCATGTTTTTCCGAGGGTGAAATTGCAAGTTCCGTCTAGATTTTATTAAAATCAATAAATCGATTCGAAAAGATGTTACTTAATGAATATTTCAGGTTGCTTCTTCTCGCTTGTTTCTGTAGCAAAAAATAACCCAGAAATGTCACCTTTACCAATAATTTATGACAGAAAAGTCGTAAAGTCTGACGCGTCCAATCACCGTTTGAGTGGGCGGTACACACGCATACATGTCCAGCGACGCGTCGCTAAACCGGGCATGAGTAATTTTATAGCGAAATCAATCGATATCGACATCGGCAAGGAATCCCAAACCGTAATTTTGTCGATATAAATTAGTTCATAATATTGCTGGGAAAATGGTGTTGGTGAGTTTCCAAGAACTAAAAGATCATAAATTTAAGTTGTATGTTGAGTTTCACCAAGTGATAGAAATTAATAGTTTAGTCAGTAGATTATTTTATTTTTGAATCTTGACAAGTATCTATCACTATTTTATGTTAAGCACATTTTTTTTAATTGTCTTCAAAATTCAAAAGTGAAAATAATGTTTGCTTATTTTAATATATATATGAACAGTCACATAAATATAATATTTATAATGTAAAATACTAAAAAAGTGGCGTGGCGTGGCGTGAGCAAGCGAGCCTAGGCGAATGAGTTAGGTTTTTAAACAATTTTATTGTCGTCGAAAAGCGTGTAAAACAATTAATTAAACTTTTTATATAATCATCTGTACACATAACCGTTTATATGAGCAGTTAACTAGCGTATTAAGTAGTTAACTAGCTTTTATAGTTTAGTTATCGGCGTGCGATTGCGATTGAAACTGCTTGATTGCAGTAAGTAAGAACGTTTACCTTCTTACTGTAGCTATAGTTCGTGCACGTCGATTTCAGTTGCTTATGGTTAATCCTGCAAGAACTGACCTGAATAATTTTTAGAGTAGTCTGTGTGTGTGCATGTGTGTGTGTCTGTGTGACGGTGTGTGCGCATGTGTATGTGTATTTGTGTGCGTGTGTATGTGTGTGTGTGTGTGTGTGTATGTAGGTAAGCTTTTTTTGCTCCTCGATATCTCAAGCACCAATGGACTAATTTTTTTCGTGACACACATCGACGTACATCAATCGATACGCCACGTCATAACTTAGAAATTTGTTTTTTTTTAATGTTTGTTACTTCAGAACTCAATCATTTATAAACCGATTTGAAAAAATTTCACGTTGCGTAAGGAATAACCCACAGATTATTTTAATAAGGATTGGTGCAAGAAAAACAGAGTTATGTGACAAGATGTTTTCAAGTTATAGCATTTTCAGTATTTAGATGAGCTTCTACCGGTCTCTGCGTGGCGGAGGCGCCACTGTGAATGACATTAACAAAACAATATACGATAGAATTATCGCTCCGAATTTTAATGCGTGTAAAATTATATAACGAGCATTCTAGTTGTCAACTCGACATTCTAAGGCTGGGTGCAACTCGGTCCAGCGGTTTGTTTTTTATCGCCGAAAAAACCGATTTTCTTAAAGACGCAATAATAATCTTCATGTATAAATTCTTAAATATAAAAAAATTATTCTTTAGCGAAGTTGCTCGTGCGGTACTTGCTACCGAACCAATTTTTTATATATACGTTACCTACTCAGCATATTATTTGTTGCAAGAAAAGATGATATGAAAAGTATTGCGGTACAGGGCCTTATTAGTATCATGAATGACCGCACACAGTAAGACGCACAGCGAATCGACAAAGTGGGTTGACGCTTGTGTGGGACGGACCCCTTTAAGTTACTGTAATTATATGTAGGTAGACTCGTATATAACTTACTTACTCACAACTTTATATTGCTGTTACTTAGGTATTATATATGCTGTGGAGATAATTGAATCCTATCTACGAAACAGAATGCAGAGAGTTGATATTAACGGTTGTACATAAGTCTTTAGGTCATGCTGACAACATTAGTGCACCCCAAAGGTCAATCCTAGGTCCATTTTTATTTTTGGTATATGTGTATATGTATTTGCCTCATGTGATTGAAAATGTACTATAAGCAGATAATAATCTTTCAAACCGAGAGGCACTGCCAAAATCTAGACAACATTACAAATGTTCTAAGGAAAGTGATGAATTGGTTTACATGTAATAACCTCCTACTGAATACCAATAAGACAAAGAGTATTAAGTTTACACTGCCTAATGTAATAACTACGGATGCATACGTTGTTTTCTTAGACGAAAGCATAGACATTGTTAATGATATGGTATTCTTAGGCGTTGCTATAGATAACAATCTTCAGTGGCGTTCCCAAATCTCCAAATTATCGTGTAAACTCAGTTCTGCGATGTAGGTATGTAATCAAAAGGATATAATTTTTTTTGTAGCGGTCTCAAAATTATTCGCTTAGGTTAAATTGGTGAATTTCTGATACGAATAGGCTATAGTGACGTTTATAAGAGAGAGGGAATATAGCAAAATAACGTTCGGCGGATCAGCTGGTGAGGTAAGCCAATAAGTCGGTCGCTTACAATAATTAAACATATTATAAGAATATTTTTATGTACATATAGGTAAACTAGAATTTTATACGTGTAGGTAACACACCATTAGGTAACATAATATATACCTAAATAATTATAAATAATTGAGTTTGTGTTGAAAATACTATTGCTACGTATAGGTACGTATAGTACAAATTAGTTAACTCGAATAAACTAAAATAACAAAGGTACAAACGTAATAGTTATTTATAACTTACCTAAACTTGGTTTGACATCAAAATATGCACGTAACTTATAAATAAAATACAGCTTTGCCCAGAAAATGAAAGAAGCAATCCAATCCAATAGCATAGGTACGTTTTACCAAAATAACAAAATAAATAACCTCCTCAGATATAACATTAAATCATAAATACAATAAAAACAAAAAACCCTTCACAAAGGACGGCCGCGCGGAGAAACTGGAAACTTGGAAGAAATGGCTCGGAATCTATAAATCTACGACGGGTTCCTGATCTAGAGACCATCACAAATATGTCAAAAACGACTATAAAACGTCTCGAAATATCTTCGGGAGATAGTTTATTAGTTATAACACAATGAGGGTGGAGCAGAAATGTATTATTGTTATTGGGATTGATGGAACGGACTTTGTTGTCGACTGTACCGACTGTACGGGTAAGGTTTGTAGGGGTTCCGTCTCCTAGCGTGACTGATTTTGTAAAGTTACTGTGGCCGTCGCCGTCGCCACACACACACACACAGGGAATCTTTGTGTATTTTACTACTTTTGTGTATTTACTATACTTTTGTGTATTAAAATTGTTTCAGATATTTAAATTTTGGTTCTCTTTGTGAAAATGAAGAGCATAATTGGCCTTCAAACTTTTCAATAAACTAACAATGTAAATAATTTGTTTTTATTAAAACTTCACTTTTAAATACTTTTAAACCGGTAAATATTGGATATTATTCTTTGTACATTTGTGTGTATACATAAAAACTATCATGTAGGCAATTTTTTCTTCCTAATAAATTGAGGCGAATGGTAGTAAATTATAAAATGAGTGTATAACTTTTGTTTTGCAATTAGTAGTATCGCCAGTACCTACCAGTTTCGTAGGCAGACTTTCCCCTCCAAATCACATAAGTTAAATAAAAAAAGTCGATACACTTAAAAAGCCCCATAGACTTGCTTTGCTAGTAGATTAATAAAAAAATTACTTTTTGAATGGTGAAAGCCTCGTTCGCATATCGAATGTTGTTAGTCCCCATGTGATGTAAATTAAATTTATATCCCGAATTTCGGGTTAAATACTAGCTGCTTTCAGAGCATTCACATATACCCTGCTATTCAATAATATATTATATTTGGGTTTGATTCCCGCTTTGAGTCAGGTTGTTTTCTATGCACCTATAATATGTATGTATTTACAAAAAAAAGTATTTGTGTATTTGTGTCTGTTGTTATTGGCACCCATAACACAAGCCTTGCTTAGTTTGGGACCAGATGTCGTGTGATATGGTCAAAATATTATTACCAATTATTCTATCTTTATCCTTTTTTTCACCGCTTAATTATTTAAACTGGTTAATTACAACATATATGTAGGATATATATAAATCATCTTAATCTACATACACTGCATTAAAAGTAGTGTTTCATTGATAGTCTAAAAACAGTGAAGATATATGAAATACATACATACATACCAGAAACGTATTGATTGATTGACATTCCGTCGGATTTCATAAAGTGCAGTCGCTCTGAAAAGTCATAACCCGTGCGATCGGTCGCCCCTACCGACCGGCCGACTTGATAAATATAAATCGGCATAATTAGCGCTGATTTATTCGCGGCCGACGGATTAAAGTCGCCGATTAATACCGACATCTGTGCCGATCGCTCAACCGTGTCGACCTTTAACTTTTCTCCGTGACTGTACTTATCGATTTGGTTGGAAATGGAAATTAGTCCCATCATTTGTAAGCGTTTTGTAAGTTTTGATTGAAATGCGCAGTATTGGTGCAACATTGTTATTTCGGGGTGTAACGAACGGTACAAGGAGTGTACATACTCGTATACCGACTAACTGTTTATGTTCAGTACCTAGTTCATTGAATAGTAAGGTATATTGTATAATAATCGTAAAATTCATTGATTTCAAACAACTTTTCCACATCATAATTTCTGAATTTTAGAAGTAACAATTTTATTGAAGTAAACTTTAAAGGTATAATGCTTCTAAAATTATAGTTAGTTAGACGACAAAAGAAAGTAAGTTCAGCTGATATAGGTAAGTGACATATCTGCAAATAAGCTTTAAAAGTCTTAAACCGCCACATCATAATGTGTTGTTTTTTCATATGAAACCTCAGCTTTGTTCTGAAAGATAGTTTAATCACCTAAATGCAGAATCTACACGTTTTTAATGTAAAGTTAAGAAAAAAATAAACAATAGGAGAATGCGAAAATTACCCGCGAGTGGTTCTCGGCTGACGTCGCGATGAATTAAGTCCACCACTGGACGGACACGGGTGGTGTAGAGTCGAAATATTATTTTTTCTGTTTGAAATCGAAAATGCATTTCTTTGGTAAATCTGAGTCTTATTCCGTGTTAATATCGAAACGTGCAGAACCTACATCGTGTTTTGGTTGAAATTAACACAAAAAAAGAATTGCTTTACGAGATAAACAGGTATATCAAGACAAAGATAAAAGTAGATTATACAGCAAGAAAAAAAAGGGCAGTGAGTAAAATTGAGTTTTATTCACTGATAAGTTTTTGTTCGCTCAGTGAGTAAAAGTGCGTTTGTATGTACTGTTATTGATGAATAAAAAGCCCATTTTCAAAAGTCAAAAAAAGTCAAAAGTCAAAATGGTTTATTCAAATAAGGATTTTACAATCACTTCTGAATCGTCAAAGTTATAAAATATTATTTTTTGAACCCTCCCACCTTCCCGCCGGTTCACAATGTTGTTGATTTCTACCGAGAAGAATCCGGCAAGAAACTCGATAGTTACTCTTTTAAAAACACTTTCAATAATACAAATAAACTAAAATACAATTAATGTTTTAAATAAAAGATTTTTAGTCGTACAATTTTATGTTATTTCCATTTTAATTTGGTTTACCTATGCATCCTGTAATTGAGCATCATCAGTCCCAAGGATTTTTATCATTTACATAGTCTGAAATATTGTAGTATGCCTTTTTACAAAGTACCTGCTTGATAAAAGATTTAAATTTACTTATTGATAGATTTTGAATTTTATTGGGAACTTTGTTGTAAAAGTGTATAGGTACATTGCCCCATAAAAGAGTTACTTATTTTGTGTAGACGTGTATCATGCACCAACAGCTTATTTTTACTTCTAGTATTTACTTTGTGAACGTCACTTTTCTTGCTGAAACTATTGATATTTTTATGTACATATAAAAGATTTTCATATATGTACTGCGACACTAAAGTAAAAATTTTTACTTCCCTAAACCTATCCCTCAGAGATATCCTAGATCCTAATTTATAAATAGCACGAATTGCCCTTTTTTGTAACGAAAATATTGTATTAAATCAGCAGCGCTACCCCACAATAGGATACCATATGTCATTAAACTATGGAAATAGCTAAAATATACTATTTTTGCAGTGTCGACATCGGTCAATTGTCTTATTTTCTTGATCGCATACACAGCAGAGCTAAGTTTTTTGGCTAGGTTATGAATATGAGGACCCCAATGAAGTTTGGAGTCCAGCGTTATGCTAAGAAAGACTGTTGAATTAACAAGTTCTAATTGCTCGCCATTAATATTAATACATGTCTGTCTCTGACTAACATTTGGTAATGTAAATTTAACACATTTGGTTTTTTTTTCATTAAGTAACAAATTATTAGCGTTAAACCAATTTACAATTTTAGAAAGGGCATCATTTAATTCATTATAACATGTCTGTCGTCTCTTAACTTTAAAAAGCAAAGAGGTGTAATCAGCAAATAAGACAATGTCATGGTTTTTTACATTATATGGGAGATTTTAATTATTAATGTAAATAATAAATAGAAAAGGACCTAAAATTGAGCCCTGAGGGACTCCTATAGTGACTGCTGATCCCGGAGATTTTCGAGTGGCAATAGTAAAATATTCTTTATTGCATGAAAATACAAAATTATGAAATAAATAATGTTAGCTCTACAATAAGCGGTCTTAAGTACTATAGGTATGTTATTCTGTAACCTGCATTTTTACTATAATTAAGGATTATAGTTTTAAAAACATTGAAGTGACGGTTTGCTTTTTTGTAGCTGTAACACAATTTTAATGTCAATATTTTTTATTTTATTTGTAAAATATGATGTCCTGACTGTCTAATTAACGCCACAGTATAATCTGTCAACGCACAGTTGAAAACGAGGTTTTCACTTAAAAAAAAATTGGAAATTGGAGAAAGCTCAGTGAGGAATCCCACAGCATTAAATCAAATGATTAATGATGTTAATTTTATCCGAAATAAATTAAAATATGCTACTTACTTTACATCCCATACTACTTGATAAATATTATGTTTTTGTCTTACGCGTTAAGAAAATACTCGTAAATAAAAACCGGCCAAGTGCGAGTTGGACTCGTGCACCGTGCGTTCCGTACCTACAACCGTTTACGTAATTTTACACAAACAAAAAAAAGTGTGCCGCTAAGCGATGGTTATCCAAGTACTAACCAAGCCCGACGTTGCTTAACTTTATATATTGTTTCCGACAAAAACAAATGTATTACTGTTTCTCTTAATAATACGTTAGATGGCGCTGTACCGGTAATTTAAAATAGGCCGGTTTTTCTTTTTTGTTGTTATACTTACGAGTTCACACTATTTTTCACTCCAAGTTTGAAGTTTTTCTTAGTTTTTTATAGTTTTTATGTATGACTATTTTTCGATAGAACAAAAACAACGAAAATGTCTTTCTTGTATGAGGACTTCCCAAACAAATGTGTTACTGTGTCTCTTAATACTATTGCTAGATGGTGTTGTACCGGTAATTTAAAATGGCAATGGCTTCGGCACGTCTGACACTTGGCCGATTTCTATTATTTGTTGGTATACTATATATATATATGGAGTACTGCTGCCATCTCTGGGCGGGTGCACCCGGATACCAGCTTGGCCCTTTTGACTCGGTTCAACGACGGGCTGTGAGAATTGTCGACGATCCCAAACTCACTTGCGGTATCGAACCCTTAAGTCTGAGGAGAGACTTTGCCTCCCTGTGTGTGTTCTACCGCTTGTACAATGGATTGTGTTCTGAGGAATTGTTCGAAATGATGCCCACGGCTACTTTCTACCATCGCACCGCTCGCCATCGACAGGGAATTCATTCTCACACTTTGGAACCAAAATGGTCGCGAACAGTGCGGTTTCAGAGAAACTTCCTCCCGCGAACCCTTGGGTTGTGGAATGAGCTCCCTGCCAAGGTTTTCTCTAAAGACTACAGTATGGGGTTCTTCAAAAAAGAAGTTATTAGATTTCTGAAGGGTCGGCAACGCGCGAGTGATGCCCCTGGTGTTGCAAGCGTCCATAGGCTACGGTGACCGCTTACCATCAGGCGGACCGTAGGCTTGTTTGCCACCTTAGTGGTATAAAAAAAAAAAAAAAAAAAAAAAAAATACTTTGCAGTTCATTCTTTTTTCACTGCAAGTTTGAAATTTGTATGTATTACAGTTTTTACTTGTGTTGTTAATCCCTTTAATTTTATCTTTTTATTATTCGTTAAATAGTCCCCCATTATAACACATTTTCTGTGAAAATTTCAGGCTTCAACCTATTTCCGTCTAAAATTTCGGACAGACGGTCAAACGGACAAATAGCGTAGGCGTTTGGAATCCTAAAAAGCATCGTACTCACACTCCAGCGTGGTATTCTCTGCACGTCGCTTCTGCCGCTAACTCAAGCCAGTGTCCCGATTCCAAGGGATACACAGCCAACCATTATATGGTCCCGACTCACTGTGGCCATACGCAACCTCCATGCCAACACTCGCCAGTGTCTTGACTCACTGCAGACACACAGCCAGCAATAGTTACATGTTTAAGACTGAAACATGTCAAAATGTTTGCTATATGTAAATACCTAAACAGTAACATATTGGCACCAATCATGATTATATTATGATTATAGAATCATACAATAATTCTTATATAATCAAATAAGATTAGCTGATTTATTTCCAATTTTAGATTACATAAAAAAATATAGGAACAAATTGACAAATTCCCAACATTAATTCTATGATATAATAAATACTCCACAGTTTCGGAATAAGTTCGCCTACATTGTTTGTGGGGAATCAGTATAAACGAGAACGTAGCGTTGTCGTAGGTTGCGCTGTCATGTTCTCATCTTTCGTATATTGTGACGTAAAGTACAGTAGGTACCTATAGTTACTAGAAAAACTTTTTTGTTGTATCATTATCATATTATAAACTCCGGCTAACAGTCAACCGTGACCATTGTAAATGATTGATACATTTTGTCAATATTGCATTTGATCATAAAAACATTAGGTATTTGTGGAGACTTTAATATAAACATTTTGGAATATAGCTCATTGAATATCAGATTGCGTGCCTTTTTTCAGTATTTTAATTTACATAATTTGCCAGTTTTCAGTGCCACTTGTCTCGACAATATATCTACTGACATAAAACCAACTCACAAATTATATAATATATAACATATATACCCTCTAATAAGTATATACAATACATTTGTGCATGAAAATAACCCTGTTAAGGTATACAATAAGCATAGACAAAACTAACCTACCACTAAAGCTTATATAGCTTATTTTATTATAATAAGAATACCTCGTCTAAAGTATAATTTTTAGGCATGGTGCCTAACATACTAGCGGCATTACCTCGCTGAATGGCCATTCCTTTTGTAGTCCAGCTTTGTAGTCTGTAGATGCAAGGACTAGTCGTTTGAATAATTCTTTTATTAAAACCTTCGTGTTTGACGACCATGGACCCAACGTTTCCACAGCAAGCGCCACCAACTCGTAATTATTACTAATGAGGAAAATTTTCGATGTTTACGTAACTGTGCTTCGGCTGCAGCGCCGGCCCTAACAGAAATACTATAGCCATAAGAAGGAGCTAGTGTGTCAGCACACGTAGTATCCCATACCAGAGTACGTCCCAAACTACGGCCATCCGGCCTTCTTTCATCGTCTCTCAACATCCCAGATGGTTCTAAAATTGCAGGAATGAAAGCAGTAGCAAGAGATCTGCGAATTAAATCATTCAAATTCAAATTCAAATTCAATATAATTTATTCAGTTTAGGCTACAATAATTGAGCACTTATGAATGTCACTACGCCATCGGTTCGTAAGTCTACAGGGCGGGAGACCTTGTACTGAGAAGAACCGGCAAGAAACTCAGCAAGGGCATTTTTTTTCCCTTTCTCTTACAGCGTCCAATTAAAATATTGGAAAATGCCCTCCCTGTCATAAAATGACACTTTTCATTACAAACATAAAAAAACATGAAATATAAAGCACAAGCACAACATAAAAAAGTATCTAATATAAACAAAAGACAGTTTATGTATTCATCACTAAGTAATAATCAATGTCTTACAGTATTAATAAACAAAACAAAAAAGTAAGACTAAATACTAAGAATACAAAGAAGTTAGCAAGAGCAGACCAGCCTCTACAGGCGGCACCCGTTCACGAGTATGACATATGAATCAGCCATCGCTTCGCTCAATCACGTTTTAGGGAACGTAACGACCCGACACACACGCCACCACCGCAGAGACACTATGAGAGAGCATGACACACTCAAGCAACTCCAATAAAACTTCGATTGTACCAGTTACAATTTAGATTGTACTAATTACATTGATAGTACCGTGACGGTTAAAGCGGCCTGCGCTCTTTGTACAAGAGAGTCCATGATGTCCTAGTTTATTTACAGATTTACCACAAATACACAAATGAGAGTTACAAATTTTTATGCCAAGACGTAAAGCAATTGCGATTCGTAACACATTGGCATCAATTAGGGTACTTAAATGAGGGGAAGGAAGAGCTTGCAACCAGTGACCCGATTCATTTTCAGAAATAGCTGATAAGCAAGCTCTGTCTTCAACATTTCAACAATCTTGTCACAAAGAAATATTAACTAATTTTAACAAGGGCAAATCCCACAGGTTCTGTTTGGTTATATCAGAGGGAGAATTCTCACCAGGGCAAATAAAACTCCAAGCCATGTACCCTCAGCCAGACTCGAAACCTTTAGATTAGATAAAATCGATTGGTTTAAAAATTTCTGAGAAGAGGGATACCGCTGTAAGAAGAGGACAAGAAAGCGGGAAGGGCCACGCTTGAAGTTGTGCGAATACTGATGCCTCCAAATTTAACAGGTAGAGTTGCTTGCGCTTAAGATCGATTATCGAATTGCAAATTGAGAACTTTAGTTAGTATCTTTTCAAGCTCACAATCAATTGCATTTAATGTTGCGGGAAATTTCCAGATAGGACTGCTTAGAAGTAAGTACATAAATTTTGGAGTAAAAAAACATAAACGTAGAAGAAATAAAGATATGGGGTTTGATTTCGAAAAGACGGTCGGAAAATTCATTAAAAATGTCTAATTTAGAGTTTATTACCTGAGGAATTGCTTCTTCAAAAATCGGAGCACCTAAAAGTGTAAGTGAAGATTTACGTACTTCTGATATGTTAATTGAATAAACTCACAAATTAATTACCAACAATCTCCAGTCAGACTATGAGGGACTGTTAGTGGTTATAAAACGGAAGATAAGTGTTACTTAAAAAAATTATATTCATACCAACACCAACTTAACCGATTGAATAATCTGAATCTAACTTAATGCATAATCTTCGTGATGTACCTCATACTAGCAACAGTCATTGTCATGACAACCGAGTAAAATAAAATATTAATTTTCAAAAAAAACTTATTTCCAGTCGATTTAGTTTTTATGAATAGGCTACTCCAGGTATTTATAATAGTAGACGTAAACTGTATCAATTATATTTTTATACAACTAAGGTGGCAAACAAGCTTACGGTCCGCCTGATGGTAAGCGGTCACCGTAGCCTATGGACGCTTGCAACACCAGGGGTATCACTTGCGCGTTGCCGACCCTTCAGAAATCTAATAACTTCTTTCTTGAAGAACTCCATACTGTAGTCCTTGCAAAAACCTTGGCAGGGAGCTCATTCCACAACTTAAGCGTTCGCGGGAGGAAGTTTCTCTGAAACCGCACTGTACGCGACCATTTAGGTTCTAAAGTGTGAGAATGAATTCCCTGCCGATGGCGAGCGGTGCGATGGTAGAAAGTAGCCGTGGGCATCATTTCGAACAATTCCTCAGAACACAACCCATTGTACAAGCGGTAGAACACACACAGGGAGGCAAAGTCTCTCCTCAGACTTAAGGGCTTGATACCGCAAGTGAGTTTGGAATCGTCGACAATTCTCACAGCCCGTCGTTGAACCGAGTCAAAAGGGCCAAGCTGGTATCCGGGTGCACCTGCCCAGAGATGGCAGCAGCACTCCATATGGGGCCAAACTTGAGACTTGTAAAGTAACAACCTTTGCCCCGACGTGAAGTACCGCTTCGCTCTGTTGAGTAAACCAAGTTTTTTGGACGCCATCTTCACCTTATCGTATAAATGATCTCGGAACTGAACATCGCTGGAGATGTCGACACCAAGGATCCCAATGCTCTTGGAGATGGGGATTGGAGAGGGGAGTGTTCTCGAATTGTGGGACTACAGTGAATGGAGTTTTCTTAGCTGTGAACGCGCACACTTGTGTCTTTGTAGGGTTGAATCGGACCAAGTTTACCCGTCCCCAGTCAGAGACCTGGGACAGTGTGGTCTCGATTTGAGACACAAGTTCTCCGCGGTTTTCCTCCACAACGGAACGAGGGATGTTTACACGACCCGTGTAAAAAGCGTCTTCAGTACTGTCTTCTGCATAGCAATGTATGTTGTTGATTTCCAACATGTCATTGATATGCAGTAGAAACAGCGTAGGAGACAGCACAGAGCCTCGCAGGACAGGACACCAGCATTAATGTCCATGCTATCAGAGCAACTACCGTCAACTACGGTTCGTATGCGTCTGCCGGACAAAAAGCTAGCCACCCATTTGCACAAACCCTCGGGCACACCGTAAGATGGCAACTTCGATAGAAGACCCCGGTGCCAGACTCGATCGAACGCCTTCGCTATGTCCAGGCTAGATGCCAATGCCTCCCCCTGACTCTCAATGGCTAGTGCCCATCGGTGTGTGAGATACAATAGAAGGTCACCAGTCGAGCGACCGTGGCGAAAGCCATATTGACGGTCACTGAACAGATCGTGTACTTCTAGGTATCTTAGAAGCTGTGTGTTGATCACACGCTCTATCACCTTAGAGAGGAGAGAGGTAATAGCGATAGGCCTGTAATTCGATGGATCTGATCTATCGCCCTTTTAAATACTAGGAGTAAAAATAATCTGTTGGTTGGTGTATCATACACGTCTACACAAAATTAGTGTTTCTTTTATGGGGCAATGTAGATATCCTTTACATGCAACTGCTATCAATGAGTAAATTTAAATCTTTTGTCAAAAAAGATACTACAAAATTTCAGACTATATGAATGATAAAATGAAGAAATCTCTGGCAGAGATACGTACGCCCTTTGTACTATTTTGCTGGAATTATAATTTATTATAATGTTTTTTTTTTTTGAAAAATAAAGGATTAATTTAAAATAAAATAAACGTCCATGGGATTGAAGATGCTAATTTACAAATTTTGACTCTTCAAAAGTGTTTATAAAAATTTAATTTGATTTTTTTTGACATCAAGTCTGAATTAAATTACCAATAGTACTGCTTTCCACTGACTTTACAATTTTTCGAAAATCCTCTTAGTTATTTCGTAAAAAACCAAACTTCACTTTCTCATTTTATGCAAGTATACATTCATGAAGTTACCAACCAGCTTCCGTTAAATTTCAACCCTTATATCGGTTTATCTTATGATTTCGTTCAGTAACTAATTCTATATTTGCGTTACGGTGCCTACTAAAGTGTTAAAAAAAGTTACTCATATCCTTCCTCTGACATTACATATTCATACGGAAAAAATAGTATACTTGTTTGTACCACTTTTTTCATTTAATTTAATTTGAACGGATGTGGGATTTCCAGCTCACATTTGTTTTTTTTTTACATTATTTCCTTATAAAAAAATGTATTGATTCTTCTAAACTTTTTTTTATTTTTTTAATTCATTGGCACTTTTTGTATCTTGTGTTGCGTGTTGCGCTGATTTTAGTACAAACTTAGAATATACTAGTTTACTAAACATACACGTTACAGCACACTCTCGCAGTGACATTATTTTGGGTTCGTTTCGTATTTGGTCTAACAGGGCTAACAACTATTGAAAATAACCGGACAAACTGAGAACTTAATTGACCGACAGTCCGCCGGTCGCGTCGGGCGGCGCGCGGTGGCGGGACGTGACCGACCGACAACTTACAGAATTAGACATGTCAAACTCTATTATAAAGTTATTGTCGCGGTTCATACATTTATTTTGATTCAATTTTGACACATTATAATACACTTTGCTTTTTATTTGATAGTAAAGGAGACAATTCCTTAAATATGCATGAGAGCCAGTTTCACCTCAATTTAAAACGTATATAAGTAAGTAAATAATACTGTTCTGCCCTTTTATCAGTCTCGTGCGGCCCCACTACTGGGGTACGGTCTACCCTCACCGAGGGTGATTTGGGCTATAGTCCATTGACGTATGTGGTTTCCGCACGATGTTTTCCTTCACCGAAAAGCCAGTGGTGATAATAATCAATGTACATGAGAAATTAAGATAAAGACTTATTGGTTCACGCCGGCCTTGAACCTCCGTCACTCAGGACGCAAATTGTAATCGAAACCCCTCGGCCACCACCAACTTTATGTCTCTGATTTAAAAATTTAAAGACTTTATGTCTCTAATTACGATTACGGTTAGAAATTAATGTATTTTTTTGCAAGTTTAATAAAAGAAAATCTTAGGCAAAAAGCCTATATAAACTAACAGACTGAGCATTATAAAAGGCGACGGCTGATGCCCAAGTAACACACACTCTGTATAATAGAAATATCAAAAACCAGTACATATCTCCAAGTCTAACAAAAGAAACATAACGGCTTACGGAAAGGATAAATTGTATTTAAAAAAATTTAACAAGCTTAATAATTCTTAAAGTTGTATAGTGGTCTAGATCAATGTATTGCTAAGCAATGAGTTGTTATAAAGAATTAATATATTCTCCTTTACAACTTTTGTTGCAGCTTTAGGTATTCTACAATACCTATAGCCTTCTATACGAATTTATTACATCAACAATCCTTTGAAAAGCTTTGCAAAATTCTCTAATAAAACTCTCAAATATATAAGAACATTTAAAAGAGTTAAAACTCTTTAAAGGTAAAGGGTAATGCTCTTTAGTGCCAGCTGTACGTAAGCATTGATAAAATAATCAGTAAAGCCTTTCCTCCGTATCCTTCATAAAAAGTCCCTTAGTAAGACCTTTAGCTATATAGTAAAGTACAGAGAAGTATTTTAAAATGCCAATGGTTGTAATAAGACCTTATTTTTAACTAATAACTATATTACCTAATTAGCCCTACTATTTATTAGTTTCTTAAATTATTTTATGAACTGTGCAAATGTATCGTAAATCTTGGAGAAAACTTAAAAGAACTGGTGGTTTCAAACGAAAAGTGCAAAATTAATATAGAAATATCACCAGTAACTTAAATAGTCATGTTTTACTAACGAGACCCTAATAAGCTGTATAATAGCACGTGTTTTATCGCTCATAATGCTTTTAGCATTACTAAATACTCTCTTAACGCTGCGATGCAGCCTATCCCCTTCAGAAAGTAATTTATACAGCAACAAACTGCCCTCAAGTTTTATTAAACTGATAGCTCTTCAACGTATGTTTAAAATGTCTAAAGCTTGTGAGTAAACTGCCACCATTCGCTTTTATTCTTCATGATATTAAGATTTAATTTTTATATTTTCAGAATGCTTAAAATAACACTAAGTCTATTTTACGTGATGTGTTCCTTCATTTTTACCGAAATTGTTCACTAAAAATAAGAATATTCTTGAGAAAATACAGAAATATGTTTCGATTTTATCGTATTTTAATATATTCATACATTAAATAGCTCTTATATCGTGGGCGCGTGAAATATCAATAAAAATATGTATATACTTTCACAATAAACTGATATCCGCAACCATATTTCACAATTATCTACTGAAAGAGAAGCAAAAATTTCATTCCCAATTACAATTTTTCCTGCACGTCGACAATGATTACACAAACTTTTAACTTAATACTGAATTACTTTAGTTGGTAATTAAAACAGCGTAAATGATACAAACAACATTTGCAGATGCTAATATTGTACGCTTATAAATAACTCAGGCTGGGTAAACAGACATATTTTAGGTCAAAAGCAGAATTGTCAGCCTTTATCAAGCACTTACAATTCCGTTACACAACAGTTGTAATGCTACAAAACAGTCACTCTAAAACCAAAGTCAGTATAATTTGGGGCTCAAATTGCACTTATAAGAGCTGGCTAAGCGCTTATACAGATTTCTTACAGCCTTGGGATGGAGCAAATTCTGTTGTGCATCTATTTAACAGCTTCATTGTGTTACTTGGGATGAGTTTCTTGCCGTTTCTTCTCATCAACACGCCCTTGCTTTTTCGAAACGGCGATGAATTTAGTTAGTTGTTTTAGTAAGGTTCATGTCCCCTGAGAGTACCCTTGTGCAAACACCTAATTTTTCGCTGCAGAGAGCAAGCAAAAGTTAGTTCGCGTGTAGTTGCCATCAGCGGCCAACAACAAGCCAGTAGTTACAAAAAATGCCGCTGCTAGTACGAGGAAGCACGACGATTGCACCGCATCTCGTCATTCAATGCGATGCGTCAAACATTTTATTTCGATTAGTGGCGCTAGTCCAATACGTAATAAGTTAACTCATTCTATGGAAAGCGTTTATTCTAGTTTCTGCCATTAATTACAAAAAAAAACATTCAGAAAAGAGGTATTTATTTTGGCGGCGTAAGTACTTTCACAAAATAAAATGTAAATAAATATTTAGTTTTTAATTTGTATCCGACGCGCCACCTTTGTTAAGTTCAGACACGCGCGGTTTAAACCGGAAAATGTTGATCAAAACGCTCAATTACTTCTGAATGATTATGAAAATGAGACCCTCGTACAAGCACGAGGAATCCGCGATTCTGAAACGGCGCGATGACTTGACTTGTCGTTGTTTAGCTACGTGTGTCGAAGCGTAGCTAAATTGTGTCACTTTGTCAAATGTCTGCAAAAAAATCAGCACAGTTGGACGTACTATTTTTGAATAGGTAGGGGTACAAAACTGGTATGCGGGTCAAATCGGGTACCTCAATATCTATGAATCTGGTAGCGGTATCTATCGATTTCACAATGACATACACAATTCCTGGAGCTCTGGCTCTGGCTTAGGCTCAGTCAGACTTTGTAGCTGTGAGCGGTTTTTTCTTTTAAAATCTTTAAAACATTATCATTGTTTGTATTGATTTAGACTGCAGTAAATTAATTTTACATTACTCATTTTATATTCAAGTATGTAAAAGATTAAGAATAGTTTGAAGAACATTTTAGCGGTTTTATTATTTTTTTTTATAGTGAGTAGTAGAACCTGAGTGTACCCATATTTGGAGCAGTACCGGGTAGTATCTGATTGTTTGTACTCACATGATGCATGCAGCTTTGTCTACGGAACAGATGTCACCTTTGGTATCTGATTTTGGTGTATCATTAATTTTGTTATAAAAGTCTTACTAAGACTTAAGAAGAACTTATTGATTAAGGCTATATGTGATATAATTATAGTAATATTGAAAGCATACTCGGTTATACCTCAAGTTATACCTCAAATAATATGTTTTTTTGATTGTGTCTCCATTTGGGTACAAATATAAGAAACCACAAAATAATTTCGTAATTTAAGAAGAGCTTTTCTAAACACAAACACAAAGGTATCAGCTTTGCTCAACTTTTCCTTAGTTATTGATTGTGTTATGGTTTTACAGTTTCATAGTTCAATAAGAAAGTGTTATAACTTTGATACATTGTGTAGCTTAAATTCGTCTTATTCTTATGAAATATTTTTATCAATTGTTTTAAACCCTGCGGTTGTTAATTATTTTCAGATTTTTTTAGTTTATTTTATGATATATTTTTGTTACAGGTAAGTGAATTAGTGAACTGTGATTTAGTGACTGGACAGTCCCGAGGGAGGTAAATCTAATTTAAACTTTTAAAATTATTTTCTCTAAATAAAACACGTGAACTGGCAGTAAAAATATGTACTTTTAAAATTCAAATAAAAAATCTTTTTTTCTAATGGGTTAGTAAGAACAATTTTGAATCGTCAAGTGAATTAACTTTAACTAGCTTTACAAACTAATTACAATACTGTTTTATTGCGTGCGTCCAATAGGTACTCTTTGAAAAATCACAAACAAAATATAATATTAGAGTAAATCAACTAATAAATACAGGTTTTGTATTGAAACACTTAATAAACAAGATTTGCAGTGTAAATAGTTTGCTTTTAAAAAAAATACAGCCATACACCTTTTATAAACATGACAATAAATAAATAAGAACTCATAAACATATAAAAGATATATAATCAAATACACATACATGCACATATTCATATAAACACACAAAGACATATATTAAAACATATATATAAATAAACAAATACATATAAAATATATCTATCTGTCTATACGTAATGTCCTATCTGATGCAATCCTCGTTCGGCCGCCCGATAGCGGCAGGGTCCGAACGCGAGCGGGTGCATCACACAAACTCGCACATATACATACATATTCAAACAGACATCGTCTTTAGGGTGCTCCTTTAACTTATCAAACGATAATTATTTAACTTTGAATAGAAAATCTAACACTAATTTTGTGTGATATTAGGCCATGCAATTTCGTCATTCCAATTTTCATCTACATTATAATATACTTTCTTACATAGCAGATAATTAATATAAAATTTAAACTTTTTGTCACCTAAGTTAAGAATTTTTACAGATAACTTATTGTAAAATTGTACAACGCTTCCTATGATTTGTTAGCTTTATTAAGCCTTAATTTTTGCATAGCAAGTTTATGTTTATTTCTAGTATTTATGTTGTGCTTGTCACTATTCCTCGGAAATTGGGATATATTTTTACGGACAAACATTTCTTAATTCTTTAAAAACATCTCTGAAAGAATCTCGGCTACCTATCCTGTAAATGCTTCTACATCCCTCTTTTGTAATATAAATATGGTTTCAATATGAGCAGCAGAACTCCATAGCAAAATACCATAAGACATTACACTGTGTAAATAAGCAAAGTAAACAAGTCTTGCTTGCAATGTCAGTCAATTGCCTGATGTTTCTAACTGCTAAAGCAGAAAATCAAGTTTACCTGCTAGAACTGTAATTTTTGGACCCCACTGCAATTTTGCATCAAAAGTTATATTTAAAAAGACCGTTTTATGAACTAATTCAAATTTTTAATCATTTTATACCAGATTTCTATTAATTTGGATTACAGTAGGCAGTGAAAACTTAATGCATTTTATTTTATTTGCATTAAGTACAATATTATTTACAGTAAACCAGTTTGAAATTTTTGTAACGTATCTATTTAGTGTCATTCGCAAATAATACTATCTCTGTAAACTTTTGTGCCATAAAGGGTAAGTCATTTCTATATACTTAAAACAAGAAATGCCCTAATATTGATCCTTGTAGTACACCTAATGTCACTAGAGATCCCTGAGACTTAGCACCATTTATAACCACTTTTTGAATTCTATTGCTTAAGTATGATTCTACAAGTTCATGAGATTTGTTTCTAACACCTTAATATTTTAATTTGGCTAACAACGTATGATGATCGACACAATTAAACGCCTTCAATAAGGCCCAAAAAATGCCGACAAGGTCTTAGGAACTCTCCCATGCCGCGAGAATATGCTTCATAAGCAAAGCTCGAATATCAGTAGTTGAGCGTCCCTTGGTAAAACAGAATTGTCGATCATATAAAAGTCCCTGTGTACAAAAATATGAAAGCAATTGATTTGGTTTTAGAGAGGCTAAAATTTTTAAGCAAACTGCATATGAGGCTTGGACCACGGCTTGTAATAATAAGGATCCGAATATTTCTGAGGTAAAACGCAAATCAAATGCTGCCTCGAGGTTCAGTAAGAAAGCAACTGCCGAAGCAAATTCCAATTCATCGGCAAAATAGGAGGGCGACTTGCGAGCTATCCTTTTGGGAGTAGTGGTTTCTGGTCGCTTGCCAAAGCTGCCGAAGGGAATATTTGCCAGTCGTCGTTACCACCACTGTGAAAGACCGATGATGACTTGGCCCATAGTGCTTAAGAGAAAGCCGATCTACTGGGCAGAGTCTTTGCCTCAAACTCGAATATGAACGATGAAGGTGCTGTACCACCTACTATACCGTGGTGCGGTAAGACCATGCCGGAAATCTCTATAACACAGCGGGAGGTCTGGCGGGCGTGGCTTTCCCTAGACGTTCATAAGTCGAGTGGGTCAGACGGAATATCAGCAGTGGTGATTAAGCAGTGTGCTCCTGAGTTATGTCCTGTACTCACGCGCCTCTTCGCGTTTTCCTACCATACTAGGCAATTTCCGTCATCATGGAAGACTGCTAATGTGCATCCGGTGCCCAAAAAGGGCGCTAGATCAGAACCATCGAAATACAGGCATATCGCTATTACCTCTCTCCTCTCCAAGGTGATGGAGAGGTGATCAACACACAGCTTCTAAGATACCTAGAAGAACACGACCTGATCAGTGCTCGTCGATATGGCTTTCGCCACGGTCGCTGGACTGGTGACCTTCTAGTGTATCTCACACACCGATGGGTACTAGCCATTGGAGTCAGGGGGAGGCATTGGCATGGAGTCTGGACGAAGGCGTTCGATCGGGTCTGGCACCGGAGTCTTCTATCGAAGTTGCCATCTTACGGAGTGCTCGAGGGTTTGTGCAAGTGGGTGGCTAGCTTTTTGTTCGGTAGACGCATACGAACCGTAGTTGACGGTAGTTGCTCTGATAGCATGGTCATTAACGCTGGTGTCCTAATGCAAAGCTCTGTGCTGTCTCCTACGCTGTTTCTACTGCATAATAATGACATGTTGGACATCAACAACATGCATTGTTATGCAGATGACAGTACTGGAGACGCTTATTACACGGGTCGTGCAAACATCCCTCGTTCCGTTGTGGAGGAAAACCGCGGAGAACTTGGGTCTCAAATCTCAAACACACTGTCCAAAGTCTCTGACTTCAAACTTGGTCCGATTCAACCCAAATACAAAGACACAAATCTGCGCGTTCATCACTAAAAAAAAACCCATTCACTGTAGTCTCACAATTCCAGAACACTCCTCTGTCCATCTCCAAGAGCATTGGGATCCTTGTTGTTGACATCTCCAGCGATGTTCAGTTCCGAGAGCATTTACAATATAGGGTGAAGCTGGTGTCCAAAAAACTAGGTGTACTCAACAGAGCGAGGCAGTACTCCACGTCGGGGCAGAGGGACCCATATGATGTACTGCTGCCATCTCTGGGTGGGTGCACCCGGATACCAGCTTGGCCCTTTTGACTCGGTTCAACGGCGGGCTGTGAGAATAGTTGACGATCCCAAATTCACTTGCCGTATCAAACCCTTAAGTCTGAGGAGGGACTTTGCCTCACTGTGTGTGTTCTACCGCTTCTACAATGGGATGTGTTCTAATGAATTACTTGAAATGATGCCAACGGCTAGTTTCTGCCATCGCACCGCTCGCCGTCGGCATGGAACTCATTCTCACACTTTAGAACCGATATGGTCACGTACAGTACTGTTTTAGAGAAACTTCCTCCCGCGAACACTTGGGTTGAGGAATGAGCTTCCTGCCAAGGTTTTCTCTAAGGACTACAGTATGGGGTTCTTCAAGAAAGAAGATATTGGAATTTTGAAGGGTCGGCAACGCGCGAGTGATACCCCTGGTGTTGCAAGCGTCCATAGGCCACGGTGACCGCTTACTATCAGGCGGACCGTGTGCTTGTTTCCCACCTTAGTGCTAGGAAAAAAAAAATTAAGATTTTTTTAAATATATATTTTTATAAATAGACCAGATATTGTCTAAAATTGTGGGATCTTCTTTGTCACCAGATTTAAAAAGTGGTATCAATTCATGCATTAAATATATAAGCAAGATAGGGAGCAACAACTGAACTGATTTCTTCGAAGTGTTTCAAAAAATTTTGAAGTAATAAGCCTGGAGCAGGAGTTGGCTCCGTCAAGTCAGCAGGTTGTGTAGCTAAACTTAATGAAGCCAATTTTTTTATTGATAATACAAAAGTAATTGATGTTACGTGTCTTTTGAAGTAGGGTTTTTGTATTTGTTTCAAACTATATAATTAGTTTTATATTGAGACATAAGATCAAAGTAGAACCGACAGACACATCTAACCTAAAAGCTTGAAGCAAAAAAGTTATGTTAAGACTGATAAGGCCACCACTAATTACCGATCGTTTAACATACCGCCCCCATTAAACTATTATCGTATATTTCACCATAAAACTCTATAGCATCTAAATATTTTCAACGCTTCGCGTTGGGCGGCATCTCCCGTTAAACTAGTCGTTAAATTCAATACATAAAAAGGCTATAACGCGGGCGGTGACAGATGTACACACGGCAGTGTTAACTGGGTTGTGGCAAGATCAGAAAACTACTACAATGCAGTATATTTTTTGTATATAAAGGTGTCAAGTACGTAGTTAGTAGCGCCAACAGTTGCGATGTAAATAGAATGTGCAGGCGCATATCAACTGACCAATCACATTGCAAAGAAAATCAACGTGGCATTCTCTCAAATCACTTTACTTTTTACTATTCGAATTCTACATAAAACTTAGTTGTTAATTGAATTATAGTAGTTTTCTTTTGTTAAAAATATTTTGAAATTGCTGTTTATCATTGCAGAAAAATTAAGTATTTTTACTGTTGATTGATATCTCATATTCTTCTTATCCATACTAATATTATAAATGCTTAAGTAACTCTGTCTGCCTGTATGTCTGTTACCTCTTCACGCTTAAACCACCGTACCGATTAAGATGAAATTTGGCATGAGAAAGTTTAAGAGGGTTAGGACATAGGCTACGTGGAAAAGTCAAGTGTGAGTCGGTTTTTTTTTTCTATAATGAGGAATTGCCATGAAATCCTACACCGATATCCGTCTGTCTGTCTGTCTGTTACGTCTTAACGCTTAAACCACTATACCGATAAGGATGAAATTTGGCATTGAGATAGTTTGAGTCCCGGGGAAGGACATAGGTTACTTGAAAACGTCAAGTGTGAGTCGGTTTTTTCCTATAATTGAGGAGTATGTTGTTGAAATCATACACCGATAACCGACTTTAGGGCGGGTGGAATCGTGGACAAATGCTAGTTAGTTATAATTTAACAATGGGGTATTATAATCTTTCTTTCTGCTACTGTGACACCTACTTATCTAACTCCTTTTTCATTACTTGTAACTTAAGGTTGACTGTAAGAGATCGCTTTATAGCGATAAGGCCGCCTTATTGTACTATAATATATAAGATTGTATGAATGTTTTGTTTTAAATTTTTTGGTGTACAATAAAAGTATATTCTATTCTATTCTATTATAATCTTAACGATATCGGGATAATGTATATCTATATATTTTTGTTACAAACATTTTTTTAATTTATAATGCAGCTTAAATAATATGTGGATGGTTTATGTTCAGCATTAATTTATTTAACAACTAAAAATACTAAACAAAGTCAAGAAGTTATAAAAATCAAATTAAATTAAAGACTAATAATTAACTAAAATTAAAATTACAAATAAAAAACCAGTTTCAAGTTGACCTGATGGGGCAGTGTACCTTAATGTTTATAATGATTTACATGATTTAATTATTTCAGTAACAAAGACAGAACCATACAAAACTTGCGAATTTGTAACTCGACTGGTATGTACATATAAGATAACTAACTACGTTATAGTGCCAATTTTTTAATTTTGGTATACCACCAGCCATAGCGAATTTGCCATTATAATATATGTCAGCTACTTTTACGGTTTGTTATTCCCAGATTTGTATTCACAGTATTTGTACTTATGTATAGGATTCGTACAGTAAAGCCTGTTTATATTCCAGGCAAAGATTAATTGTTCCTATATATTTTTCGACATCCACATAACAATGAGTCGAGCTGGCTCGGGCTCGATGCGCGCAAGAGTCAAACGAAGGGTCGAATCCATCACGCTGTCAAAGCTAAAAAACAGACACCAGCCCGGCCGACCAATCACAAGCCGACGTTTGAATAATTGTTCGTTTAGTGCCGACCAATAGCGTTCGCCCGAGGCACTTCTTATTCCATATGATGGATGCGGTACTGAGACGTATTTACGATCGAGTCTGACGCGAGTTTGAATGATTTGTGCGAGTGACGCGTCGTGCAGAGCCTGATTTACGCTCGCGTGTTGTCTCGAACTCGAATCACCATGTTTATTAGCGTGCGATGACGAATAGTTATCATATTTCATGTTCTGAAGCCATGAATATGTTAAATAACCCCGTTGTTGCTGTACCTACCTGCGTATATTTGTACATGTCTTTAGCTTTGTGCAGCTGCTGTGTTCAACTATAAATTAAATATTTATACTGACAGAATTTCTTGCATGAGAAGAAAATGTTTAATTTAACTTATCGATTCATTCGAGGATATCAAAATTAGTTCATAAGTAGATAAGTTTACTGAATGAGTTTTAGATAAGGATGTTTATAGCTAATTGTGTACAGATGCAGTCTTTGTCAACTTACCAATAGCTGAGTTTTGCACTGGAAAAACTCAATTTCTTATTACCTACATCTTTGTTTGTCTATAATAATTATTTTATTGACAAATATGGACTTAGGTACTGTTGTAAATGTATTATTGTAAATAATTTGAATTAAATGTCATAAAAAATATTAATCCACAAAAATATGGCTTCTAACAAGACTTTAACTTTTGACAATCTAACGCATAATTATTTAAATAAAAACAAAAATTGATGAGCTTATTGGGCCAGTGAAGACAAAGCACATATGTATATGCATGATGCATACATACGTATCTCAGTACAATGTAAATAAAGAACACCGCAAACTGCGCGACTCAACGTAATCGTTTCGACATTACCACTAATTAAGTATCTAACCCTGCACGCAATCGGCTTGTGTCAGCGGATGTGCGCAGTGTTGCCAACATACCCCATTTCGAACTAGATCTAGGAGATTTTGTTCTTTTTCCTACAACTGAGTTTAGTTTAAATAAAAATTGTCCACGTTTTTATTATTCTTCTCTCTTTGTCTCCCCTATTATTTTCTATTATTTCTCTATTTTAGTATTACTGTGACCTTTTTCAATTTCCATATAACCATGTTTGACAATTGGAAGATTACGGAGTTGCGGCACTCAAAATAAAAACTTAGGAAGATAATGCAATAGGCAATAAAAAATACCTAAGAGAATAAGTTATTTAAAATATAACCTTCAGCGCATTTTGGATGAACTTTACACACACTACACCCCAGACCCCACATAATGGGGTATGTAGTTCTATGTAAAAACAATTTATTCTTAATTTTATTAAGAAACTGTATGATAGTTCACATTAAGACATCGGCCTGTACCATTTTAATAGATGCGATATAAATATACATAAATTATATTACTATAATACTATGCCGTACATAACGCAACTATAAGGGTTTCGTTTTGCTATTTGTCTACGGATCCCGAAAAATAGATCGACTTTGAGTCATGTACATGTCATGTACATGTACATGACTCAAAGTAATTTAAATTTAAGCAAAAGGTCGAGAATAAAATCAACTGTAAACTTCCGCGACTTCTCATAATAACAATAATAAGAATATACTCAGATTATTTTAGGTTTTTCATGTTTCAGCGATGATATGCCGTCTTAGAAACTGATTGGTTGTGAGCCTATCGCCGTTCTAGATTATAATATGATATTACTGATTTATTCCATACTAGATTTGGCCAGCGGCTCCACCTGCCCTAAATTCGTTTATCGGCGTGGACTCGTTAATTTGACTAATGAAAAATGCTATAGCAAAGTAATAGCTTTAGCTAGAGTTCGTTTAAGCTCGGTTATAATTACTCCCGCGGGAACTTTTGAATATTTCGGAATAAAAAGTAGCTATTATACTTATGTTATACCTATTTCAGGACCTAACCTATATATCCAGTGGTTGAAGCGTGATTGAGTAACAAACATCCATCCATCCAGACATACTTTCACATTTATAATATTAGTAGGATATTCGTCAATAAGGCAATAATTAAAAAGTTAATTTACACACACCAATTTTACTATATCGAGCTCCTTTTAGTCAATTTAACAGGCAATTTTCTTTTAATAATCAAGGTAACATTGGCTGGCATACGTCTACACAAATCTGTCTGCGGCTGCGCTGCGGTAACGCACATGTCTTGATCTAGAGCAGGCGCGCACAACCTTTTGTCGATAACAGATTCATTTAATAATGTGAAATCGATATTGGGGTTAACAGATGTTTAATTATCATTTGGATAAAATTATTACATTAGCAATGGCAGGATGTTTGGATTTGGATGTTGGTCTAAGATTAGTAATGTTGATTTCCTTTTTTTATGGATTTATTGGTTCTTTACACTGTAGTTACCTCTGTATTACGTTTTACTTCAGCAGTATGCATCAATAGAATTATGGTGAGAAGAATAAATGTGAGACTCGGTAAAGAAATTCAAAATATATTTAATATATACATCCTTTACCTTCACAATCTATCTATACCTACATATAATAAAATGGTAGGAAAGTCAAAACTGTACATTGAATATTTTTTTAAAAGAATACTTGGGGTGTGATCTACAATCGATACCGAAGCCAAAACTATAGTTTTTAGAATTTTTGTCTGTTTGTCTGTATATATGTTCGGGATAAACTCAAAAAGTACTGCATGGATTTAGTTCAAATTTGGCACGAATATTATTAAGAAGTCGGGTCAACATATAGGCTACATATTATCACACTATTACCTACGGGGAACGAGCAGTGAACCTTTATTTCTTCAACGCATTCTGTAACAACGTGTAATCTAACGACGCATATTTGACTTGCTTCTTAATTATTAATTGTTCTACTCACACATAGCTATTTGTTTTATGTTAAAAAACCGTGTAAAGTCATAACTTAGATGTGTTATAAATTTTTCACCATTAAAAATGTTTCCTTTTTGCTAACTAGATGGCGTTGGTGTCGAATTAGATCGCGCTATGGTTTTATTCATAAAAAGTGATGTTATAGTATAGCGTTCACGCAGACGACGTCGCGGGCAGCTAGTACATATAATAAAACTGTAGAGGTCGAATGTCTGTACATAGAAAACAGATGCTTAAAGCCAAGTCAGGGGGGTGTAAAAAGAGGGAAAATACCAAAATATGTTTTTTTTTAAATTTTTTGTTTCTCTGTCTGTTTGTACGGGCTAATCTCCGAAATGGCTGGACCAATTTCAATAAAATTTTGCATGGTGATACCTTAAATCCCTGGTCAACATTTTGATACTTTTTGTTCCGGAAAATTAAAGGGTTCCCGTGGGATAGTTAAAAAACCATAGTAACTTGACATCTTAGTACACACAATTAATGTACTTACCTTATGCTAATACTTTATATTACCGCTGGAATTAAGTATAAATCTTATAAAAGTGTCGGGATTCAGCGGGACAGAAAATTGCTACAGACCCCTATACACACTTGGCCGGCTGAACTTGACCAGGTTTAGTAACCTGTGAAAATCTCTAACCGACGTTCTGGCTTTCTCAAATCGATTCAAAAACGAGATATTATTTTAATAAGTATTTTTTAGTTCCATTCTACACTACAGAATCGTTCTCTAAACGCGCTAATGGAATTTTTCTGCAAATCCTAACGTGGGTGACTTTTTACCCTATAATTAACGGCAAATTTTCAATAGATAGCAATGTTAGGCTTTGGAATGCGTTGTTGAAATTAATCAAAAGATATCAAGTTAACTGTAGTTAAGTGTACTGTTTAATTGTATTTTCTGAGGAAATAACATTGATCCAATTATTAAATGGACTTGGCTTAGGCAATACGGATATCCTTATCCTTGCGATTTGGTAAATGAAAATTGTTTTCTTTTTATTTAGCTTAGGAAATACGGATTTAGATTTAGCTCAACGATTTGGTCGGTAAAAATTGTTTTCTTTGTTACTTGGCTTAGGCAATACGGATTCTGATATATAGCTCTGCGATTTGGTCAATAAAATTTTCCCATCAATTAATCCCAAAAATCTAATGATCATGAGGCAAGACTTACTGCGACTCGTGAACGCCAGGCTACAGCTCGCGCTATGGAAAATCCTTCTCAGCGTGAAGCCCGACTAACAGCTGATCGGGAACGCCATTCTTTGTCTCGAGTCCGAGACGAGAGAGAGAACCGCTTGAGCTCACAGCGCACCCGCACGGCTGCTTCTCGGTTGCTGGAAACCAGTGTAGAAAGAGAGCAACGACTAACAGCCGATCGTGAACGCCATACGTTGTCGCGAGTCTCAGAGACGTTTACGGAAAGAGAGAACTGCTTGAGCTTACAGCGCACCCGCATGGCTGCTTCTCGGTCGCTGGAAACCAGTCAAGAGCGAGAGGCACGTCTAACAACTGATCGGGAACGCCATACGTTGTCTCGACTCTTAGAAAATAGTGAGCAAAGGAATGCGTGATTGAGCACTGATCGTGAGCGCCATTCATTATCATATGCCTCACAAACTTTTACCCAACGTGAGGAACGCTTTAGTAACGGTCGAGATCGTCAAAATTGTTAGAGCTTTGGAAAGGGATGATTAACACTAGCAACGATAAGAGTTAGGGAAAACTATGAATGTATGCGTCAGGATCGTGAGGATCTATTACTAAGAGAACGAGAGAGAATACATGAAATACGACAACATGAAACTGTATCTACGATCTACGCATTAATCCAAAGTTTGTATTGTTGTTTTATTTATTTTTTGCTGTATAACCGTTAACCGCGTGATAAAATTAAATACACGCGGACGAAGTCGCGGGCAACAGCTAGTATAAATATAAATTCTTCATTTCAGTGATTAACGTTTTCAAAGTAATTAGTAGACAATTGAAATTGAATTTTACTTTTAGGTAGTAAGTAGCTTTTTTTCTATAACAAGTGATATGAAATTAAAAAAGTATAGGCAATTGACGTAGGTGACGTAGGTTTCAGCCAGAAACTTGGGTATCCACTTCAAAAAAAATTTCATTTGCAATTGCGTTGACGCCGCCCACTAAATTATGTGCCAATTGGAGACAAGTTTCTTTTTTTTGTAAAGTTCTTTAATTAAATTAATATTAATAATATATGTAAAACTAGCTTTCCGCCCGCGGCTTCGCTCGCATAGACTGTAAGAATTGCACAGGTTAATCACAGTAGTTAAAGTTTACCACCCTTCTACTCCTTAGTATGAATTTCAAAGTGCATACTTGCAATCGTAAAAACAGTACTACATTGAAGCTTCAAACTTGTTATGATTGTAAGTAGTAAAAAAATGCCATTCTCTTTTTTCCCCTATGTGTTAAGTTTTGCTGAAACAAAGTTTTTTATAAATTAGGTTACATAAATAAAATTTCGCAATTACATACAAATTTTGCCATCCCCTCTTTCCTCTTGGAGGTTTAATTTTAAACACACCAAAATTTTCTTTTTCATTAACTGTTTAAAAATGTGTATTTACCAAGTTTGAAGTAGATTGGGAAAAGAAATATTTTATCTCATATTATGTGACACGGTTTCCTCCTCGGGCCTGAATTTTTTAAAATTCCTGAAACATGTCAAAGTCAAAGTCAAAGTCAAAATGGTTTATTCAAATAAGGATTTTACAATCACTTTTGAATCGTCAAAGTTATAAAATATTATTTTTTGAACCCTCCCACCTTCCCGCCGGTTCACAATGTTGTTGATTTCTACCGAGAAGAATCCGGCAAGAAACTCGATAGTTACTCTTTTAAAAACACTGTCAATAATACAAATAAACTAAAATACAATTAATGTTTAAATAAAAAATTTTTAGTCCTACAATTTTATGTTATTTCCATTTTAATTTTGTTTACCTATGCATCCTGTAACTGAGCATCATCAGTCCCAAGGATTTTTATCATTTACATAGTCTGAAATATTGTAGTATGCCTTTTTACAAAGTACCTGCTTGATAAAAGATTTAAATTTACTTATTGATAGATTTTGAAGTTTATTGGGAATTTTGTTGTAAAAGTGTATACATTGCCCCATAAAAGAGTTACTTATTTTGTGTAGACGTGTATCATGCACCAACAGCTTATTTTTACTTCTAGTATTTACTTTGTGAACGTCTTTTTTCTTGCTGAAACTATTGATATTTTTATGTACATATAAAAGATTTTCATATATGTACTGCGACACTAAAGTTAAAATTTTTACTTCCCTAAACCTATCCCTCAAAGATATCCTACATCCTTATTTATAAATAGCACGAATTGCCCTTTTTTGTAACAAAAATATTTTATTTACATCAGCAGCGCTACCCCACAATAGGATACCATATGTCATTAAACTATGGAAATAGCTAAAATATACTATTTTTGCAGTGCACTTCATTAATTATGTTCAAGAGCATTAATAGCAAGTTTAGAGTTAATTAATTACTAATAAATAATTAAAAAATTACTATAAAATATCTTTTTCCCATGTATACTTTGTCATCGCTTTTTACCAACTTGGGATTTGAATTTCGAAAAATAGTTCGTTCTTTGCAATCAAAAGTGGATGGACAAATTTTCATAATTTTATTCATAAAAATAACCGGATTTCCATACAAAGTTTCATCCCCTATTTTACCCCCTGTGGAATGATTTTTCCAAAAACAGTTAAATATATCAATCTTGATTTTTATCAAAAAGGTCAAATACCAAGTTGCATAGATTTGACGAAAAAAATGAGGGGTTTTCAAACAAACTTCCAACCCCTTAGGAGTCGAATTTCGCAAAACCCGTTTTTAAACGACGCCTTCAATATATAACAATCTCATTTTCCAAATTTCAAATTTCTACCTGTAGGGGTTTGGGCTGGGCGTTGATAAGTCAGTCAGGACATTGCCTTTAAAATATCTATATAGATATAAAATTACTTAATTAGCTGAACGTAACAACCTTGCTGAAAAGGCCGTTGGTCACTGCAAGTTATTTTTATTTTTAAGGTTATTTTTAAGGTGCATATTTCTGGCTAATAGAACATAATAAATATACACTTTTATTTGAAAATTTAAAAAAATATTTTCGTTTTTATAAAACAAATCGTTTTTCTTATTATGCTTTGATTGTTGATCGTAAATTGTTGCCATGAAATGTAATATAAATGAAATATAAATGAATTGTTCTTTACAATTAAATTTTGCCCAATACTGCGATGATAAGATTTCAATGGAAAAGGGTTTGTTATACGAGTAGAAGATTAAGATGAAAGAGCGACAAACAAATTGCAAAAAAATAAACAATATTTTAATATAAAAAGAGTATATAGCGCCGTCGTGTCGGTCTGAACCATTAAGTATCTGATTTATAACAGGAAATGAAAGAGGAGTTTAAATTATAAAATATCATTTGTGTTTATGATTTATTAGATCATTTTCAACTGTAATTCCTACTCCTGCGTTTGATCTACCTGATACTAAACAATATCTTGTTAGTTTGTGAGTCTTATATATAGCTTTGTTTTGTATCGCATTACGAGGTATATAGGCATGCTAAAGGTTAATGAGGTCGCAGGCTCGTAGTACTACTTACATAATACAGACGAAACTTTAAACGCATATATCTATTAGGTCAAGGGATGAAACGAAAAACCAATAAAGGTATAGTTTAACACTCGAAAATAAACATTTTCACTACCGATTATATTAGCTTCGTCTCTGTCACACATTTGCGGCCATTTTTTTAAAAAAAGTTGTTATTAAAATGATTGTCGTTGTTTGTACTTCTTTCGCTTTTCTCGGAATTCAACTTAGGTCCTCGCATAAAATTTGCCTTTTTTCACTTGTTGTGCAGTCTACTTTCTTATTTGTTGAATAGATTTTATATTACATTATATTATATGGAATGGAATGAAAATATGGAAGTATATTATATACCTATAAGGTAGATACATAATTTACTAAATGTTTAAAGCAAAATTTTAAATAACGTGTTTCAAAGCCAACTTATTTTTAAATCAACAACGCATTTAATTTAAACTACTTGTTTTTTATTAATTAAATAAAGTATCTGTTTATAGTTAACAGCTACTTAATTGAGGATTTTAAATTCATTTAAAAAGTTAAATTGATACTTAATTAAAGAAATATATTGAATAAACTTTTCGTAATTTTATATCTCTAATAAAACGAAAGGTGAAAGTGACTTTGGCACGTTCTAAAAATAATAATCGTTGAATATCATTATAACACGCAACCATTATGGTTATGTTTTCACAACCTATGTGTGTTGAAATTGTTATTTCTCACCGCAATAATAGCTTCCATCTTGTAATCCAACCACATTACCGTTTATGTCGTCACTTAACTCAAATCGTCATTTAACAATAACAACTAAGCGGGACTATCCCTACAATTATCATTACATGCGCACCCTACTCGAGTAACCAGTAGCTTATAGCACCTTACAAACTCATTAACTACAGTTATACAATGTACTTTAAACTCTATTTTCTTTTCGAAAGTGGTCTACTGGGACGCAGAGATGCGAAATATTGAAAGCAAACTATAAGCGCTAGCGGGTGAAGTGTCTACAATATAACACGTATGTGCACTTCGAGCACTACTGAACATAATGCAACGTGAAATGTAAATGATTTTTTTTTGTTTCAATATTTCAAGCAAATAAGTTTGGGTATTCCTGCGTCCAATCCTGACGTACAACTCATGTAGTTTGTCTAGAATTAACAAAGGGGTATCATGTCCCTGGTATTACTTTTATCAATTATATTACATTAAAACTGATATTTTTGACTTATAGGACATATATAAAACCACCTTAGTCCAGATACACTGTTATAAGAAGCTGTGTTGCGGCGATGGGCTCACTCCCTGTCACTGTCACGTATAGGCATAAAGTGGTTGGTGAAAAGACGCTGTCACACATATTACGATTCGAGTGTCTTTCCAGCCACTGGTAACCCTCTTCGAGGAATAAACAAAAAAACCGTGACATTATACATACATACCTACATTAAATTAAAATACCCAGGAGTTGTAGCATGGCGTGTGCCTTCGTCGCTTTCTCGTACGGTATACATATCAAGATAAACTTGGTAAATATTACATCATCTAATTTTAGAAAAATCATATTAATCGTTAAAGCTGTTCCAATTTGTTTGACAGAATTCCATATAACTTTTTCAGCCACAATTATTCTCAAAAAACGGCGAATATTATAATAGTTCGTGCAGTCTTATCAACAGACACTTGAAAAGAGCTGTTACTTTACTTAAAAGAGAATCTATCACTAATGAAATTATTTTTTTTGGACATACATTTTAGTAATATATGTAATGATAGAACTTGATATGAGAGATTTCTTCCAGAAAACGAAAAAAAAAATGTGGAAAAATATTTTGAGAGCTAAAACAAATACTTTCACAAATTTACTCCTAGAAAAGTTTGTTTATAAGCAATTGAAAACACTAGGCAGACCTATATCTATAAATGAATAATCATAAATCAGAATCATATAAATGAATAAAGTTTGTATAAATATAAATATATTTTTTTTTTTATTAATTTACAGTACCTACAAAGTTATATAGAAAGAAAACAGATGTACATTGACATGTATTGAATGACTTCATAAGGATTCTGAAAAGGGCTACGAGAACCAAAGCTGGTGCTCTAGCTACCTATACCAAATAGTATTATAGTCTAGTCAACAAGTCAATTTTTTTTGTTCAACTTTGTTTACCAGTCTCGGAAAAATATGAATAAAGTGTCATTTCGAAAACACGTGTAGATGATTTTTGAAAAATTAAGTTTCGCTCGAAAATTTGCAAAAGTTATAAACAATTTACTGAAAAAAGGGGCGTTTGGTTTTTTGCAAATATCTCAAAAATAAGATTTTTGTAATCTGAAACAAGATTCGAAAAGCAGACGAAATTTCCTAAGAAAAAGTCACTCCCGGAAATGTAGGACCAATATTTATAATTTATATATTTATTGAATACGAAAATAAAGAATTGAAACAATTCAGCCACTTACTGGATAGAATAATCAACAATAATCCGCTGGCAATTTTTTAATTAGTGATGCAATAATTAACTAACAATTTTTTTTCTACTTGAACATTAGCATTGCAAGTGTGATAATTGTGTGAGCTATTCTTGTAAGGCTTTAGATTTAGATTAGATTTCTATCAAGCGGATTCTATTTCTATTTTTTCTAAAAATCAGCTGGATGCGATTCCGAATCAAATGACACCTCATTCATATTATTCCGAATCTGCTGAAAGAAGTTGAACAAAAAAGCAGTTGTTGACTAGACTTTTATAATGTAAAAGTGATAGGTTATATTGCGATCCATGGGAGGTGAAGACCGTAAAAGGTAAAACCGTATAAGTATTGTTGTAAGAAGTGGAACGACAGCAAGGAGTTTTTACTGATTACATGAACTTTTCCATTTCATAATTATAATGTATTAAAATGATTATTTGAAATTAAAGACGATATTGTACTTAAAGCACCTGTACAGAAACAAGGTGCCTCTTAGATAGACACAGTATTAATACAACTTTTGTTATTAAATTGTAATACTGCAACTGAGGTATTTTGCATCTTAATTACCATATCATTTATACATATAATTTGAACTATTTCATTAATTACAAAAGTTGCCATTTCAATGGACAATTTGAAGCAATAAAATTTGGGTCGCCATCAGCTGCTGCCTTTAGCCACGCCGAGTCTTTTCCAGGCCATCATCTTCTATGGGATGTGGCGTGACCATTTCAATGCTAATTTTATTACTGGAGACCATTTCGAGTAACTATAAACGCTCTCGACTCTTGTATTGATTGATATCTTAATAGCATATTAGTTTGGGCTGTATGTTTTATCCGTTAATGGTACGGCCTCGGAGGTTCCTTATGTACTTGGCTTCGTAGGTAAGTTAAGTTATTCATAAAGAGTTTGTTGAGAAATGTTTTATTTGATCTTGTTTGCTTTACTCTTTTCTTCTCTTAGCTTCTTTGACTCTATTTAAATCTGACATACTGTTGTTAATATATTTATTGATATGTAAATTGAAATCTTTTTTTATAATACACTTTAATAGGAATAAGTATGTCCAATGGTTAGGTTTTGTATTATAGGCAGCAAACCTGGAATTTACCTCCATAACGATGTAGGTCTTCAAAGTTTTATTAAATTGACAATTTTAGTAAATAGTATGATCATTAAAAACTTGTAACGTAAAATGAGATTTCCTAATGCTAAATTTAATGCACAAGATAACGATTTTTGTTTAGGAAAGAAATTGAAGGTTACCTACTGTTTACTAAAAAGGTTACTAGTTAAATTATAAATAAACAAAAATATTTAGTCCAAAATGTATGCACCTTATATTATAATCGTGAAATTGGGGACTGTCTATCTATTGGCTTTGTTATCACAGCAAGCTGAGAATTTTCAGAGTAGGTGATTACAGAGTGTGCAATGTTATATTTTCGAAGTTGCGGCTAACAACTCGGTTACTACATGAGTATAGTAAAATTCTATGCGCGATAAACTAAAATGACTAAGAAATATTGACCTCTCAGAATAATATCAAGAAATACAAAGAGTAATAAAAACAAGATGCGACATTCCTATTCTTCGTTTCTACTGGATAACAACCTCGGTAATGCAATGCATTCCGTTTCATGGTTCCGTCGATTTTAGCTGGTTCCTGTATAGCAAGCCTTACTCAGACCGATTGAAAGCATTCGTATACAGAGACTTTAGCTATGTGTAAAATTTACAGCTGGTAATAGAATTTTATTCGAATTTTTGTTTTAAAGTTTCTATTTATTTCACTTAATGTTTGTTTTTTAATGCAAGTAATGAATGCAAGAGGATGTTCTTATTTAATAAGAAAATAAAATTTTAGAAAAACACTATGAATACTATTTTAAATATTTGTTAACTACCTTCTTTTTTTTTATAGCACTAAGATGGCAAAGAAGCTTACGGTCCGCCTGATGGTAAGCGGTTACCGTAGCCTATGGACGCTTGCAACACCAGGGGTATCACTTGCGCGTTGCCGACCCTTCAGAAATCTAATAACTTCTTTCTTGAAGAACTCCAAACTGTAGTCCTTGGCAGGGAGCTCATTCCACAACTTAAGCGTTCGCGGGAGGAAGTTTTTCTGAAACCGCACTGTACGCGACCATTTATGTTCTAAAGTGTGAGAATGAATTCCCTGCCGATGGCGAGCGGTGCGATGGTAGAAAGTAGCCGTGGGCATCATTTCGAACAATTCCTCAGAACACAACCCATTGTAAAAGCGGTAGAACACACACAGTGAAGCAAAATCTCTCCTCAAACTTAAGGGCTCGATACCGAAAGTGAGTTTGGAATCGTCGCTACTTAAATACCAATATTTTACTTTCTTGTACTACCAATACTTTGTTAAATATTATTTTGAAACGGTCGACAAAATGCTAACGTCTAATAATTTGCAAACGATATTCGATTTGAGAGTTATTTTCATTATTTGTTTTATAAAAAGGTTTTAGATATTATGTCATAAAACCTATTTTTATCCAATTTATTTTACGAATTCCTATAGCTGACAATATACATACTCGGAAACATAAACATTTTGTTTCACAACATTCACTGTAGATGTCTCTGTTAGCTAATGATCCGTCTGTTCCTCTTACTCTTTGTCGTAACTGGGCCATTCTCCATCGTTTATGGCAGTTTTCACTCAGCGCGATTGGCCGTCGGTCGCTGAGTGGTGCAGAATTGCCTGCACCCATTGTGCGAGTGCATTGCCCCGAGGCCGATACGTCTGCTGCTATTGTTTCTTTGCGTAATAGTTACTCTGATAAGGAATAGTGGGAAGTACTTGGACAGAAATACGAGGGCATATTAGTTTAGATATTGTTACCAGTCGAGTACTGGCTTTTATCTACTTTGTTTGTTATGTTTTTCTCTTAATCGCTAATTGGTTTTTGATCTGTTATTTCAGCCAGTTGTCAGAGCTTGTATAGAGACAGCATTTGCGGCAGTCTTACTAGGGTTACCATATGCTAGGCTTTCGCCTGATTTTCCAGGTATTTCAGCACTTGATAAGGCGTCCGGTATAATACTAAGTCAGGCATTTTTTGCGTACGTGTTAAAGTACGTGTCGTGCGTCGTCAGAGAAATATCATTAGAAGTACGTAGGCAGTGAATGTGTTTTTTTAATACATGATTTCTTTTTTATATATTAAAAAACAAATCATATATTTGTCTAATTTCTCAACTACTCAAATGTATGTGAATATTATTTTTTTTTATCCAGCAATGTATTTTTTCTAAGTACTATATATTTGTTTTATTACCCTTGTAAATATTTTTACTTCGCAAGTCAGGCAGATTTATCAGAAGCAAAGTCTAGCAGATATTTTACATGTCCTCCTAGTACCTATATACACTTAACCAAAGCCAAAAAACCAAGTTTCTCCGACTTTATTACTATAGTGTGACTGTGTGCCAAAGTTCAGAGTTCAGGTGCAGCTGTAAGTGTAAATAGTAAATAAACAAATAAACTTATTATGGGACTTACGATTCGTTAGGGTTACGTTACGTTAAATTATTAGATATTTATGACTCATCATACATTTAATAAATTTATTAAAAATTTATGATTATGCAAACGCTTTTCATAAATGTATTTATTCAGTATAATATTAAGTTGGTAATCATATTTCCTAAATACATAAGATAAAGAAAAGGGGAATAGTGCGAGTGCTCTTAGGGTTCCGTACATTAAAATCGTTATATTGTCGATATAAAAACACGGAATATCTTGCAGAAGAACAAAGCAAGTTAAATAAAAATAAGACTTAAATTTTATAATCTTTAGGATTCTTGTAAAAGGTTTAGGCTGATGATGAGTTATGATATTATTAATATTAATGAAAATATAAAAAAAATCATACGAAAAACAGTCCTCTGCTTGTATTTACGTTACAGACGGATTCGCCAGCGATTTATTTGTATCAATGGTTCACAGTTATGTTTGTTGGACTGTACGACTGCCTCGCGCCAGATAAAGGTTAATTAACAAAAAAGTTTAAAACAATTTTAAGTTTAGTAAAATATAAATACCTAAATGTGATTCATTTAACCCTAGTTCAAGTATTTAGGGTAGTTTAGTTAACATATTATTTAATTATTTTTTTTATCATTTTCGAAAACTATTTACTAAATTGACTTTGTTTGTACAGTAATGCTCGTAACGCTTTATTATAAAACGTCAACAACATCCACGACCTACCGTAACGCGCGCGAAGGTCACCACGGGCTCGTCTCCGAGTTTCCTTGAACTTAGCTTTGTTTAGCCAATCACCTAGTTTGACCGACTTTAACTTTGACCGTGACATTTATAATTCTTTGCATTTTATTTGTTATTAAAGAAATGCTTTAAATTTATAGTAGTATAGTTTGTTGTTTAGTTATTGGTGTGCGATACGGTTTCCACCTCTAACTCGATACTTGGAGTAGGCATTCCGTCCTAGGAGGACGATAAAAGTCGGACATAATGTGGAAGTACAAACAATCATTACACGATGTCAATAAAGTGCTATGAGATGTTGATAGAGATGATGCTCGGTGCTTGGTGAAACAATGACGGTCACAACAACTCGTTGTTTTACATGACATGACGATGCGATAAAACGCAAAACCGGTTGTAATTTTTATAAATTGTATTATATTGTGACACAAGTACAAGGAGGTTTTAATATAATACACACAAAAAGTGATTGTGACTGTGACTATAAGATGACCCTGTTATATACTGCCTAAGTAATGTATAGGTACTATAATCACTCAAGACTTTTCATTTTTTGTGTGGATATTTTACCGTTTTGTAGTCACATTTTTTGACTTTTGCCAAAACTTATACTAGATGACAACTAATTCTACTGATTTAAATGACTTTCACAACAACTAAATGCAATACACAATTTAAAAGTTTGCACAAGTATTGACAAAATGATCACTTATAGATTTCTTTAGCATGAAATACCTACAATAAATTAAAATCCTTCTCTATCCTCATGCACGAGATAAGAGCAAGTGTTACAACATTTTGTTTTTTTAACATACATAATTTACACAAAACGTCGTATTTACGCGATCAGGCTATATTCTAGCCTTGTGTTAAGCTTTGTGCACAGTTCTAGTGCTTTGTGCTTTGTGCATCAATAATGCCATTTACGTTGTTATCATAATTAACGGTAGTAGTAACAGTGTCGTCAATTTATTAAATAACTTGGTAATAAGTTGGGCGCTATCCTACTTACCTGAGGATGTGTGTGGTACGATAAATATTTATGTATTAATTATTTGTTTGTCTTTCATATACATAGTAATTATTTATGTTAGGAAAAGTTAATAAGTGTGTTTAAAAAAGTATGTATTTTATATCAGTTTTCTGGTGTCTATAGTACTTATTTTAATTAGATCTGATTGCTTAGTTTGAGACCAGATGGCGCTGTGTGTACCTAATGTCCAGTAACATTTATTTATTTAGTTTGTAATGTTACTAAGATATATTATATGTATATACTGTTGGTGCTGACACGGTATAAATACGTACTTACCTACCTGCGCTGCTCGCTCATTAATTCGCTATGGCCAAGTATGACTGGGTTTAATAGTAGGGCTAAATAATGTCATGGAATGTCATCATTTATCAATAATAATAACGACCTTTATAAAATAATAATTATTTGATATATTAGAATTTAAAGTATCCATACAATTTACAACCATTCAATATTTCATTCATTACAGTTCATACAATTTACAACCATTCAATATTTCATTCACTTGCAGTTCATACAATTTTCACTTTAATTCCAGTCGTCCTCAACTTTAATAGCTAAATTACATAGTAAATACATCTTTTCAATTGTGGTATAACTCTCACTTATTAAAAAACGAAAGCATGTGTGTGTTGTAAGTTCTTTCGGTTCTGTCTGTGAGTGAGTGTGTGTTTGTGTTTGTGACTCTGTCTGTCTGTGGCATCGCAGCGGGCACGCGGATGAGCTAAGTTCAATACGTTTTCATTTTGTAAAATGGATCATCTAAATGGGACGGTTTTAGCTATGTTTATTATGGAACCGCAGATGACTGAAAATCTATTCAGCGGTTTCCAAGGTGATCAAATCTAAGCCATACAATAGATATTTATACAATTTCCACTCGTCCAGTAAACCGAAAATGTGATACACAACGCAAATATGATGACATTGAATTAATTTGACAACCTTGGTTTTAAACTGCTGCTAATAGAGTCTGCAGATTGGAAACTCTTTACGGTGATATATCGTGTTTGGGATCGCTGTGTGTGGGTTGTGCGTTATGTTCATGACTTTGACTTTGACTTTTCCACTTTTATTTACGTCATTTTTAATATTAAATTTCTTCTAGATATTTATTAATGCTTTGCTGCTACAGTCTTTCCATATAAGTAAAAGAAATAAAATTAGCGCTTTATTTTCAAAACAGTGACATACCGGGACATAAAGTAGGGAGAAAGGTGTCACCAAAATTACCTATAGGTACCTTCTTACATTTACAACTAGACACACTAAGTTAGAACGACAACGGTTCGAGTTCTCCTGTATATCCCTTTGTCTTATTACAAAATAACTACTAACGCTTTTTTACAAAAAAGGAAGCCGTCCTCTTCATTTCCTTTCAACATTAGCTTGAATTTACAATCGGACACCTTTATGACGTTCGCATAGAGTTTAAAATGCCTGTAGTTAATATGACTTGTTCTGTTTTGCGTGCGAGGTGAGTCTCATGTGAATGCATCAAGGTTTAATGTCGCGTGACAAGAGTGAAGGAGGATAGTGGTGAGTCGTCGTGCAGGGGTGGCGTAATGCGACAGTTTGTAAGCATGAGCTTTGGACGAGGGGAAGGCGCGGGAGGGGCCGGGGGTAAGTCGTAAAAAATACGTACAAGTTGTTGTTCGAATACCTGCGGGTGCATGAGGTATGCCTCGTAGCTTTGTGAGGGAAAAGCTGTGTTTTTGGTGGCATTAATTATATTATGAGTTTGACTTTTATTATTTCTAAACCTCTAGTCAATTGATTTGATTTCTAAAGCTACGAACAAACAAATCCATACTAATATTATATATTATGTGAAAGTAACTTTGCCTGTCTGTCGATCTGTTTGTATGTTACTTCTTCAAGCTTTAACCGCTGTACCGATTAAGATGAAATTTGGCATAGAGATAGTTTGAGTCCCGAGAAAGGACATATGCTACTTAAAAACGTCAATTGTGAGTAGTTTTTTTAAAAAATTAAGGATTCGCCGTTGAAATCCTACACCGATAACCGAATTTAGGGTGGATGGAACCACTGGTAAATTTGGCATAGAGACAGCTTAAGTCCGTGGGAAGGACATACTTGAAAACGTCAAGCATGAGTCGTTTTTTTCTATTATTGAGAAGTTGCCGTTTAAATCCTACACCAATAACCTAATTTAGGTCGGGTGGGACCGCGGGCAAGAACTAGTAATAATAATTAAATCAAAAGTTACCTAATGTAATGAGATTATAGTTGTGTGTTTTGTTCAGTAACATATAAACGGTTGAACAGGTTCAGATAAAATTTGACACACAGATAGACGATGTTTTTGGTTAACACATTTGTAGATACGAGTAGTTAAATTGATTATGTTTCCTGTGGGACCTCTTAGTAAGATAAAAAGTGTTTCGATCTGTTTTGTTTATTCAAAAACACACTGATACCATCTATTATATTCCATATTTCCACCATAGAAGATTTGAAAGAAATTGAAGAATTAAATAATTTAGACAAAGACGCCATAGTAAACAGTCAGATATTAAAAAATGATGTCTCAACCATAGATTCGTTTAAAGAAATTATGGAATAGCATAATTTAAATAGTGTAAATGTTAAATTTAAAATATCATATTTAATGTGGCGCAGAATAACATCTGCAGGGTCCGCTATATTATGAATGCGAAGGTAACTCTGTCACACTTCTTCACGCTTAAACCGCTGCACCGACTAAGATGAAATTTAGCATGGAAATAGTTCGGGTCCCGAGGAAGGACATGGTCGAAAACGTCAAGTGTGAGTCCGTTTTTTTTTATAATTGATAAGTAGCCGTTAAATCCTACACCGATAACAGACCGATATATATTATCCATATAGATTTAGATAAAATAACAGAACAGACGAAGAGTCTTTAAATACATTACGACACCAATAATGATGAAATGAAAGGGACCATGTGATACTAAAAGTATCGAAAAAGTACATCATAGAAAAATAGATATTCTCCACTACAGGCAAATATGCCAATATTGGATTGAATTTTGACTTTGTTTCTTGTAAAAGCCTACTCGCTTTTTAACCGACTCTAAAGGAGCAGGTTCTCAATCCGTCACACACTTCACTTGCATGACACTTACTTCAAACTGTAATACGAGCGGATTTTTGTAAATAAGTAATTATTTTTACCTTTTTAGTAAATCTTTTGGAAGCCGGTTGTGTTTTTTCTTAAAAAGTAAGGAGATGCAATCATATCAATATAATTTTTTTTTTAATATATTGACCGATGACGGCTATAAAATAAAGACGATTTATCAATTTACTGTTTTTTATTAAAATATATCTTAATATACATATGAAAAAAACAGAGAAAATACTTTGTTAGTATAAAATACTTATATTAATTTACTGAATTAGGTTTTGACGTGACAACGTCTTATAAATTGGTTTGCCGGGTGACACTTCAAGAAACTGCGTCACGCTCCGCTCACGTTATGCGCTCACAATGAGAGCGAGTGAGAGGCACGCGCCCGCCTAAGAGCGAGAGAGACAGACATAAAATCATTGTCACGTAAAACTTTCGCCCGTATACCGACTTTACAGGCAACCAGTTTTTTTTCATAGAATCATGTTACTAGCCTGCTGTGCTCGTGACTGGGCTCGCACCGACTTTACATGGCTTTTTATTAATTTACTGATTCATTAGTATTGTAAAACTGAGGATTAAACGTTATTTTCATTTAAATTGAGTTGATGACAAAGTTTGCAGTGTAGCCCGTCTACAAAAATACCGAGTGCTACGTTTGCGTAGCGCCTCGTAGCACGTCTACATGACTGGACCGAACTCCGACACAAATACACGAAGTCAAGACATCAACAAATTATTTCATATTATAATAATTTGATAGGTAGCTATGTAATTTCTTTGTTTAACATTTGGTTGGGTAAAATATATGTATTAATTGTTAAAATTACAACTTTATTTCCTAAATTATTGAGAATTTGTTGAAGAGGTTGCGTATCTAACGCATATATTGATTTTTTAAAGAATCATTGTAAAATTTACTACACAATGAAAATAGTTTTATAACTAGTGCGAGTCAGGTTTTTGCGTTACAGAATATACACGTACGTTCCTGTTTTACTCGTGTAACTTGTGTTTTTACTGTACCAATAAATTTTAACACTTTAATACTTTCTAATATTTAGTATATTTCAACTTCATTTCACAGCTTTAACTACATATTTTAGAATTTCATTTTGATTCTTTGGCCATAGAAATTAACAAAATAGTAATATTATCACCTAACAAATTTCCTATTGCCTTGTAACAAAGAACAGCGCGATCTCAAAACACAGAACCAACTTAAGTATTCTCAAAGCAAAATATCTGGATCGTGCATTTTCTAATTGACTCCCTCGTTTTACACGATTATCGGCGGGGCGGGGGAGGGAGAGATGAGGAGGGGTAACTAATGTACAGTCGGTAACAAAAATCGGTCGATTTTTAATTAGCAGTGGAGTGGGCACGACGTGACGGGAATTAAAGGAAACTGAAAATACGTCCAACGTGTGCGACCTCTGCGAGCTACAGTGGTGGACATAAAACTGGGACAGTGTACTCTACAGTACTGTGTTCGGTAATCATTAAATAAGATTGTGAAATTACCTATAAGTATACATTTCACTAGCAAATTTCTCAGGAAAAATAAAAAAAGATTTGCGAAAAATTAAAACGACTTCACGAAGTTTTATCAGCAGGTAATTCATTACAAAACAAACGTTAAAATTCCATCAGATGATAAAACTCAGATGAAACGATTAATTTTTTTTTTGTTTTTTTATATGCAATCAAAATAGGAATAAATTGAATTCATTGTGTTAACTTGTAAACAACGTAAAGCGTTAATGCACAAGGATTCGAGTTTTGTAGCTTTACTAATGCAAACTTAATAATTAAGCATTCATACATGTTATTGTACCTACCGAATAAAACTTAGAAGAAAACATATTTTACCTTTTTCAATTTTATTTTTAATATGTCTAGATAATTATAAATAATATAAAATATGTGTATGTCTTGATATTTTTGATTATTTTATGAACATCAACTCAAAAGAGCTTTAAAGAAAACTATGAACAGAGCGAAAGTTATCATAACTCATTATTTCCCAGTTTGTTTTTGCAGCTTTGAAAGTCCCGTTCGCCGTTCGGTCTCGGACTCAAAGGCTGTATCCACGGCGCCCGTCACTCTCCTGCACGTACACATACCTACCTTCGCGTACGTAAAGGGTTAAAAGTATCGCACGTCCGCATGTGTGTGGCGTTTCTTTGCGCGCACTTCCTTTAACCGATTTTAATTCCCTTGTTTTGCTTGTGGGAAAAGTCAATGTTTCCAAATTAAGACGTTGGACTTAGTGGCGTACAAATAGCGTTAAAAATAAAAAAATATGACTGTTGAGTATATTGTACGTTACTGTAGAATAACTTCCCCCTCAAAAAGTGATATACGAACCGATACAGTAAAATAACTAAACACACCCTACCTTCAGAACCCAGTAAACTAATAACAATTTGATCGTCTAATGACGTGATTAGAACCGTTACACCGTGATTCTGAGAAGGTATGAGTTTCGTCAGTCACTAGCATGGCAAGTAAACTTCAATCCCATGATTAAAATCTACAAAACGTAACTACCTTAGTCCCTTACAAGTTATGCTAACTAGCTTGTCTTTCACAAATAAAATGTATGTCTACCTAGATAGCTATTATAATATATATCATGTATTATATAAATCTTAGCTATGCGTGATATTATCGTCCAACTGGCCTTGATTTCGTCGAGTTCCAATACAGTAAACTACCACTATTTAGTCGGGTTCCAATACAGTAAACTACCCCTATGTATATCCAATTAGCAACTAATACGAGTATATGATATGTATTTAGATACCTATTATTTAAAACAGGGAGATTTCTAAAATACTTAAATCCTGCACAAGAGTAAGCCTAGTCTAGACAATTGTCGGAATGGAAATCGAACCAAGAATCTTTGCGTGCTATAATCATTACACCATGTTGTCGGTAAGCGATAGATTGGATTTTAGGAATACTTCTGAACTAAGAATATAATTCCCCTTTCTTTCTATAAAAGTGTACTATTTAGTTTTCATAGTAGTACTTTCTACAAATCAAGACGTTTTATTGAACTTGAAATTTCCAGTATCTCGGAAATCTAACAAATAACAATAAATAATTCAGTTTGTTTTCTACAGAGGTCTATATGAGGAGATGTATCATGCACTTCGAAATACTAAAATAATATAAATAAATATGGAATAAATCATAAACATACGTAGGATTTAATTACGTATGACGACCAGAACATCAATATAAATAGGTAAATAACCCGTTTTCATTTATTATTATTGTTTACAACATGACAAACAAATCATACACAGAATTCTACTCGTAGAGCTAAACATAAACCTTGTGGTTTTACCGAACACTAGAAGTTCGTCATTGACATCTATTGCCATACTTATTATTAGTTTTCATTGTTGACGGTTTCCGGTCTAAACATTGGATACAATGGAATGGATGCGAAAGGGTAGAAGCGGGTACAGAATAGGTTGTAGGTGAACGGAATAACGGAATGTAAGATGGAAGACTGCGAATGTGCACCCGGTGCCCAAAAAGGGCGATAGATCAGATCCATCGAACTACAGGCCTATCGCTATTACCTCTCTCCTCTCCAAGGTGATGGAGCGTGTGATCAACACACAGCTTCTAAGATACCTAGAAGAACACGACCCAGTCAGTGACCGTCAATATGGCTTTCGCTGCGGTCGCTCGTCTGGTGACCTTTTTGTGTATCTCACACACCGATGGGCACTAGCCATTGAGAGTCAGGGGGAGGCATTGGAACCGGGGTCTTCTATTGAAGTTGCCATCTTACGGAGTGCCCGAGGGTTTGTGCAAATGGGTGGCTAGCTTTTTGTCCGGCAGACGCATACAAACCGTAGTTGACGGTAGTTGCTCTGATAGCATGGACATTAATGCTGGTGTCATATCAATGACATGTTGGCGACATCAACAACATGCATAGCTGTGCAGATGTCAGTACTGGCGACGCTTATTTCACGGTTCGTGCAAACATCCCTCGTTCCGTTGTGCAGGAAAACCGCGGAGACTTGTGTCTCAAATCGAGACCACACTGTCCAAGGTCAGAATAGATATTATGTGTTCTTAGTATAAACAGTTTCTTCGCGTGGGAATTCCGCTACTGGAAGGGGCTGGAGTATGTATACGGACTGTTAAACTAATAATAAATATTTTATATTTGTGTGTACAGGCAGAACCTTACAGTAGTGAAATAGCTCGTGATAATTGTTTTCGTTTTTGCATATACTTTTAATTCTGAATAGATCTGTTTTTTTTTTTAATTTGTAACTGCAGATCACATATTCTATCGAGGTGAGTGTTGAATGTTCGTCTATAACTACTTAACACCTATGGACACTCTCGATTCCGGGAGAGCGTTGTACATTGACATCAGTATTTAGTATTACTTTGTTTTTTATTAATAAGAACTTAGCAAGTATAGCTATAGTTTATTACACACTATGGTGATATGGTCAGTCCATTTCACGTGGTCGTCAATGACTAAACCGAAGTATATTTGATTTGCCACTATTTCTTAAAGGGCTTCTTTATCTTTCTGAAGACATGCATGATAATGAGCGATGAGTTCAAAGCGTTGTTTTGAGCAATTTTGAATAGGACTGACACACTTTAGCTTAATTTTGCTGGCATTTATTTATTACCAAACCTACGTCGTGAGACCATAAGGATAGCCGTGTGAAGTCACTTTGGAGCTTATCGATAGCTTAACTAATGTTGCTGCTTACTGCGAGGAGGCATGTGTCGTCAGTATATTTGAATATCTTACAGTTCTTTATGATATTTGGGAGCTCGTTTACGTAGGTAAGGTAGTTTAAAGGTGCTAGAACCAAGCCTTGTGCTGTGGCTTGACTGCTAAAAACTTTATCGCTGACGACATTTTCAAGCTGAACTTGATATGTTCGATTGCTGACTTAGTTTCTACACCAATTAAGTAGAGGACCCCTTATGCTACAGTTATCTGACTTTTCCAACAAGGTATTATGGCGGAGGATGTCTAAGGCTTTGCTATAGTCAATTCATACAATTAGAATATGCTTTTTATTATTAAATGGTGGTAAACAGAGGCAGTAAAGTCAAATAAAACCTGGGTCGTACTCTTTTGAGGCTGAAATCCATATTGCTTTTTGTTAATTGTTTTGTTATTGCGGTAGAATGTATGTATTAGCCAACAAATATATACAAATATATCAATATATAAAATATTGTATTATTTTACACCCGTATAGTTATGGGCCGATAGTTATCATAGTCAGATTTATTACTTTTGTAAAAATGTGTCTCACGATACCAGTTTTTAATTCCTCTGGCCTTGTGCTTTTGAGAAGTTATTAGTTGGGAAGTAACTGTAGCTATGTTTCGAGACATCGCCTTGATATCTATTGCCCCGATATTATCTATACCAGGAGATTTATTGTGGTGTAGATCTTTTATTTATTTTTGAGGACTCACTTTTTTTTAACGTATATAACACGCAGGATTTTTATTTTAAAGTATTTATAGCAAATCCATACAAATATTATAAATTCGAAAGTAACTCTGTCTGTCCGTCTGTTACCTCTTAAAGCTTAAACTGCTGATCCGATTACGATGAAATTTGTAATGGAGATAGTTTGAGTCCCGGGGAAGGACAAAGGAGATAGTATTTATCCCAAAAAATTCAAAAGCTCCTGCGGAAATCAGATAAAGTTTGTTATTCAATCCTGCCGCAACGGAGTATCCAATTAAGCTAAACTTTTGCACAGAGATATTCAAAGATACGGGGAAGGAAAGGCTAGTTATTATCCCAGAAAATTAAAAAGTTGCCGTGGGAGTTACTACTGCCGAATTCCATGAAATAAACGAACTTATAGCTGGAGGAATAGCTTGCTTTAACAAACTTCTTGAGTATAATCATGGAGTTGCCGTAGGAATCACACGCCGATAACCAACTCTAGGGCTGGCGGAGCTGCTGGCAAATGCTAGTATAATAATATTTTAAAAAATTATAATAAAGTTGTTTCCTTGCGGAAAAATCAATAAAGAAGTTTTTTTTAATTATCTTTACAAGTCAGTCAGAAGAAGTAAAATTGAAATACCTTCATGGTGTTGTTTTATTTTCATGCCAGCTTTTTTTTATATTTTACTACACTTTTAGGGTTCTATTATATACTACTATATAATAGGGACCCTATAACTAAGAATCCGTCCGTCCGTCTGTCACCATACTGTATCTCATGAACCGTGATAGTTAGATAGTTAAAATTTTCACAGAAGATGTATTTCTGTTGCCGCAATAACAACAAATACTAAAAAACAGAATAAAATAAATATTTAACGGGGCCCATTCCAGTAACATGATTTTCTTGTTTGTTTTTGCTCGATATTGATAACGGCAACATTTACGCATAAATTTATTCACAGAATATTTAGTTATATATTCACTTTAAAAATAAATAATTAAATTAAAATAAAACAAAGATATTTAAGGGGGTTCTTATACAACAAACTTGATTTTTTTGTTGTTTTTATAGATAATGGTACGGAACCCTTCGTGCGCGAGTCCGACTCGCACTTGGCCGATTTTTAATTATTACTAAACTAGCAAAACAGCAACGCATGACAAGTTATTCATATAAATACAGAGATAAAGCACTAATATTATGAAGGTGTCTTAATAACACAGTGTCCAATATATTATATGTATATATGTAATTTTGAAAGTCAACTTTATGTTTTGAGTGTTGATACTTTGGAATTTCTTGGTCGCTTGTCGCTCCCGCTCCGCCCAACAACAAGCGAACGTTCACTGCCCGGTCTCGGGCTCCGTCCGCCCGCGTCAAGCGCACAGTATAAAGGCGCTATGTAATCTAATAGCTTGCTCTCACCTAGAATAATTAAATTTCTGCATTTTGAAGTTCATTCTTTTAAATACAACAGGATTAAAAAGGACAGAATAATAATTAAGTATAAAAGCACTTTTTTGAAGTTTATATTTGTCTGTCTGTCACTATTCACATCTTTCTCTAAAATCTATCATACCGTACTCATGAAAGTGTGTCTGTTCGTTATTCCTTCATGCTGCACCACCTCGACGGATTTGCATAAAATTTAAAATGAAGATTGCTTACATCCTAAATTCTATTATTATCCAGTTCTCTCTAGTAAAATTTTAAAGTTCCCGCACTTCATAATAATATAGCTATAGCAAATTAATAAAACACCGAAAATGGTTTTTTTGGTTTTTTCATATTGCGCAATAGTATCGTATTAAAACTTCAGCATTCACGAATACATCATACACCGCCCCATTTAATGTGGAATATCGAACATATAATAAAATATCGAGAGACATTCTCGAACAAGTGAGTATGGCAAAATGATAACGACAAGTGATGGCATGAAAGTGACGAGAGAGAGATAAATGTCACATCCATTGTTGAAAAGAAATAAGACTCACAGTCACAGTACTTACTACCGTAACATTGTTATTCGGATTTTTATGGTGATTCTACGATTGGGCCCCAGCAGTCTTCTTTATACGATTTGGCTTTACTCTGCAGTCTCCTTTCCGAAATCAGACATTTGAAAGTATTCTTTAAAATGATGACAAATTCTTTCGGGTAAAAAACCCTGGCTGTCTTAAATCTAAAATAATGGTTAGAAAAGTAAAATATATTTAATAATATATAAAAGGGACAGAGTTATTATAACTTATATTGTTTGTGATACTTATGTAAGTAAAATCATAAAAATACTTTGTTCAGATGCAGTTTTGAGATATATAAATGAATATATTATATAAACGAAGAAAAGGTTTTTCATATAAACATACCGTCCAGTAGCCAACCTGTGTATGTATATGAAAAACCTTTCTACATCCTCGTCATTAATTTCATTTCAAATTCCATAACAGTAAGGTAAAAATAAATTTTTCATAAAAGTATTCCTATTTTTAACATTTTCTTTAAAAGAAAAATACTAACCATCTCACACCATTCTATTGAAATATTATTAGAAATCAATACTCAGTCACAAAATTTTGCGGCCGGACGAATGTCTCCCGTCAGTCACGTCCGTGCCGGCCACGGAGGTGATTACATCTATCACCGCTCATTATTTCCCCAGATACGGAAACGCGCCGGCTCCACTAATCACACATAACGGCCGGCCATCCTTCACCGTCCACCGTGCATCACTCACTTACAAACTGACAAGCCATTTTATTATCAATCTCAATTCACCGTCACCACAACGCTTTAGAGTTCATATTTATACATTACGACTGAATAGACAAATTTGTATCTGCGAAGCATCAAATTTATATTGAACTGTCTAGCCGAAGAGCCGACTAAAAATACGAGGGAAAAACGAAGTGTAGTAGAAAGCGAGGGGTCTGGCTTATACGGATATGTCGAACGTATGTCACGGAACGTTATCTGAGTCTCTTAATTGAAGATAATAAGGGGAGACATGTGTCTTTGTCGTGTTTTTATGGACTGTAAGAGAGGGATGTTAGTTTCATTTTTTCGTTCGTTATAAAATTCGCCCATTAATTTATGTCAACCAGTTCGTACTTCACACCACGGTAATGACAATGCTGTCGCTCGATTAACTATGACTAATGTAGATGTATTTTTAATATGAAAAGTGGAAAAGAAGTTGAAATATAATAGGAATTTAGACGTTTTCCGTGTCTTGGCCGATGTAAAATGTGGAGCAGGCATTTCGTTTTCCAAATAAACCTTAAGCCGGTATACTATGGGAATTAATTATCCGTTTGCTGAAACATCGCCTCATCGATTCTTTTGGAAAACCATGATAGACCAAAATTAATAAGTAGGTATGTTTTGAGACATTTCTGCTATGTCAATAACAAATTTTGTCTCAAGTGGATAATGTGATATTGTTACAGTGCGATACGATACGGGAAACAACAAACCGATAGACAAACTCACTTTTGCATAGATAATATTCGTATGTCTCCCTGAGGAGTGAAAGTAAGAAAACACGTAGGTTTTTCATGTGAGAACGCAAGAAACATTACATTTCTACTTTTCATGAACCATGAACGAGTGTTACGGGAATGATTGATGAGATGATGTATGATATACAAACAAAGTAGAGTGGTGATCGACTCTTGGCATTATTTGGCAATTTACGATTGTGCGTTTCCTGTACTTAATTAGTTTTGCGACAGATAAACCCATTGCCTTACATTTTTCGCTGCAATGAATTTTAGTAATATTTTAAACGGTCTGGTTAAGTAAATAAGTATCCTGAATGTTACGAAAGATATAAGCTATAATTTTATTCATTTTTCTTCAAAATCGCTCTAGTAGTTTTCAGATGCTTGACGCATACTGCATTTTTATTGTTGTGTAGGTAAATGTAGCTATAAAGTAGTAATTTTTGGTGGTTCTTAAATAGTTATAGTACTTTAAAGTTATAACAAAATTACATCCTTACTTTTTCAAAGATGGTTTCGTGCTTCATTATAGTAATTTGTTATCAGTTACTATTATTGTAGCGGCTTTGACGAATTACTTCCTTTTTTTATACTTTCATCATTAAGACATTGAAGTATACAGGCAAGGATAAAGTTACCGTATGAGACAGACAGAAGTTTATAAATCGTGATCGGGCACGATCGTCTTACTGCCCACCTGCAGTCGTGGAGCAATACCAATCCATCTGGTGCGACATTAGGGGGTGCCGCTAGGGGTGCCAAGGGAGAGTGGGGCGGCCGAGCGTCCGAGTGGGGGTGGCCAGTGAAGTTGACGGGACGTCTTCGAGGGTATTTAATTTCGTGCAAATGACGTGACGTGTTGGTGACAGGTCTTTTGATGGAATTGAGAATCTTTATTATTCTTGTTGACTTGATAATAATTAGATAGGTATATATTTTACAGAACTTACAGTAATAAGTAAGAGACGGAATCAAGATTTTAGCGTTTGGTCTCACGGGACTTATTATTATCAGTCATTCATAATCTCATTTCTCATTACGCTGCGCGCTCGCTTTGATTTTAAGACTACTTTTAAAATAACTGTAAATATATGTAAGAAAATTACATGAAAGTTGTAAGTCGGCATAGGTACGTACAGCTCACCTGTGAAGACAAAACTTAACTTAGATTTATTTTCTTATAACTGTTTGCTTAATTAGGTTGAGCTTTTAGATGTAAAATTCCTTTTTTCGACTAAAAGAAAATATTTAAAATAAACCCGATAACACAAAGTACAAAAACTATTTATAATTTATAATTTAACAAGTATCGTAGATTTGTCTCACGAACACAACACAACATGCCTGCACAACGTCACATTACTGATATCATAATTAGTTTTCATCTTTTAAGTTTTCCAGTTACGTAGTTTGTTTTAGAACTTTTACTTTATTAAAACCTTTCAATTGCAAATGATTTTCGTTTTTAACCTTTTGACTACAGCAAGCATGGAGTGACTGAGTAAATAATTTTTCAAATTATGATTTTATTTTATAATCTTTTTCCGTATGTGCTAGGCTAGGTAGCTATGGTATAAGGTTTTTAAGCTCTAGTTAATACTAATTTTAGTCAAATCTGATGGGTATTTACTGTGACTTTATGACCACTCATATACTTACGCAATATTAAATTCTTTAGTATAATTAGATAGCGAGCTTTCAGTGTATTCAAGAGTGAGTACTTATAGCTAACTTTTATCTGCTTTATTAGTCAACTGTATTTACTTTTCTTCGTAAATAAAAAGTGAAACATTTTCACAAACGAAGCCACGACTTCAATACTCCTCAGTCCACCCCCTTATTATCCGATCGGGCTGGGGTCACTACCCGTTCCTCGCGAGTGATGGCAGGGGGGGGGGGGGAGGTAGTCACGTCACGTCACGTCTCGGGTCGCCGTCACGTCCGTGTCCGACGTCTCGTTTGACTACCACTACGTACTTTTCAACTTGACAGGCTGCCGACGACGAGTGGAAATTAAATATTACAACGCTTGTACCAACTTTCGATAGCCAAAGGATTTTTAATTCTTTTAATAATCTTAGATAATGTGTTTTTATGAGTTGATTGAATGAGATATATGAGTGACGATAAATGTATGTATATCCAACGCTTTACTTATTACGTAGTGAGGAAAGTTTCAAGTGTAAATGGGTCAAAATACTTTTTGAGACCTATAAAAACGTCCCTTGTACTTTAACGTATAATTTCTTACTTCTTCAGATAATCGTGACATCTACAAAGTGTTTATTAATTTTTCATCTCTCTTTTAGGCACTAAAATATTTTGGCCCAAATAATGTATGTTCGTAGAAGGTATTTGGGTATGAACACGAAGCATTAAACATATTTTACACCACGCCTACTCAGAAATAGGTAAAAGTAGTATAGGTAAAAGTATTTCTTTGCGTACACGTTTCACTACTGACCTGCTAGACGGGAAGTATTTTTTTTTTCTAAACTGACAATGCAGTTGGCTGTTGCAGTCATTACTGTTTCACCGGGCTTTTTGGGGCGAGACTCTAAAGGAGCCTCAGCCCAACGCTCAAGGCTTGGGTTGTCGCTCTCGGGAAACAAAAATAGTGCTTTTGAACAGCACTATCTGTGGTGGTATATGTAAACTATATTTTCTAATAAGTATTTCTAAAATCTTACTGGCCACTTGCATTTTAAATTTCATTTAGAATAAATTTTGATGTTAACGGGATACGATTTGCGGCGCCTCGGAGCGGGTTTCATACAAACGAATTTCTCATTCGTTTTTGACATTTACTGCGAATATAATTTTTTTACTTTTAATATTAATTATACTTTTTTATTAATATTCTTTTTTCATGAGTTGTGCCCAAAAGTGCCTTTTATTTCTTTTTTCACAAAGGAGGATGAAAAGTAGAGTGTATCACTCGGTCAAGAAATATTTTTAGCTCGGGCGACGTATATCGAAAATCTCCCTACGCACAGGATCTAAAATTGCGCCCTCGTCTTAAAAATGCTAATTTGCTCCCTACTATTTTCTACTTCCTTCAATAAAAAGTTTTAAATTAAAAGAAATTAGTTTGAAAAAGTAAGAAATATTGGTTAAAATTTCATTTCGTACTCTGCCGGCGCGAACTGTCAGAATGATACTGGCCACTTCCACTGAAGGGCGCCGCGGGAAGCGGTCAATAACACTTAAAGTTTGGCGAAAACATTAAAACATGGTGTTATTTGCTAAAGTGATTCTGATGATGAATTAGGATCGGACTTTAAGGTAGAAGAAAAAGTATCGATCTTAAAAAGTACAAACTGGCTTTTTTTACACTCGGAAATAAAGCTTGCGACGTTTACCTTCGGCTCACTTCGCACAAACTAGCTTCTTTCCTCGGGCAAAAAAAAAATTTGCTCGGTAGAGAATAATAGTATATTCTGAGCTGGTATTTTGAGTTGTATAGAGTTGAGTCTAACTCAATGACCATACGCAAGTTGTGTTGTATTGGCAAATTAAATATGTTAAATTACAACTGAAGTTTACGTATTCCGAGGTTTTATTTAAATTTTGCCATAAAAAAACTGGTTGCCTGTAAAGTCGGTATACGGGCGAAAGTTTTACGTGACAATGATTTTATGTCTGTCTCTCTCGCTCTTAGGCGGGCGCGTGCCTCTCACTCGCTCTCATTGTGAGCGCATAACGTGAGCGGAGCGTAACGCAGTTTCTTGAAGTGTCACCCGGCAAACCAATTTATAAGACGTTGTCACGTCAAAACAATAGTTACCATTATAAAGGCTATTTAAAATGTAAATTTTTAAAAATTAAAGCACAAAAATGAAAAACAAACACAATCGTCAATTCAATCAATGTAATAATGACTGCACTCTTATAACAACAGCATTGGAGTTCAGACTTCGATTTATGTAACTCGACTGAGAGAGCGTTTTGAAAGAAAACCGAGCAATACCTACAATAATTTTTATTTTCTCATATGCAATCGCTCCGTCTTACGTCTGCTCGTTGCAGCAATATCAATCCATCTGCTGGGAGACAGGGAGGCGGAGGAGTGCAGCGAGGTGGTGGGAGGTGGCACGTCACTGTCTTAAATGACTGTCACGGGTGCACTCGGGCACTCTCCTCCCGACACTAGAACCGTGACGGACTGGGATAAATTTGGGCAATTGCTCGAAAATCCCAGCTCGCCACATCTAGATCGCGTTCCCAACGTTATCTCATCCGCGACCGATCTTAACGTAGCTATCGACTCACTCACTAGCCACCTGACCGCCACCGTTGGCGAGTGCTCACGACAGGTGCCGGTTGGTGATTATCACCACCTAATCCTGCCTCAGCACATCAGGTCGCTAATGACTGAGCGTAACGCGGCCCGCCGCGCTCGCGACCGCGCTCCCACTATCGAAAATAAAGCTCGCTTCAACGACTTACACCGCCGTGTAAGAACCGCTGTAGCTGAGCTCCGCGCCCAACGTTTCGGTGATCTTATGGAGAACATTTCTCCTTCTCACCAAGCTTATTGGCACTTAGCCAGAGCTCTAAAATCCGAAACCGCAAACTCTCTCCCTCCGTTAACTCGTCCCAACAATAGCGTTCCCGCGTTCAATGACGACGAAAAAGCGGATTGCCTAGCATCCAGCCTCCAAGCCCAATGTGCCTTAAGCACACAGCCTTTCGATCCCGATCACGTGCGCGAGGTAGACGGCGAAGTGGAGCGCAGAACTTCTCTGCCTCCACAAGACCCCCTGCCCCCTGTCACTGTCGACGAAGTCATACAGGTCATCAAAGACCTACGCCCCCGTAAGTCCCCCGGCGCAGACGGTATCTCTAACGATATCCTAAAGCGCCTCACTCTTCCCCTTATCTGCCTCCTAGTAGCGATCTTTAACGCTGCTATGGAACATTGCATCTTTCCATCTCAATGGAAAGATGCAATCGTTATAGGCATCCATAAGCCCGGCAAAGCTCGTACCGAGCCGTCCTCCTATCGCCCTATAAGTTTACTAAAGGCCCTTGGTAAACTCTATGAACGCCTCCTTCTCGCCCGCCTACGGAACTCTATAGTCTCCAGAGGCATTTTAATAGACGAGCAGTTTGGCTTTCGTGCCAAACACTCATGCGTCCATCAAGTCCTCCGCATAACGGAACATATTCTTACTGGCTTCCAGCCAGCATTAGGTAAGACCCGTCACACGGGCGCTGTCTTCTTCGATGTAGCGAAAGCTTTCGACAAAGTCTGGCACAACGGTTTAATTTTTAAACTGTACAACTTTCAGTTGCCAGATCGTCTCGTGCTCATCATACGAGACTATTTGTCGAATCGTAGCTTTCGCTACAGAGTTGAAGGCACTCTCTCCTCCCCCCGCCCCATAGAAGCAGGAGTCCCGCAAGGGTCCGTGCTCGCCCCCGTCTTGTACCTTCTGTACACTAACGATATCCCAAAAACGATAGGTACCCAATTAGCCCTCTATGCGGACGATACCGCTCTCTATACTACCGATAGGCAAGTGAGTCGAATCACTGAGAGACTCCAATCCGCTATCACCGCCCTAGGCGAGTGGTTTCGGAAATGGAGAATCGAGGTGAATCCCGACAAAAGCTCTGCCGTCCTTTTCACCACAGGCAGCCCTCCGCGGCCAACTTCCCTCTCTCTCTTCGGTCGTGCCATTCCCTGGCAAAATAAGACCAAATATCTCGGTGTGACCATGGATAGACGTTTGAACTTCCACGCTCACACCAAAATAGTCAGAGACCGAGCCGCTTTTGTCCTCGGTCGTCTCTATCCCATGATAGGCAAGTATAGTAAGATGTCGCTTAGAAATAAGCTAAATCTTTACACAACTTGCATCCGCCCCATACTAGCTTATGCTAGCGTAGTCTTTGCTCTGTCCAAGCGCAATCTCCACAAACTCCAGACCCTCCAAAACCGCTTTCTCAGAGCGGCCTCTGGAGCCTCTTGGTACGTTCGCAATGCGGACCTACACAGAGACTTCGAACTTCCCACGATTCCCCAGTACTTTAAAGACTTGGCAGTCCGCTTTTTCGAGCGTACGCAAAATCACCCTAATAGATTAGTTGTGCAATCCACGACGTACATTCCCCCCGATCGTCCCCGTCGCGGTCGTAAAACTATACTCAGGCGGCCTCGGCACGTACTAACGTCCCCAGATGACGATCTCGCTGTCCGGATAGCGAGATTAGTCTCTACTACGTCGACCCCGAATAGGGCCTCCCTCCAAACACGACGCCGACGTCCCCGGGTTCGTCGGCGCCCACAAGGATACACTAGGTATCAAAGAGTGCCGGGGCGCTTCTCGCCCCCACTCAATCGCAACCGCACCCGCGTAACGGGGAACTCCCCTCCTGGCGGTGACTCACCTTCGGGTTCGAGACTCACGCCGGTCGAAGGGACGCCCCCGAGAGCGACAACCCAAGCCGAGGCTTCCCCCGCGGGAAGCCCTTGAGCGTTGGGCGCTATATGGGCTGAGGCTCCTTCAGAGTCTCGCCCCAAAAGTCCGGTGAAGCAGTAATGGCTACAACAGCCAACTGCATAGTCAGCTCAGAAAAAAAAAAAAAAAAAAAAAAAAAAAAAAAAAAAAGCACTCGGGCGCTGGGCTGAAGAACGTCGGACGGACGGGCTCACAATGCCACCACCGCCTTTACATCATCGCGTTATTTGTTATTGTATTGCGTTTCTCCATCTTTTTTTACGTCTAAGCTTTATCGCTGAAATGAGCAATATTTATAAAAAAAAGATTTGCTCAAACTTGTCAATAGTTTCTTTCATTGATGTCTTCTTGATACGATACGATACAACATAAATATGTGACGAAACAAAGACATATTTGAAAATAAAGGATGACATAAAAATGACAATGCACACGCCATATTGATTCATTTGTCTTGTCCCAAATAGTACTACGCCCTGTACTATGGTGATCAAAAAGAACAAAAAGCACAAACAAAAAGTCGTCCCTGTCCAAGTCTAAAAAGGAACTGTTGTGTACAACCTCACACAAGTTGTGTACAACCTCACACAAATTGCGTCTGTCACCATGTACCTACTTCATACAACTGTTGTATACACCCTTACACAAGTTATGTACAACCACACACAAATTGCATCTGTCACTGGTTGTACAATATTTTTATTCTTTTTAAAAACAGTGAATAATAAAAAAAGAAAAAAAATGGCGGTGTTAATTTTTTACATTGCCCTACAACACCAGTGATTATTTAAATGTGCTTAATTTTTTGAAAACAAATTGCGTAACGTGAAATACATTCCATTGCCTATAAACTTATTTTGTTGGTAAATATTGTTTTTAAATTCTTTTTTAATAAATACGATGATAAATATTGAATTCTTCCACATTTTTGTAATATCATAATTCTCACTTTGGTAGAAACTCGTCTGAATACAACAATTTAACAGTTATTAAAACAAGCAAATCAGACGCCACCGCCTGTTGTCACCGGCAAGCTTCGGCAGAGCCCGGCGGGAACATCGCGGCGCACTATCAACTTGCATCGAGATGGCGCTAGCGTCGCTGTCACTGCCACGTCCTAAGTTTACTCGCCTCCGCTAGAAATCTCGCTCTGCACTCTTGATAGTCATAGCTCAAGTGATAAGCAACTGGAATATGTTAACACTTAACGCAAGTCAGAGCTTGCGGGACGTGTTCAAATGTCGCCAATTAAGTTGTAAAAGTGACAACCCTAAATGAAAATAGGTGGTTTACCAAAGCAGGGTTTCTTAAAGTTATTAAGGTGCAGTGACTACCTAACTAGCGTACTTTTTGTACAAAAAACATTTGCAAAATTTAACAATCCAATTATTTAGAACAAGTTATAAGCCATTGTCAGAACGTTATACAGCGTTTCTAGATACCTGTAAGTTGTAGAAGGAATTTCTGCAAAAGTGGTGGTTTTTATCATAAACTCTACAACCTATAGGTATATTCTAGATACAATATATAACTTTCTAATAATAGCTAAAAACTAGGTCTTAATAATTGGTTTGTAACATGTTTTGAAATGTGTTTTGTACAATGTGGAAATTGACAGTATCTTTTGGCAGCGCGAGGTAGTTAGTCACTGCACCTTAATTAATGTCTTTTTCTTAATTTCTCAAGTGCATTGATTATATTACACCACTGGAATTTTGGTAAAAGAAAACATCGTAAGCAAATCTGCATACGTGAAAAAAGACTTATGTGAAGTCCACTATTAATTTGTACTGGGCCTGCGTGTGGACTATGGCCAAAATTGCCCTCGGTGAAGGTAGGTCGTGCCCCAACAGTGGATACGTATGTGGCTGATAAGGAAAATCCTAAAAAGGAGTGCCAAAAATGTTGCTACTAACATAGTAGGTAATGCCACAGGACGCAAAACGCTGTCGCCTGTAGCGTGGAACATCCAGCTGGAGTCACTCCCATCACGTCAGCACACCGAACTGTCTCGCCGGCGATGACAGCCCACGACTGAATTGTTCGGTACTACTTCTGACGTCACTCTCTCTTAGTTTATTTTGTGTGGCGCGAACTGATATGACGTATTGATTATTTTATCAATTACTAAACTTTTGTTTGGTGTACATATTATTTTTACAAGTATTTTTTGAAGTGAAAACTTTAGCGGCGCTGTGCACTTTTTTTGTGATGGGTAAAAGCTGTTAAACTCGCGTCAGGTCACGTGTCCTGATCGAAAATTCGTAAGATGTCACTCGCGTTAGGACACGTGACCTTTATTTACATTAGGTTAGTTTTTATTTTTAGTATATGGCGATTATGAGTAGTACAGGGAGGTTGGATATGGGATTTTAATTCTATGACAGATTGAGCTGTCAAATATACGTCAAAAAAGTAAATAAACAAAAGTTATTATTTTTAATAAATAAATATGGATAAGAAATGATGGGAAGTAAATAGCGAGTATGTTTTCACTTCTGCTGGCACTCCCGGAGTGCAACCCGTTTTTTTTTTCTATAACTTGTATGGTAATGATTAAATGAAGACATTTATAATAATATTTTTTTGTAACATTTTCGGGCCCGTCTGCGTTACTGCTATTTTACTCAAAATAATTATTTTTAAAGAAATCGGGTACGATCCATTCGTTAAATAAAAGAAAATACCATCATATTTGGCTATTCAAATTCAGCTTTAAGGGAAAAGATACGTAAATTTATATAAATATTTTTAAATAGTGCCGAGTTAACAGGAAACCACACACTTATGCAAGAGGCCGCCGCCGTAGATTATACCGTTGATTTTGAGTGCCCAAATGTGTCTTTGCGCATAATAAAAAACTTTCATACATTGGTATTGTACAGTCGTTAAACCCTAGCATGAGCAAGCGTGGAGACATAGCTAGTTCTGCAGCGAGTGCTCGAGACAGCTGCACGAGAGTGACACGTCACTGTCGTGATGAAGCCGAGCCGTGCTGGGGGCTTATTGCGAAAAGTCTCGCGTTTTCGGGGGCAAGATGTATTGAAGATTATCTCGCCTCTCGACTCTGTATTCAGCTGGCATGTTAAATTGTTAACACTGTCACAGATAAAAAGATTTATTAATCTAATTATATCCAAATCTGTTTGTTTTTCACTTTTCTCTTCCAATTGTTTTGCTTTGAAAACCACTCCTTTTTTCTTATAAAAGCCACCTAAACCATACATAGATACGTGGCAGTTCATAATAATAATAATAAGATTGTATCTCTTCCACTTCCCCTTAATTCCCATCAGGTGTCCCCGACCTGTTACAATACCTATTCTCTGCCGAGTAAAAGTATTCACTTTTGGGATGCGTCTTAAAATTGATACACCATCTCGGTCTTCAGTCAGTTATAGCTTTTGTTTAATATTGACAGATTATTGAGGTGATGATACATATAGGCACCGGATTGAACCAATTATATTGTTTTCCACGAACAATAGACAAAATTGTATTGTACATATTTACCTATTTCTACTTTCTTCATCCCACTTCTGTTCACCATGCATGCCCTAAATTATTATACCGCTGCTTGCAAAGCAAAGGTACAAAGGTTGTGACCCTAATGGATTATGGACATTGCGGATGGAAATACTTTTTAGGAAATATAGCCTAATTTCACATATTTTAGCTGTCTCAATTCAAAATTCTTTATAATTTCTTATGTCGTTATCTGTATAATATAGAGACATGCGACAAAACTTTTCTGCATAATTCCTTGAGCAGAAACCTTCTTTTAGGTACTTTATATCATACACTTCTTACTTAACTTACATAAATAGTGCTATACTAAATCATCATTCGGTACATATTTTTGTGGTCTGGAGTTGTCGAGGGTAAAATAGTAACGAAAAAATCTGTATAATGCCACAGTTTTATCGATATAAAATATTCCATAGTTGGAAGTAGGTAAGGCTCTCTAGTACGTAGAGACTGTTATAAATAAGCTCCCTGGAGCCGCGGCAGTGACGCGTGCGAGAGGCGGTGTGTCACGACCATGGCATCGCTTCAGTATGAATGCTGGCTGCGCTAACGTAAACGTACTGGAAAAGTATGTATTTTGCTAAATTTGGTAACCAATTGGTTAAGTAAGCAATCTGTCTGTAATACTGCTTGTTGAGTTTTCCGTTATGAAATTGAATTTAGCTGAATTAATAACGAACTAAGATTTTCTGGACAGCGTTTGCGAATATGCATAACAACTTTTCATCCAAAACACTTTAGTATCTAAAGACGAAAATCTACGTGTGTTCAAGGGTATTTGCGATACCGGACGTTTTTTTTGGTTCTAGATTGAAAAACATAGTTCTCGCCAGAACGCTTTTTGAATCCGAAACGATTGTAACTCGTTTATTTGGCTTCAAAAAAATTATATGACTTTTGGAGAAATAAAGTATTTAATTACAAATTGTTTAGCTACAGAGAGATCTGCACTAGGTATTATTTTGTGTGATAAAAAATGTACTCTAGTGGCGATGGTAACGACGAATTGAAAGACTTATTCCAGTGTCACGTAACGGGGAATCAAAGTTATTTCAAAACTTAAGTTACTTTACTTATTACAAAAAGTCATGCTGAATGATTTACTATCTAAAGGCATTTTCCATTAAAACCTTAAGCATTGATCAAACTTTTTAGTAATTAAACGTTAAACAATGTCAATAAATCATTCAATATTAAAACCTTAAATAATAAATTTAATTACACCCCATTTAAAGAGGTTATCTCACTAATAGAATGAATGCATATTCGTATATCAATTGGGCCTCGTAACCTACAATTTTGCATCGATTCCGAGTAGAGAGAAGTAGAGAGGTTTTTTCAATAGTCCTAGTAATAACGTGGGGAACAACTAGGTACACTAGTTACTAGGCACGACTAGGTACACTAGTTACTAGGCACGACTAGGTACACTAGTTACTAGGCACGACTAGTACACTAGTTACTAGGCACGACTAGGTACACTAGTTACTAGGCACAAACTAGTTTTAAACACGTGCATGTTAATTTGAAAGCATCCTCAATAAAAAACATATAAATTTATCACTAAGTTATCAAGCAGTGAACATAAAATGAAGTGTTCATACATATTTAAATGTAACCTATAGATGTATAAAATTATCGGTAATTAATTAGGAATTCATTTCCATACATGGGAGACGTATTACATGAAAATATAGGTACCTATATACCTAAAACTGTGCATGAACCTACAGGTACTGTAACATTGGACAAAAATAAATATTTGAAAAAAATAGAGCTTTACCACGCGCATAGATGAAAAAAATACTTACATTTTTCAGAAAGTCCTATTTTTAACCAACTTCAAAAAAGGGGGATTGATACCCAATTCGTCGGCATATTTGTTTTTTTTTTATAATGTATATTCCTGCTTTTCTCCGTTGTTCGTGAACAGATTTTGACAATTTTATATTAATTAGAAAAATAACTCATAACCCTACTCCAGTTTTCCTGGTCCCATTCTTACCATATTTGGTTCAACCCATATAATTATTATATAGAAAGAATGGTCTCAAACAAATATGGTAAGACTCGGACCAGGAAAACCGGAGTAAGACTAGGAGTTATTTTTTATTTTTTTTCAATTCCACCATTCGTAGCTGTATTGCCGTATTTTTAAGGTTCTAGAACCGATGCCGAACTACTGTATTTTATCGTCATGTTTGTCCGTCCGTCTAGCCGATGATTTGCATGAGGGTTTAGCAGCCAAATGGTTAAACTAAATACTTATTGCTTCGTCATGTCTGTTCATCCGTTTAACGTTATGTAGGGTTTCGTAGCCGAATGTAGAAAATTAAAGTACGTTAATGTAAATCCTTATTTTTTTTGTCGGTCCGTCCGTCCGATTGATGGTTTCCAGGATTCCGCAGCCAAGTTTAGTTTCATACTGTCCATCAGTTCGTTTGTCAATGTTTATAAATATATAAAAATACAAAAAAAATATCTTAATGTATTAACTTACCTAAATCTAATATTCTAACTTTTAGAAGCTTTTTATTTGAATTCACTTTTATTTTGTGTTGCTCTCGAATAATTTTTAAATTGTTTTGAACATTTTAAAATATATCTCTTGGGCAGACGTTTTTAGCTATTGTTTTTAGCCTAAAACATTATTTAAGTTATGAAAATTAGTCAATAAATCATCATTTGTTATGTCAAATCAATCAGAAATTATATAATCAACTCTTTGGATTTTTTTTAAAGCACCTCTAATTAAAAGCATCTTTAATATTTTTACCTTAATTGTATTAGGCTTTATGTTAGTTTGTATAAATGGTAGGTTTTTCTGTATATTTTACCTTAATTGTATTAGGCTTTATGTTAGTTTGTATAAATGGTAGGTTTTTCTGTATATTTTACCTTAATTGTATTAGGCTTTATGTTAGTTTGTATAAATGGTAGGTTTTTCTGTATATTTTACCTTAATTGTATTAGGCTTTATGTTAGTTTGTATAAATGGTAGGTTTTTCTGTATATTTTACCTTAATTGTATTAGGCTTTATGTTAGTTTGTATAAATGGTAGGTTTTTCTGTATATTTTACCTTAATTGTATTAGGCTTTATGTTAGTTTGTATAAATGGTAGGTTTTTCTGTATATTTTACCTTAATTGTATTAGGCTTTATGTTAGTTTGTATAAATGGTAGGTTTTTCTGTATATTTTACCTTAATTGTATTAGGCTTTATGTTAGTTTGTATAAATGGTAGGTTTTTCTGTATATTTTACCTTAATTGTATTAGGCTTTATGTTAGTTTGTATAAATGGTAGGTTTTTCTGTATATTTTACCTTAATTGTATTAGGCTTTATGTTAGTTTGTATAAATGGTAGGTTTTTCTGTATATTTTACCTTAATTGTATTAGGCTTTATGTTAGTTTGTATAAATGGTAGGTTTTTCTGTATATTTTACCTTAATTGTATTAGGCTTTATGTTAGTTTGTATAAATGGTAGGTTTTTCTGTATATTTTACCTTAATTGTATTAGGCTTTATGTTAGTTTGTATAAATGGTAGGTTTTTCTGTATATTTTACCTTAATTGTATTAGGCTTTATGTTAGTTTGTATAAATGGTAGGTTTTTCTGTATATTTTACCTTAATTGTATTAGGCTTTATGTTAGTTTGTATAAATGGTAGGTTTTTCTGTATATTTTACCTTAATTGTATTAGGCTTTATGTTAGTTTGTATAAATGGTAGGTTTTTCTGTATATTTTACCTTAATTGTATTAGGCTTTATGTTAGTTTGTATAAATGGTAGGTTTTTCTGTATATTTTACCTTAATTGTATTAGGCTTTATGTTAGTTTGTATAAATGGTAGGTTTTTCTGTATATTTTACCTTAATTGTATTAGGCTTTATGTTAGTTTGTATAAATGGTAGGTTTTTCTGTATATTTTACCTTAATTGTATTAGGCTTTATGTTAGTTTGTATAAATGGTAGGTTTTTCTGTATATTTTACCTTAATTGTATTAGGCTTTATGTTAGTTTGTATAAATGGTAGGTTTTTCTGTATATTTTACCTTAATTGTATTAGGCTTTATGTTAGTTTGTATAAATGGTAGGTTTTTCTGTATATTTTACCTTAATTGTATTAGGCTTTATGTTAGTTTGTATAAATGGTAGGTTTTTCTGTATATTTTACCTTAATTGTATTAGGCTTTATGTTAGTTTGTATAAATGGTAGGTTTTTCTGTATATTTTATCTTAATTGTATTAGGCTTTATGTTAGTTTGTATAAATGGTAGGTTTTTCTGTATATTTTACCTTAATTGTATTAGGCTTTATGTTAGTTTGTATAAATGGTAGGTTTTTCTGTATATTTTACCTTAATTGTATTAGGCTTTATGTTAGTTTGTATAAATGGTAGGTTTTTCTGTATATTTTACCTTAATTGTATTAGGCTTTATGTTAGTTTGTATAAATGGTAGGTTTTTCTGTATATTTTACCTTAATTGTATTAGGCTTTATGTTAGTTTGTATAAATGGTAGGTTTTTCTGTATATTTTACCTTAATTGTATTAGGCTTTATGTTAGTTTGTATAAATGGTAGGTTTTTCTGTATATTTTACCTTAATTGTATTAGGCTTTATGTTAGTTTGTATAAATGGTAGGTTTTTCTGTATATTTTACCTTAATTGTATTAGGCTTTATGTTAGTTTGTATAAATGGTAGGTTTTTCTGTATATTTTACCTTAATTGTATTAGGCTTTATGTTAGTTTGTATAAATGGTAGGTTTTTCTGTATATTTTACCTTAATTGTATTAGGCTTTATGTTAGTTTGTATAAATGGTAGGTTTTTCTGTATATTTTACCTTAATTGTATTAGGCTTTATGTTAGTTTGTATAAATGGTAGGTTTTTCTGTATATTTTACCTTAATTGTATTAGGCTTTATGTTAGTTTGTATAAATGGTAGGTTTTTCTGTATATTTTACCTTAATTGTATTAGGCTTTATGTTAGTTTGTATAAATGGTAGGTTTTTCTGTATATTTTACCTTAATTGTATTAGGCTTTATGTTAGTTTGTATAAATGGTAGGTTTTTCTGTATATTTTACCTTAATTGTATTAGGCTTTATGTTAGTTTGTATAAATGGTAGGTTTTTCTGTATATTTTACCTTAATTGTATTAGGCTTTATGTTAGTTTGTATAAATGGTAGGTTTTTCTGTATATTTTACCTTAATTGTATTAGGCTTTATGTTAGTTTGTATAAATGGTAGGTTTTTCTGTATATTTTACCTTAATTGTATTAGGCTTTATGTTAGTTTGTATAAATGGTAGGTTTTTCTGTATATTTTACCTTAATTGTATTAGGCTTTATGTTAGTTTGTATAAATGGTAGGTTTTTCTGTATATTTTACCTTAATTGTATTAGGCTTTATGTTAGTTTGTATAATTGGTAGGTTTTTCTGTATATTTTACCTTAATTGTATTAGGCTTTATGTTAGTTTGTATAAATGGTAGGTTTTTCTGTATATTTTACCTTAATTGTATTAGGCTTTATGTTAGTTTGTATAAATGGTAGGTTTTTCTGTATATTTTACCTTAATTGTATTAGGCTTTATGTTAGTTTGTATAAATGGTAGGTTTTTCTGTATATTTCACCTTAATTGTATTAGGCTTTATGTTAGTTTGTATAAATGGTAGGTTTTTCTGTATATTTTACCTTAATTGTATTAGGCTTTATGTTAGTTTGTATAAATGGTAGGTTTTTCTGTATATTTTACCTTATTGTATTAGGCTTTATGTTAGTTTGTATAAATGGTAGGTTTTTCTGTATATTTTACCTTAATTGTATTAGGCTTTATGTTAGTTTGTATAAATGGTAGGTTTTTCTGTATATTTTACCTTAATTGTATTAGGCTTTATGTTAGTTTGTATAAATGGTAGGTTTTTCTGTATATTTTACCTTAATTGTATTAGGCTTTATGTTAGTTTGTATAAATGGTAGGTTTTTCTGTATATTTTACCTTAATTGTATTAGGCTTTATGTTAGTTTGTATAAATGGTAGGTTTTTCTGTATATTTTACCTTAATTGTATTAGGCTTTATGTTAGTTTGTATAAATGGTAGGTTTTTCTGTATATTTTACCTTAATTGTATTAGGCTTTATGTTAGTTTGTATAAATGGTAGGTTTTTCTGTATATTTTACCTTAATTGTATTAGGCTTTATGTTAGTTTGTATAAATGGTAGGTTTTTCTGTATATTTTACCTTAATTGTATTAGGCTTTATGTTAGTTTGTATAAATGGTAGGTTTTTCTGTATATTTTACCTTAATTGTATTAGGCTTTATGTTAGTTTGTATAAATGGTAGGTTTTTCTGTATATTTTACCTTAATTGTATTAGGCTTTATGTTAGTTTGTATAAATGGTAGGTTTTTCTGTATATTTTACCTTAATTGTATTAGGCTTTATGTTAGTTTGTATAAATGGTAGGTTTTTCTGTATATTTTACCTTAATTGTATTAGGCTTTATGTTAGTTTGTATAAATGGTAGGTTTTTCTGTATATTTTACCTTAATTGTATTAGGCTTTATGTTAGTTTGTATAAATGGTAGGTTTTTCTGTATATTTTACCTTAATTGTATTAGGCTTTATGTTAGTTTGTATAAATGGTAGGTTTTTCTGTATATTTTACCTTAATTGTATTAGGCTTTATGTTAGTTTGTATAAATGGTAGGTTTTTCTGTATATTTTACCTTAATTGTATTAGGCTTTATGTTAGTTTGTATAAATGGTAGGTTTTTCTGTATATTTTACCTTAATTGTATTAGGCTTTATGTTAGTTTGTATAAATGGTAGGGTTTTCTGTATATTTTACCTTAATTGTATTAGGCTTTATGTTAGTTTGTATAAATGGTAGGTTTTTCTGTATATTTTACCTTAATTGTATTAGGCTTTATGTTAGTTTGTATAAATGGTAGGTTTTTCTGTATATTTTACCTTAATTGTATTAGGCTTTATGTTAGTTTGTATAAATGGTAGGTTTTTCTGTATATTTTACCTTAATTGTATTAGGCTTTATGTTAGTTTGTATAAATGGTAGGTTTTTCTGTATATTTTACCTTAATTGTATTAGGCTTTATGTTAGTTTGTATAAATGGTAGGTTTTTCTGTATATTTTACCTTAATTGTATTAGGCTTTATGTTAGTTTGTATAAATGGTAGGTTTTTCTGTATATTTTACCTTAATTGTATTAGGCTTTATGTTAGTTTGTATAAATGGTAGGGTTTTCTGTATATTTTACCTTAATTGTATTAGGCTTTATGTTAGTTTGTATAAATGGTAGGTTTTTCTGTATATTTTACCTTAATTGTATTAGGCTTTATGTTAGTTTGTATAAATGGTAGGTTTTTCTGTATATTTTACCTTAATTGTATTAGGCTTTATGTTAGTTTGTATAAATGGTAGGTTTTTCTGTATATTTTACCTTAATTGTATTAGGCTTTATGTTAGTTTGTATAAATGGTAGGTTTTTCTGTATATTTTACCTTAATTGTATTAGGCTTTATGTAAGTTTGTATAAATGGTAGGGTTTTCTGTATATTTTACCTTAATTGTATTAGGCTTTATGTTAGTTTGTATAAATGGTAGGTTTTTCTGTATATTTTACCTTAATTGTATTAGGCTTTATGTTAGTTTGTATAAATGGTAGGTTTTTCTGTATATTTTACCTTAATTGTATTAGGCTTTATGTTAGTTTGTATAAATGGTAGGTTTTTCTGTATATTTTACCTTAATTGTATTAGGCTTTATGTTAGTTTGTATAAATGGTAGGTTTTTCTGTATATTTTACCTTAATTGTATTAGGCTTTATGTTAGTTTGTATAAATGGTAGGTTTTTCTGTATATTTTACCTTAATTGTATTAGGCTTTATGTTAGTTTGTATAAATGGTAGGTTTTTCTGTATATTTTACCTTAATTGTATTAGGCTTTATGTTAGTTTGTATAAATGGTAGGTTTTTCTGTATATTTTACCTTAATTGTATTAGGCTTTATGTTAGTTTGTATAAATGGTAGGTTTTTCTGTATATTTTACCTTAATTGTATTAGGCTTTATGTTAGTTTGTATAAATGGTAGGTTTTTCTGTATATTTTACCTTAATTGTATTAGGCTTTATGTTAGTTTGTATAAATGGTAGGTTTTTCTGTATATTTTACCTTAATTGTATTAGGCTTTATGTTAGTTTGTATAAATGGTAGGTTTTTCTGTATATTTTACCTTAATTGTATTAGGCTTTATGTTAGTTTGTATAAATGGTAGGTTTTTCTGTATATTTTACCTTAATTGTATTAGGCTTTATGTTAGTTTGTATAAATGGTAGGTTTTTCTGTATATTTTACCTTAATTGTATTAGGCTTTATGTTAGTTTGTATAAATGGTAGGTTTTTCTGTATATTTTACCTTAATTGTATTAGGCTTTATGTTAGTTTGTATAAATGGTAGGTTTTTCTGTATATTTTACCTTAATTGTATTAGGCTTTATGTTAGTTTGTATAAATGGTAGGTTTTTCTGTATATTTTACCTTAATTGTATTAGGCTTTATGTTAGTTTGTATAAATGGTAGGTTTTTCTGTATATTTTACCTTAATTGTATTAGGCTTTATGTTAGTTTGTATAAATGGTAGGTTTTTCTGTATATTTTACCTTAATTGTATTAGGCTTTATGTTAGTTTGTATAAATGGTAGGTTTTTCTGTATATTTTACCTTAATTGTATTAGGCTTTATGTTAGTTTGTATAAATGGTAGGTTTTTCTGTATATTTTACCTTAATTGTATTAGGCTTTATGTTAGTTTGTATAAATGGTAGGTTTTTCTGTATATTTTGAGAAACTTTTGTTTCATAGGTCTTGAAATTTTTTTTTATTCGTTTTACATTTTTAGTTTAATATATTTTTCTATAAGATTTTTAAACTGGGAGCCCGTTGTAGTACAAAAGTCAAATAATATTTAGTAGCAAATTATAAGTTTAACTAAAGCAATTTTGTTGGTGCTGAAAAGGGTTGACCTAAAAAATCTTTATATTCACAGCTGCCTACAAAAAGGAAGATAGCAATTAACCCCTTTCCGGCCACCCCCATCACCCCAACTCAAGTACACACAAAGACACATCAAAGAAAGTCCTCACGTATGCACTTGATCGGGCGCTGCACCGATGTGACGCGGCCATCGATTGTCGAAGACGGGGCGGCTGGGGCAATGGGGTGAACGGGGCGGAAGGGGGCAAAGAAATGTTTAAAAACACTGAGAGCCAGCGGCGTCTCCGCGACACGGCCCAATACGTCCCTGGCCGGCCGTCGATTACGAGCTACTGCATATGGTACAGAATGATGCTGTACGGTTGGCAAATACCTGAATAGATTTTTACTTAAAAATCTATTGTTAGCAAAGTGATTTTATGTTTTCATCTTTAATAGAATTTAAGTTTAGTAATTTGGTTATCTAACTATTCATTTTTTCATTTATTCAACATTGAATATAAAGACTGTAAGCTAAATGGTAAGCTAACAGTTACTACATAACACTTAAAACGACACCCAAATGATTCCGATCTTGAAAAATACTAATTAAAACAATATTCTGTGCTATCTTAATGTGTTTTTAAAAAGCTGTTTATTTATTTTTCAAACTCTTTAAGCAGATTCCTAACACCGCAACGCCTAGTAATATTTATCGGTATTCATCTGTTGTTGAGGGACTGTAATTTTATTGTTAACGGTCCTTGTAACAGTGTAAAAGTAGGTAAATACAATATAACGGATGTAAATAATATAAAGTACTGTAGAAATAAAAATCAAAAAAAAATAAAAATTTATCACGAGCAGCCATTTGCTTTTCAAAATGAAATAATACGAAAATGAGAAGGCGGAAACAGACACGGCCACGGCAAACTTCCCGCAAAACAAATAAAACGACTGAAAAATAACTTGTTAAGTAGCCGAAAGACAGACAAACAAGGCAGCTACAGTAGAAGACGAGCAAGCTACTAACTTAAAACAAAATAAAACAAGCAACATACATATAGGTTTACAAGTACAGATTTGTACCTATTAGGTAATGTTGCGATGACGAGATATCGTACTGGGATCCTCTAATTAACTGCATCGATTCTAAAGAAATTTTAATGTGAAAAATCAGGAATGTTCTTTTGTGTAGGTGTCCAAACATTTAACTGAGTACTTGAACTCTTCCTCATTCTGTGCTGAGGTATTCACAACGCGTCCTTAGCGGGGTATTATTTATATTTTATTGACGTGTTTTGTGTGCGTGGTTTTTCTAAATTTTACACATTTAGCACGTTTCTTTGTATCTTCCAAAGTAACATATTAACTTCTTCTCACTAACCTCCCTCCGTCGCCGAAGTAAAGTTTAGTTTCGTCAGTGCAGAACCCTGATTGAACTTTCCCCAGCTATAATTAAGTGTAAGAACGCCACAGTTAGAATTGCGGCGAGCTCGGCAGGTCGCAACCAGCCGCAACATTCACAAACATCCGATCGGTCTATTCAATGCAATTCTTGAGTCGCTTGTGAAACTAACTCAGGGAACTTTGCCTTTGACTGCGTGTAAAGAAAAATTGCATTCAGGTTTTAAGGATTTGTTATATCCTTATAAAGTCCAAGCCCCGCGTGTATCAATGAGTTCTTCATTTCTCAAGTACATTGTTTATTCCACCACTAGCTTAGCAGTGAAGGAAAACATCGTGAGGAATCTGAAGTCCACAATCCGCACTGGGCCCGCGTCTGGACCATAGTCCATAGCCCAAATCACCATCGGTGAGAATAGGCCGTGTCCTAACAGGGAAGGTATGACGCTGATAAGGACTTTATATTGCTAGAACACTATATCAGCAATCTATTTCTTATACAAAGCAGAATACTACCAACAAGTGCACGGAGTGGCCATGGGAGGCCAGTAGCTCCAGACGTTACCACGCCTATGTCGGGTTCTGGTACTATCGGGTTCTCTGCAATCAGTCATACATTGGCTGATCGACTAAATGTATGAATGTTTTGGCTGTGATTATGAATTAATAGTTTGTAGATATAGTCTTATCGTTGTTTTAATAAGTAACTACTAAAAATATGAAGAAACCTAGTTTTAAATGTTTAGGAGTGCATTTAACTAAAACTAACTAAGCTCTTAAAAACGAAAACGAAAAAGAGACGAAAACCTTGCATGTAAAAATAGGTGAAATTTTACATTTACACACATACCATTGTATAGGTACCTCTGTGTTATAGTTGACTCAGACATTTAACTATTATTTTTCCTATTTCCTCCCGTTCTCCTTATTTCCCCCGGTTCCCCTTTACCCCCACTAAGAAAAGTTGACGTCCACAAAAAGTAATTAGCCTACGTCATAACAAGCTAGACTTAATATAACTTGCTGGAACTTGATTACGCCAAGTGAGTTTTATGTTTCGTGTTTCCCCGCTCTCCCCCGACGTGCTCGAATATTGGCAGCGACTCAAACTGCAAACGAGTACAATGTTTCCAGTAACTAGTTGGAAAGAAAATAGTTTGCATTTTGATTTGTTACACTGATTATTTAGTTCTTAGTTTTTTTCTTGTTCGTTATATAAATAAAAGTTCCTAGTACATTCGACTTAATTTCTGATTGTGCATTTAAGGATCGAGTATCTATTAATTTCATTATCAATTAATTATGAAAGCTTCACTAACTAAAAAATCGTGTGACAATTAAAAAAATCAAAAAAATAACCATGCAACCTCAATAAATCAAAAAATCTGATAATTCTTATATACCTACTTTTTACTAGTTGTTTTAACGCGTCAGACAGTTGTGAACACAAAGTTTAACCGGTTCAATTTAAATAAACAGCAAGTATGCTAGACACTTCATAAATATTACATGACTTAATTAACACTTAAATGAAAAAGAAAACAAGCTGACCCTTCTAAACCTTAACCCCAAAAGTAAGTAACTTACCCAAACACATAACCCGAAATTGGATAGCAGTACAAATACGGACTCACCGGTGTCTCCTTCATAAATATTTTAAAAACACAGCCCTGTGAAACTACCCCTATCAGTGATCTCTTAACCCCACAAATGCTAGGGTAGACGTTTTGGGCCCCGGTCCGATATTAGACGGGCAGGTAGGACCAATATCCATTGAATCACATCACAGTATTGCAAAAGAAATCAAATTAGGTATACAATAAGCGCGGTCGTGTCCGATTTACATAGGCATCCGAGCTATTTGGTCGGTTGATACGAGATTGCGGCGGCCACAATATTGCTCCCAGCTTCGAGCTTCGTCTGTCTTGACTTGTCGGCTGAGGCGGAGGCGAACGATGCGATTTGTTAGTTTTTCAATAATGCCCTTGTTCGGTATTTGAATACTTAACTCTCAGAGGTTTATATTGGTGTATACTTTCGAAAATATATATTGCCGTAAATAGTTTTACTGATTGAATTAATTTGATCAACTTATTGTTTTAAGTTACTACCTGTTTAAAGTTTCTGATAGAAGTTGTAATTGATAGAATTTATTATATTTAGGCAAATATAAGTTAAGTGAGTTCATCACTTACTATGATTTTTTTAAGTAATCAAATCTAGTATCACATTAGTAGTCTTTATACAACTCGTTGTAAGAAAGACTACTAATTTACAACTCGTTGTAAAAAAGAGTACTGAAAAGAGGTGCGTCACTCTTCTACTAGATGACACTTTATTAATAAATCGATCATTAATAAATCGATCATTAATAAATCGATCATTAATAAATCGATCATTAATAAATCGATCATTAATAAATCGATCATTAATAAATCGATCACGCTTCCCGCGTAATTTGCTTGGGTTGAGGTTCTTATGATATAATTAGCTGATATATTTTTTTAAAATAAATAAATGACGTCATCTAATAGTCATGGATGCAGGAAAGAGAATATTTTTATTCTCCCTGATTTATAACCATACTATGCCACCAAAATTGTAATAGGCAGGTAAAAAAGTAAAAAAAAATGTAGACCAGGTACTATTATTATATATATTTTCTGGTCGTAAAAAATAATATTGTAAACATTTGCATTTTATTTGTCTTTTTAACACTCGTGCTATTCTATCGCTTGTAAAAATACTGATATCCGCAACAATTACGTAAAATAATAGCTATTAATTGTATAGATAAAAATCAATTGAAGTTTAATTAACTAAACATTAAACACTAAAACAACATTACGTCACAAATAAATATATCTAAATAAAAAACTATCTCAACGCCTGAATATGACCCGACTACTGAATCGAGGTGCGTGGGTCTTATTCCCGCACAAGACAAACCATTATTAGACTGGATGTTTTTTGTATAAAATATGAATGTATTTACAGAAAAAAAGGTATATATGTGTATTTGTATCCGTTATCTGGGATCCATAGCACAAAAAGGTATATATGTGTATTTGTATCCGTTATCTGGGATCCATAGCACAAAAAGGTATATATGTGTATTTGTATCCGTTATCTGGGATCCATAGCACAAAAAGGTATATATGTGTATTTGTATCCGTTATCTGGGATCCATAGCACAAAAAGATATATATGTGTATTTGTATCCGTTATCTGGGATCCATAGCACAAAAAGGTATATATGTGTATTTGTATCCGTTATCTGGGATCCATAGCACAAAAAGGTATATATGTGTATTTGTATCCGTTATCTGGGATCCATAGCACAAAAAGGTATATATGTGTATTTGTATCCGTTATCTGGGATCCATAGCACAAAAAGATATATATGTGTATTTGTATCCGTTATCTGGGATCCATAGCACAAGCTTTGCTTATTTTGAGATCAGAGGGCCCTGCGTGTTATGTCCAAAAATATTTATTTATCTATTGTTTTCTTCAAAGACTTTCTGCTACCTATTCCAATTTATTTTTCAAAATCGTAATATTAAACTTTTGTTATTTGTTACGAATGGTTATTAGTAAAAAAAATCTGAAAACACAATTATGTTCTCCTACATTGTAAGCAAAATCTTTTTTATAACAAAACAATATTACAATAAATGTCCATTATGTGAATGTATCCTTTCGATATCCTAGAGGAGGGAACCAAATCCATGCAAATCTACTCAGTGGATGTTAAATAAAACATAACTGTGCGACGATAGACCTAACTGGCCCCAATAAAAGTTCCTCACCACATAAAATAAAATTCGATCGCGGGGACCGGGCCGAGATGGGAAGTGTTATAAAATTCCGGGAAGCAGCCGGGGGTTACGTTAACACTTTTTCTATTCGGTAGAAATACTTTTAGCCTAAATTTGAGATGATGCAAATATAATAGAGACAAGCAATCTTTATATTATGCACAATAGTTTTTTTAGCATTATCAAAATTGGACTGGGCTATATGATAATTTCTAATTTAATGTTTGATAATTAAAGTTCCCTGTCCTGTCTGTGCATTATTTTATTATTAATAAAAATACAAAACAAATTCTAAGATAGAGAGTTTCATGTTTAATGTATATTTTATTCGTGTGGTATATTTTAAAAGTGTGATTATACGTGATTCTTCCAAACATTTAGGAAAAGCTTGTAAAAATTGCACGTTAATAAATATACTTCCAGTATACTGGATCCCACCAAAATCATTTTTATGTAAAATGTTGCCAAGACGAGAGCATATGGCTCGCACTGTCAAAAAGTTATCTGATCAGAGCCAAACCGAAACGTCGGTAAAATGGTATTTTGGCAAATAACGACACGTTTAATCCCGTTTTATTTTAAAATTCAAAAAGTACCCTTAGTATTTTGATGATCATAAGTGAGTGAGTCAGTGACAAAACGGGGTTTTTAGATATCAATAAAATCTAAAGTAAAAGAGCTATGCAATTGAAACTTTATATATGTTTAATAAATCTACTATTGACATCATATCCCGAGAATTTTGTTCATCTGGTATAATCCAAACCCAAGTTATGAGGATTCAAAAAAATTCACAGCGCTTAGATAAAAGGCAGGTAGTGAGTGCCCTTGCGCTTCGCTTGGCTCGTTTTGGCGGTGGCACAACTGTGCTCTCAGATCCATTTTGCCAGGCATTCGCTAGATAAGCACTATGTATCTTTCAATGCGGCATTCCTACTAATATCAAATCTTCTCCACTCCATAAAAAATGCCGATGAACCCACGTCCGCTGCCAGCCCTAGCGCTGTCCCGTAACTAAACTAAATATACAATATTCCGTATTGTTAGAAATTTTATTGTAACTTTATGTCGAGCTATTTCTATGATTTTGACCATGATACAAATTTTTTTAAAAGTAATAATTGATAATCTAAATATAAAACGACAAAGGACAAATTCAATGCATTCAATTATGTAACTGCCTAAATAAAAAATTTACATGACATAACATTAGACTTGCTTTCCACAGGGCCCGGCCGCCCGGCTCCTGGATAGATAGATATATATTTAAGATTGTCATGGCATTTGAGTCCGTGATGAAAAGTCACCGTGCCCACCCAGTGACCAGTGACAACAAATAAAAGTAACTGCCATTATTGTTCGACGAACATAACATAACGTCTCATCTGCCCATGTCCTTCGATACAGTAACGTGTCCTTTACAATTCATAGTGTTGCATGTTATGAGCTGTGGAAGAAGAACTTATATTATTAGTGTAGTAGGTAGATAAAAAATTATTGACACAATTTTCAGTTCACAGATTTAAGTGTCATAAAAATACTTAAGTTTAATTTTGTTTCAGGTAAGTTACAATAAGTGGCCTTTTCTTGCGGAGCGGCTTATTTGTGTTACTCCTAACGTAAGTATATGAAAATAACAATAAAAATTCAACGTTTTAATTTGTCATATTTTTAAGATTGGCTACTTTTACATCGTTTTTATGAGATACTAATAGAAACCATTTAAGCTTGTGTTATTATGTTGCGTAAATATAAGATCTCCTACATTTTATACCCCTAAAGTGGCATACAAGCTTACGGTCCGCCCGATGGTAAGCAGCCACCACAGCACCGGTGGCATTACCGGCGAGTTGCCGACTCCTAAAATCTTATCACTTCTTTCTACAGTACTACAGTCAGTTTTGATAAATTGGCGCAGGGGATATCTGAACAAGGTGGTGATCGTACATATTTTTGGATCATAATTTATTAATTAATTTAATTTTTTTGAATCTTTGTCATTGTTTATATGTTGTTCAGCACCACCAAAATTGACAGTTAAAAAAATTATTCACTCACGTGAGAGAATGATGGAAAAGCCATCTAGCAACTCAAAATTTGACTAACTTCTCGTTATTGGATCCTATACTGCTATTTCAAATGCTCTTTGGGTTTACATAGCAATGCAATATAAATAAATTTATTTGTCTCTTCGTCTGTCCACCGGCCTCCAATCTTTGGAGCTCGTTTTGACAAGCTCTTCGTTATATGAGATCTCGTGCACATTTAACGTTTACGTTACGATATGTCAAATACCTAAATATCTATCAATCCCTAAAATGCATAAAAATCGGCCTAAAGTAGTAATATACATGGGTATGACATTATTCAAACCTCTTACGGTACCATACTGTACTCCAACTTGTATATCGAGAATTATTATAAAATGTGGCGACAACGCGTCACATCCGCCGAGGTAATCCTATTAAAATTGCCACCTTATCCCACGACCCGCGATTGCCAATCATCCCAGAATCCCGGACTCGATCCTACCTCGTTATTAAGTGCATTTTATGAATGATCCCATTTATCTGGAATTTATATGGAATTGCAATTTAGAGGAGTTGAATATATTTAATTGAAAACTTTAAATTAAGACCTATATCTCTTATAAATTTAACAGTAATACACCAACCTGTCTGAATTATTTTATTAAAGACAAAAGGCTAATTTATTTATATAAGGCGTTATGAGAAGACAAGTGTCATATTCTTGAAAATAAAATGTATTACTTGACAAAACTTTCATAATAACTATGTATAGATTATACATATGACAAAGAAGTATAATAAGCCTTTTGCGTTTGTGGTGTGACTATGAGAAACCTTCAATTCTTTGAAGACCTAGGCAGTGTTACAATCTTCTACCTCTACAGATAAAAAAGGTAAAAAAAAAAAATTAAGAGAGATACAAAAAGTCATTGTTACTTATTTTGCGTGACGACTCAGTTACAAGAACAACCTATAACTTACTCTGCGTGGTTATAATGATAAGTTACCAAACGAATCATTTTGCAGATTCATAGGTTCGGTATTATACCGCTTAATAATATAGAGTTGTATTTTAAAACACAAAGTAGTGAGATAAGAAGTGTACACCCCCGAGTGGGCGGTCGGTCGAGCGCCCCCGGGCGGCACGGCGTCACTCCGGCTCAAGCCGAAGCTTTGAAGCGACGTCGACTGAGTGACAAGCTTGTTTCGTTGACTTGCCTAGACAGGTCATCTGGGGGCAAGGAGGTCACTCGGCTCTACAGATACATATTTAGAGAATAATTTGTTTGACAGTGGAGGTACTCGTGTAGACATTTGGTATCCTCAATGAATTGCTCATCTATTCATAAATTAAAAATTAATATATTTCTACACGGATTATATATATTTAAGTATATAGTTTCGTAGCGCCCGTCCTTCCTTATATCTTCTTATCACTATAACTCCGCGATATTTCCACCGATTCTGATGACATTTGGCACGCAGTACTTTCATACAGGTTCGCAAAATATTTAGGGTGGTTCACAGTATACAAGATACAACTGAGAGATGGATTTTTTTTTCGTGCGCTCCATTGGGTGGGGTTTCGCTAAGGTCTTTATAAATGTAACTTTGGCTATACAAAATCTGTGTGCAAGTTTTTTTTAGTTCCACAATACGCACTTTTTTAAGTTTTTTTGTATAAAATATAATACCAATACCTAATTTATGCATGCTATAGAGAAAGCTAATAACGTTTAGCTATTTCTAGAAAATTATTTACGTAAATGAAAAACTTTCTATTAAAATCTCACACACATTAAATGTTAACTATAAAGTTCAGCGCACACATGCGTTGGTCACCGAAGCGGAACGTCCCTGCGGAAGCTGCATTAAAACTTTTGAGTGATTTCGTTCAGTCAAATGCTGCAAGACGGGCGACGTCCATCGTTGGTTGTGATTGCGATTTCATAGGGTTGCCAACTTTTTGCAATCATTTTGAGACACGCAATCATCTAAATATTAATTCTCTTAGTTCTGCTTTGGTCTTATTCGTTTTTAACATTTCTGAAGCAGTGCCTACTAATTATTACTTTAATTTTATTTTCTTATAAAAAAAAAAACTACTAGTACCTATCGTTATTTATTTTTGTTTTAGTAAACGTATGTACATATAAAAGTTATTTTAAGCTATATGTATACGAGTATTTACTTCATATCTGATTGAAACTTTTTAATTTATGTAGAAAAAAAACAATTAGAAAGATTTTTAAATATTTTTTGAAGTGAAAACTTCTTTAGCGGCGTTGTGCACTTTTTTTGGTATGGGTAAAAAATAATAAACTCGCGTCAGGTCACGTGTCCTGATCGTGAAAATTCGTAAGACGGATGGAGAGTAGATAGCTGGCGCGGCGTAGGAGAGGGAGTATCCCCCTCTCTTTCTACGGCGCGGCGAAAATGTATGCCTGCGCCTGCTGTTTCGTTTAGGCGGCGCAGGGCGCTTGCGCGAATGGTCGTGTGTGTTTATGTTACAGCGTGCTACGTGGATGGTGTCAGCTGATGGCTCGACCGTCTGTGTAGTGGCCATACTGCTGTGTATTCGTAAAATTCGTGTATATAAAGTGTTTAAAATATGGAAATTGAACAAAGTGCATCTTTGTCTTTGTAAAATACGGAAACCGTAATGCCACGCCTATTATAATTTTTATTTTTAGTATTCGCGATTATGAGTAGTACAGGGAGGTTGGATATGGAATTTTAATTCTATGACAGATTGTGATGTCAAATATACTACGTCAAAAAAGTAAATAAACAAACATTATTATTTCTTGACAATGTCAAAGACATGTCTTGTGACATATTTGAGTGTTAAGCGCGAATCGTGTGTAAACGTTTTCACTTCTGCCGGCACTCCCGGAGTGCAACTCGTTCTTTTTTTTTTTATTAATATTATATAACAACAGTACAAATGTTTCTATTGCGTGTTTATTTATTCTTTTAATATCTCAATCGATGTTTAAATCCTATGCGTTAGATGCAAGATTTAATTGGAACTAAAGTTTGTGAACTCGTCTTGATAACCCTGGAAGTGTGCAGGTTGGACGGATGTGGCTCCTGGCGAGCGACTAACTCCTGAACAGTTGTGGAGTTGATTTAGGGTTGGGTGTGTCCAGGGCTGAGCTTCATTACTCACTATTGTTCTTCAATCTTTAAATTTATATTACTTTTAAATTTATAACAATGAAATGAATTTTTTTGTCATATCTAAGTTGCGTAAGTCAATTTTGTAATGTATTAAAATAATTTTATTATGAATCAACATATTCACTAATTAGGTACACCATGTATCCATGTAAAGTTCTAAGTAAAGCTTTGACTGTTTTTTTGTAGAATAAATAGAATATATAGTAAATATGGCATAAAGTAATACCTACTTTAAGGTAACTTTATCATCACTTCGAAATAAAAAATACATTAGGCAAAACTGTATCATATTGTTTACTTTCAAATTACAAAACAAAAGACACAAAGGAATATGAAAATGTAACGAAACGTTTAAACCAAGATTATAAATTCGACATGTCTACGTCCACACGTCGTCGTGAGGAGTAAGAAGGGGACATCCCTGTCCTTACCTCCCACTGTACCCCTACCGCCCCACTTCCCCCCACCTCCCCCAGGTGACGTCTGGGTGCACGTCACCGACAGATCAATGCTGGACATCCCGGTCCCCACCTGCACTTTTAATTCGCCACCGAGGGACTGGACCAGACGGGACGGGACGGACAGCGCTTTTGTCTTTGAATATGTCGCTACTTTGTACATGTGCACATTTATGAGCTTGATATGGCTTCAGATTCCGTATATTATGTCAAATTGGTCATGTTTGTCGATCTAGATCTCAATTATGACTAATATTTTGATACAGGAAATTTAGACTCAATCGGTCTAGCGCCAGTTTTTTGATATTTTACTCGATACATAATTTTTTTCTAAAAAACCTAGTTTCGCACAAAATTTTTCGTTGGATCTTCAAAACAAAAGGCTATTTCGCAATTATGCATGAATAGGTAAATGACAGTCTCGCACGTGTATTTAACGACTGTGAAAAAATAAATGAATAAACTTTGACAGTTATAAAGTAAAATGCACTAGTGTCGTCAATTTCTCGCGCGCAAAACATCTACGTTAATGTATTACTTTTTGAGCAACTTTACTAAAATATATGTTTTTTTAATTGTGTGACACATCACTTTTCCTATAACCAAAATTCAAGGCCAATAAAAAACAAAATTATGCACCATTACACTATTTTAATAAATGGAACTGTGCCGGACTGACTGACACATAAAGTCAAAGAGTCAAACCGCTCATCCAGAAACTTTAAATTAATTAGCTATGTTGGGCTTTATTACAATACAGGATATACTCTTAAAGGTCAAAGTATAAGGCATACGAAAAAAACTGGTTGCTATTCAGTAGCGTTGATAGTTTTGTCAAGCGATATTCGTAAATCCCTTTGCAGCGACTCTACGCTTTGTATCTACCATATCTACCAAATCCACTAACTTTAAATAGATTGTTGACATAAGTGACGTTCGGAGTGGTCATTGATTTCCCAACAGTGGGACACGCGCGGGACGGAAATATTTAACTAGTTCGGGAAAACTTTGACGTGGGCAGCAAAGGGTTGGAAACGAAATCTAGTTTGGGCACGTTTAAAACGTCCCCTGTTAGTTAGAAAAGGACTTTTGCATTATTTATCTTTTTGGCTATGACAGTTTCATGATTTTTCCCATTTTTGTTGTAAGACAATAAGAGTTGCTCGTAAAATTGTAGACGGTCGGCAGATAAGGTTTATTTTTTTTGATACTTTTTCAGCGGGACTCAACCCTTTTGACGTTATCTGTGACGTCACGGGACGCTCGTCTCGCCGCTCACGGGGACGTTTTTAAATAATTCTTGTTTTGTGGAGATTGCCGTTATCAGTTGTATTTTTCTAGAACTTTTTTTTTCTTTATTTTTCTTTATTTCCCGACATTTTTGAGGGATCATAATGGACTATTATATTTAAGGTATATATGTAGTGTTATATTTGTTTATGTTGGTATATTTTGAAAGGCTATCTCTAGACTTTTTGAAGTTTGTCAAAATTGTGGAGAAGTTAAAATATGAAATATTTAAACTTCGTAGGTAACGCCCCGGGACGATGCTAGTTATATCTTTATTTTTTAGTTATATCTTTGTTGATGTTTAGAGTGACGCTAATCATATTGACTGAGCTATTTCAAACATAGCCTGCCCATTCTGACTTACGTTACTTAGGGTCTGAAGATAAAAACCGTAAAGTTTAACCGGGAAGGAATACATACATAAATAAACTTCATTTATTAAAAGCTCCTAAAGAATGAAAATAACGCGGTGCAAAAAAATGTTTGTCAAACCGATCGCGACACTACGATAAAACAATGTTCAGTCCCGAGTACGAATGTGTCGTAAAAGTAAATATTGCCCTCCCTCTAGCTACGTCTCCACGTTACCCCCTTTCTCCCTAAGTTCGTTATCACGTCCCAGACATAATTTAGACGGGAATCAAAGGGGATGGAGCTATGGTTGATGATTTGTCAATCATACTGTTCGATCAAATAGAGATCCCTACCAGCAAACACGAGTTGATATAGAAATAATCATTTATTTGTACATTTAAATTGCATGTATACTGAAAAAACGTATCTAAAGTACACAATGTACGCTGGGCCCGTATGTAAACTATGGCCCAAAACGCTCTCGCCCAAGGTGAGGTTAGGCCGTGCCCCAAAAGTGGTAAAAGTAATAAGGACTAGGTATACCAAAGTAGATACATTTATTTTTGTGCCTTTCGAACACTTTGAACACCTCTAACAACTAAATTACGAGGGAGAGAGAGAGGGAGTCAGACTTATCTCATTATTTCCTTTACTTATTATTTTAGAGTCTCATAAATTTGAAGTACCTCCGCAAACGGCATTTGTTCAGATTTTCATCCTCAGACGAATGAATTATGTGAAGTCGAGTGAGTTATGAGATTGAATCGAAGTACTGATGCGACTCGGTAAATTATATCGGAGAAGGTAATCGAATATCAATCGAGTCGTCAATCGATTGAAACGATCCTTGTAAGTCACCAAATAATTTAGTTCATAGCTGTACTTTAAAAACTCTTTACTGTTGCTGTAAGTCATGAAATTACTTCACTTACATATCTAATGTATATTTCGAAAAGCTTAGTTTTCCATAAGATAAGTTCACAAAGTGGTGGCGGAGATTATACACCCATTCAATTTTTTTTCGAACTTTTATTTCCGTCTGCAGTAATTCGGCATCAAACAGATTTAATTTTGTCATTTCTTTTAGACTTAAGTCCGATGTCTATTTTTACTTCTGTTAGTTATTGTCATTTTTGATTCTCATAAAATTACGCGATCCGGTTTCATATGTGTTTAATTTTTATCGAGAGGTAGAAAAATAGTTATTCCGCAGGCGAAAGCAAAGTTAGTGTGTTAGTATTTCTATGATTATGGGTGGCGTCCTCTACATTTTATGTGATGACAGGTAGCCTCGTTCTACATTTTCTATCATTACAGGCGGCATACTACATCTACATTTTCTGTGATTACGAGTGGCCTCTCTACATTTTTTTAATACTTACGATTCCTTCTAAAAAAACATACGATACATATTTGCTGCAGCTTTGAAGTTTTAAAATACAAAATAATACATTTAAAAACAATTAATTAGGTACGTAGTTTTTTCATCTTAGAAATACGATTTTCGCAACAGCTAGGTTACATGACTGTCTTTTAACTTTTGTTTTATTTGCCGAATTTGTGTCATTTGCATTAGTTTTTTTGACAAAAATTATAATAACCCCTCTAAAATACAACCTTTCACGGGTGTGAAGAGTGGGTACTCTAACCACATTTACTGCGAAACCATTTGCTTTGTAACTCATTCGAATGCGCTGGCGAGCTTCAATTATTATAAATATGGCGTCGATGTAGGTCAGGCAAAGCCTGGGGGCGGGGGCGATGCAAGGAGGAGGTGAGGGGTGACACACACCCGTCAATCGATTGTCAAGGAGTGCAGCGGACCGGGGGATGCATTTGCGAAGAACTTCTGAAAACTCGATGTGTCTCGCTGCAGAAAGTCGCTGTAGCGCTTTTGTTATCGCTTTTTGATGTCAATTTGATGACAACAGCTGAAGTAGGTATATCATATCAATTGGTATAAAGTTTTACTCCAACTCCAACATCAAGTGACATAAAATCTAAATTGGTGTCGTATTTTGTCCAACTGACCAAGGTTTCATATAGCTGTTGTCGTTACCGCCTCAACAATAGCATAACCACTTATCCGCACACAGGTGACCTACAGGTGCGTACATCATCCAATGTTCGTCCCGCAGTGGGCTGCGGGGGCAAAGGCCTCGCCTTGGAGTTTTACTTTAACCTCCGAAGCAGAAATTGTGCCACCAGCAGGTCGACCATCCAAGTACTGCCCATGCCCGATAATATACGAGTAACAACAGCGAGGACGGACGGCTTAGCGTGGTGCCCTCTGAAGGAGCTCAGAAAATATACTTCTAGGCGGTCACCCATCCGGGTACTGACCTCGCCCGACCTTGCATTAACATAGTTTAGCGTATACGACTAACGAATGCGACTAGCCCACAAGTTCCTCGTTCCTTGCCTCGCACACACACTTATTAATCCATAAAAAAAAAAAAGGTTGCCTAAAAATCACACCATTTTTTTTATTTACACAACCAAGGTGGCAAACAAGCTTGCAGTCCACCTGATGTGAAGGGGTGTAACATGCATGCATCATCCTTTACGTCCTTTTAAATAGTAAGCATGTATATATTATATAGTTTTAGGTGACCTCTTAATAAATTAAATATATGTTTTTAAATGGATGTCTATATATATTTTATTGAGTTGCAAGTTAATAAATGTAAAATGACTCAGAGAAGTAGGTTACAATTTTTATTTAAAAACAACTGAGTGTGACTCACACTGGATATTTGCTGGTGTTGACATGATGTATGTGTTTTTTATAAATCATTGACATTTCAGATGGTTCATAAAGTTACCTATTATTTTTTTTACGAAGAAATCAATACAATATTTTAATCCATAACGAACGTCTTAAGGCTCTTTCCGCACACGTGGCGATCATCTTGTTGCGCATGAGCTTCGCTCTTCCGAAGGTCACCTATTTATTGCGGACTACGCCAACTTGGCTCTGCCCTGAGGAAATTTCATCTTTTGATGAAAGTTTAAAATTGGTTGTTGAGTCATTTCTTAATGTCTCTCTTGATGGTCCCCAGTGGATTCAGGCAGCTCTGCCTGTCCGATGTGGTGGTCTCGGGATACGTTGCGCTAAGGAGGTGGGTCTGCCGGCTTTCCTGGCGTCTGCGCACGGGGTTGCCAACCTAGTCACTGTTTTACTTCCTTCTAATGGTGACGGGGGAAGTATCCCTTTTACGTCTGATGCTGTGTCAGCTTGGTTAGCCCTTAACTCGGGTGCTACAGTCCCAGAATTGTTGCATGTTCAGCGGGCGTGGGATGATGTTGGGGTAAAGAGGCTTCAAGAGCAATTGCTAGAGTGTGCGTTGGGAGTCGATAAGGCCAGACTACGAGCTGTGACGCAACCTGAGTCCGGGGCTTGGTTACAAGCGGTTCCTTCGCCTCACCTGGGCACTCTTCTCGATGATGACTCTTTGCGTATTGCGGTGGCTCTCCGTCTGGGCTGTAAGGTGTGTGAACCTCATATATGCACCTGCGGTTCCATGGTGGAGGCCAATGGTTATCACGCCCTGAGTTGTCGGCGGTGCATTGGGAGATTTCCGCGTCACCATGCCCTGAATGACATAGTTCGTAGAGCCCTTATATCGGCTAATGTCCCCTGCTTGCTTGAGCCTCCAGGTCTCAGCAGGTCTGATGGAAAAAGACCAGACGGGCTGTCTCTGGTGCCATGGAAAAATGGGAAGTGCCTGATCTGGGACGCAACTTGCGTCAGCACTGTTGCCGCCAGTCACCTGAGTCGCACCCTGCTCTTTGCATCTGCCGCTGCCGAAGACGCCTGCTCAAAAAAAAGGCTTAAATACGCTTGCTTGGAGTCGCTTTATCATTTTGTACCTGTAGCAGTGGAGACCTTGGGCAGTTGGAGTGTGGATGCGAAGTGCTTAGTGGGAGAAATAGGCCACAAACTAAATAAAGTGACAGGAGACTCACGCTCTGGGTCGTTCTTGGTGCAAAGGATTGCCATCGCTATACAGCGAGGTAATGTTGCAAGCATTATGGGCACCTTTGCACCAGGAATGATCAGGGGTGGGTTATTTAATGACTAATTTTATTTTATATTTTTATATAAGACTATTTGTAATTAATCAAATATAAATTATCCATAACTATCCAAGTACAAGATCCAACCTAACTTCGACCTTTACCCATCTGCTTACTGGATAAAAAGAAAAAATGTAATAACTTAACATAGTAGAGAATAGCTAGCCTTGTGAACATAAGCTACCCTCACGAGGACTGTAAAGAGTTTACAAAATGTGGCAACGCTTTTCCCTTAAAGTTAGTCATATTTTTTGAAAATATTAGGGAAGACTATATTTGAACCTACTTTTAAATTTTTAAGAAATATTGTATGCAATCATAAATATTTGCAACATATACAATATTTATATGTATACTATATTATACTATATTTCAAAAATAAACGTACTTTTTCTTCACAGTCCTTTTAAGAGAATGCGATTCGCGGGCCTCGCAGCGTGCTTCATACGAACGAATTTTCCATTCAATTTTGACATTTACTTATCAAACACTGTGAAATTTTGTAGACATGATCTGAAGCCGAACATCTAAGTCCATGGTTTTCCAAAATCCTGAAAAATGTTTTTACTAACTCAAAATCTTAATTGAAACCATTAATATAAAAAACTAGAATCCTCTATAACTTTTTAGACTACTTTTCCTACCGTTTAATAGAAAACTGGCACACTGCAGATCTAGCTATTTATTCCTAGAACATGTCTTCAAAATTTCGTGATGTTTGATTAATGTCAAAAACAAGTGCAAAATTCTTTTGTATGAAGCACGCTTCGAGGCGCCGCGAATCGTTTTCTCTCAAGGGTAGCCATACATATTCCTTCTGGCAATCGATTCGCGATACCTAAATATGTTGGGATAATCTGTTAGCTATAAAATACTTTTATTCGGTAAGCAGATGGGTAAAGGTCGGTTTTAGGTCGAATCTTAGACTATTGTTGTAAACAGTCAGGCAGAGTTTCGATCGCTTAAAAGATCAAAGCTGAGCTTTCTTTGTTTTAATGAATACCTAGAGCCTATGACCTATAGAGCCTAACAACTTAAGTTAAAACTAAACTGAAAACTAACTTTGTTGGTAACTATCAATGCTCATGTCCTAATAATTTGAATCGGTTTAAAATAATGAACAAATTTTTAAAGTAATTTTGTAATAAATTTTGTAAACGTTTTAGGAACTCTGTTTTATTGTGACTTTAAAATTTAGAACAACGTATGAAGCTATATCTGTCCTATACTAAAAAAACCCCGGTCAAGTACGTGTCGCATTTACTTAGGCTTATGGTTCGGTAGAATAACAATTATTGCGGATGAGGTACCTGAAAACTATCGAACAGATTGTTTTCAAAACTGTGTGTTAGTGCCAATTTTACACGACTCCACTCGCAAATACTTTTAGGTATACAAACCTTGAGGAAAAACACATTAGTTAAGCATATGAGTAAACTGAAAATGTATGTACGTTCTCGTATTCTTCATGTTTCAGTACTACATTAACACGAAAGAATCTAATGAACACTACTTATACATAATCACGATCTAACTGTACCCACACCCATAAAGATGTAACTGTACCTACACCCATAAAGATGTAACTGTACCCACATCCATAAAGACGTAACTGTACCTACACCCATAAAGATGGCCACGAACCCATGCCCATTACTCTGTCTCTTACCTTATTAGTTATTGATGACACTTTATCTCAAATCTTAACATCAGTCAATAGTTCCACGGTTAACGTCGCATCGGAAAGTTCATCTTGTGGAAACACCTCCGAAAATAGTGTTCTCAAAAGTGGTTACGCAACGTCGCTGGCCTAAAAAAGTGTGCCCGGTCATAACATATGTTAGTTTGATGACAATAACGCGTGTTTTATCGATGTCGCGCTAAATGTCGCCGCGACGCGACTCGCGTGGGCGCGACTTCTGTTTACGACATTATCGCTCGTCAAACGGCGACAATGAATCGCAAACTTGCTGGATGTGGCTGTAAATACGAAAAGTAAATGGCATGATAATCATGCTGGTTGGCTTAGTAGCACTCGGCAACACACAGTCGCAGTCACTAAAGCAATGAATATGACATTGGAAGATTTAATTATTTTTTTGACCCAAATGCAATAACTGTAACAAAAATTGGTTTGGGTAAATTTTTTTACTCAGTTTTACTTTAAAATCATTTTCATCGGCTGAGGATGGTTCTTTGTTGCTGTCGAATGTGTTTTCGAAGTGGTTCCAAATTTAAATTTTATAATTACCCCTTTGTAAAAAGAAGTCTATTTTTATATGCTTACTAGCTTTTGCCAGCGGTTTCGCCCGCCCTAAATTTGGATATAGGCGTAGGATTGTTACGGCAACGCTCTCTTACTCTCTCTTTCTCCCTCTCTCTCTTTCTCTTTCTCAAAATAAATAAAAAATTAACTACTTAAAACTAGTCAACTAATGAATTAACCTCGCGAGCATCATACAAACGTTGAGCCCCCGTTTAGGGGGTGAGTTTTGGAAAATCCTTTCTTAGCGCACGCCTTCCTCATTATAGCTATATCTGTGCTAAATTTCAGCTTGCTCCGTCCAGTGGATGGATGCGTTGATAGATCAGTCAGTCAGTCAGTCAGTAATAGTTAGTTTGGGCTAACGCTAACTTTATTTACGTAGGTGAAAATATTTTTAAATTATTTAACGTACCGCCCTTCCCCCTCATGACTGCCCGCCGTCCTTGCATATCATAAATGCGCGCGCAGTACTTGATCATTATTTTGCTGCAATGTTATTTTAAAACTGCGATATCTCCTAAGATATTCGTTGAAATCGAATAATGCAAAGGGTGATGTTGTTTTAAATTAAAGACTTGTGATAAATAACGTATTTATTTGAATAAGGATTAATATCATGTTTATAAAAACACTTTCGCAGATAATGCATTTAAAACGAATTTGGTTAGCATAAAAAAGATTATAGTGGGCCAACCTTAAAAGATGGACATATGCTGTCGCTGACTTTTAAAGCGGAACAATTCTGTCATCCATAATTTTTGCGAAACTTTAACCGTTTACGCAGCGCACGCAGCGGAAGAAAAGAAAAAAAAACCCCAATTTTGAAACATTCTTCGTTGGTTCTCCGCTCCCATTAGTCTGAGCGTAATGATATATAGCCTTCCTCGATGGGCTATCTAACACTGAAAGAATTTTTCGAATCGGACCAATAGCTCCTGAGATTAGCGCATTCAAGCAAACAAACAAACAAACTCTTCAGCTATATAATACTAGTATAGAAGAAAATTTGCTTATGTTTTTAATTGAGTTTAACCTTTTCTGATTAAAATCGAATTGAGTTTTCAAACATGTGTCAAAATAAAATGTAATTTAAATCAAAAGCACTAAGGAGTATTGATATCAACTTCGAAGCAAATCACCGCAAAATAATTTTCTGCCCCTTTTTAACCCCCTTAAGGGATGATTTTCAATATAATACGAAACACGTCATCCATCAATTCTGTTAAAAAAGGTTTATGCAAAATTTAAAGTAGATTGGACCAAGGAATCACGTTTTCCCATACAAACTTTGCCCCCCTTTTTCACCCCCTTAGGCGTAAAATTTCGGAAAATCCTTCCTTATCGGATGCCTACGTCATACAAGCGACACACTCTCCAAGTTTCAGGTCTCTACGATCAGCGATTTAGGCTATGCGTTGATCCATCAGTCATTCTAAGTGTGAGGCTGAATTATTCTCAGAACACAGCCAATACAATACAAGTGATTTCTCCGCAAAGACACTTTCAACAGAATTTTCGGATATACGCACTGAAGTTTTGTTCTGAGCAGGTGTAGTATGAATGTATTTTTAGGCGTGCAGTTTTATACAATACAATAAATAGAATATAGACGAGTAAAGATATACAAAGTAAGATATCGGAACGATAATTATCATTACCCTACAGTGCGGTTTCAGAGAAACTTCCTCCTGTGAATTACAATGTTGTGGAATGAGCTCCCTGCCAAGGTTTTCTCTAAGTCTAAGAAGTACAGTATGAGAAAGAAGTAATTAGATATTTGAAGTGTCGACAACGCGCGAGTGATTCCCCAGATGTTGCAAGTGTTTCTAGGCTGCGCCGCTTACCATCAGGTGGACCGCAAGGTTGTTTGCCACCTTGGTGGTATCAAAAAAAAGGTTGATTCTTACAAAACCTTCATAGATATTTCACGCTAAGGGTTCATTATTTTTAAAATAAACATAAACTACACACTATAGAGTGTACTGACTAAAAAAATACAGGGTTTACCTTACTAAAAGTTCAAAATGCTTAAATTAGGACTAATAATAACCGTCACTTGTGAGCCGACATGGAAAATTCTGTGTACCGCATCCAATCTTTCGTCTGCCGCTATTCTTCATACATCTTCGCCGCTATAATCCTCACTTGAGCGACACGTCTCGCGAACTATTCTCGAACTGTTCTAGCGACTATAAATATAGTTTATAGGTCCATCAATCCCATAGACAACAGCTGGGCCACTCGTTAAGGGGACGATGATGGATCTTGGGACGCCACTCCACATCGTCCACATAAATCCGCTCCGAATATTTCTGTATGCGCATTACGTGAATTTATTTCGGTTATCGAATTTTTGTCACGGAAAAATAGTTTTGTTTGGGATTTAATCGGTTTTATTGTCGCTAATTTAGTTAACAGTCGCTCTGTGAGTAATGTTCAACTAAGATTATCCTTGTTTTTATTTTTGTAATTATATGTAAGTACCAGAAGGTTGAGAAAATAGACTTATTACATTACCTTAGTGCAAGATCATTCCATTTGGAAACCACACTTCAGTATTTTATACTATACATAACAAACTTGTGGTCTGTACCAATTATTACGCTAAGGTAAGTATGTAGTTTCCCTTGTAGAGTGTAAGATAAAAAAATGTTTAAAATTCACCACTAGAAGAACGATATCCCAATCAGTTATCGAAGCGTTCGCAAAATATAGTTATGCAAACCGTTTATTCTATTAAAAATTTACCAGAGTTATACAGTGTTTTCTAAGTAGGGGGTTAATAGTTCCACACTATATCACACTATCACCTAACTTGCGTGTGAGGTCAGAGACCAGACGAATAAAATATTCTAGTCATATCCGAAATTTTTGCTCTGTGTCATGGATGCTAGGAAAATCAGAAATTGTTAGGATTTGGAATTCAACACTGTAAGAAAATTAGGAAAATATCCAATATTTTTGACCTATTAACAGGGTAAGTAAATTATTTGATTACTTTCGTCCTTTTCATTGCTCGATATTACTTTCATTAACTGTTGATTTTTTATAATCATTTATATTGACCACGTAGGTATTACATTTAGACGAATTGTCAGGGAATTTAAACCTGGAAAGTCATACTATGAGCATTTGTCAGTATTTCGAAACTAAATAACACAAACACTGAATCATTGAAGGTATTCCCGTTAATGTAACGTTAACAGGAAAAACTCTTCTAAAATGTTGATAAACTTTGATTTAAATAAAAATTGAATCATCGTTAGTTTTGCAAATTGCTCGAACGTCTAATAATCAAATCCCACATTTAAACACGACAGCAACGCATGGTGCAACTGACAAACCATTAGGAAATATTTCGTATAATAGAGAGATATTGCTTTTCTCCGAAAACGTAAACGTTGATAAAACGGACAATATTTTTGTCCATAAAAAACAATTATCCGTATTTCACCATAACGCTATGATTAATATTTGTACGTAGCTAGCTACCTTAAAAACATAAAGTTTATTTGCTATTCAAATCATTAAATTTCTAGTTTAAATATTTACTTAAATAGGTATGTACATACTAGTACCTTTAGTACTTTCTCCGTGCGTACAGGGACAGACTGACGCACGGAAATACACTACGAGACTGTGGGTTCCGTTTTGGTTTGGAAATCCTTAAAATCATAGTTATAAACATACTGCAGCCTCGCAAAAGATACACTGATAGCCATACATCTTACATCTTACCGCACCATATTTGATTGTATTCGATCACTCCAAATTTCCAAAAAAGGTTTTGTCACTAATATAAATACAATACAATACAATACAATAGAATACAATACAATACAATAGAATACAATACTGATGTAACTTATTTGTTTCTAAACATCAGATTATTATTTATTTTGGATATCCTCCCATACTTAATTAATTTTGTTACTGAATCCTTCGACTATTGACGCTTCGAATTTCATTAACTTGATTCATTATATCCTCTAATTTGGAGAGGTCGTTCACACGAGCATAATTCAAAATATGAGAGCCGACCGCACCAGAAAAACTTCAAAACCCTGTAAGCACGGAAGACATAAAACTAGAAAGCTTTGATATATCACCAACAGGAGCTGCGGACTAAAAAAGAAACCGTTGGCGACGTCGCCGGTGACGCTCCGGGATTTATACTGTAAACTCATATATCTGACTTCTATCTGTCACACGGAGGCAGGCGGGGGCAGACGGGCTGCGACACTTGGACAGAAAAACAAACAAAAAAGCCCAACCTGGCTGTTTTTATATAGGTGTATACATCAGACTCATTTAGGACCCTTTCAGGCTATGGTGTAATTTGCAAAAATAAAACACTATTGCAAGAATGTTTTTAATAATTATGAAATAACATTTTTAGATGTACAAATACAGATAACTAAAATAAAACGACCGATAAACTAATTGACACGTCATGTTATTTTATTATTTTAAAAAACATATGTTCGGTATGTTTGTGTTCGGAGAACTCGAAAAGTAGTTGAAGGATTGATTTGTAATATTTTAAACAATGTTGCTCTTCTATAAGAGTGTTTTTATATATTTTTTATCCCGAAGTTCCCACGAGAACGGACGATTAACAGACTGAGCAAAGTGTAGCCGGGTTTAGCTAATAGGTGAAAATATATTTACACATACCTATTTACATATGTTGTTAATTTGTAAATACAAGGGGTGATCAAAAAGTAATGATAATCGGATATTTCTAGTATTCACAAAAACCTAAAAAAAATAGAGAGCTTGCTTAAACCTTCACTAGTAGGTACAGGTTAAAGGTATTTAAACACACAGTCACATTTTGAAACTTCATTCATTTTATGTCAAGTCAGAGCCATCATCAAAACTTCTGCATGAAAAATGTTCTAATGTTTTATATCGATTTATTACTACTTTTTGATCACCCTCGTACATTTACATTAATTTTATTTAAGGACGAAATTCGCATGTGCTGCCCTACTTACACTAACCTGCGTCATCAACTAACCCCACAAAAAAGTAAATAAGAAAAATAATATGTAAACATATTTTTACAATCAAGCTTTTACATTTTAAAGAACTAAAAAGTTAAAAGTAAACTTTCGATTGGATCATCTAAGACCAGTGTACCTACTTACTTGTCGAGGCAAAACAAACAAGTCCAAACTTTCCAAACTTGAAAAAACCATTGGATCTTGTATTTAGGACTATTTTAAGCACTTTTTACTATTTTAAGTCTAGAAAATCTGGACTTGTGGTTCTGATAGAAAAGGGAAATAAAAAAACTTCGGTACTCATGAATTTGATTTTTTAAAGACTTGTCATACAAACATTTTCCTTGGTTAAGGTCTTTTTTTGGCTTTATTTCACTTGAAAACATGAAAGCTTAAACAAAAATTTAGTGCTTTAAATTTCTGTTAAATTTAATTTAATAATAATATCTTGCTTTTGATGTAATAAATAAATCGAACAGTCAAAATTAAATCAGGTAGGTATAGCTTTCCACTAAGCTACCGAACTTCCACCCGTGTACGACGTATCCAATTCCCGGTACTCCCGGCACAACCTCTACGTAGGTACTATACAACGACCATTACCATATTTTTGTTCAGCGGAGCTCTGACTCGTAAACATCACACAAAATGAGTACTAATTCCCGCTTCGCTCACAAAGCTCGTCGCTTTACATAAATTTGTCATATTTGCACGCACCCGAGCGAGCGACTGCCAAGTCTTAAGCGGGCGGAAACGGGGTTGATGTGAGACCCTGGCGCTGCCGCTGCCTGCTTCTGACTGATCCGAACATTGCTGGACTATGTTTGTTTCGTAACTTTACTAATTAATATAATATTTTTTAAGTTAATTTATTTGATTTTATTGTATATTCTTTTAGGATAGAAAATTATAGACATAAATATGTACATACCTAGTGATGACTTTTTTCTTCTACGTTTAAAAACTAACATGTTTTTAAATACTTTGCCAGATGGCATAAACGGAAATATGTATATGTATGTCACAGCCTTATAATTCCGCCGTTTTTAAGTAGAGTTATGAAATTTTGAGAACATATTTTCTTTAGGGGTGGCTCTTTATACTTCAAACTGAGGGTATTTTCGCTTACTCTTTTATCATGTATTATTGAGGTTCTTAAGAAATGGTTTCAATTGTTTTGTATTACGAAGTACCTATAAGCTTCAAAAGTTAAAAAAAATCTGTGTTCCTCCGTCTAACTTTTAAACCGCGTTATCTAAAAATCTGCAAAAATCACGATAGAGCTTTAAAAACATCACCAACGAAAAATCTTTATTAATGTCTGAAATTTATTGCTATTAAAATTTTACAGAATTATTCGAAGGCACTTTAAGTGAAAGTGAAACAGTGAAACAGGTGAACTCCAAGTTTTTAAAATTTTTGTGTTAGCTGTAACGAAAATAGATACCTAATCAAAAAGATTGAAACCTATGTAATAGTTACGCAGTTAGTTGTTCTAGACAAACGTGTCACTAAATCATTCACTTTGGAGTTTCGCCGGCCGCCGTCGTCGTGCTGCAGCGGGGTGAACAAAGATAAGCTGACTGGAAGACGCGACAAACTTCTGTACTTAAAAAAAAAACCGGTAAAATGTTGATCTGTATTTATTTTACTGTCAACAAAATGTTTGAATGTACTATTATGATAGTACACATCAAAAAATAAATAACAGTAATGTAAAAATTTACATAAGTATATAATAGCTTTGACGATTACAGAGATTTTGTTAAAATCCTTATACGAGTAGATGTCATTAACCATAACTTCTAAACGGGCAACAAAAGAATCACTGTCATAGATAACAAAATAATACGGATTATTTTTATTATCACACTGTTCAGCATCGGCAGAGGATGGATAGGAATATCCCAACACCTCAGAACTCCTGAGAACCTGAATGGTCACGCACTGAATGGTCACGCACTGCTGGTCTAGAGGTTCTTTCTTCCGCGAACATTTCGAGTTCATTTAAGATTCGTCAATAAGGAAGTGATCATATTTTTAAATGGTCGACATTGCGCGATCGAGTAATTCCCTAGTGTTACATGCATCCATAGTGACCGCTTAGCATCAAGCGAGCTGTAAGCTTGTTTGCCACCTGGTGTCATAAAAGCAGATTTTAATTAACAAAATTGTGCAGTGATTGTCTCTTCTACTTTTGCGACATTTATTCTGTGACATCAAGAGTGCAACACTCGCAGATGCCATAAGTCAGTCGGCTCCCAGCTCAGGATTTACTGTTTTTTACTTAACGCTAACTTATGAATTCAAGTTGCTGTAGATTATTGCTCTGACGAGAGACGGACAGAGGCACAATTGCACAAATGTGATATTGAGTTTCAGGTCTGCTGCTAGAGATTAGTATACTTTATGTACTTAGTATGTACCTAGCCAAATATGTTATTCAAAGTTAAAAAATTAGATTACTCTAAAGTCAGTGGTGCCTACGGGTTTCGATTTTACCTTGCGTGTTTAAGGGGCGGAGGTTCACACCCGGCGTGTGTATTAATGATAAGTTATCATACATTGATATTCTACTCCACTGGCTTTTCTGACAGGGAAAACATTGTGAGGAAACCTTTGCATTTGTCAAGAAAGACGTATGTGAAGTTCATAGTCCGCACTGGGCCCGCGCGATGGACTATGACCCAAATTAACCCTTTGGGCTACATCCCAACAGTGGGGACGTATGAATGCTGGTAAGGATATAATTCGGAAACTGAAACTTGAAAAATGTAAAAGAACGTATTGTTCATAAATCTATTACGACCTCCGCACACTAGCAACCTAAACTGGTGCGATCTCGTAAATGCACATAGCTCTGCTAGTGATCGCTAAAATCAACTAGTCGCTAGCAGTCTAGTGGCTGCTAGGGGCAAAAAGCGCGATTCGGCAACTTCTTTGTAATTCACTAATTCTAACCATCAATTTCAGTTGTAAAAATCAAATAATAAACATCAAAGAAAATCATATATTTATTTCTGCGTAATTACATAGGTATCATTATCCATTAGATCTGTTATAGATCAAAATCTAGTTTTCTTTATATATCAATGATGCTAGAAGGCCATCAATCCTAGTATGTTACAGGTCTTTTTTATGTTTAGAACCTATATCTAACATAAATAAGACTTTTAATAAGCTTACCATTGTACTAAAATTTTACTTGTTCTGATCCCCAATGATTTGTTTTATTGAATGGTTTTGTTTCGTACAATAAATAAATAACAGAAGGACAACTAAAAAACACGTCAACAAACAGCAAATCGAATCATCCGTAAGCGTAACATTGAAAATAGTTTTTTTACCTCTCCAGCACCAAAAGCGTGGTTTTGCTGTTCAAAAACAGTGAGCAAAATCGATTTTTGCTGCGCTCGATTTTAGACAAAGTAATGGAACGTTTCAATATCACCTTTTGCAATTTTGCGATACTGAAAAAAAAAACAACGCGATGATTGGTTTAGAAATAAATTTATTTTAATGAAAAGCAACACTACGCTGCATTTATGATTAATAAGGCCTACGAATAATTAATAGCGTTTATTTGAAAAAAAAAAAACATGCTTTGTGTTCGATAAAAGTGTCAAATTTCTGAACGCACGTCTAAAAAAAAGAAAGCGAAATGGCGCGGAACTAAGTGGTTGTTAGATTGTTTATTTGAGTATATATTGTTTTTTTTTTAATTATGAGAGACACGAGTTACGAAGATATTTCTTTATTACCAGAAGAGCTAAGACAACAAGTGTCTAATGCTGAACTAAGTATTTTACCAGAGAAGTCACCTGAAAAATATCTTAAAGCATACGAATTGTTCAATAATTGGCGACTTTCAAAAGGTGCAGGTGTTACAAAGAATACTAAGTACCTACCTATTGTAATTTTTTGATAGGAGCAGAGTATTTGTAAATTAGAATAAACTTATTGTTTAATATGGCCTTCAGTATGTTCCTTGCCTAAGACCTATTTTTCGCACTGGTAGAGGTGAAAAGTTGTATGTTTCACACGAGAGAAGAATTATTTTAGGTCTCGTGTCTTCAAATCCTTCGCTGTGCTCTGAAGTTTATATTAGAATTCAATTTTAACTTGACACTGTTGTTGTTCAAATAACTATTAATTTTACAAAATATAGACATTAAAACGAAACCCACATTATATTTGACATATTTCTACAGTATGCTAAATTCTTTAATAATTTTGAAGCTGCTCGTAGACAGCAGCACGTCCCGTAATCACGTAGAGATCACGTCAAATCCTTTTACCTTTGCCAGAACCTTATGCGGGACAACGAATAATTTCTTTATAAATTATTACACCCGGTGAGAATTGAACTGATATCCTTCAAAGGCAAGGGGGGTGCCGCACCGCCGGTGGGAGGCGCCCGGGCGCACTCTGTGATTTATTGGGCTATAAAGTATTATAATTAAAAGCTGGGCGCGAGGGGCGCAACTAAGCGCGGACGGAACTATAGCCCGGTTGCGGCGACGTGGCCAAGGAACCTGGAAACTTGCCTGCAGGATTTCCTGTCAGGTTAGGTTCTGCAGGTCAACTAGCGCTTGTATAATCGGGCAACTAGATATATCATGTAATTATTTGAAACCAGAAGTTTATGTACGGAATAAACGGATGTAGACCCAATAGTAACATCTAGTTGTACTTTTGCCGATTCGAGAATGTTCTCAAGAACTTTAATAAAAACATTTTAATGATAACATTGTTTAGTGCCTGATAAGGACATTATATCAAAATATTGTCTTAACTAATTGTTTTATCTGTTAAGTTTATATTAAGACCGATGTTTTCACCGTTACTGATATTTTTTTGCTATTTAATAATATTCTTTTGTTGATACACAATATATCAATTACATAAAATATTCTTAGTATCATAACAAAGCTTACATCAGTACTTACGAGTATATGTAATATACTTATGGTTTAAAAACTAACAAGGCTTATTTTATAGCGCACTACAATACAATAGGTAATAAAATTTTATTTATTTATTAAACAATTTAACAATGCACATGGCAAATACGTGTTTTGCACCATTTATTATAATGAATATGAAGTTGTTCAAGAAGGCAGTGATTAGAAAGGTACTTAAAAGGGTCGGTAAAAGTGAGTGTGCAATAAGTCTGTTGTAGCACTAGCTGCCATACGCTACGCCGTAGCTGCTACGGTAATCTCATAAAGCGGGCGGTAAAAAAGCAAAAGCTAGTTACTGAATGTGTGCAGTAACAATAGCACATAAATATCCCTTTTGCCTTACTTTCCCCCTAACTCATTTCGGACAGTTAAGTGCATCAAGTGTTGAAGGTGCTCGCTCATCTATACTTATTTAATCTTTCCGATGTTGTAAAGTTAAGTAGTATTCGAAACCATTTTATTTTTATGTAAGCATGTAAACAAAAAAAATCTGAATTATATAAAAAAAAGTACAAAATTTCCTTCTTGAATTAATTTAAAAATACTGTATTTGTATTATATTTATATTTGCTGCTTTCGATGCAAGCAAATATTCTTTCTGTGATCATATTTTGTTATATTAACTTTGGTGTGTCATCGTCATCGTCGGCGTCGCCCAGTCTGTCTGTCTGTCTGTCCTGTGCGTCTGCTCATTTGTGCTGTGACAAACGCGCTGTTTATTAAACTCAAAATATAATACGTAGTGGCGTAAATCATGCGCCACGGCACTGCGCCACCGGGGGGGTTGGAGCGTGGCCCCCCACAAGACCCCCCTCTCCCACACGTCCACTAATTTTCAGAAATGGCCACTGAAGTTCAGGCCGTCTACGAGGAGCGCTTTGAAATCTGCATGTGATGTGTTTGGGGCGGACTTTTTGTTCTCTTTCTTTCTTTGTGTCGCGTCAAAGAATTTTTGCTGCTTTTACGCTAAGTTTGCTTTTGTAACGGTTTAAATTGTGATAAAATGAAAATATGTATTAAGAATTTCAAGTAAAATTATATAAAATGGAAGCTTGTATACTTTTGGTATGTTTGTGAATAACGTACATTGCCCGCGGCTTCACCCGCGTGTAATTCGCTGATCGCGATAATTATGACTTACAGAAAGTCTTTGATCAAAAGAGATAAAAATTAGTCTTTAATAAGTATTTTTAATAATTAATGATGCTCTCTGTTTTTTTTGTTACCATACCAACTGTGTCATAATCGTGTTTTAATAAACTGTAAGAAAAAGAAACAGTCCATAAATTGAGGGCTCCTTCCACTTATTTTTTTATCCTGGGAATAATACAATGATACAATGAACACTGAATTTGAAATGTACTTAAGAATAGTAATATTATCAAAACATTAATGTCTAAATTTTAGTATTATAAGTTTAAATAATATTTTTTTCTTTTAATTTTCTTTAGTCCAGCATAAAACAAATTTATTATAATACAATAAACACAAGAAACTGGACTACATAACCATTATCGTTAATTTATAAGGATATCTCATAAATTGAGAACAAAAACATCCCGGGTCCCGATGTACAATATCTAATGCAAATTAAGATATGAGTCATTAAATAAATTCAGAGATTTGCGACGTTCGCCTCCTCAGCCTCAGAGAGCGGTGCGAAATTAAATTCTGTCAGAAACGACACAACAAATCATATTTATTTAGACCTAAAAATACCTCGGGTGGCCATTACTGTGCACAAAACGCGGACTGTGCGCGGCCGGCAGGAGATTAGGCAAGGCGACATTAAAGAGAAATTATTTATTTAGGGCCCACCGGCTAGATTACATTACTCCATACACATAAATAACGAAAACAATAAGAGCTATTCTAATAAATTATCTTTTTATTGCCGGATTGTGAAAATTTTAGACACTTATCCGGGGGTGGGAGGGGGTGAGACGCACCGCGGGGGCGGGGAGGGTTTGTCCCAATTATTTATGGCGGTTGAGACGCGAGGGATTTTGGATTCGTCGCCGCGTCTGTGTCGCTTCGCTCCTTTCTTATGGAAACTTTTTTTTTTAATTAAAACGTTTGTGTTGGTTAATTAATGGCCCTCGGTCAGGATGGATGCTTCACTTTTCGAAAGAATACTGAGATACATATCGATGTTGACATATTTATTTTAATTTCTCAAATAATCATACCATCTTCAACGTTCAGTTTTTCAAACTTTGTGTCTTTATTAGTGTTTGCGTGTAAACCCGGTAGAATTCAAGTCAAATGAATGCTGATCATTATTAGTTATCATTTAATTGATCCTCGTCATTTATCGTTAATTGATAATGAATAAGTTTATATACGTCCCAGTTATTGGCAAGTAAGTAATTAATACGTCACTGTTAATATACCTACATGATATTAATACGGTTATGTTTTACTTTTCAATAAATTGATAATAATGTATCAAACGTCACATCAAATAAACAGTATACTGAACCATTGCCTATAACTATCGGTATTGTATAACAGCAAAAAAAACAGTCGTTTCGCGACAACCGGAGCGCCACAAATCAATCATAGAAAAAAAGAAAAGAAGAAAGAACACCAAAACAAAGACTCCGCAAGTACTAAGTGTCCTTTAAACCAATACGGCACAGAACGTCTTGTTAAGAATAATCTAATAAATAATCTTTTAAAACATAATTTATTAGCAATGGCATTACCGGACGGGAGCCTTGCGGGAGAGAGCGAGTGATATACATTTAATTTAAGTCAGAAAAGGAGGAAAACAATGTCGTCCGTCATAAATAACAGCGGGCAAAAACAATGGACAATGGATTGTGCCGAGATACGTCTTCCTTAGGGTCCTTCTGCGGAGGGCGGAGGTGGTATTTAGATGCGGACTCGAACACACGGGACTGTCCGGCCCAACAGCGACCCGTGGCCCGCGTGCACACACTACTGTTTCATAGTAATTTGTTTCATAAAATCACTAAAATTATAATTTGATCATTTTATGGTTACGGTGCCAATTAGTAGAAACTTTTATAGTTTTGTCAGTAGGATATGTCTGTTTAACTGTCTGTGTTGTCTCCATAGAAACAGACTTTGTAATATTGTAGAAAAAGATCGCATACCTATATATTTTTAAATGGTTTACTACCAGAGCGGGCGCGTTCTCCAAAACAAATTCCACGGTGTAAAGCAGTGGATTATATGAATTGAGATAAATACAGGTACAAACCCGTTATCTCGCACAAGTAATTCGTCCTCACATAACCAAACCTCACCTAAATGGTCACGCGCAGTGCGGTTTCAGAGAAACTTTCCCCCGCCAACACTTAGGTTATGGAATGAGCTCCCTGCCAAGGTTTTTTTTAAGGACTATAGTATAAGTGTTTTTCAAGAAAGAAGTTAATAGACTTTTGAAGGGTCGTTGCAGGTGATGCCCCAGGTGTTGCTGGCGTCCATAAGCTACGGTGACCGCTACCATCAGGTGAACCGTAAGCTCGATTGCCACCTTAGTGATATACTTATAAAAAAGAATTGCCGTAATTTATGGAATGAAAATTCAATTAGACCTTAATTTTTATTAGATATTGTGATTTGTTTCCCACTGTAAAATAAATATGCCAAACTTAATTTTAGTGCATTTACCTAGAAGTAGTTGTACAGTTAGTTTTAAATTGTGTATGTGTTCCTGGAGCATTACTATCGTTACAACTGTTGGTAGATAAGTATGTTTAGTTTGTACAGATTTGATTCTGCCCCTGGAACTTTTTCTATTACCTTAATGTTAAAAACTGAACTAATAAATAAACAGATTCGTATATGTTTTAATAATTTGAAAAGTGAAATAACGTTTGCTGTTAGGTATTTGATATATTTAACCAAATAACAGCGACTAATTAACTACTATTATAATTATTTAACCAAATGACAGTGTCTAGTTCACTATTATTATAATTATTTAATGCCATAGTACGCATAATATTGATTGTATGTATGTTTATGACATGAGTATGATATTCTTGTAAGATTGATATTGACGTACTTATGTAGATAGGCTTTTCCAATTAGAAAAGCTACTAGTTTAACCCATCGGTTAAAAGTTAGTTATATGACAAACTGCAAAAAAGTATTATATAAAGGGAATTTGTGTGTAGCCTACTGTCTATATGTAGCCCACTTTTTGTGTGTAGCCTACTGTTTCTATGTAGCCCACTGTTTGTTAAAGATTTTAAGTTAAAGAAAAAATGCAAAATTCTTTGTTAAAATATTAAGTGTCTGTTTGCATTCATTATTATTTTTATCATGAATCGATTGAAACTAATGTTAAGAACTGTTTAGAACAGTTTAGTTTGCGTGACACTTACCTCAACCTACCTTTGTAACACCATCTGTCGAAAATATTGTTAAATTAAATACCGCCCAGAAGCGCTAGATTTGGTATGGGTGATATTTAAGGTTTTTTAGCACAACAATAAGTTAATTCTAATTAAAACCTATTATCGATATAATTAATATAATTGGAAAAATAAGCAAATAAATAGATAACTTTATAACAACATAGGTACCTTAATTTTTTTGTTAGATATAGCCTAACGTACCTTATACATATAGACAAATCAAATATGATGTAATTAATAAAATAAAAAAAACATTTTGATTACATTGAATAACGTTTGTAGACATTTTTAACTGCATTAGACCTAGGACCTAGGCTTTAGCTATGGAATTCGAGAGAAAAATGTATGTATGTAATGTGACTTACCTCTCGAAACCCGTGAATGTACTTGCATACATTTTTCTCTCGAATTACAGAGTCCGAATAACTCGAGACTGTTCCCAATAAGGTCTATAGACATCGCGACGGTTTTGTTATTCAAAGAAGTTCATATGGTTTTCTCCCGCGACTTATTTTAAAACCGCCGCAAGTTACAAAATAGCTCGCGGAATAAAACCAAGCTACGATTTGTAACCCATAGAACAAGTTGACGGATAACCGCTTGTGGTTTTCTAGATTCGAGAAGACCGCCCGCGTCGAGAACAGCGTGCCTATGTGTATTGCGAAATTGTCTTTACAAATTGCAATTTCGATATCTTTCAAAGTCTAGATAGTTCAAAATTGTATTTATAAAACTTCTGAAACATCCTGTCGGTGGTTACTTATTTCAACTTATCAAAGTAAAAAAAGTTTATCGGACGCCCACAGACCGGCCACTACTCTGCGTACAAGAGTGCGCGCCGCAGCTGTCACTCGCAATTAAAACGCAGTGCTGCCCCAACCGCGAACTAATTGACTTTTCATGTAAGAATACGAATTTTAAATGCGTTCGCTACCTGCGTGTGCGGTGGCGGCGCGCGCGCATACTTGTCGCTTTAATGATCTAGCCGATGGTTTTGTTGGTTTGTTTGCTGTTACTCACAAATTAAACTAAGAATGGGATTAATAAATACTCAATCCAAATAGTAAAATAAAAAGTAAGTGCCTGTCTATTTCTTAATTTCGGAAAGCAAAAAAGTAAAAAATCTTCAAAATAACTTCATTGTATTATTATTACCTATGAAAAATGTAACAAATAATGGCTTATCGCATAAATAATTAATTTCTGACTAGTTTGTCAAACACCTTATTCTGTTACTTTATGTAAGGTTATGTTAAATTACCTCAGTACATTTCACTTTTTTGGGTACCGTTCCCGGAGGGTGCCAACGGAGCCCTATTACTAAGACCTCGCTGTCTGTCTGTCTGTCCATCTGTCCGACCGACCATTAAAAGGCTCTATCTTTTAGACCGAAAGAGGAAGAAGACTGAATTGTTCAAAGAATATGTGTTACAATGGGGGATTATCTAAAAAATAATAAAAAGCTAAAAAAGTAAAAGTTATTATAAAATTATACAAGAAACACATTTTCGTTGTTTTTGCTCAAGCGTAAATACAGAAAGACCTACAAACTTCAAACTTGTAGTGAAAATAGTGTGAACTCTATATTATAGTTATACAACAACAAATTATAAAAATCGGCCAAGTGTGAGATGGGCCCAAGCAATTACTATTTTTAAATTACCGGTACAGCGCCATCTAGCTTATCATTAAGGGAAACACTAACACATATGTTTCTTGGAAACGATATTCATAGTTAATCAACGTCGGGCTTGGTCAATACTTGGATGGGTGACCGCTTAGCAGCACACTTTTTTTTTATGTTTGTAAATTACGTAAATGGTGGTAGGTACGGAACCCTCGGTGCGCGAGTCCAACTCGCACTTGGCCGGTTTTTTTTAAAGCTAAGCAATTGACAAATCCAAAGTTTTACACTCTCTTCCTATTTACTAAAAATTAAATGTAAACCAGTAATTTTTAAGAGTTTTACAACACTAAAACGCTTAAAATCGCACTAAATTAATTTTACGACCAATTTGATGGCCCAGGAAAGTGCGTTTTAAGAGTCAATATATATTATCGTGGAACGGTCGTCCGTCTGTCTGTCACGGACAGAAATAGCAGCTTTTAGAAAGCTGCCGACAGATCCCGTGGGATTTTAACAATTTAATTGCTCAAAAGTTACGTAATTTACACTACCTACTTATAAATACTGTTGGTCTGCTACGAATTATTTCCATTGAAAATTGCGAAGTTTCGAATTTCATAACAGAATTCTCGCGCGTTTTTCAAAGTCAAAGTAATATTTTTTTGGGGGAAAACTTCTTTAGCGGCGTTGTGCACTTTTTTGTGATGAGTAAAAAATGATAAACTCGCGTCAGGCTAATCGAATATTCGTAAGACGGAAACCATAATGCCACGTCATAAAAATTCGCAAGACGAAAACCATAAAGCCACGCCATAATAGGATGGTTGGCAAAATAAAAATATTGATTTTGAAGTAAAAACTTCTTTAGCGGCGCTGTGCACTTTTATTGTGATGGGTTAAACGTTTAACTCATGCATCATCAAAAAAAAATTCAAATGAATTCATCAATGTTTCAAACAAAAGAAAAAATTATAATAATAATAATAACACAATACCTATAAACAACACCTTTATACATAACTTATTTTGTTATTTTAGGCCATACAATTTTATATTATTTTTATTTTTATTTGGTTTTTCTATGCGGCCTGTAATTAAGCATCTTCAGTCCCACGTATGTTTATCATCTATATACTCGTAGTCTGAAATTTTGTAGTAGGTACCTATCCTTTTAAACCAAGTATTTATTTGATAGTAGGTTTAAATTCATCTATTGATAGCTTTTGAATATTATTAGTAACTTTGTTGTAAAAGTTTATACCATTGCCCCATAAAAGAGTTACTAATATTCTTCAAAACTTGCAAGTTTTACTTTTTTTTTGCTCTTGCTCTCTCTTGTTCGTAAATCATTATATAGACCCTATATCCGAGTACAACTCAAACAATACAAATTGCGCATGAAATACAAACATATATTTAAATTACAGTTGTCTAAATTGAAATAACAAATTTAAAATACAATTTAAGAATAGATCAGCGTTTTATTTTACGAATTTCAATAAAAAATGACGCAAGCAATTGTAAAATGCACTTTCGCATTTAGAATAAAATATATGGAGAAATGTATGTAGCCTACATACTGAATTATCTTGCTTTGTATTGTTTCAGTGGGTAAATCAAACCCGGACCAAAAATTTAGCTGTGTATATAATTTGATTACAAATAGAAATGAAGTTATATTATACAGCGGTTGATATATTTCAAGCAGCTTCCAACTGTAAATAAATAAATATTATTGGACATTACACACAGCCCTATCTAGTCCCAACTAAGCAAAACTTGTACAGATAATGGATACAAATATACATATACAACTGTTCATCACATAAACTTTTGTCTTGTGCGGTAATCAAACCCACGCCCCTTGATTCAGCAGTCGGGTCATTACCGGATTCAGTAATTTTGCATATTTACATTAACGCCTCAAATCCTTTACCGATGAGTAGTAAGTACGCACATATTGTGCCACAGTACAGTAACATCTGCAGAAGCTATAAGTATATTTTTATCACCTGTAATGTAATGGTAGTGTATAATTAAAATATACATTGCATTGCAGTTGATGTATAAGTAGAACTTTCCGTAAAATTTCATATAATTTTACTTATACTTTTAGGATAACAATACCTTCCATTTAAAGCTATTGCTATTTTCATGTCTTTTTTATTTGCTATGGTTTAGTAAATCACACATAAAGTAAATAAACTGTCATTTAATTGTATTTTTATATATAACGGTAACGATTTTTCAATGGATAAGAATTCCGAAATACTAGCAAAGAGTAGCGATTCTAGACGATCTTATTTTCAAGTCCGAAGACACAATTAATATCTATGACTTTAGCCATGACTTTGGGATTTTTTATAAACGAACTACTCGTTATTCTAACAAACATTATTTTAGTTCAGAAGAACTTAGGTACTGATGGTGTCAGTAGACTGTGTAACACGCCGCATGCATCACTGGCGGCGATAAGTCACCGCACCTGCTTAGTGTTGGTCTCGCCGCAACGCTGCTGAGCTGCACTCGCTGCACTCGCCGACAGACAACTGAGAAATGATCAATAACTCAATCAGAACATCAGTTATTATTTACACTCACCACTTACAATATTACGTCAAAACATCTTGACCCAGATACTCGATTATTCCTGTACATACAATACAAGTGTCGAATTTCAATAATGGTACAGAATGTTGCAGAAACGGTTTAGTATTTGCGCTTTTGAATTATTTGGTTAACTTCTACTAATAAATCTATACTTTTGTTTAATTAGATAGAGTTATAACTCTATCTAGTACTATAGTAATTAGTAACTAGGTAGGTACTTCAGTTTTAACGTCGGTATTTAATTGATTTAAGGAGCACTATGTAAATAATTCAATGCATTCTGTAAGATAAGACAAGTGACGAGTTTATAATGTAAAGATAATAAATAACTAAACGTAAGCATTTTTTAATAAAAAAAAAATTAAAACAATATATTGTTATGAATACGAGCAGGTACCTAATTTCAGTTAAAAAACCTTAACACCATTTTTGTTCAACAAAACTTCATCGCTAAATAAAAAGTTTTTATCCCCAAATATGTTTACTTCATACAAGAATAAAACATAAATTTTTGACCTGAAAAATTGAGTGAGTTTAAGAGATGAAATAAGCACTAATGAGCCGGTAACAGTACGCGAGGATCCGCACTTAGACTCCACCTACGCGTCTCTAATATATCGCGCCTACCACCTATCTGCGAACAAACCGTGTCGTTGATCTTTGCCACTAATGTAATCAAAGAATAAACTATCATCCATCAAAGGTCATAAAAGTTTATGTTTATATTTGATGTTCACGCCATTTGTATGTTAATAACCAGTTAAGTAGGTTAAGTTAAGGTAATACTTGTAATAAATTCATAGATTTTTTATTGATAGTAAGTATAGATACTTAAATACTTTTGTCAAGTATAAAGTAAATATGAGTTTAGCTAAGAAAGCTTAGTTAGAAAGTTTGTAAAGGCATTTACGGAACGAAATCAAGGATACTGCAGCTTTGTTACTATAGTTAAGTATTCAAGGTTATTGCAATATTTTACGTAAGTTAAGTATTAAAGGTTGTTTCAGCTGTATAACGTAAGTTGCAGCTTCGTTACGTAAGTTGAGTGTTCAAGGTTATTGGAGTTTTATTACGTAAGTTAAGTATTCAAGGTTATTTCAGATTTGTTACTTTAGTTAAGTATCTATTTAAAGTTGTTGCAGCTTTTTTATGTTGGTTGAATATCCACGTCGTTTCATAATTTCGCAGTCAACTTGAAAAAAAAAAACTTCCTCTTAGACGTCAGACTGTCGGTCGTCTTTACGCTTAACAACATCGTAAGAATAAACATATTACAGGGATTTGTAGTAACCACAAAAAAGTTAATAACTAAAAATAAAGTGTGTATAAATTACTAAGTAAGAAAATAATTAAGAATTCCTAAATGATTCCCATTCAAAAAGTGAGTCACACATTTCCAATGCGAAGCATATATTCAAGTATTATAATTTACGTCCCCAAATATTTCTATATGCTGCGTCAATGTAAATTGCCAATAATTCATCTTAAAAAGATTTCTGTGCAATTCGTGACAAGATAACTATACATAATGTAGGACCGGTATGATGACCCCCCCTTCCCCTTTCCCCTTGACGCCGTAAAACATTTTTTTTTTTGTTTTTATGACAACATCACATTTATGATCATAAATAATAATTATTATGTGATATGTGTTTCGTTGGCCGACGCCTACGTGCGTGCGATAGTCAGACTTTCACACTTGCGCTGGTTAACGCCGCGGGTTGCCCGGAAGTTTAGTAGAATGATATTACGTCGTTATTCATCATATTATAGAATATTTGTTTTAATCTATTTCTATTTAGAATGTTTTTACTAAATATAAGGTTTATTGCATTATCTCAATATCATGTAATAAGTAATAAAAATTCGTCATGTTATAGAATCTTTAATGAATGAATTGACTTTTACAACACTTGTAAATTGTTACATCTGATTTCTTTTTCTAATAAATGCAAAATTTTTTTTGGAATAGTTGATGTTATTAAAAATTACTTATAAAAGGGGGCAACAAGAGTAGAAAAGAAATTATAAAGCTAGTTCATATAATCATTTCTCCACTTTTGATTCGAAATAAATAAGACACACAAACACCAAGATCTCTTGGTGTTTGTGTGTTTTTACTAAATATAAGATTTATTGCATTATTGCATTATCTCAATATCATGTTATAAGTAATAAAACTTTGCCTGTTCACTAAGTAGGTACATTGTATAATCTGAAACTTTCTGTTACATATTTATGTAAGTACTTCAACAGAAAGTACCTATGATTGAGTTTTCCCAATGTCTAGTGGGAAAACAAGTCGAACAATATGCACAATAAATTTTCTCATAATTAATTATGTCCTAAGTAACAAAGTAAAATTTAGTTGTTTTTATATCTATCATTATTATCATTAGTATAAATATAATTTTTCAAATCAACTCATCAGTGTTGCGACAAGATGTTGCTGTAGAAAGAAGCGCAAATATAAAAGTGTCAAATCACTACAGGTCGTTAATGATTCGTCATAAGAGTGACAAATTTACGATCTTTGTATAACGGATACCGACACGACCGACGCGACCGTCTTTGTGACCGATTTATCTGTTGTACGACTTTTATTTGTCCCCTATGGATTTTATTTAAAAACAGCGGTTTATGGCGCTCGTGTGTCGCTTCTGATCTCACTCACTCTGTGTCGCTGAAGTGACCTCTCGCTGCCTTGTCATCTCGCAGAAAACACTGTGTGTTTCTGTTTTAGATTTTTTAATGTCTATTGTAGCAAGTTTCGAAATAAGATTAAATTATTATTGTTCTGCAGTCAACAAAAATATCGGTTTATTTTCAGTATTGCATTTGCGGGGTTTTGTGGTTAGAAATTATGTGCGAATAAGCATAATAGATAGTCAGTGTATCCAAAAATGAAATAAAACATCTAGTAGTTGCAAGTGAATCGTTTTTAATATAAACATACTTTTATCAATTTTAGTAAATCGTACGGTGATTTTATTACAGGGCGCTGGTTATTTTCTGTCTTGGTATCACATCAATTAAAGTTAATTTTTAATTTTATACGCGCAGTTGTGTGCGTGTTCTACATAAGCGGTAACAGGATCGTAATAGGGGTGAGGTCGAAACGAGAGTGGCGCGGGCGGACAGAGGTCATACTTCATCAAGTGCTATTAGGTACCTATACTGTGACTGTACGCGCCCCAATACGACCTTCCGTTGATACTTATTTTATCAGTAGTGATATTTTGTAACTCTAGATCGTCACTGTTATCAAAGTAATAGAACTGCACCACACATAATATTATCAATCGGTAAAGTGGAGGTTTAGCTGTTTGTAGGTACTTTCCCGATTTGGATGTCCTCGCGACCCTTCGCAGCTCGCGACTTGTATTAATGAGTCACATTAATTCAAGCGCGGTCGCGACGTGACCGAAATATATACGTCACTCAACGTCAGCCGCCATCTTTATTTTTCACTCACCGGTGCAATTTGTCCGAAATGTCGATGGGAACAGGATCGGGAAATATGTTACGCAGTTGAGGGATGAAATTACCCTTCTTCCTGTAATAAATGAAGTCAGTGTTCTTATAAATGTACATATGCGATTATAGAGAGTGAATTTATATCTCATTATGTTTTTTAGATTTTTTGTATTATTACTTTGTAAATAAGTTGTTAATACTTTAGTCGCTGCCTCCCGTGAAATGAAGAAATAAAAAAACCTGTCAAGAGCATATTATGTCGAGCTATGATAAGTGTTGTTTTAAGTCCGAAAATAAGCTTAACTTGGTCGGCTACATGTTTTTCACTATTCAACTCTAGTGATTCAGTAAATTTAGGAACAATGCATTATCTGATATCTTGACTGACACGATTCGAAATGAAAATGGCCACTTTTTTTTGCGTGATATTGATACCGGCAACAAGTAGACGCTTAAAATATTCACAGAATGTTTAGTTATATAGTCACTCTATAAATAAATAATTAAATGAAAATAAAACAAATATTTAAGGGGGGCTCCCATACAACGAACGTGAATTTTTTGCCGTTTTTATAGATAATGGTACGGAACCCTTCGTGCGCGAGTCCGACTCGCACTTTGCCGATTTTTAATTTCTTTGTCAGGGAATGGTAAAAATTAGAGTATACAATACGTGAAAAAATACATCACGGTCCTTTGTAATCCCTCGAATTAAATTCCCTTTTTTTTCACTTGTTGTATAATCTGTTATAGCGGGTATACGTTACCTCAAACTGTTACGCACTAAGCAAAGCTTGGCTCGGGGCCCCTCTGCGTTTTGAAAGAAGAAGTTATTAGATTATTGAAGAGTCGGCCACGCGCGAGTGATACCCCTGGTGTTGCAAGCGTCCATAGGCTACGGTGACCGCTTATCATCAGGCGGGCCGTAAGCTTGTTTGCCACCTTATTGGTATAAAAAAAAAAAAACTTATTAATTAAGCGCCGTCTAGCAGAAGAGTGCAGCTCCTCTTATGCAACAAGTTGTTAAAAAGACTATTAATATGATACTAATTTGATTTTTTTTATTTGAAAATAAAATTTTCTACTCCATATATAAAAATATATTTAACACGCGTTAGACACTTCATGTTTAGTATGATACTTTTATAGTTAATACATAATGTACATTCATTTGCACTTGTGAGTTCCCGATAATAATTAGCACTCCGAAATCTAAGCTGTATTATACTCCTTGCTCAAGTGATGCTAATCAAGCCAATTAATTATTCTCGTTGATTTATTATAATTGTAATGTTTAAAAAAATCAATATTACTTTAAATTCCAATCTTACAGTGATTAATGTTAAGACATTTATGAGATTTAATAGCAAATATGTGTTTAGCTTGAAATGAACACTGTGTATTACAAAAAAAGCTAAATAAAATACGAAATAGGTTTAAGCGAATTTAGACTTTATTGAATAAATGAATTGCCTCCCATAATGGATGGATTGAGTCACTTTAGAAACATTTTCCTTCAATCAACATAAATATCAACATACGACGCCATCAATCATGGCATTAATATTAGTTTTTGTTGTAATACACAAAATATTTTGTTATTTATTTATTTCATTTTTTCGTGTTTAATCTCCACAAATTAATTGCGCAAAATGAGATAATTAATTAATATATTTATTTTTTGTGAATTCTGAACGATTTCATTCTTCTTAATTCGACGGTTTACGTAGAGAAATAATAATAATAAACAATCATAAAACACATTATTGCTTTGTTCGAATATGTGATCATACTTTCGCAGACCAAATATAATCTAATGCATAAGGTTTGAAGCCGCTCAAGCATATGAAGCTGCTCCTCGGTGAGATCAAGATACGAGTAGCCAGCCTCTGCATAGTCGAGGATAGGAAGAAGAAGTAACTGGTCAAGAGCAATTTTAGTGGGTATAGGAAGAAAATTGCGAAATCTTCTTAAAAGACTTCGCAGTAACAAATATTTACTTACTTATCTCTTTAATTGGTGGACCTCATGATAGAGTTTTATCGATAAAGACACCTAACCTTTTCACAGTATCATCCCTGTATGGAACAAGGACTCTATTTGCACAGACTGATGGAAGTTGTCGCCTATCAATCTTGCAGATGAGTCGTTTATACCTACGATTATGACTTGCGTTTTATTGGGATTAAAAACAAGACCATGCGACTCACCCCAGTCTGCAACGCGAGACAGGTCCTTATAACATTTGACAACTCATTAATAGAAGCTTACGTGTATATCTGAAGATCGTCTGCATAGAGATGGTAAAGCAAAGATATGTGAGATGTTATTCGATTTATGAAAATTGCAAAGAGAAGTGGTGACAACATGCCATCTTGTGGAACGCCAGCAAAGTGTCACAATAGGTAGAGAATGAATTTTCAACCTTTATGCGTTGCCAGCGTCCCTGCAATCCTAAATATGAAACTAATCTATAACTGTTGGAGATATGTTAAGAGAACGAAGTTGATGGAACAAAATATCGAAATCAACCGTATTAAAAGCATTGCTAAGATCTAACAATGTTAATACTGTGACCTGTTTATTTTCTAGACTAGACGAATATCATCCGTTATTTTAACAAGATTGAGAAAGGTATGCTAAGGTGGTTTGGACACGTTGAAAGAATGAACGAAAATAGATGCACGAAACAGATTTATGAATCTGAAGCAATTGGTAGGGTCGGTAGAGGTAGAGCTCGGCAAACGTTCTCAAAAATCGTTCAAATTGAGTACGTTCTCAGAAAAGGCCAGGTCAGGAGTACTTGGAACCGTAGAAAATGTATGAAAGCATTGATGCGTATAGATGAGGCAAGAGAGGTATGCCAGGATCGTAGCAAGTGACAGACTTTGGTCTCTGCCCACCCCTTTGGGAAACAGGCGTGATGATTTGTATGTATGTATTTTAACAAGAGCTGTAGCCGTACTATGACCAGGGCGGAAACCAGATTGGAGTGGATTTAACAATTTATTTTTGTTAAAAAACAAGACGATTGTTGCTGAACAAGACATTCAAGTATCTTTGACAGGAAGGGTAGGATTTAGATATAGGTCTTAAATCAGAGGAGGTTGAAGGATTGAATTTTTTCGGTAAAGGAATAATAATAGCATTTTTCCATGATTCAGGCAATGTACAGGTGAACATTGAGTGATTTAGGATATAAGTTATAACAGGGACAACAGTTTCGAGGATGGGAGTGATCATATTACGGCTAATGCAGTCATTTTCAACATCAAAATCAGAAAATTAAAGGAGAGACGTCAGGAGTAGATGTTTTCGAAAGCAAATTTAATCTAGTAGTTTTTTGTTATTATCAATGATAATATTAGATGAAAATTGTTGATACAGGAAATCGATATAAATTTCATTTGGAATAGAACAATGTTTCCTAATGACTTTAGAAAATTCCAGACTTTTGCTGGACCACCCCTTTTCTACGGATTTATGGATATGGCGTCGTTGTGCATCCCTACACATCATATTGCAGCGATTCCTCAAAAACTTTTATTTATTGAGTTTGCTGTCACATTGATCAATTTTGTATTTTTCCTTAGCCCGATTCCTTTTTATCATTATTGTTTTAATCGCATACGTGAACCAAGAAGCGGGAATGTCCTTTACTTCTACTGCACGGATGGGAGCATATACATCATAAAGACTTGTTATGTGTATGTTTAACAATTCAATTTTTTCGTCAACGGTTGAAGCATTTATGACCGAATCCCAATTGATGAATATCCATCTCACAGTGTTAAACTGACAGGGTTAAAATTGTCTAATTTTGTGTTTGTTATTTTATTTCAAATGTCTTGTATATGTATGCTTATTTTTATTTTGTTTATTTATTTATTATATTTATGTTATATACTTGTTTATTATGTATATTATATATTGTGTGTATGTTTATTCTAATTACAACTTACCTCTTTCGTCACTGCACCACCAACTTCTCTTTGGAAGGAAAATCCTCTAACCAAAGGTTTGCCTGGTAGAGATTGCTTTTTAGCGATAAGGTCGCCTATTTGTACTTTTTTTTATTATAGCTTTTTATTGTATATCTATTTTAATTGTGCAATAAAGAAAATTTCATTCATTCATTCATCCATCCCACTAAAATAGCGTTGCAGAGGCGGTTATTATATGGTAGAAAAAAGCATGTTAAATTTTAAAATTAAATTTTTTGAAAGGAATACATACTTTCGTTCATAAATCTTTTTTTTTTGTTTAATTTTCACCTTTACTTTCATTTATTTGCTATAAATGGGACCCACGCAGATTGCTATAAGACCGAAAAAGACAGGGATATGTAGCGTCACCCTGGTTGTTCAATCTATTCATGGTTAATTTTTTTAGAATTTTTTTAAGAATGTGTTTTAAAATAAGTAAGCTTCTTATCAAGTACCTCTTCTATGCCGATGACCAGATCATTCTTGCAGCCACCGAAGAGGAGTTACAGGAAATGGTAACAATTATGAGAATCACTTAAAAGAAATGAAATGAACGTTAACAAGACGAGACTTATGGTTTTTGAAAGGAAGGAAAGAAAGTAGGATATCTGGAGCAAGTAGGATATCTTGTATACTAAAGATATTTGTTCACAAGAGAGTGAAAATGTGAGAGTGACATTGAAACAAAGGCGATTGCAGGAAGATCAGAGGAATGGGGCGCTGCACACCTTTTTGAGTAGTAAGATTTTTTTTGAAAGACACGTTTAGCTGTACTACAAGAAGGTGTGTTGGTTCCAACACTAGTGTAGTGAAGTAAATGTTCGGTAAAGCAAACGAAATTAGATTGTGTCTTAGTATGTGTGATTTGACCCTAAATTACGGAATAAGAAATAGTATTTACACGGGAGCGTTGCGGTGTAAAAGTAAGTGTGGTGACAAAGATTGAGAACGGTAATTTAGGTGGTTTGGGCATGTTGAGATCATGAATGAAAGTAAATGCGCTAATCAAATTTATAAGGCGGAGGTAATTAGAAGTGTAGGTAGAAGTAAACCTCAGCAAACGTATCTCGATAAAATTAAGTCCTTTCTCGGAAAGAGTTCAAGAGCACTCTAAACCTTCGAATGTGAATGAAAGCATTGATGTGTGTAGATGATCCAACAGAAGTGTGTAAGGATCTAAGCAAGAGATAGTATTTAGTCTCTTCCTACGCCTCTGAGAAACAGACGTAATTTTATACATGTATGTATGATATGAAAAAAAATTAAATAGATTAAAAAAAAATTGATCCTTTCACCTATTATTTTAAGTAACTAGTCATGCATGAGTAGAAAAAATCTGTTGTGCTATTTTTTACTAAAAAAAATAACCAGCAGCGCTCCTGTCACATTCTAAAGACTACTTTAGTTCTACTAGAGTCCATTGCTGCCATGGAACGAACTCCGTTGTAAGAACTATGCGACCCACAGGCGACATGTACGTGACTTACAGCCACGAGATTAAAAACTTATTTAAACGCAATTGAGTTGAATTTCATTTGACACGCGAAGTAGTTGAGATTTTAAATTTCGAAGCAAACTCCGCCATCATGACATTAAATTGTAATCGAACACTTTACACTGACGGTTGCAGGGAAATATCGCGTTCGGATAGTATAAATATGCACTTATCTTTCTTTTTAGTTAACGTAAGTTTGCATTATGCAAGCCAGGTCGGGCCGGGCCGAGCCGGGACGTACGTAGCCCACGTGTGCTACGAATAAAATTTTAGTGTGCCCGCATTGTTCTGTATACGGTATTTGGCACGGGTGCGAGCGAGACAGTAGATAGGCCATTTTGTTAGAGCAATAACAGAGCGGCACAAGTGACTATAACTTGAGTCGGGTGCGATGTTGGACGTTCGAAATGGGAATAATTTTTATCAGAACGAATAAGGTAGTTTCCAGTTGGGAAATTTTCTTGATTTGATTTTTTTTTCTTCATTTCTTATTAAAAATCGTACTGTAGAAGTTTATATAGCAAACTCCATATTTACCATAGGTACTCTTTATAAAATAAAAATATGCAAGTAGAACATTTTTTGGTATAGATAGGATAGAGTTGTGGGAGTAAAGTTACTAAGCAATTAAGTAGTTTTCAATGTAAGAGGAACAGCAGATGAAAGCGTAATTTAATAACTAATACTAATATTATAATTATCTCTTCTTTACAGGTAAGCCGCTAGCGCCACGGACACACAACTCTAGTAGTAACATAACTGTAAGGAAATAATCTATAGGTACTTTATACTTCCGTGTGATATTATTTTGAATGCAAACAATTTTCACCCATAATGTATGGTAATCCATTGACGTCAAACCTGTGAGTGATAAGCTCAAGAGTACATAATCGTACATTGTCGGCCGTCTGTCTGTCTGTCTGTCTGTCTGCTCGTCGACTTTGATCGACACATTTTAGTATTAATTGACATATGCCGTATTTTAATTACAAACCTCTGTAGGTACTAGTTGACTACTTTGATTTGAGAATGTATCTGTGCCGGTGATACCCATGGTTATAAATCTAAAGCTCATCACACACGGAGCTCTAATATATGTATATAAATATACCAAAATATATCCATACAAAATGCTGCGTGTGTGGTAATTTGAAGTTTATATATATATCTTGCTATATTTTTTATTAATATACTATTACGTTTTGAAAAACTAGTATACTATTAATATACTACTACGTTTTGAAAAACTAGTAGACTATTAATATACTAGTTTTTCAAAAGGGTCAAATAATAATGCAGGAGATAATTGTGCCTTATACTGCACAACTTTCCTCAAGAAACAGGGGTCGAAATTTCGAAAAAAATTATAAGTTTTACCGATTTCATGTTATAGTTTTTTTCAAGATTTCAACCCATGTTCCTGAGGGAAAGTTGTTCAGTATAAGGAGAATAATTATCTATTACATTATTATTTGACCCTTTTAAAACATGTAGTATATTATAGCCCCGTGTGGGATGAACTTAATATTATAGAAATCGATATGAATGCAAGTCGTTTAATATTTGTGCAATAATTTTGTTTAAATTGTTTGAACATATCATAGTCGTATTTTTTAATTTTTAATACCTATTAAGTTGGTATAACGTGGTCTCTTTAGCTATTATTTGAAGCAGGAGACCCACTAACTGACTCACTTACTGACTGACAGAACTGTTCTCCCAGAAGGAGCCTCCGGGGGTGAAAGTGATGTATGGAGAAAGTGATAAAACTGGGCCAGTGAGTATGGGCCAGATCTTCGTGCAGCCCGCCGAAACTATTGCCTTTAGGGGGATATTTTTTTCACTTTGGGAATTTACACCTTGGTCAAATTCGATCGCCGGTGAAAAAAATTCAAAATGGCGGAAAACGACATGGCCGCCATACAAATATTCAACGAAGAATATCTCGAAAACTATTTGCTATAGGTGGGTGGTGCTTAAACAAATATTGCAAAGGGCCGTTAAAAGCAACTGCCTGGTGGAAAAAAAATCAAGATGGCGGATTCAAAATGGCGGTCGAAAACATTTGTTAACCGATCCGACTGAAATTTTGCATCCGGGGGTTTTCGGGGTCGCTGATACTAAACATTCAGTCGGTTTTTTGAATTTGCAAAATTTCAAGATGGCCGTCATAGTGATGATTTATTGAGGACTTTTAGTCTCCCTGAAGGAGGTTCCGGGGATGAAAATAATTATAGAGGGTTTGATCGAAATGGTGCTGTGAGGATTAGAAAACTGCAAGATATTCAAAATGGCGGAAAACAACATGGCCGCCATACAAAACATTTCATACAATGAAGGATATCTTGAAAAAGATTTGCTATAGGACGGGGGTGCTCGGACAATTATTGTAATAGGCAATGAGGAGCAAATTCTTTGTGGAAAACAAATTCAAAATGGCGGTCGAACACATTTGTTCACCGATCCGGCCGAAAGTTTGCGTCTGAGGGTTTTCGGGGTCGCTGATACGGAATATTGAATCGATTTTTGAAAATCACAAAATTTCAAGATGGCTGCCATAGCGGTGTTTTATTAAAGCTTATTGTTCTCCCAAAAGGAGACTCCGAGGGTAAAAATGATGTATAGGGGGTTTGATCAAAATGGTCCCGTGAGTATGGAGAAATTTTCAGATCTTCAAAATGGCGGAAAACAACATGGCCGCCCATACTAAACATAATATCAACGAAGGATATCTCGAAAACTGTTTGCTATAGGTGGGGGGTGCTAAAAAAAATGTTGTAAAGGACACCAAAGAGCAACTGCCTGGTGGAAAAAAATTCAAGATGGCGAATTCAAAATGGCGGTCGAAAACATTTGTTCACTGATCTGGCTGAAATTTTGCATTTTTCAGTTGTTTTTAGTCTATTTTTCAATTGTCCAAAATTTCAAGATGGCCGCCATAGTGATGTTTTATTGCAGCCCATTATTCTCCCAGAAGGAGTTTTCGGGAGTGAAATTAATGTACTGCGGGTTTGATAGAAACGGTGCCATGAGAGCTTGGAAAATGGCCGCCATACTAAACATATAATTCAACGAAAGATATCTTGAAAACAAAAAGCTATTGGTGGGGGGTGCTAGAACAAATGTTGTGAAGGACACTAAAGAACAACTACGTGGTGGAAAAAAAATTAAGATGGCGGATTCAAAATGGCGGTCGAAAAAATTTGTTCACCGATCCGGCTGAAACTTTACAACCGGCGGTTTTTGGTGCCGCTGATCTTAATATTGTGTCGATTTCTCGATTTTCCAAAATTTCAAGATGGCCGCCGGAGTGATGTTTTATTGAAGCTTATTATTTTTCCAATGGTAGTCTCCGTAGGTAAAAAATGATGGATGGGTTTGATCAAAATGGTCCAGTGAATATGGAAAATCTTCCAAATCTTCGAAATCTCCTCTTCATCAGGAATAGTTCACCTCAAAGACCACGCGAGCTGCATATGCAGCGAGCGAAATACTCAAACTCTAGTTTTATTTATAAACGCGTTACGCTATTCCATATTATTGTATCTGTAATTAGACAGGACATCCGCTGGAAACCTTAATTAACAGACAAAGCATACATTAATTTTTAATAGTAGTAGACTGAAATGGTAGTGGATGGGTCACAAGGATTATTAGGACAGATGAGTCCTGGGACCTTATTGGGAACAGACTCGAGCTATTCGGACTCTGGAATTCGCGAGAAAAATGTATGGAAGTCTAACTTACCTCTCGAAACCCGTGAATGTACTTGCATACATTTTTCTCTCGAATTTCAGAATCCAATTAGCTCGAGACTGTTCCCAATAAGGTCCCTGGAGTGAAGACTTGTACCGAAACACGCGGTGTGATTTTGAAATAATGAAAAGTTGTAGGAGGCATCAAGGAAGGCCTGTATCATGCACTGCACGGTAACAAGTAGAAGTTAAACCGTTCAAATGTTTCTGAATTGTGATTGATTAAAACCAAAGCCGTATCTCCTTTACACAAACATGTTTTGTTTAATGAACGTGTTGTCTCCTGCTTTAGTATTGTTGTTTGATGTTTTTTAAAACATTTACTGTCAAAATTGACTTCAAACGTAGAAGACGTATTTTTTATTTTAGAAATAGTAGATTAAGTAGATTCGGTATCAAAAAGGAGAAGACATTTGATTACCACAGATCATATATACCTACGAACTAAATAATGATTGTGCCTCGCCCCCATATCCTCGCGGGAGTAAATTTTTAGATGTGTTAATGATTATATTTAGATGTTAAAAACGTTTTTTCCATGAACAAAATTATGTAGCGAATGTTTTGTGAAGATCTTATTGTGATTTTTCGGCAATACGGGCGCAGGAGATAGTAGTCGAGTAGTAGAAGAAAAGTACGAACAAAACAAAAACATGAATACTTTTTTGATATTAATTTATTGATAAAATAACATACCTTTTACGATTTTCCCTGTGGTCGAATGCATTGCCGACATTGTTTGCATTGCATCAAAGTCATGGAAATTAACGAGCCGAGTTATACACAACACAACACAACAGTAATCATGTCAAGTACATTCAGTCAATCAATATCAACCGTGTGCGTGTGTGTGTTAGTGTATGCGAATGTATGTGCGTGTATGTGTGCGCACTCGTTACAGAAGTGTGTTGTGACAATTTTATCATATTATGATTATTATTAATTTATGTAAATTCGGTTGTGATGTGATGTGTAGGTATAATGCGACATGCGACATGTCAAACATTGTAAAAGTTATGAGGCCTCTACGAATGTCACTAGTCTGATAAATATTGACGTTTTGTTAATTTAATGGTGACATTTGAAGATGATGTCAAGATTTTGTAAGTCATAGCGCAAAAATAAATGTGTGATTCTATATTACCAAATTAATTATTTTGCCGACATAGACAGGGGACATCATAAATGTATCACACATGCAATTTAATTAAAAAAAAATATTGGAGAATTCTATTTAGCATGCTTCAGATGTCTTATATGTCTGTGCATTACATTATACAGTATACTGACATTCGCGTTTCGGTTCCCTTATTCGTGTTTTTAGTATTCGCGGATTAAAAATAAGGAAAATATGCCTTATAACCCTATACTAATCACCATTCCGTAATGTACGGTATTTGTGAAGTTTAGGTATATTTTACGGAACGTATCCCCTGTTAGTACTTCAGGAATCTTTACGGAACGTATCCCCCGCGACTACTTAAGGAGTTTTTAGTATGCGTGTATTTCAGAAGTTTTAACGGAACTGTACCGCAGCATACGGACATTATCAATCAATCAAACAAAATTTATTCAAATAGGTTTCTAAGAACACTTTTAAATCATCAATACAATGTATACAATGTTAATTTCTGCCAAAAAAAGCTTGCAAGAAGTTCTATTATTTAAAGTTATAATACAATACTTTGATAATCAGCTAACGAGTATACAATCTGTATCGAAACACTTAGTAATTCTACACAAACAATTTAATTTTTTTTTTTGTTTTGTTTTGTTTTTTTGGTTATATTAGACGACTCTACAATTACGTAGTTTTAATAATAAATTAGCTGTGCCTGCGACTTGATCCGCGTGGTCTAGATTTATTACATAGTTTGAAATTCAGTAAAACAACAAACTCTACGTTTTCTGTTTGGCTCAGAATTTAATATTATTTTATCATAATGAAAGAATCGGTGAAGGAGTGGAAGCCAAAGACCAAGAACCTTATCGGGAACAGTCTCGAGCTGGTCGGAGTCTGGAATTCGAGACAAAAATGTATGGAAGTCTGACTTACCTCTCGAAACCCGTGAATGCACTTGGTTACATTTTTCTCTTGAATTCCGGAGTCTGAGAAGCTCGAGACTGTTCCCAATAAGGTCTCTCGTTGCTTCGGTGTGTGCTTCACATTTTTGGGGGGCGGAGGTTCGAGGCCGACATGTACACTCATATTTTTTTGTTAAATTTGTCAAGTATACATTGTTTAATTACTAAAATTATGTTCAAAACAATATTCTTTGAAAATAGTGACAAAGTTCTTTTATTGTGACTTTTTCGGAGTTTATGAAGTTATAGTTAAAAAGTTAGATACATTTTTTTTTAAAGATACGAGTAGGTAAGTAACCATATTTTTTTAATAGCTAGGTCTATATATGGAACTACCTTTAATCATTTTTATCTTTATTTCTATTTATGACTATTAGAGACAGCTCTCTTTAAAATTAACCAAGATAGAATATCTATGAATATACTATAGGGTAAAGTTGGGATAGATGCCTTACTTTTTAAAATTGAGTTATAATTATAAGACGATTACTATTATTAAAAAGACGTTAATGATTATTGATAGACTGGACCTTTAACTCGAAACCGGTAAATTAAAAAAAAGCATTTTCCTTACATACAAAAATAAGTAAAAAAAAGGTTAACTCTAAGAAAGAGGATGGATGCCTATGGTGTGAGATAGTTGCACATTTGCATTTTATGATGTGAGGATAGATGCTTTAAGAAATAAAACAAAAATTTTTGCTCACTTTTGTGTAGTTTTATTGCAAATTTAACTAAACAAACTTAAATATAATAATTTCTTTTTATTTACTGCGTCTTTTTTCTTCGGATTGAACTTCTTATTATCCATTTTGATTTTGACTTTGTATCTTTATAATCTTCCAAGCATTCTTTGCACTAGGAGTTTTCCCTGTTATCATCACAAGTATATTCTTTTCGAAATCGGAGCTTTCAGAAGAAGACAAATATGCTGTGGTTTGCTTTTGTTTTGATTTAAGTTGTTCTTAGTTCCTTTTTTCTTTTCTACTTCTTTTATTTTTGTTTTCTTTATCTTCGTCTATGTATTCTGCTACGTCTCTACTCTTAGTACTTAATTCTTTTCTGAGTCTCTTCTTTTGGAGGTATATCTTTTGTCGCTTTTCCTTTATATTTTTTTTACTTCTATGAATTCTCATTTATAAAATGAAATAGGTATACTCAGTCTAGTGGCTGACGTGCTTGGGTTGTATGACTCGGCAAAAAAAATAAAATTATATCTTCTTTATCGCAGTTTCACCATTGTTCATAGCTTCCATGGCTTTTATCGAAGCTTCCTGTGACCATTGAGCACGCGGATTTTTTTTATAACATATTTTCGTGGCATATTACAATATAAATTATAACATAACACACACAGCAAAATGTTTACTCAAAGTATAACACAACTTTTGTTTTTAAACTGTCTGTTATTAAGAGTATAGACGCTCTTAGGGGATCTATCCTATCTCAATACTAAAGCATCTATACTTTTAGCTAGGGATAGATGCCTCTTTTATTTAAAAAGCAATGGCTTTTGCAATGACAGAAAAAATAAGCATGTCAAACACACTATTGAGAATACTATGAAAACGAAAAGCATTCACTCTACTCAACTCATAAAACCAAAAATTACGAGCGTAAGAAAATCTTCGCGATTCGAAATCAGCAATTGAGATTCACATAATTTACGTTCCTTGAATGCCACTGACGACAGGCCTATTCCTTTGAGCTGTTTCGCTCGCACAGACGCGGTGGGGCACAGTACTTTTCTAATATGAAGTTAAACTTGTCGGTGCGTATTTTTAAATAGGTAAGGTAATAATCGAGGCAACTATTCCCCTTAGGCATCTATCCCACTTTTACCCTACTATGTTTAGCAGAATTATATACATACAGAACCATAAGGTATACCTACTATGCGTTACATACGTATATGACGAAACTATAATATTTGCCATACTTGGCACACCAAGTCGGATTCAGCTTGATGCCCATCTTCTTCCTAAGGTTTTTTTTTGATATTCACTATCCAAAATAGATATAGATAAATTCTTAAACCACATACAAAAAAGATATGACTTGAATGTGTGAGATTTATTTTGCTTCGTTTATTAATAAGTATTGCCATCTAACGTTGATATATTGTGTCTGTAAATATACTGTTTTACATCCGTTTCTACCGACCGCTTTAGGCCTCATTCGCACGAGCGGTTTTTCATCGGGCGTTAAAAAAACGTTTAAATTGCACAAAGCGATACCCATGTATTTATTTAAACGACTGCGGTTTTAAAGCGCATCACTTTAGAATGTGATCCGATGCCAGCCAGCGCGTGAATGTCTTCGTTCGCAACTATGTAGTTCAGCTTTTGGTTCAGTGTTGTGCAAAGAAGGTTCCTGTAGCGTTAGGTTTGTTGAACGGTGAGTTGTAAAGAAAATGGAATGCCCAAAATATTTAACTATAAACCAAAATCTGACTCAATTCTCGTATATCACTTTTGACTGCTGCCATCATATCATTTCCGAACATTATACATATATTATATATTTATATATATATATATATATATATATATATAATTTACACATATATATATATATATATATATATATATATATATATATATATATATATATAATTTACACACATATATATATATATATATATATAATTTACACATACATATATATATATCTATATATCTATATATATACTATATCTATATACTGTTTCAAAATGCTCTAAATATAAAACTGGCAACTGAATTGAATTGATCTTCATTTCGATGCATAGCAACGCCAGGAACAACACTTCCCTGTGTGGAGCAGGGATGCCAACGCTTTTTAAGACGAAACATTTCGTTGTTTTTCCCCGTACAAACGTATTCCCCTGTTTCCTCCTTGGATTTTAGCATTCGAGCATTGTTTAGGGTTCCGTACCTCGAAAGGAAAAAACGGAACCCTTATAGGATCACTTTGTTGTCCGTCCGTCTGTCCGTCTGTCAAGACCCTTTTTCTCAGGAACGCGTAGAGGTATCAAGCTAAAATTTATACCAAGTCTACTGTCTCTTGGACAAAGTCTTCTCAAAAATCAAACTTCTAAGCCAACGCAATCAAAAGATACAGCCGTTTATGCCAGAAATTTCCGCAAATTTTCGAATCTCGTAAAGGAATCAAAACCTACAGGGTACTTCCGGTGAACTTAGAATCTTGAAATTTGGTACGAAGCAACTTTTTATTAAATTTTGTTGATATTTGGATCAGGAAAGTGGGGAAACAGACCGAGCCGCAGTTGATCCTATGGCACATTCGTATCTGGGACCGGGTCCTAGAGCGACAGTAAATGTTTTTCATATACCTATTTCTGCATTTGCTTGGTCGTGATATTTCTTTTTAACGGAAGCGCACTAAATTGACCTTTAAAAAGTACCAGATAAGCATTTTTTTTCTAAAAATAATATAAACTGGAAACTAAAGATTAGCCAGCCAATTTTTAACCTTAGAATCTTGTTTTAATTCAATGTTTGGACTCCGCTTGTATAGAGAAGAATTTTGTTTTAGTAATCTGAATATAATCCTTGCTACCAACACTTTTCGGAACATCTCTTAGAATCTCATAGGTAATGTTATGTTAAATCGAACGCTTTTAGGCCAGTTCTGATATATAGAATCGAACTAAGTGTGTTCAGATTCATTCGGTTTCGTAACTTAGATTCGACTATGTTCATCTGACTGAAAACACCTTTCAACATCGGCATTAGAGTGAGGTTAAACCAAAATATGCAAAGCTGATTAAGTCAGTTCTTTTGATGGATTATTACCAGTATCCTTTCCTCTGCACTTATGCCAAATCTACTAGCCAATACAACCTTTTCAAGGCTTTTGTTTGCCTTCAAGTGTCTGAAACAATTATTATTATTTTTATATTTGAACATTCGTGGGAAATTTTGCTTGTGGCTCTTTCATTAATTTTACAGTAAAGTTAACACATCGCTTGGTACGGTAGTACGGTAGGCCTACTTTGATTGGATGATGGGCTCTGTAACTTTCTGTTCAGCTGTATACGGCTAACGGAAAACGCCGTTGTTGTTTTTTCCGTAAGAATAAACCTATTAAGCCTCCTCCTCCTACCAAACTCAGAACGCTGGAACCAAAATTGTTGGCGCTAGAAATAAAATAGTTTTGTTGGGCGCTGTCAGAGACCCTGACCAATGGCCGGTTCTCTTACGACTAGGGTCCCCAACCGACGGTCATCCGTCCTTTAAGGACGTGGTCGACTGGCGGAGACTAGGTGAAAACCTAGGTAAAATTGACTCGCCCCACCTCAATAGGATCCCGGACAATATTATCACAGCCGACGATGTTAGTTTAGCGGTCGAAGCGCTTACTAGCCACCTCCAGTCCGCTGTAGCGGATTGCTCTAAGCGGATTGCAGTAGAGAATAATCTCCGCTGGAATCTGCCGGAGGACGTGAGGTTGTTATTGAGAGCTAAGAATGAAAGAGATATCGCCTTCCCACGTAGCGTACTATCAGATGGCTAGAGCGTTAAAATCCGACGTAGTAGATGAGTACTATGCCGCCGTTAGTCGACGCAAACGCGACAATCGCATTTGACGACGACGAAAAGGCCGAATGCCTAGCCAAATCGCTAGAAAGTCAGTGTTCGCTCAGCTATCAACCCACTGACCAAACTCACGTCGATGAAGTGGACAGGGAAGTGGAGCGAAGAGCGGCTCTTCCCCCACTTGACTCGCTTCCGCCCCTAACAGTCTCTGAGGTCGAAAAGATCATCAAAGACTTACAACCCAAAAAGGCCCCGGGTGCCGATGGGATCTCAAATAGACTTTTAAAAATCCTCCCCGCTCAGCTCCTCCTTCTATTGGTCAGCATCTTCAATGCAGCCATGGCAAATTGCATCTTTCCCGATTCTTGGAAAGAAGCAGACGTTATAGGTATCCCTAAACCGGGAAAACCAAGTAACGTAGCCACGTCATATAGACCCATTAGTCTCTTAAAGACTTTGGGAAAATTATATTTACGACTCCTCCTTTCTCGCCTGAAAGACTATGTTCAGTCTAAAGGCATTCTTATTGAAGAACAGTTCGGTTTTCAAGCTAATCACTCGTGCGTCAATCAAGTGCACCGCATAACGGAGCATCCTCCAATCCTCCAAGGTCTCAATAGGTCCCCTAAGCCTTTCAGCACAGGAGCCCTCTTCTTCGATGTAGCGAAGGCTTTCGACAAAGTCTGGCATAACGGCTTGATTTACAAGCTGTACAATCTCGGTGTCCCAGACCGTCTCGTGCTCATCTTACGAGACTTCCTTAGGGATCGTAGTTTTTCGCTATCGCGTAGAACGAAGTCATTCGTCTCCCCACCCCATAGGTGCAGGTGTCCCCCAGGGCTCCGTGCTTTCCCCTTTACTCTATTCTTTGTTCACAAACGACATACCTCGTCCCTCTAACGTCAATGTGGCGCTCTTCGCGGACGATACGGCGCTTTACTGTTCTCACCGACACGTCCGTCGAATAAGCCTGGCCCTCCAGTCTGCCGCCAACGCCTTAGGCAATTGGTTTCGGAAGTGAAGAATCGAGGTTAACCCAGAGAAAAGTGCAGCAGTGCACTTCACACGGGGCAATAAATCGGTAAAGGTCACAAGGCAACTTACCCCAGTCCACTTATATGGCCAACCCATTTCATGGGTTAAAAAGGTCAAATACTTAGGGGTCACTTTAGACTCTCGTCTTAATTTCAGAGCCCACATTAAAAGAGTAAGAGATCGAGCAGCCTTCGTTTTCGGTCGCCTTAAGCCAATGTTAAACAAGTACAGTAAAATGTCTCTTAGAAATTAGGTGACGCTTTACAAAACTTGTATTCGGCCCATACTCACATATGCGAGCGTAGCGTTTGGTCACACCAACACTACTTCCTTGCAAGTCATACAAAATCGCTTTATGCGAGGCGCAGTCGGCGCCCCGTACTATATGCGTAACATCGATCTCCATAGTGATTTCAAACTTCCGACCATAAAAGCCTTCATCAAAGATGCGTCTAAACGCTACTTTGAGTCGGCAGCCCTCCACCCCAATCCCCTAATTAGGCAGTCTAGTAACTATGCCCCCAATAGAGGGGCCTTAGGACGGTTTAGATATCCGAGGCACGTCATAACAGACTCTGACGATGAGATTACCAGCAGGCTCAGAGCTCAAGCGCCTTCCGCGCTCGCGTCCGCGAACACAGACTATAGTAATATATACAGAATACGTCGCCGCCGGCGGCGACGGAACATTAGACAGTTTAGTTTTCACACTCACACACACACTCGAGCGCGCGGGTATACTAGGTTCACTAATATACCCGGGCGCTTCGACTAGTTAGATTTAAATAATAATAGGCGAGTGCTGAAGAGTTTCTCGCCGTTTCTTCTCTTCAGAACGCCTTTGCTATTTTCCGAAACGGCGGTAAAATTTAGTTAGATACAAATTTTAGTTTCTAAGAGCGGCTGCCCAAGCCGAGGTTCGTGTTTAGGATACCCTTGCGCAAACCGCCCAAACTTTTCGCTGGTGAGTGCAAGCAGCACCGCAGCAAAAGTTAGTCCGCGTGTAGTTGTAAAGGCCATCTGCGGCCAACAACAGTAGCCAGCAGTTAGAAAAAAAAAAAAAAAAAAATCCAGTGTCCAAAAAGCGTTAGATCTAGCGCCGAAAGCGCTAAGTTGGCCACAGTGGTGGCGATTATTAAATTTTATTATTATTTAATTGACGATTGTTAAAACGCACTACAGTGCAAAATCGTATAAGTACAGTGTTGCAAGCAAAAATAAAGTTAGGTCAAATCGGGAAATTATGAAATTATTTACGGTATATATACTTGCCAAAGCGAGTGGGTGTAAATGTAAAAAATGGCTTTTTTCTATTGCGTCACATACGGCGTATCAAGCTTTTAGGAATTACTTATACATATAGAAATAAATATGTAGTTATAAAAAGTCAGTTGCGCAAGGTCCCTCATAACCATACTGAAACTCCCGACCGCTCTCTTGGGACTTGGAGGCCAGAGTCGTACAAAAAAGCGCTCACTTCAGGTAGCCATCAATCACGCGTCAAGCTTCCTCCGCGGCCGTAAACACGTGACAGGTCAAAGGTCACCCCCATCCCCTCGTCACCTCCCCGACATCGCCATCCCCTTGAAAAAGTGGGAGTGAATTCGGACTTGATTGATTTCACGTTGACGTCTACACGTATTTGCAAAAGAGACAGCAGACTAACTTAATTTGATACTTTCGTTTAAGTTAAGTTTTGGGGGGCCCAAAGCGCACATACATTTGCTTTATGGGCATTAAGCTGAAATCGACAATGGCTACCTCAAACAGAATTCATTTTTCTTTGTCAAAAATATCTTCCATTCCTGGAGGACAGCTTGGCGTGAAGTCGGAAATTATTATTATTATTATTATTATTATACTTTATTGCATCAACATAAAAAATTTACAAACAAAACATATTTACAAATAGAGAAAAACAAAAGGCGGTCTTATCGCTTTAAAGCGATCTCTTCCAGACAACCTTTGGGTAGAGGAAATAATAAAGTTAAACAAAGTATAGTAGGTGTGTTTCGATACAGTTATTAAGAAGTATATACATATATATATATATCATACAATGATGCATATAAAATAAATAAATACACATATATAAATATACATAAATAGATGTACATATAAAAATACATATATAAATACATATGTATAATAAATATAATTAAAATATATATTACGTATAAGTAAATATATATTAACAAATATAGGTAGTGATGTTATTTTAGTTCTTCAAGTAATGAGCAATAATAAGATTTTTAAATATTGCCTTCGATTTTGCTCTTTTTATTTCTAAAGGTAAAGCGTTCCATAATCTAACAGCCTTCACAGTGAAAGAATCATTATACAATTGTGAGGAATGCAAAGGAATTTTAAGCATCCAGCGTGTAGTCTCTCGAAGAGAAGTATTTCCGATAAAATTAAAACGTTTCTTTAAATATACTGGTGTGTTTGGATTGAACAGGACGTTATACAGAAGAAAGAGAACATGAGCATCCCGGCGAAGTCGAATTGGGAGCCACTTGAGCTTTGATCTGATTTCGGAAATATGGTCGTACTTACGTAGACCAAATATGAGTCTAATGCAGAAGTTTTGAAGTCGCTCAAGTTTATTAAGTTGCTCCTCGGTAAGGTCAATATAACTAGCATCAGCATAATCGAGAATAGGCAGAAGAAGAGATTTCGCAAGAGCAATTTTAGTGGGAATTGGTAAAAAATTGCGCAATCTGCCTAAAGATTTAGCTGAAGCAAATATTTTCTTGCTTACTTCTTTTATTTGCGAACCCCAAGATAGTGTTCGATCGATAAATATACCCAAGTTTTTAACTGTATCTTTGTAAGGGATAGAAACTCCGTTCACAGTTACTAATGGGAGTTCGTTCCAGTCAATCTTGGATATAAGTCTAGAACTGCCTACGATGATTGCTTGTGTTTTCGTAGGATTAACAATAAGGCCATAGGATTCACTCCATTTAACAATTTGATCAAGGTCTCGATTGATTATTGAGATAGCGTTTGTCAGTTTACTAATAGGAGTTTGTGTGTAAATCTGAAGATCGTCTGCATAGAGATGGTAGAGAGAAGATAATTGAGATGTTATAGAATTAATGAAAATAGCAAACAGGAGAGGAGACAAAACGCCACCTTGCGGAACACCAGCGGCTGTGTTGCACCAGTCAGAAAGAGTATCATCGACTTTTATGCGCTGCCGGCGTCCACGCAAGTAACTATGAAACCAATCGATAACGATTGGAGAAATGTTAAGAGAACTAAGAATGAGTAGCAGAATGTCCAGATCCACGGTGTTAAAAGCGTTGCTAAAATCTAAGAGTGTCAGAACCGTGACCTCTTTATTTTCCATGCCAAAACGTATATCGTCAGTTATTTTGACAAGTGCAGTAGTCGTACTATGACCGGGACGGAAACCAGATTGTAAGGGATTTAAAAGGTTGTTTCTTGTAAGAAAATGGGACAACTGTTGATATACAAGCCGTTCCAAAACTTTTGACAAGAAAGGAAGAATGGATATAGGACGAAAATCAGAAAAGGAGGATGGATTATATTTCTTTGGTAAGGGAATTACATTAGCATCCTTCCAGGATTCAGGAAAAACACCTGTGGAAATGGAATGATTCAGGATATTGGTAATGACAGGAGTTATAATATCAAGGATGGGAACGATCATATTACGACTAATGCAATCTTCACCGACAGCATTGGATGAAATGGCGAGTATGTTCTTCTTAACATCGCAATCAGAAAATCGATTAAGAAAAAAAGGAGGAAAGTCAGGAGTTGGCAATGAAGAAAGTGAGTTTAATGTTTTATTTTTTTTGTTGCTGTCAAAGTCAACGTTAGAAATAAAGTGTTGATTAAGGAGATTGATATCAGTATTATTTGAAATAGAAGGAAGTTTCGTTTTCCCAACTCCTAACGACTTAAGAAATTTCCAGACTTTTGCTGGATCACCGTTTTCTACGGATTTGTGAATATGGCGTCTTTGTGCATCTCTACACATCCTATTGCAGCGATTCCTCAAGAGTGTGTATTTTGTACGATTACTGTCGCTAGGATTAACCTTGTATTTGGCCTTGGCAGGATTTCGTTTCGTCATCAAAGATTTTATTTCGTCCGTAAGCCAGGGTGCCGGAACATGTTTGATTTTAACGGTATGTATAGGAGCATGAATGTTATACAAATCGATAATAAATGAGTTAAATAATCTTATTTTTTCATCAACAGTAGGCGCATTAATGACCATAGACCAATCGATGTTGCAAGCATCATCAGACAGGAGTTTAATATCCATCCCACTAAATTTGCGTTGCTGAAGCATTCTCGATTTGGATTTGGGAGGACGAATCTTGTATGATAAGTAAACCAAGTCATGGTATGAAAAAGCGTCAGCAGCGCACTGACCATGCTTAAAAACGTGTGTGGGAGAAGAAACTATCATTAAGTCTAGTAAAGAAGGAGTGCTATTAGGAAAAAAGTGTGTAGCAGTGAGAGGTAATATGTGCAAGTTGCATTCATCCACAACTGTCCTTAGTTGATGCGCACGGCTGTTATTTTTTAACAGACAAGTGTTGAAGTCACCCATAATAATAGTGTGGTTGTATTGAGGTGTTAGGGTTTCTAGGATATTTTCAAAATTAGAGAAGTAGTTACTATGAAGATTAGGACTATAGTGTACGCCGAGTAGAATTTTTGTATTAGAAATAACTATTTCGATAAAAAGGTACTCGGCAGTATTCAAAGAGGAAACTTGAGGAGACGTCGCAATAATAGAATATGGAATATGGGAACGGAGATAAATAGCTACCCCACCACCACCTCTGTCTTTTCTATCGTTACGTATTAACTGAAAACCAGGTAAGGAATAAGAAGTAGAAGGTAGACAGGGTTTCAGCCACGATTCTGACACAAGGATGGCATGAATATCTTTGTTATCAAAGGATGCTAGCATATCAGAGTAATGAGCTGGGATACTCTGGGCGTTGAAGTGAACGACATTAAAATTTTTCAGTGAATCTGAGAAGGTTGAAGTCAAGGTTGCGCTGAGAGAAGCAGTAAAACTTTGGAAACTAATGTCACTGTTCAATCCGTCTGAAGAACAGGACAAAAAATCATCACTATTATAATCATCATCTACACCTATGTTATACATATATTTAAATATAAATAATATTATATAAATACTTTTTACGAAATACTTTTTAAGAAATTAGTGTATTACAATTATATCACACATACATATCTATAACATTTTTGCGTTAGCTTTATGGTTTTAGGGTTCCGTACCCAAGGGTAAAAAACGAGACCATATTACTAAGACTCCGCTGTCCGTCCGTTCGTCCGTCCGTCCGTCTGCCACCAGGCTGTATCTCATGAACGTTGATAGTTAGACGGTTAAATTTTTACAGAAGATGTATTTCTGTTGCCGCTATAACAAAAAATACAAACAAACGTGATATATTTGCCGATTTTATAGATAATGGTACGGAACCCTTCGTGCGCCAGTCCGACTCGCACTTGGCCGATTTTTTTTCATATTCTATGTAATAAACTAGGTTCCCGCAATTATTTGATAAGAAATTATAGATTGAATATAATTAACCAGCCTATTCCCTATAGTAGGGAAGGTTTTTACAAATCCAAAACGATATAGTGATTTTTTAGTAAAAAATTTTAAAGTTATATATTTTTTTTTTCAGTTTCAAACTTGCATAAAGACAGTGAAATCCATTTTAAAAACACGCAGTAAACATTTGGACGTAACCTTAATTAACGCCAATTTACTGTTATCCAGTAAAAAAAATAATAGCTAATAGTTAATAATAAATTGTTTGTAAAAAAAATCAATTAACAAAAATAAGCTGTGTAATTGAAATAAGTAGTAAGTGATTAATTATTAATCGATTTAATAATAATAACTGTTATTTCAATAAATGCAGCTTTTGTTATGTTGAAAAAACTTTATTTTATTTTCGTCCAAAAATAAATAAGTTACCCGTGCCAATGAGTATCAAGAGTCGTCGATCGGCTTAACCTCGTCTAAAATATTATTCTCATCATATCTTGGGTGATTGACGGGTGTCTACACGAGAATATATCCGTCACGGCGAGGTAAACACCCCCAGCCCCCGCCGATAGCCCCCGACGCCCCCGAAGCCCCGGTCTGGCCTCCAGAGTGAAATATCTCAATCTTTTGCACGATTCATAGATTGATGGATTGATTCAGCGCGGCTTAGTCGCGACAGCTTATTTCGAATATCTTAATATTTGAATTTTACGAACACTTGGCTTATTAGTAAGACTTATTCAATATTATACTGGGACGGGTCGTCCCAAAGCTGCATTAAATAATACTGTACTACCAGCTGATTTTGTTATTACCAAATATATATATATATATATATATATATATATATATATATATATATATATTACCAAATATATATATATATATATATATATATATATATATATATATATATATATATATATATATATCTATATATTCATCTTCAAAAAGATGCATAAAAAGGTAAAAATAATTACTTATTTCCAATAATCTGATCTGAATTTGGTTTTATGAAAGTGAAGTGTTTAATAAACTGTAATGCTTGTAATGTATAGATATATATTAATTTAAAAACATATTAGTAGAAAAACAGTTTTAATTGAAATATTTCGGTTTTGAGAGCGACTTCAGTCAAAATATAAACAATAGTAAAAGGTATACGAGTGGCAGCTGTTGTCAAACAACTACTTTGACAGCAGCTGTCACATCTATCCATAGCTTATAATACTAATATAATAAATAGTAATTAGAAAATGTAATTAAATTTATAAATTTGTATGTGTATGTATGTTAGAACAAAATATCTTAAAGTTGGATTTTTCAACGCTGGCTCCCTAGACACTAATCACAAGAAATTAATTGTACCTAAATATGAAAAAAACTAGCTGTTGATATTATTGCAATCAATGAGACTTGGATAAGAGAATGAGAGGAATAGCTAGACGATTTAAATGAAATGGTATAAAGTTTTACTAACTCCATATTGTGTTTGTTCGATGTGCACGCACTAGAAAAGACTGTTGTAATTCGAGAATATTCTTATCCTTGGACAACCGATACCATCAAGGACATTTTAAAGATTCGTAATAAAAGCTACAACCGCTATAAGTCAACTATTTCTGAGTCTCACAAACTTTTTATAAAGAGATGAAAGCAGTTGTTACCTCTACTGTATATCATGAAAAAAAAGCTTACTTCCAATACTATATTAATGCAAAAAAATTGCTCAACATGTCTGTAGAAAGTATAAAAAATAATGTTTTTGAAAATAACAAAAGCAAGAATAATAATTTACCAAGCATTTTGACAATCCGGATATAATAAATAATCATTTTTTTAATTTACCGGGTAATGGTAACGTAGATTTGTATATCTACACTGTCTTAAGTTTAAGAAATTAAGGAATATCTGCTTACAGTAGCCATTTCTGGACAGCCGGTAGAGCAAGGTATCTGAATACTGGAATCTGGGACCTATAATGGACAGTAATTTAAAGTTTGAGACATATACCTTGGAGGCTGCTAAGTACTGTTTTTATCGCTTAGGACTGCTGTATAAAGTGTGGAGAGTTATAAAAAAAAGACATCATTAAGATTTCTTATATTTTTAAAAATAAATTGTAAAATAATCTTGGTGAAAACCGACCCTAAATACAGTGTGCAAACTATAAAAAATGGCACAAGAGTTCGAAATTAATATGAAACCTTAGCTAAACTGAATTGTGTTTATGCATACGAGTATATCCATATTAGTTTTAAATCTCTTCAAATACTTATGTTCCGATAAGAAATTTTTTAACTGAAGGTGACGAACAGCCTTCCATCTCAACTACTTCATCTCTAATTTGAAAACAATCGCCGATTCCGTCAAGACGAGGCGAAAAACTGGGACCTCCCACCGCACGGTGACACAGAGCTCGGAACCGACAGAGGCGACATCTGCTCGCTATTTGTCAAACATCATTTACTATTTTCGTCGGCGCGCTGAACACTCACTTTGTCAGTTCGTCGTCGGTGCAACGGGTTGAGGAAGTCACCGCGTAACGGAGTGGAGCGTTTAGCGTTTTTTTAGTTTTGCTCTGCATTAATTTTATTTTGCGTGGATTTAAAAATTTGACTCATTTTTAGGATTTTTGCCCTATATATACTGTATAGAATACAATCGTAAATTGGAAACAATTAATTATATTCAGATTACCAGTTGAGAAAAGCATTATTTATTATTATTGCGGTAAGTTAAAGCTAGTTTTCTAAATATTTATTGTACCATATGCACTACTATCCTAATGATTGTAGTAGTATTAGTAATACCGGCTTCAATGAACAAAAAATTGTAATGGCATCATTAGAGCCTAAAACAGAATCTATTTTAATGAAACATTAAGTATATGTGTAATTAATTATATTATTTTTTATCAGGAAAATTTAAATATCATACATAATAGATATTTAGAAACGTAGCCGTAAGAAACAAAGAGTGTGATAATAATATCGCAATCAATGCAGATGATATAATGTTATACCAACATTTCTTATGAATGCAATATGTTATGAAGGAAAGAAATTACCAAAATGGTTTGTTAAATGTAAAATTAGAATATACAGAACTGATTATGAAAAATAGGCTGAGGTACTATACTATTAGAATTTATTGTACGTATGATATAATTAAGGGTAAAGATTTAGACCTCCGTCAGTCTCAGGGTATAGAATATTTGTTAAACTTTATAAAAACTATAACTATAAAAAATATGAAGCAAAATATTTATTAACTATAAAAATATAAAATATTTACTAAAGGTCGTACTAATAATGTTTACCCGTCGTATCTCACATTTAATTTAGACCGGTGTTTGGTTTTTTTTATTGGACTGACAATATACGCCTCTCTCAACTCCTAAATCTACTTACTTTCATTGATCTCAAAATGTCAAATATCTGTGCTAATTTTGTGTAATTTCGTTTGACCGCTGAAACCTTGTCACGTTTGAGATACGCTGGATTAGAATTAGGAAGACGTAAAGCATAATTTAACTCTCTTTACTACTTCTTATAATCAGTTTAAACGTTGTTAATGGTCATAAGGATAAATATACAAATCACTATGTCCAACTCTTTATTTTTCTTCTTAGCTTCTATCATCGTATTGACGCGGGTCGCGGGTGCAAGGACGAGTTCTCTTTGACAAATCAGATATTCAGCGATGACAGCTACATATCTGTTGCCTGCCACAAACTCAAACTCAACATACACGCTACACTTTTATACACTCTACTTAACCTTATGTCTATGACATAGAGTACTTTTTTAATATTTAAACAGAATAAATTAGCAGTCTAAAATATATAATTGCAAATTTATATTGGTTATGACATTGATATTAGCTGTTTTGACGTACAATTGGAATTTGCTCCTGAATAGTTATCAAGATAGGTTTGTTTTATTTTTAAAGGTTCTGTTGATGTAGTGTACTGTCAATTAAATAGGAGACAGTTGAGTCTGTGGTCGGGTGATTGAGTGTCGAAATGCAGATTTTATTTGATGAAACTTTATTAGGAATATTTAACTTTTTTGTATAGTATAATAGTGTCTTATAAGGTCTAAAAGGTACTAAATTAAAACTAAAAATAAAAGTAGGTAATCGTATAATGTATGAAATACAAAAAAATCTATCTCTATCATTAACATAAATAAATACTTTCATAGCAAAGATGCAGTCAAAAATCAAAGATTTTGGTGTTTGAAGGATTAATGTACTAGGACTTTATAAGTCACTAGGAGTTGTATAAATTTAAACAAGACGTTATGACCACATATGGAGATACTTATTCATAGACATATAATATTAAGTTTGAAATGTGAAAAAATACCTCTTAACTCTTTGCCAGCGGAGTTTAATTCCAAATTACCTTAATCTATTCAAAGAATATTTTTTCAATATTTATTTTAATAAAAGTTTGGTAATTTAAAGTTTTTATGTAATTATTGAGTTTTTTTGGTAAGATATTATATTATAGTTAAAACAATGACGATTTAAAAACAATGTTTAAAAGTCTACTTAAATGAAAACATTTAGGATTTGGATTCGTGTGTTTGACACCATCTGCGCCTGTACAAAATTTCGTTAAAAAACTTAGTATTAGGAAAGTGAAAATTTACCTTCTGTAAAATCCTCATTGATTTTAAACCAAGTAAAAAAAGATAATTTATTAAAATTGTTTATAAGTATTTCTTTATATCTTAAACTTAACATAAACAAAGGCCGTAACTTCGCATAACCAAATATCAAATAAGAATAAACCCGTCAATTCAAAATTGAATATCAGAAATAGTGTTTATTTGTGTGTCATTATGTCAGACACCTGCGTTATTCGACACAAAATGTCAGTTTACTCCCAGTCTCTGCTTCAGATGGAAAAAATCGATGATCAGCACTCTGTCCAACCCACATCGACTTTGAGCTGTCAGGTTTGATTGAATCAACTGATTGTAGAATTATTTAAACTATAGACATGTCGTTAGCTTAAATTACTTCAAAACCATTGCCTTTCGATACATTGAAAGTTTTTCCATAAATTTATTTGTATGATTATCGTTTAAAAAAGTATGTCTTTTATATTCTTGATTTGAGTTCATGTAAACTGTTTAAACATTAGGTTACTAGAATTTGATTTTTAGATTATTCTAATTAGTATAGTTCAATAATTAAAAATACTGTTTTCAGGTAACACTGCGTAGCAGCTAGTATTTTTTAAAATTTCAAGTTTTCACGAGGAATAACAATTTTAAATTAAGTCATATAAAGTGAATCCAAACTAATTCATTTTCTAGCAAAATCATATCAAAATAGTGGGGTTTTATCGAACTTTCGCTGCTTCCTAAAAAGTTTGATAAGTTAATAAGTCTTTTTGAAATAAAAATCCGACACCTGAATCAGAAAACATTCTTTTCAATTTAATGCTCGAAACCTTATTTTATTTTACTCAAAAGTACCATAGCAATAATGAAATGGCAAATTGTGTTAAACATAATTATTTTTAAGTTTAACATAGAGGTGCGTAAATACGCAGTTTTTGGGCAAATATTGCAGCAAAATTATAGGAATCATTTAAAAAAATGAAAAAATATATTTTTTGTACAACACGTACTCTTGTGCACGTGCAATGCACCAGGCATTACCTTATTGACCCATGTTAATTTATTGTATTTAATGCAAAGAAAAAAAAATGAAAAGACCATTGTACAAGCACTTTTACAAATTTTTAAAAGCGTGTATTGCATTTAGTTGTTTTAATAATTAGTTAAAGCAGTAGAATCTTCAGTTATCTAGTACATTAACTATAGGTAATAGCAAACTGTCAAAGTATATAAGTACACATCGAAATAAACGTTAAATTCTAAACAAAAAATGAAAATCTTGGCGTCATTCATTCGTTCATTACAGTATAGATTAAGTTAAGAAATTTCAAACGAATACATCTCATAGCAATGTATGTAAAATTGTATAGTAAAAAAACAAAAAAAAAATGTAGTACATCTACATCTACATCGTTAGTATTACATGAATTAGCTTTCTGAAATATATAGCTCTCTTAAGAGGTATAATTACTTCTTTATTTAGCTTAATATTAAAGCTTGTCACTTTAATTATCTAGTAAACAAAAAACGTTTTCAAAGCTGTCAGTTCTAGTCGTCCCTGCAGCACGTAGCCACAGAGCGAGTAAAGCAAATAAAGCGGACGGTCGACAAAGACGTCCGTCTGTTGGCGACATCTGAGCGACGCGTGTCGCCCCCGCACTCCCCCGCACTCCCCGCTCCCCTTTATAGGGCTCCCGATAATGATGTTAACTCACTGTTTGAAGACGGACCCTCTTTGTTGCATTTTTGAGACTTTGTCCGCACTACGTCAAAGGGTTTTCTTAAATCTTTTGTGGATTTCATCATAAACATATACACACATCATATACATACATATATTCATTACTTATTAAATAATGTGTTACAATTTAGGACTTGTAATCGTTATTCTTTTAAGTTTAAATTTTGCTGTCCTAACATTTATTTAAATAAAGTAAATAATTTAAAAGAACATTATCAAAAGTATCTTGATTAGCCATTTGGTAAAGGTGACCCGTTACAAGATAGTATGGTTTTTTGTTTGATACCTTCCTCACTTTGCAGTGTAAAAACGCACTAGACGCATAATGACTTAAATGTATTATTTAGCCAAAACGTATGACTTTAATAGAAAACATAGATGCAGAATGCCATCAACGCAAAACTTGGTCAGTCACAGTAATGCTTTGAGATGAAATCTAGCGTATACGTATCGAAAATAACATGTCTTTCATTTTAATTACAATGAATTTGTCTACTTTTCAGCACCAACTTCATAAATAAAATATCTAAAAATACTGCTACTCAACGCTTTTTTTGTGAGATCAGCACACGAGGTGTGTGCGTCACTAAACATAAATAAAATGCACTTAAACACCTACAACCAAACATAAATTCCTATTCCTGCGAAATAACATAACACGCTTGAACTGTCACCGTACAAATCCCATAGCACAGCCGTACCCGTACTGCACATAAGTTCCTTCAAATAAATTTCATCAGTGCACGAATCCCAGCCGGACGGCGCACTCGACTTGTTCAGTAAATTGTCTTGAAGAGCTGACCATTCCCCCTTTTCACCTACACAAAGGAGAGTAGGGGGGAATTTTCCCGTTCAAAGGAGGCCAGTGGCATTCCCCCGTTCGTCTTGCTTATGACTGACGGCTGGACAGTTTGAGTGATTGAGAGTGACTCGAGACTTAATGCGCCGAGGCGAGATACGATTTACCCGGATCGAAATGTTATAACTCCGCAGTGCCTCTTAGCGATTCTTAGCTCTATGTTAAACTCATATGTTTACGTTTCGCGCAATATATTTGTTAAATACGCGCCTGGATATTGAGAGTATATTTTGCACACTATTATTATTATGAATTAAAATACGCTGCATCGTTTTTAATATGGTTTGTGAGGTTTGTGAGGTGCGCTCGCAATTAGAGCTGGCGTCTCGTGCAGTCGACGCGCGACTGTTGATAGATCGGTAAGTACCTACGTGCATATCCGGTAAAGTAACAAAACTATAATAATCTATATTTAGGCTATTTTTATATAAAATAAATACTAATAATTACTACAAATCAATAATAAAGCAATCAATGCATACTCATTGATCATCTTCCTTTTCCTTTACATTAATTCGTTGTTTTAAATTTTTCCATACGTAACTTCTTTGTTGACATAATTTTGAGACAATCAATCAAATCAAACTTTATTCAAATAGGTTTCTAAGAACACTTTTGAATCGTCAATACAATGTAAACAATGTTAATTTATGCCGAAAAGAGCTGGCAAGAAGTTCTATTTAAAGAATTAATACAATACTAGTATAGTATCAACTATAACTTCAAAAGACGCATTCGTTCATATATTATTATATGAGCTTCATTATTTAATAGAGTATAGAGCTAGCAAAATATATTCTAAGCATAATAGTTATATTTATGATCGAATCCATCAAATGTTTTAAAAAATTACGGGATTGTTTTGTTATTTTTCTCTGAGGTCGCAAAACTCCTGTAATTGCTCAACTCGTACACTGAAGAAAATCCCTCCTGCACATGATATATTAATCTAATATTAATATTAAATACGACGAGATCCTGCGTTCCCTTGCTAAGCCCTCCCCTGCAAGACAGACAGACAGACAGACAGGCAATCAGCCGACCGTCACGTCCATCACCCGCTCGCTCACACCCAGTAATTTTTGCTCATATTTCCCTCCGATTCGTAATAATATAATATAGCTTTTGATACGCGCTTGGAATTCTCCAGGTATTTAATAACTACTTTGATGAATTTATGACGGCCGCTGTGGCAGACGTGCCGTGTGCGCAATCAGAAATAATGTTACCAACTAATAAAAATGTGATGAAGATTTATTGTCTAAATTTAATGTTTTTGTTGACTGTAAATTAAGCAACTAAAAAGTTGCATAAAGAAGACGAATATTTAAAAAAAATTACGTTTTGATTTATATTGATTTTAAGTTTATGTTCTGATGTAGAAAATATTTTTTGAGGTAAATATATATTAGTCAATTAGTATTCGCGCAAAATTCGAAATCACGTAGCAAAAGCTAACCTATTTTATCTTAATACGATGTTATGAATTTAGAAGTATGTATGTATGTATTTAGGTACGGCTGTGCCATGAGATTTGTACGGTGACAGTTATGTTGACCTGTTAACTTATAGCTCCTGAACTAATTTTAGCAAATAAGATGTTATTAGCCGTTTAAATACTCAAAGGTAGAATGTAACACTTCACGTTTAAACGTCAAATCTTATTACTATTTAATTTTATAACACAAAAAAATTAGGTACCTTATTATTTATAATCGAATGAGGTCATTTATTTGAAATAATATACATCCCGTTCTTCCTTTACGTTTGTAGATTTTCCGTCTTGTTTAACCTGCCATGTTTTTCGTCTGCGTCAAATCTATGAAGTCAATTTTTACCGCATAGTATGATACCATACGATACCATAGATAAAGTTAATACTATAATCAATAAAATATTTTTTTTATAACTTAAACTTGTGAATTTTCTGTTTTTTAATTCCGAGTTTTGACCTTTTTAAAATCTCTTTTGCTTTCACAAGCTTATTAGTCAAATGTCACAAATCTTCTAGTCAATTTCAACCAACTACCTATCATTCGAGTATCAATTTAGTATTCTGTAGGTACTCAGCTCATATAAGACACAATATATGCAAGCAGACAGGGTAGCCCTACGCTGCAGAATGCCTCATTGCTGAGGCTAGTTAGTTCAGCCTAATTTCCAGGGTACTACTGATCATTACTTTATTGTAAACACAATACTATCTTGTTAATCTTATATTTCACATTATAAATCGTACGAGTAAACTATATACCTACCTATTTACTTATACTAAAATCATAGTTTTTTTTTTTTGGATAATTCTTCAACTTGTTCAATGTCTGTATGTGCGGCAAATCGTGTATTTGTGTGTGTATGTACGTGTGTGTGTGTGCGTGTGTGCGTGTGTGTGTGTGTGTTTGTGTGTGTGCGTGCGTGTGTGTGTGTGAACTGGGATGCGACTACTGAAGGCGAAAGCTTGACGCCGCGGGTCGCCGGTTTGCGTGAAGTCCTAACAAAATTTTGTCTTGTATTAATTTTATGTATCGTCGATTTTTTAGGTACATAAAATACAATACAATACAAATATCCTTTATTGCACAAAACAAAAACACAAACTTATTGTAAAAATAATATTAAAAAACATGTACAACAGGCGATCTTATCGCCAGATGGCGATTTCTACCAGATAACCTATGTTGGTATTGATATACAAATTTAAAATATTGGAATGGTAGGATGTGCAAAATTGTACAAAAACTGAAATAAAGATATAAGTAACATAGAATAAGAATAGTATAAATTACCAAATATATAAATAACTACAAAATACATAAATACCCTTATACATAAAATATAAAATACATAAATTCCTTACATAAAAATACATAAACTACACATAAATAAAACAATCATAACTTAAATATTTAAGTGTCTACATCAGAAGAACAGAGGGAGCAAAACAACAAGGTTATGCGAGATTTAAAAAATGCTTTTTCACTTGTGCTTTGAAGGTTGTAAGTGATTGTGCTTTTCGGATATCTACTGGGAGAGAGTTCCACAATCGCACTGCTTGTACGGTGAAGGAATCATCGTAAGATTTTGAGTTGTGACTCGGTGTATTAAGTATTATAATAAATTGTTTTTAAGTAGATTTTGCAAGTTATTGCTTAGTCTCGAGGAAAGCTTATCTTTCTAAGTTTTCAGCGTCCCTAAAATACTTGAATAGTTATTCAATACCTATGTGTGACACTGTGAAAATATTACATACATACGGGTTGGATTTATAACATCCTTATTGAAGTCGGTTAACAAATAAGATGCATTCGCTCCTTTAGTGAATTTGGACACACTTGTAAACACATTTACACAGTTTAAAACAAATTCAGGACGCAAGGTGAAACAGACAATTGACACCTCCAGGTTACCAAAGGTCATTAACATCAACTTTTTTACTTTAGGGTGTAGTATTAAAAAAACGAAAATAAAATGGCTCAATGACAAGAACCGTTCACAATGGCGCTATCACTTATCAATCACTCAAATGGCTTGATTGAATGATTGAATTAAACAAGTGAAGAGGTCATTGTCATCTCGCTCGCTCGATTCTGCGTCAAGGTCTCACTGAATTAGACATATCGATTCTATTATTATAATTCAGTATTATTGATTTTGACGGAAAAAAAATAATATTATAAATAGGTGTTTTAATTTTCACGATTTAGAAGTGACAAACACGCCGCAACACTGCTGATGCAATGTACTTACCTGGACTAAGGATGCTTTATGTATGTCTCATACATCGTAAATTACCAACTTTAAACTAATAAGCGGCAAAATGAAAGACCAAGGACATAGTAATATACCCAACCCCTTTGCCAGTTCCTCACCAAATACTATTACTATTATTATTATACAATAAGAAGTAAGTCACTTTAAGTCAGGTTTGGGCAGGGAATAGAATTTTAAGACAATATTTTTTATGCGAACCGCCACGCTGTTTTGTTATGAAATTGGGTAAGTGATTTTTTACTGTTGCTCGCCATAAATTAAACTGGAATTTGCACTGAAATTTTTTGCACAACCGACTGTGTGGGGTGCCGTTGGATAATTCCTTTAAAAATGCATTTGCACACAGAAATATTGATGGGGTCAAGTTGAACGTGGTGTATATCTGTGTCAATTAGTTTCTACGTAAACGGGTTAACTTTTTAACTTAATCGAGACACCAGCTCATTTAATTTTGTTCAAGGTAGTTTCCAAGCAGAGTGAAGTGTGGATAAATTTCTTTGTGTTCCTTATCTATGTTTTTAACAGAGTACAGTTTTAGGAAATAGTTTCTTCTTGAGTACTTATGTAGTGTTCCAAAAATTTACATATAAAGAATACAAACATTTAATGACTTGTTGTAAAACAATAATCAGTGTTGTTCGTAATCAAATTTAATTCCCTTGGGGTATTATTAGTTAATATTACAGTCTATAACGGCTCGGTGCGGTGCAGCGCGTCTGTCTGTCTGTCTGTAGAGCTGTTGTGACAGCGCTGCACTTCCTGACGGCCGGCGCGGGTGAGCACTGCCTACGCGCCACGTGAGCACATGCTCAAAAGCGGAGCGAGAAACGGTGACAGATTATTTTGTCATATTTAAATTGTATCTTGGTAAAATAAAATAAAATTATACTTTTCACCAGAAAGTGTGATTGCTTTCACATTTGATAGACCTTAATTATAATAAATATTTGTTTTTTTTTTATACCACTAAGGTAGCAAACAGTACGGTGGATACCAGGGGTATAAACTCGCGCGTTGCCGACCCTTAAAAAATCTAATAACTTCTTTCTTGAAGAACCCCATACTGTAGTCCTTAGAGAAAACCTTAGCAGGGAGCTCATTCCACAACCCAAGCGTTCGCGGGAGGAAGTTTCTCTGAAACCGCACTGTACGCGACTATTTCGGTTCTAAATTGTAAGAATGAATCTCCTGCCGATGGCGAGCGGTGCGATGGTAGAAAGTAGCCGTGGGCATTATTTCGAACAATTCCTCAGAACACATCCTATTTTAAAAGCGGTATTCTACATTCAGGGAGCAAAGTCTCTCCTCAGATTTAAACCTAGATACGGCAAGTGAGTTTGGGATCGTCGACAATTTTCACAGCTCGTCGTTGACCGAGTCAAAAGGACCAAGTTGGTATCCGGGTGCACCCGCCCAGAGATGGCAGCAGTACTCCATATAGGGCCGAACTTGCGACTTGTAAAGCAGCAACCTTTGCTCCGACGTGAAGTACTGCATTGCTCTGTTGAGTAAACCAAGTTTTTTTGGACGCCAGCTTCACCTTTTCTTGCAAATGATCTCGGAACTGGATAATGTACTTGGAGATGGAGAGGGAAGAGTTCTGGAATTTTGGGGCCACAGTGAATGGGGTTTTCTTAGCGATGAACGCGCAGACTTGTGTCTCTGTAGGATCAACAAATCAATTTTTGCCATCCCCACTCAGAGACCTTGGTCAAAGTGGTCTTAATTTGAGACACAAGATCTCCACGCTTTTCCTCCAGAACGGAACGAGGGATGTTAGCACGGCGCGTGTAATAAGCGTCTCCAGTACTGTCATCTGCATAGCAATGTATGTTTTTGATGTCCAACATGTCATTCATATGCAGTAGAAACAGCGTACGAGACAACACAGAGCCTTGAGCATTAATGTCCATGCTACCACATCAACTATCGTCAACTACGGCTCGTGTGCGTCTGCCGGACAAAAAGCTAGCCACCCATTTGCATAAACCCTCGGGCACTCCGTAAGATGGGAACTTCGATAGAAGACCCCGGTGCCAGACCCGATCGAACGCCTTCGCTACGTCCAGGATACATGCCAATGCCTCCCCCTGACTCTCAATGGTTAGTGCCCATCGGTGTGTGGGATACACAAGAAGATCACCAGTCGAGCGACCGCGACGAAAGCCATATTAACAGTCGCTGACCAGTTCGTGTTTTTCAAGGTATCTTAGAAACTGTGTGTTGATCATTTTTGTTGATTGTTGACGTTGGAGATGTGAGGGGTAAAAGCGATAGGCCTGTAATTCGATGTATCTGATCTATCGCCCTTTTTGGGCACCGGATGCACATTCGCAGTCTTTCAGACGGAAATTGCCTGGTGTGGTACCCATTTTTATATTCTTGTTAAGGTTCCGTAGCCAAATGGCAAAAACGGAACTTTTCTAAATTCGTCATGCCCGTCCGTTAGTCACAGCCTTATAATTCCGTCGTCTTTGCGTTGATTCTAAATAATCTTCTTGTGTATACCTACAGATTTGTTATAAAAATTGAGAAAAAAAAATTTCTTAGACTCCTAAGTAAAACCGAGTAGAATTTTCTGTGCACGCTATCGTGTGGGGTATCATTGGATAAGGCTTTTAAAATACATTTAGATATGGTTAGTAAGGTTTTCTCTTTGTTAGTTTTATATAAGTCACGTAGACTCTAAATATGAAATGTAAATTATAAGCAAAGGCTAAAAGTTTCAATTTTTTTTTTGGTTACGAAAAAGTGTAAAGGTATTCTGTTAGCAAACATATTTTTTATAACTTTTTGCGCTGTTTTTTTCTACGAATCGCCTTAAGCTGTTTAGTGTAGAAGCTGCTCTACGCACTGCAGTGCATGCACGGTATAATCTAACGTGAAGCGCTGTCTGCGCGAGAGTGATCGAGGGCGGCGCGGCGGATGCGCTCGCGCAGACCAACTCTGGAAATCGCGCAAAATATCAAATCTATAGTGCTATCTCGTGTTATAATTTTCAAATGCATATTTAAATTTATTAGAATACACGTAAAATAAAATCAAGTGTTGCAGCCGGTATTCTTTTGTGATGAGATGATAAGTTATAAGTACGACAAAAATAGTTCTTGAGCCTGTTTAGGTGACCTTTTTACGTGACAAACAGACAGTCACAACGACTAGGGCTAGATCGTAGTAGGTATTAAGATATTATAATGAGGATCCTGTCAGAAATTCGCGCTGGTAACAACCTCATTGGCGATAACTGACTACTAGTAGTCAGGTCAGATGTCCTGTAATCATCATCTGTAAGGTCACATACTATGCTCCGGTTCGTATAAATGTCTGCTCTATAAAACTGTTATGTCACCCATTATCGCAATATGTTCTATGGTCCAGGACAGTTGCAGTTGCAGTGTTGCGGCGATAGGCTTACTACTGACACGCAGGACTAAAGTTGCTGATGAAAAGAGCCTGTCAACAGTGTCCACCACATTAATAGCGAGTGTCCAGTAGCCATGGGCTAAGTAACTCCGGACTCACATATCATTCCGATTAAAGATATATATCCGCTTCGCATATCCATATCCGCTTAATATATCCGCGGAAATATGCAATTTTCTAGCTCACCGCGGTCAAACGAATCCTCGGATCGATTTAGTACCTTTCAATCACGAGTGCACAAATCGTTAGTGTATCTCTCGTTTGTTCGGAACGAAAACATTTTTGGTGATGAGTTGTGATAGGTATGAACCGGTCTTTGTTCGAAGAGTAATTTCTTAGGTTAGAATACAATTTTAGACTATGACTGTAACATTTATAAACTATTTTTTTATTCACAATACGCAATTTTAACTCAAAACTTTTATAGGTGTAAATATTTACACAGTCTAGTACTTATACACAAACAAATCCTACCAGGAAAGTAAACGATTATTATTATTTATAAACAAACACTCATCAAAAAAACTAGTAATCATTGACACTTAAATTATATTTTCCTAACAGATATTCACGCGAACGTCACAAAGCAGAGGTGATACTAAAACTATTGTAGTTAAGTACTCTATAGTATGTAGATACTTACGTACACAAACAATTGAATTGAAGACAAAAAACGTCCACTTAGCTAATAAGCGGTTTAAGTGCTTTAAAGCGTATTGCACGGAAATTCATATCCCAATGCATATTTTTTTTTTTTTTTTATACCACTAAGGTGGCAAACAAGCCTACGGTCCGCCTGATGGTAAGCGGTCACCGTAGCCTATGGACGCTTGCAACACTAGGGGCATCACTCGCGCGTTGCCGACCCTTCAGAAATCTAATAACTTCTTTTTTGAAGAACCCCATACTGTAGTCCTTAGAGAAAACCTTGGGTTTCACAAGCGTGATTTTAAAAAGCGCTGAGATCGATTATTTATAAGCAAGACACGACGACGTTACTATTTCGCTTTCAACGCTAGCTCTCACTCACTTTCAGTGATATGCGTGCATCGCTATTCGGCCGTTCCGCGTCACACACGGGCGACACGCTCCGCTGTTTATTTGGATTAGTTCGTTCACTCCATGGATATAGGACATGTTTATTTCACGCAAAGAGAAGGAGTTGTAACATATCCGGCCTCGGATATATATCCAAAGACATAGTTATGTCCGCAGTTACCCAAGTCTAGTGTCCAGCTGCTCGTTAGCCCCCCTGGGAATACCAACTGTGAAGGTGGTAATTCATATATCCATACAAGTAATTAAAAAAAAAATTATGTACCTATTTTAATGTCAGTTTAATTTTCACAACTACGAAACCAATACCCACTCAAACTAAGTTAAAACAAGTAAACAGATTGGCGTTTATAAATTTAGAACCTATAATAAAAGTGTGCATACGACTATTAGGTACCAGGGCGCAAGAACTGTCAGAAGATTTGCATCTGCGTGCGCGCTATCAATCAAGCAAAGGGCGCTGGCGGCGAATGCGCTTTGTGTGATCCGAGAGATAACGCCCGTGTCTGATACGATTACATGCCGATGCGGTGTCGGACATTATTCGCGTTCCGCGGACTAAGTCGCTCCTCTTGTCTTTTGCGACCACATCACCTTCGTCTACTTTATGCTACAGTTATAGCCTTCAACGTATTTACTTTTGGCAATTTCGAGAAAAAATATGAGGGCCACAGATTTTCTTTAACAGTTCACCCACGTGGGCCCAGTGTGTATATATAGACTTCACACATATTTACGCTTTTTTTTTCTGTTTTTTTTTTGTTTTTATACCACTAAGGACTAAGGTGGCAAACAAGCCTACAGTCCGCCTGATGGTAAGCGGTCACCGTAGCCTATGGACGCTTGTAACACCAGGGGCATCACTCGCGCGTTGCCGACCCTTCAGAAATCTAATAACTTCTTTTTTGAAGAACCACATTCTGTAGTCCTTAGAGAAAACCTTGGCAGGAAGCTCATTCTACAACCCAAGCGTTCGCGGGAGGAAGTTTCTCTGAAACCGCACTGTTGTTTTTCTAAAGTGTGAGAATGAATTCCCTGCCGATGGCGAGCGGTGCGATGATAGAAAGTAGCCGTGGGCATCATTTCGAACAATTCCTCAGAACACAACCCATTGTACAAACGGTAGAACCCACACAGGGAGGCAACCTCAGACTTAAGGGCTCGATACCGCAAGTGAGTTTGGGATCGTCGATAATTCTCACAGGCCGTCTTTGAACCGAGTCAAAAGGGCCAAGCTGGTATCCGGGTGCACCCGCCCAGAGATGGCACCAGTACTCCATATGGGGCCGTACTTGCGACTTGTAAAGCAGCAACCTTTGCCCCGACGTGAAGTATTTTTGTTTGATAAACAAATGCCGGTTTCCTTACGAGTTTTAACTTCACCGAAATGCATGTTGGTGGATGAATGATGTAGTTAAGATTTAATTCAGAATAAGACTCATTGGTACATGAGTTCGAACGTTAACCCCACGAAACGTGAGGCAGACACTGAAACCAATAGGTCATCATAGACCACTTTCTTTTAAAAAATTAAGAACATAGCAAACAAGCTGAAAATCCACGCAAAGTTGTATTTTTACTCAGTTGCGATATCCAAAACCCAACAGTTTAGGAAATAGATTGAATTCATGTAACCTTTGCTGGATTATTATTTTTTAACTTATGGCTCATTTATAACGTGAATATTAGTGTCTGAAAACTATTTCAAAACCTTAAGTTTGTAAATACAATTATGAATTGTCCGGTATAACATGGAACTCAGACAGCGCCAATTTTTAATTCATTCAACTCAGTTGATCAAAAAAATGTAGAAGTGATATTGCTAATTCTTTAAAACTGCTTTCTGATTACAACCCTGGACCAGCTGGGTCTGACACAAAGATAAATGCCCTAATAATTTTTAAGTCAAAAACTGATAATTATCAAACCGTCGAGGTAAAAAACTGATAAAGTTGTAATCTAATCAAGTTCGTTGTAGACGTTTCTGATGTGGTGTGGTGTACTTGTTTAGTATCGAAGTCACTTAGCAACATTAGCATAATGCGACAACGTATCTTGATCGACGAACAATAAAATGATTAATTTATGTTATCGATCAAGATCACTCAGTCGTACTCAAAATTATTGATCAAAGTTCATTATGAAAGTCGTATGATTGTGGGTGGGTCGTTCTTATCGCTTTCGGGGTTCCGACAATTTTTTTTGGCTTTCTATTCATATACTCAAATTACTTTTGCAAATATAACCTAGGATCATGTTATAATTTGTGGTAAATATTGTTTGAATTTGTCTGGGTAATGCTGTGTCTAATAATTTAACAAAGTAGACGTAAGCCACTATTTTTTGAAGTAGCCTTATACAATAAATTCCGGCACTTATTGCAAAAATATTAAAAAAATCTTATGTAACCAAAAACAGCGAGCTCTTAAATTTATGCTCTTTTTTTGAAATCAAAATGTGAAGTAAAAGTTAGAGAACTTTGGATGGCAACATTAATTTTGAATGACAGCAATCTGCGGCGTAACTCTTAACTAACTGGTGCTCTTTCCAAAATACTTCCTTCGTTATGTAATATTTTTTTTACCGACTTCAAAGAAATTGATAACAATCAATTCGACCCGTAATTAGGTATGTAATATTGTTGGAATTGTACAAAAGTTAGTCAATGTGGGCTTCTCAACCGATGTGGCCAATTTCATGAGTGTATGTGTATTTATTGAGTGTATGTATAGTTAGGTATCTATGTTTGTCAACGTATTTCTAACTATTGATCGTATTTTAATAATTCTTTCTATCATGAATTGCCTAGGTAACGTTTAACTTACGGAACAGTGTAAGTTTCATCAAAATCGGTTTAGCAGTTTTAAAGATATGGACTGTTAGGTGTGTACCAATCACTAGAAAAACACGTCATCTGTTTCTAAGCGGATCGGATACGTATATAAATGTCCAAGCACCAACTGAAATTTAAAAATAAAAATAAACTAATAAAAAATTACACTGCCTACAAAACTCCCTAAAAAGTAAAAAATATAAGTTTTATAAAGTTAAGTTTTACTTCCCCTTGAAGTCGAATCACAAAATGTAATAGTCTCGTACCTTTGCTGCAAAAAACATCTCTGAAGATTTATTTGACTACTAGTCTTTGCATCTACCGTTTCTAAAGACGCTTTATATGTTGATGAAGTCCTAACTCCTAGGCTTGGTGCACAAGTAGTCGAGTGGCGTGCTGCGGAACGACCCTGGTGACTCTGTATGTATAGTAAAGCTATCTCGGAACAGTAAGCTCAGCTCGAGTGCATAGAAAATGCAAATGAGTGCAGTTCTTTAAGGCCACTTCATAGTTAGTGCGCTCCCGGGACGAGTTGCTCAGGAAACTTGCCCGGGTGAAGGTATTTTGTATTTAGTACGTGGCGTTAAACTAACTGACTCTACGATTAGATTGTTTACTTCTTTATTACTAAAACACAGGATTGTAGATACTAACGAAGTTACAATATATATATTAGGTTCTAGGTTATGGAATCTGAGGGTAGGAACTCTACTAGTATCGCTCATGAATGACTATTAACACTACTAGCAGGTACGCTAAAACATTTCTGATAATTATTCTATACATAGATATTTACATATAATATTGATAACTAATAATTGTAAATATCATCATGAAGCGATAGATTTTGTAGCTACTTCATGATGATAAGCAAATATGATGTAATAGATACGTGAAATTTATTTATATGCCTACGTACAAATAAAATATATCAAGTAGGTGAACCTAGTAGGTATAATAACTGCTTAGAACTAACAGTACAATTTGTAGATTTTGACTGACTGAAACGTTATATGCCTACAGAACCTTCTGAAGTCGCAAACGTGAACTTTACTTCTATCCACGTAGCCTATGACAGCCTGGTAACATAATTGGATGACAAATTTATTGTGTTTGTTTATCAGCGGATAAAGATACCGATTACGTTTTTTGACTGATGTTGGTCAAATGTACGTGATATGTTAATTAACATTGATAATTGTCAAAAAATGTAGAGTTCCGGGTTTAAGTTTCCACCACCTAGTCACATGCCCCTCCGCTGATGTACCTATTGTATTCTATTAGCATCCACTAAATTTATCGATATATTCGCCCGGTGCGAAGTTGATTTTCCGTTGTTTTTTTTCTACGCACGCTTGCAGCACTAGGGGCGTACTCGCTCGTTACCGACCCTTTAAAAATCTAAAAACTTCTTTCTTGAAAAAACCCATACGTATTTCTTAGAGGAAACCTTGGCAAGAAGCTCATTCCACAACCTAAGCGTTCGTTGGAGGAAGTTTCTTTGAACCGCAATGTACGCATCATGACAATATCCATTAGATTATATAATGGCCCAACGAGATTAATTAATAAGCCAGTTCAAGTTGACGGACACAAGAGGAGTGATGCGATTCATCGTATCAGCTGCTAGACGTCCACTGCAGGACATAGAACTCCTCCGTAGATTTCCAAAATGCCACTTACACCTAGCGCCTCCCCAGGCCCTCACTAGGTGATCAGTCTAGTTGGCTTTCTCACACTGCTTTTTCCAACTAATTAAACGATCAAGCACCAAAAACAAACAACATTAATAATTTTGCTTCTTTTAAAATATAACACAATTTAAACCTACCTAGCTACCACCAAAAAAATGAATTCCTTTACAAGATCCACATTAACAAAAATCAATTTTCAAGCTGACGCTTTAAAATATTCTTTTAAAGGTGTCAAATTATGATCACACTCGAGAATGATTGACCGAGTGAAACTGTCGGAGCTAACAACAGGGCTGGACTCGGTGATGAATAATATTATAATTACGGGATACGTCTCAATGCCGAGAGGGCGCAACTCACAGGTATGGTCCACTAATGCCCCCTGAGTAAACATCAATCAATCAATGCGGTTGATATGTTTAGATTAGAGGCAGAACTAGTTTTGTTACGACCATGTTAATATGGATTGATGAAATTATAAGGTTATTTAAAAGTTAACCCTAATTCATAACATGAATATTATGTATGATATGATTTTCTACAATATGTAATTAGTAAAAAATAAACTGTAAAACAAAATTTAACTACTCTAAATGGTACGGTATCAACATTTAAATTGTCCGCTCCGAACTATACAGCCTCTTTTAATGCTTTAAGGGTTAAAAAGTACCGTTGAATAAATAAGCTCGTCATCGGCGCAAGGAAGTTATCCTCACACCTTAGAACCTAAATGGTCGCGTACAGTGCGGTTTTAGAGAACTTCCCCTTGTGAACACTTGGTCGCGTACAGTGCGGTTTTAGAGAACTTCCTCTCGCGAACACTTGGTCGCGTACAGTGCGGTTTTAGAGAACTTCCTCTTGCGAACACTTGGTCGCGTACAGTGCGGTTTTAGAGAACTTCCTCTTGCGAACACTTGGGTTGTGGAATGAGCTTCCTGATAAGGTCATCTTTAAGGACCCCAGTATGAGGTTATTCAGAAAAGAAGTAATTAGATTTTCAAAGCACGCGGGTGATGTTCTAGGTGTTGCAAGCGTCTATAGGCTGCGGTGACTGCTTACCTTTAGGATTGTTAGCTTTTTTGCTATCGTAGTAGTATAAATAAAAATCGGCCAAGTGCGAGTCGGACTCGCGCAGGAAGGGTTCCGTACAAAATGGCAAAAAATCACGTTTGTTTTATTGGAGCCCCCTTAAATATTTGTTTTATTTTAATATAAGTATTTTTTTTTAAAGCGACTATGTTTATCAAATATTCTGTACATATTTTAAGCGTCTACCTGTTGCCGTTACCAATATGGAGCAAAATCGAGCAAACAAATCACGTTTGTTGTATGGTAGCCCCCTTAAATATTTATTTTATTCTGTTTTTTATTATTTGTTGTTATAGAGAAGTACAGCTTCTGTAAAAATGCATCTGTCTATCTATTACGGCTCATGAGATACAGCCTGGTGACGGACGGACGGACAGCGGAGCCTTAGTAATAGGGTTCCGCTAATTACCCTTCGGGTACGGAACCCTAAAAAGTAACCTAACTGGCAAGTACCTATCTAATTACTCAATACTCAGCGTCTTGTGCTCTCTGACTTCTACAAACTTGCATACCCTGAAGGCGTTCCTCTTAGGAAATGATTTTTAAAAACACATAACCCATACACGTCATTCTTAATTTTCATTTAGAAATAACTGGATTCCCACGTGAATTCTCAGTTTCTATTTTTTCCCTCCCTGTTACGAGTGAAATTCCCAAAAATCCTGAAACACCTATATACCTATTTCTTAATTTGACCAAGTCCAACCAATTACATTATATATATTTATATTGTTATTTTTATAGCATGACATACTTTCATTATTTTCGTACAACTTTTATAACCTTTTTAAGAGTTGAATTTATGAAAATCCTTTCTTAGTGTATGCAAACGTCATAAAAGAATAATATATCCAAAATTTCAAGCTGGGGTTACAGCTTTATAGATTGTGCCTTGATATATCTGTCAGTCAGGTAAGGAAAGTCTTTTTATTTGTATAAGATGAATCATCAAAAATATGTCATAGTTTTTCCAGTGTAACGATTTCCTCATATTGTGTAACTATCTTGTGTCTATTGTGTTACGTTTTGCACCTTATATAAAAAAAATATTTTTTGAGATAATTAAATAAAATTACCTAAAACTATTTTTAATAATACTACATCAACACAATAAAACAGAAATGTTTGATTTCTGTTCCACAATAAACAAAAAATATAGGTGACTGAGTAATTGTTTTTGTACCTTTTATTATATCCACATTAATCTTTCGTCGCAGTCTACAGCAAAAAAGTAATGTTTGCTTGACAATGAGCCGTTGAAATGTAAGGTCGATGCGTCCGCACGATCGCGCGATCACAACTCGAACCCGCTGCAGCTTCGTGTTTATTTTGGTTGGTCTCGAGAGCGGGTGCGAGTCGTCAGGTGCACCACGAGATGGGCGACTTTGACTCGTGTCTATTGTTCTAGAGTACATTGTGTTTATGGATTTACAAGATTCATTACAGACACATTAAGTCATTTACCATTCTGTGCTTACTGTATTGAAATTGATGGTTTCATCCTTGATATTATTAGTTGTATTTTAGTTTTATTTTTTAGTTTATTATTACTTTGTTATGGTAAAACATATTCGGTTCTGTTTTATTGTTTATATTAGATATCGATAAAATACAAATTTTCGTAAAGCTTTATTAAACAATTCAATCATACGATCAAAAAAAAATTATCAAAATCACATCATGTGGGCAGTGTTAACAGTGAGGCAAGCTTTTGACTTATATATGTTAATTTTAGTAAGTAGGTTAACAAAAAGCTGAATCTGTAGAAATAAAATGTGGTAAAGTATGAGCCATCATTTTAGGAGATATGAGAAACAAAAAAATACGTTAATGTGTTTTAAGATTTACGCGAGCAAATATGTGGACATCTCCTAGCCGAGTATGAACAGTCTATATTAACATTAAAAAAAGAGAGTGTGAGTTTGTTTGTTTGTATACATATACATACGTGGAACTATTTTATTGATTTAAAAAAATACTGTTTGTAAGAGATGGTTTTGACTATATTTTATTCTGGATTTCGTAAAATACGGGGACGAAGTCGCGGCCTAGCGCTAGCATTTAAATAAAGAGTCTTAATTCCAAATTCTTCATCCTTTAATCAATCAGTATCTTTTATAAGAAAATGTTTCTTTTCCTAAAACCCTTGTCTACTTAAGTCGAAAACGAGGTACTAATGAACAAGAAGGACTATGACCACTAACATAATTTTATTTACGCCCGTCATGAACTTATCTCTTCACAATAAGATTCATTTTTCGATTCAATCAATGTATTGAAATTGATACTAAATGAAGACACGATGTCAATAAAGATTAGGATGGATTTTGACGAAGCGACGCGTTGCGACGAAACAGCGGGCGGGGGCGGGGGGGCGGAGAGGCAGGGGCAGTTCGGTGACGTGTGACTGACGTGCAGGCGGTCTGTCCGTCTGTTAAAGAGCTTTCAGATTAATGTTTCAGCTTTTATTTTGTGTTTATTTGTCCTTTTACATCAAGTACTGAATGTGTATCAATGACTTTAAAAGCGCTTTGTTTTAAATTTTTAGGTGGTGTGGTGAATGTTACTCTAATATTTCAATATTAATTCGTAGTAAAATCATTCGGAATTGGTGGTAAAGTTTATAATTAAATTTACGATTCAGAAGTGCTGTTTAAAATCTACTTGAATAAAAAAAGTTTGAGTTTGAGAATACCAATTTTATTGCCAAAGTGGGTACTCAACACAAGACAAGGATTTTAACTCTAAAATAAAACTCATTCATAATTGTGAACAACATGATTTAACAAGTGAAAAATCGTTAGAAGATATTGAAATGCCATTCCACTGTTTTCTAGTGTTAATACATGTTTAAACATTTACGCAATATATTAAATGTGAAAATAAGTAGTAATCATTTGCAAGTACCGTGAGGCCATCCAAAAAAAACTATGTAGTTAAATTATTCACCACAGAAGTGTACCAGTCAGCAGAAACATAGCGTTATTATCACTTAATTTGGCAAACACAAGGTGCAGCCGCGTTATGATTAAGCTGTACACTATTTGACTCAAAAACAGTAAAAGAAAAACAAGAATGAGCTGAATATTACGTTTTACGACGACATTCACATTTTTATTGTTTTCTTCATCATAATATATTCGGACTAACGAGGACTTTATAAATAGACGATGCAATAAAGAAACAAAAATATTTATGTCATAATAAAATCATTATAACGTTACGTTATACGTTATAAATTAGCAATATTTATAGTGAAAACATTTTTTTGTGAGTTTCGACAGTGGTGAAACGAAAATAGTCCGGGCGGTACTCCCACGAAGTGACCTATTGTCATCCATACATCAACGGTGGGTGACAAGCCATCGTTCTGGACCAAGTCTCGCGTGTGGTCTCTTCGACGTTTTCGTGAAATGGAACGTGTTTCTTAGAAAAGACGATGTACGTATCGGAAATCGTATAGTGTAGACTACAATCGTAGACAGGATGACGACGAATACATAATGTATGTTATGGATTACAACGGATCTTTAATTACAAAAAAGTATTATGTTTAAACTTTAAACCGGAAAATAATGAGGTTTTATTAAGTAGTTATAAAATTGATACAAATAGTAGCAACTAACACCCGTAGGAACAATTACAAATTAGATCTAAAAATATTTATTACATTAAAGACAATTTTGACAAAGATATACTTAATAAAAAAAAATTAACTTGCAATGATAGTACATTTTCTTGTTATTTTAACAATTTACGACTTTCTCGACAATGTTACGATATTAAAGATTAGAGAATTGTAAGTGTTGATTAGATTGACAGTTTTTGTCATAGACGGTTGAAAATAGGCATTATCTTAAAAATAAAAAAAATAGGATATCTCGTTATGAAATCGCCATCACATCTAATAAAAACGATCGGTTCAATAATAAGCCGAACAATGAGCCCCTCAGATACAGATCAAATTAACGGTCAACCGAGCACAAAGCCTCGGCAATCAGTGAAACGATTCTTTCTCGAACGGTTCACCGTATTTACGTCACATTTTCTTCGATTTCGCGGCACGTTCGAGACGTAATAAGCGGACGTCGGTCCGTCGTGTCCGTCACCCGGGGACAGGGGGCGGCGCGAGATGGGGGCGGAGGGGGTTAGTCGTTGGAGTTAATGAAGTTTTCTCGGGCGCGATTCCCGTAGGTAGTCACATGCTGGAAGAGTTTGCGGGCACATATTGTGCACGTCGGTCGGTACCGTTCGGTTATTGCCCGGGTGAAATGTTTTAATAAGCACATCAGTGGACACGACCGGGTGTAATGTCCGCGCCGTCCGATCTGCACGATACCCCATTTACGCCTGCGTCGTCTTATTAATGTCTATTGTTTGGAGTTTTTGCGTTATTACGATCTTTATTGAAGACTTTATTTCATATCTCAGCTATCATCCCTGAATGAGTGTGTCCAATGTCTGATATCAATAACTTATGTTGAGTAAAATTTCGAATAATGTTTAGTTCTTGATTGTTAACTTGACTAAATATATATCCGAAAAACGTTTTTAGTTTGTGATGTTGACTAATCAAAAATTTTAATAAATACACAACACATTTTCAGAAGCTCGTATCGGAATTTTTGCGGGAAGTGTCGCTTTGACAAACTAAAGCCGTAACGTTTCCCCCAATTGTATAGTTCTTACTTAATTAATATCGAATATCACAGGTGACTAAAGATATTAAGAAATTATAAAGGTTATACCAGCATTCAAAGAGAATAATTTAAGATCGATGAACGTTTACTATTTCTCTAAAATAGGCCGCTGATTATCTGATAGAATCTAATAAATGTTTCAGATAGACTAATAGTATGTAGATTCCACGCGACTTATTCTGAGCTAGATGCAATCCTAAGTTAGATACGCGGTTCTACGTTCACGTCCAGAGCGTTACATCTGTCCAAATTAACAAAGTTCGCGCTGAGTGCGGCCCTGTCCCCATCGGTCGAAACTTTGTAGCGCACTCATTCGTTTCGCTTTTGTTTTTAACCGACTTCAAAAAAGGAGGAGGTTCTCAATTCGAATGTGTGTTTTTTTTGTATGTACGTTCGGGCATAACTAAATTCAAAATTCTTTTTTTATTTCAAAGGGTGGTCCTTTATTAATGTTGTGAATTTAAAACTTTAATATTTGGTTAAAAAATAAATAATTGGTGTTTATTTGGAGCTGGTGAAACGCCTTTTATGTCGATGAACGTAATTCAGATCTGATTTTTGAAAAAAAGTAATTATTTTTACCTTTTTACTGCATCTTTTTGAAGCCGGTTGTTTTTTTGTTAAAAGTTTTTTGTAAAGCCGGGTCTCCTGCTCGTGTTGTATTGTGAGATGTTTTTGTGTTATGTTTCGGAGAAACACGAGCAAGAGACCCGGCTTTATTGGAGTTCCTATAAGTCTTTATATAAGTAGGTATGTAGATTCAATATGACTTTCTCATAATATAGCAAACGGGTGCCACATTGTGTTTATTGCCACGGTAGTACGCTATAATGTGTAATAAATAAAATAAAAAATAATAGAATCAAAAACAAATATGATGCCTTTATAGCGGAAAGAAAATAAGCCAAATTGTTGTCCTTGTTATACAACAATAAGTAGACAGAGGTACAATATTTGAGTATGGTTGTTGGTTTCAGACTGCAAACATAGGGGTTTATATTTCGTCATGGACATTATAGTTGATTTTCTTTTTTATTCAAACTTTTTTTATATTTGTGATACAAATATCAGATAAGACAATAGTATTAATGAAAAATCTCACAGGCAAATTTCACAAATCAGTAATGATTAGATACGAGTTCGTTATCGTTCTGTTAATAGATTTATGCGCATTTATGGTTTTACCCTCGGCAGTAGGCACGATGCACTAAAACTACCAGTTACCTGGGTTACCAGAATCAGGCACGTCATTACCGGGGTTACGCTAAAACATAAATTAAAGTAGGTGCCAACTGCTTTCGAGTAGGTAGTAAAGATTTTACTGTCGCACTTTGATAGGAAAAAGTACAATTTATTGACAAAAATCATAATAGTTTAAGAGAAAATATGTTGACTGACATCTCTTTGGCTTTCTGATAGACCTTTTATTGATAAATTCCCATCAATAAACGCTTATATTTATTCCTTGTTCGATATTTAATCCACGCGTCGCACAAGGGAGGGACGATCTCAGACATTATCTCAAACACGAATTTTGTCACTGAAGAAATACATAGTGATGAAACCTACATACCAGAAAAATAGTATTACTACAGGTAGGTACCTACTCTGCACAACAATACACACCGTTTGTTAGAAAAAAGTCCGCATATTATCTGTTGCTCACTCAGATTTTGTTATACCTATACTAGCTGTTGCCCGCGACTTCGTCCACGTAGACTTTACCCATTTAAATTTTCCTGTGATTCTATGGGGAAATGTCTCTTTGGCTTCACTTGACATCTGATTTAAATTTAATATATTTACAAACCTATAAATAGATATTAATCGGCTATTCACTTTACAGTCTTAATCTACTTATTTATCGAGTACGGTGGTGTGGTAACTCCGAGTAGGTAGTTGACCTCTTAATGCCTGTTGCAAGCAAATGGACATAAGCTCTGAACACAGTGCCCGGTAGGGAGTGCATTAATGACATTTTTCACATGTTTCTTCGGATCACAGGTCAAGTCAGCTCGACGGGGTGTGGGGTCCTGCGAGTGGGGATGTGGGGTCGGGGGGTCAGGGGGCGGTAGGGGGCGAGGGCGCGGACGTCTCGCGTCAATCAGTTCGGCCGGACGTGCCCGGAATGCTTCAGACGTCCGTATCCCGTTAAGATGTTCTATATGACGTTCGCTAACGCGGTCGATTATTCGCCATCCGCGCGATATTGCCTCGAGTGATGCCGTCTTAATATTGGCAACTGCCTATTGTGTTACCATACCTACATTTACTAGGATATAAGATGTATCTAGAAGTACTTTCATTGTCAACTTAGAGCAGTATTCGACTACTCACTGGCTGGTATTGTAAAATAATGTTGGTTGATTGTACTTTCATTAGTGGTGAGCTAAGGACCAGTGCTATGATCATAAGTTGTGCTGCCAAGTTTGGAGATCACCGAAAAAAAATCATGAATAAGTAAAATAGTAGTCACACACATAAAACCGAGTCGAGTCGCTGGTTCACAGACTAAATAACTAATAATCAACGTACAACCGAAACTACAGCCACAGACAGGTGATAGAGACGTTAACATTTAAGCCATTCTTTAGTTACAAAAAATATACAAACACAGTGTATCATTTGAAGGGTTAACTATGAACTAGGTATCTAAGTTTAACTTGCGTGGCATAATCATCATAAAGTTGTTAAAGTTAGTTACGCCGGTCTGTGTGCGTACAAACACACGTCGTGTTGTGACGTCATCAAGCCGGCCGTCACGTGACAGTTTGTCAACGTCAGGTCTACTCAACGGGAATCAATTCCAAAACAGAACAGTTACCTGAGCGGGACGTGTTCAACCAACCCCGCTCGGCTCTTCCTTAGCCTAATACCTAAGTACGTACGGAAATACCACTCATGCCCAATACTCATCAATCAAGTTACTAGATTTTAAGTACCCATCGCTCAATGAGATAACCCAAGACTCAGAAACATGACGCGAAACGCGACTGACTTTGATTTCTTTTGTAATTATTACAGCTTGCGTGTACGCGATGTGGGAAAGTACGTATGCGTAGGGAAAGGGTTTGTCGCACTTAGTGGTCTTTCTGTACATGCTTATTTTGCGCTAGTGGCGTTCATGTCAAAATTATTGATATTTTATAAACGATTTTTTTTTCAAATTTCTACTAGTTTCACCGACGACAACCATATTGGTCCGTGGACCATTTGCTTAAAAACGCTGGACTAGGATAAGCAACAAGGATGCTGTCAAGCTTAAATCTACTGCTGCGTATTAAAATGATTGATTGAAAAGAAATTACCTCAAATTGAAATTAACGTCAATTCGTCAAGATAGGTCTCCACGTTGCAGTCGTATTGTCGTAACGCACGTTTCACTTATCACAATGAGTTAGCTTTATTAATAATTCTGTTTTAATTTTTTTAGATGATTAATTTATTATTTATTAAGCATCTGCAGTTAGTTTTTTACCAAATTCTAGAAAGTTTTGAAACAACCCATAATTTAGTATATAAATATGTAATACTAGCCTTTGTTCTGCTCTGCCCATGTGAAAAAATGTGTTTCTGTCCCTCCGGCTATAATAAATCAAGTCAATTGATCCTCCATTAAAACTACGTATAGGAAATTGCAGTAACGAACAAATAAACAAAAGTCAGACTTTAGCTTTTTTATGTATATCTATTAGTTCGAATTAGGATTGAAATTTAAAATAGCTAATCGTATTTTGCGATCAAAAGTTTGGATGCAAGTGGGTAAAGGGTAGGACGAGAATACTGCCAGGATAGGAACATGTTTCTTGTATGGAGACGGTGACTTCAATTTTTACATTTGTTTTTTTATTTAGTAAAATCGCCCATAATAACACATATTCTGTAAAAAATGCCTTCGATATAAAAGATAGAGCCCTTTCAATGTCGGAAAGACAGGTAGAAAAATAGATTAATAATAGGGTTCCATTGGCACCCCTTGGGCTTAAAACTCCAAAAGTCTGAATAGGCTTTATTTGGACCAGCTTCTGCCAGCGGCTTCGCCCGCCCTAAATTTCGTTATCGGCGTAGGTTCTTACGGCAACTCCTCAATTATAGAAAAAAAAACAAACCATCAAATCGATCCTCTTTAATGGCATAAATTTCAACCCAATCGATCAAACCGTTTAATAGTTGACATACCAACAGCAGCGCCACCTACCGTGTCCAATCGTATTTTTTAATCATCAAAAAACCATCGAAATACCCATATATAATTTCAACCCAATAGGTTCAGCCGTTTAGAAGTTATGGGAAAAAGGAAGTAATTACGTAATTAAGTAATTAGGAATGTACAGAATTCTTACTACCCGTTGTCCTATTACCCGTTTTCCCGTAGGAATGAAGCATTTTCCCGCGGTAAAAAGTAGCCTATGTTCATCAGGGATAATGTCGGCTAATGGTAAAAGAATTTTTCGAATCGGTCCAGTAGTTTCGGATCCTCTTCAATACAAACAAACAAACAATCAAATCTTTCCCCTTTATAATATTAGTATAGACTACAGCTGCCATGGGCTAATTTTATAAATTTTCATACACTCTCTGGTCTGATTACAAAACTTTCTTCGCCAATCGGTTGCAGTAACTTCTCTCTGCAGATGTGAGCGCGGCTCGCTGGTGTTCAGTCGCAAATGACCCGTGTGAATTTCGCAACATTTTTTCCGAAATAGGTCGTGGAATTTTTTTCGTTCCTGTGATGACCTAATGGTATTTATAAATAATAGACTTTGCCAGCGGCTCCGCCCGCCCTAAATCGGCGTTAATTAACTCTAATTAATTAATTAGTTATACCAATGAATTGCTATAGCATGCTATAGGTGCAGCAATAGTTCGTTTAACTCTGTTAGAGATATGCCCGCAGGAAGATTTGAATTTTTAGGGATAAAAAGTAGCCTATATGCTATTCCAGGACCTAACCTATATGTATGCCAAGTTTTATCCCGACTCGTCCAGTGGTTGAAGCGTGATTGAGTAACAATCATCCATCCAGACATACAAACTTTGACATTTATAATATTAGTAGGATTTAGTATCTTGCTTTAGACCATCACAGATAGGGGAAAGCTGTTTTTTAGTTTAGACCCTGTTTAGAGTCAATGTGAATGCCGTTTTAGCGAAATAAAAAATATTTTCAGGCCAATTTTAGACACTCCTTCATAGGTCTCAAAGTAAGACTTTTAGGTTTAAGGTGATATGCCTCACCTGCTGTATCTCTTTTATTAGGCGACAAAAGTACCTCGTAGATAATCTGCATGTCGTAACTTTTTGTAAACTACTCCTCCCCGTCTGAGCCTAAAGACGTTCATCAAATTCACGTCAATATGCAAAAAAACATGATCAAAAAACTCAAAACCAACGTTCACTGTGAAGAACTAAATGAATTAATAGATATGAGTGAGCGGCTCAGGGCTGGACACCAGTTGATCAACTGTGATGGGCTCGTCTCTGTCAAACTGACGAAGGATAGATAAGAAAGGAGTATGCTTATTCCATTTAATTAAAAAAATTACTGACTTTAAGGCAAAAAAGGTCAATATTTTCAATTCAATTGTCAAAATTTAATGCTTAAGAAACAAACCGATTTAGATTAGTTAAGATGACAAGAAAAAAATGTCTTTATTAGAATCAGTCTCCCACTTGTTTTTCAACTACCTATTTCAAACTCCGTATTTTTTTTAATTTTTTATTTTATTCATGTTAAAATATGCGTAACCTGCAGTAGCTTTCTGTATTTTGTTCTAGGTTTCCTTTGATGTGTAAATCGTCAGATTTTGTCTAAATTTTCTTTTATGTTTTTGACAAAAATATTAACAAATACTTTCTTTTTCTCTCTTGTCATCTTAACTAATCTAAATAGGTTTGTTTCTTAAGCTCAGCAAGAGCTTAAGTCCTATGTACCTAGTGTGAGTTTTTTGTAAGATTGAACTCCACTGTCGTGATTTCGTATCCAATAATAATCGTATGAGGAAAAAAGTTTTCAAATCTTGTGCTTCATTTCCATGAATTTATTTTGTTTGTTGTAAACGCGACAGTCAAGTAAACGCGACAGTCAAGTAAACGCGACAGTCAAGTAAACGCGACAGTCGAGTAAGAAACTCACAGAAGCTCACGCTAGGCACACATAAGAATATTCGTTGTTATTCTTATAGTTCAGGAAAAATACATACACTTACTATAGTTACAGAGACCTGCAAGAAAGACAAACTTGTCTGAAAACTCCGAAATGAACTAAAGTATTTTATAACCACTGCTGGAGTAATTAAATACATATGTTTATATATTTGTACAAAACATATATCATTAAATTCTGCGCTTACATGTGTCAAATGTGTACAAACCAACATGTTTGAACTATAAAAAATCCGAGACCTGTGTTAGTTTTTTTATGTAACAAGTAATAAAATTGTGCCAAGTATCCGCATGCGGTCACATGGGTCACATTAGACATGTCATCGTGTAAAATTTAAATGCAAAACAGCTTCAATACGAGAACAAAACATGGTAGGATACTGTCAATTAAATAAACAATTAGTCGTCAAAGTACTTCTGTTTTGTTTTAGGAATTTACTGTTTCTATGTTATTGTTACTTTAAAAATTACTTATCGATAGCGTTAGCTAATTAATTTGCTAAGTTGGTTACAGAACTAAATTCAAAGTCTGTAAATTTTATAATAACAAAGTGATTTAGAAATTTTTTTAGGTACCGAAGATTCGCACCAAACTTTTAAAACTTTAAAAGAGCTACTTATCTCTTCACCAGTTTTGTCATTCCCTGATTTTCCATTTTGTATTGATTTCAACATTAATTTGGCATCTATAAAATAAAAAGAATATTTAAATGAAATCCTTTCGCAGTAACTAGAGTACATTCATTGTTTTTACAATGTTACGCGCTGTCGTGTTATTTTTTATCGGAAGCACTTTAAAAATCCGTAGCACGATATGGCATGTAAATCAAAAGGCCATAAAACGTCGCAATTCGGACGAAGCGGACTCCATGCAAGCGTAGCCTGATTTATTCGCTCACCGGTGTGTCGGCGCGAAAACGTACCTCGTGACGTCATGGCTTTTATTTTTTTACTTCTGGCTTTTGGCTTTTTATTGATGGCGCTCGGATAAAAAGTGGCTCGGCCGGCTAAGCGGAGAGGCGTCAGAATTTGTGAATGATTTTTCGTCCCGTGTTCCCTCATGTCTGTACTCATCCTGCATATTATAGCCATTTGTCAGCCGAGTGAAAAAGATGCATGTACGTGCGGCATTTAGGCTTTTTAGGCTTTTACGTGGATCCATTGACACGTGAAAGTGTGTTAGCGCCGGTTTATAAATCTACCAGTTTACATCCGCTCCTCGTCGTTTTACAATTTTATTGTTAGGTTTAGAACTATTTTATACGTAAACTTTTAGTCTCTATCTTATGTCATCTGTGGTCGACAGATTCAAAGGCTAGGTACGTAAACCGGACTCATATACGTAAATACGTATAATATTTCTCATTGTAAATTTGAAATTTTGCAGATTTTAGGTTTAAGGTCGTGATTTGAAAACCAGTTAAAGAATGTGACAATAAAGGTAATCATGTAAGTATTTTAATGAATCATGATTAAATTACCAGAAAAAGTTAACATTAAGTAAAGTTAGGTTATGTTTACAAGATTTGCATAGAGATTTTGAGTCAGGTTTAGGTAGTTTCCGGTTTTAGTAGGCAGGCTCCCAGGCTTTAAATCCAATGTTGAACATATCTGTTTAAAACACTATTAAACTAATTTTCTAAATAATTTACTTAAAATTTACAGTATATATACATAAAGGTATAACCTGCCCCCTTATTCAAACCTGGATATCATGTTATCGAGTTAGCAATGAGTGTTATGTATGACATAAGAATAACGAGTTTAGGTATTGCTTAGACTTACGGCTATGACCTACAATCGTTAGTTAGTTAGTTAATTTTTGAAGTGAAAACTTCTTTAGCGGCGCTGTGCACTTTTTTGTGATGGGTAAAAACTGTTAAACTCGCGTCAGGTCACGTGTCGTGATCGAAAATTCGTAAGATGTCACTCGCGTTAGGACACGTGACCTTTATTTACATTAGGTTAGTTTTTATTTTTAGTATATGGCGATTATGAGTAGTACAGGGAGGTTGGATATGGGATTTTAATTCTATGACAGATTGAGCTGTCAAATATACAACGTCAAAAAGTAAATAAACAAAAGTTATTATTTTTAATAAATAAATATGGATAAGAAGTGATGGGAAGTAAATAGCGAGTATGTTTTCAATTCTGCCGGCACTCCCGGAGTGAAACCCGTTTTTTTTTTGGCACAAGGATACGTAGGAGGACGAAACTGGAAACGCCGAATACTGTTCTCCAGGGGTTGAAGCGCGCAACCTTCAAAATATTTAAATAATAATTTAAGTTAAAGTTAATATCTAACTGTTAACTAACCTCAATCCTCTTATTCGAAATGAAGAGTAGAGTAGAGTAGAGTAGAGTAGAGTGCGTAACTCGGATGAAAAGCCCATCAATCTACTATTCATTTATGTCGTGTAATAGAGTAGTAGGAATCCTACGGCAATAGCCAAATTATACGCATGCCAAGCCACAGGCAAAAACTAATATACTAATTAATAATTAATTTGCTATTATTGAATTAGTAGGTGAAATTCTACCTAATTTTGTGAGTACTTACTCACATACTTGTTAACAGTAGTTTGTACACAGTTTCCTCGGTGAAGTTATAAAACGTGTGATTGAAGTGGCCCCCAAAAATGTCAGCCAACTATCCAGAGGCGCCAAACCGCGGCCCGCCGATATATGTGTCAGAGGTTGCCGCTGCCGGGCCGCGATTTACGATTTCATTATACCCGCTGCCCGGCCTTGCCACAGCTGGGTTGTGGATTTTTTGAAATTTACAAAGCTTTTTAGTTATAAAATTAAATGAAAATATTGACTAACAAATAGAAGCTTGCCTGACTATTTTAACTTATTTAAGTGTTGAGATTTTAATATAACAGTATACCAGTGCGTAATGGCACATGCCTTTTTAAATATGAGCAAAATTCGGGCAAACGGCCTGTACGTTTACTTTAATGATAGTTGTAATGTTAACTTCCATGAACGCAAAAAAAAACTCACCGCTATTTTTCCTACATATTTGTGAAAGCAAAATGTGTTATATTTTATTTATTTTTTCCATGCAATTATGTTGAAAAAAGTTCTATTCTTCCATTGGCGTCCTCTAATGATTGGTTGTCTGGCAGAGATCGCCACACAGCGATAAGACCGTCCATTGTACATAAATATTGCAAGTTTTCTTTTTGTTACCTTATTTTGTAATTTCTATTTTTTTTATTTATTTATTTACATAAACATATAACTATCATTACAGGCATAAAAACCCAATGCGACAGTGCAGTACAGACAAAAATTTATTCAAAACTTATCAACATTTCTAACCCAGAGTTACAATTTATAACAAATAGTATATAATGTTTTTTTTGTGAATTCATTTCAGAGTGCAATTAAATAGGTCTAAATGATAATGTTTGGTATTCAATGTGAGCAGTGCGCGCATCATCGGTGCCTCACGCTATAAGTTCGTCCTCCCGCACGACATCGCCAACAGAGGCAGCCGGTGGCGCTGCCACACGTACCCATCCGGAACACATATACCTACGTGCCATAATACATCCGCATTGATTATTTTCCCCCGAATAATTGAAGATATAGGATGTCAGCAAAAGTTCCCTTCGAACCTTCAGCTCCTCATTATATCCTCTCAATGCCCAAGATGAAAAGGTTTAAAAGATACATAAACGGGTGAAGTGGATACACCTTATACTGCTTCATGTAAAGCTACCTTTATATGAATTTATTTTGGACCCGCTCCAGCATGATGCTGTATTTCACTTCATTTTCGAATTGCCTTCCAGGTGGCTTCTAACTAGTGCATTGTGCAAAGTTATAGAACAAATTTGTATTGTTTTGTGTTGTATGGCACTCTTGAGCTAGGATCATTCATTACACACTAGGCTGAATTCATACCTTGTATAATGACCAACTTAGATCATTTAAATCATAATGTGGTACTATTTCCCCACGTACTCAAGTGTCATGCACACAACGCGATCTGTCTGTCGATCAACCCGACCATGCCGGAAATACACAGCAGGTGGTCCAGCATGCGTTGCTTTCTCTAGACGTTCATAAGTCGAGTATACCAGTATACCAGTAGTGGTGCAGTGGTTCTGTACTCACATGCCTTTTCGCGCTTCCCTATTACACTGGGCAACTTTCGTCTTAATGGAAGACTGCGAATGTACTCCCGGTGCCCAAAAAGAGCGATAGATTAGATACATCAAATTATAGGCCTATCGATATTAACTCTCTCCTCTCCAAGGAGATGGAGCGTGTGATCAACACACAACTTCTAAGAAAGCTAAAAGAACACGACTTGGGTCACCTTCAATATGGCTTTCGCCACGGTCGCTCTACTGGTGACCTTCTAGTGTATCACAAACACCGATGGGCACTAGCCATTGAGAGTCAAGGGTAGGCATTGGTTTGTAGCCTGGACATAGCGAAGGCGTTCGATCGGGTCTGGCACCGGAGTCTTCTTATGAAGTGCCCCAGGGTTTGTGCAAATGAGTGGCTAGCAATTTTACCGGCTGACGCTTACGAGCCATAGTTGAAGGTAGTTGCTCTGATAGCATGTCCATTAATGCTGGTGTCCCGCAACGGTCTCCGTCCGTGCTGTCTCTTACGCTGTTTCTACTGCATATATAATGTCATGTTGGACATCCGCAACATATAATGCTATGCAGATGACAGTACTGGAGACGCTTATTACTTGGGTCGTGAAAACATCCCTCGTTCCGTTGTAGAGGAAAAGCGGGCAGAACTTGTGTCTTAAATCGAACCACTCTGACTGGGAACGGAAAAATGTTGTCCGATTTAACCCTACAAAGTCACAAGTTTAGTCTGCGCGTTCACCGCTAAGAAAATCACATTTACTTTGGTCCTCAATTCCAGAACACTCCCCTCTCCCTCTCCAAGAGTATTGGTATCCTTGGTGTTGACATATACAGCGATGTTCAGTTCCAAGATCGTCTGCAAGACAAGGCGAAGCTGGTGTTCAAAAAACGTGGTGTACTCGACAGAGCAAAGCAGTACTTCACGTCGGGGCAAAGGTTGCTGCTTTATAAGTCGCAAGTTCGGCTCCATATGGAGTACTGCTGCTATCTTTGGGTGGGTGCACCCGGATACTAGCTTGGCCCTTTTGACTCGGTTCAGCGACGTGCTGTAAGAATTGTCGACGATCCCAAAACTCAATTGTCGTATCGAGCCCTTAAGTCTAAGGAGAGACTTTGCCTCCCTGTATGTGTTGTACAATGGGATGTGTTCTAAGGAATTGTTCGAACTGATGCCCTTGGTTACTTTCTACCATCGCACCGCTCGCCATCGGCAGGGAATTCATTCTCACACTTAAGAACCGAAATGGTCACGTACAGTGCGGTTTTAGAGAAACTTCTTCCCGCGAACGCTTGGGTTGTGGAATAAGGTCCCTGCTACGGTTTTCACTAAGGATTAGAGTATGGGGTTCTTCAAGAAAGTGGTTATTAGATTTTTGAAGGGTCAGCAACGCACGAGTGATACCCCTGGTGTTGCAAGCGTCCATAGGCTACGATGACCGCTAACTATCAGGCAGACCGTAAGTTTATTTGCCACCGTAGTAGTATAAAAAAAAGTGTTCGACTAAGAGAAAATAATAGGTTTTTATTAATCTTGAATTGTACTTCACTATTAACTGCTATTGTTTACCTATTAAAGGTAAAGTAATAAAAAACAAACATTTTATCAATAGTTGTTTTGACCGAAAAAGTTCATTTTTAACTTATATAAAGATAAATACTTACAATGGAAATAAGTTCAAAATGTAATAACTAGTGACTAAACAACTTAGGTACCTGTATTTCATTTAGATCATATTTTCTTCCGATTTGTTTAAATAGCGAACGAAGTAAACTACGAATTATAATTCATAAATATTAATTTTAAATTTTTGACTGTTATAAAAATATTAATAATTTTCATTCTTATTACTTTTAGTAGAACCTTCTCACGTGGTTGTTTCTACTAAGAAGTACTAAGTATAACATAAGTAGGGTTACCATAGTATTTAAATTATTAATAAACTACCTGTCGCGCCAAATAGAGTAAAGCTGTCGTTAGTAACGACTCGTAACGTATGGAACAACCCCAAGAACACAGCGAGGCGCGAGACACCGTGGTGAGGCCCCCGCCCTCCCCGCGTGGTGCCAGTTAACACGGTTAATAATAGGCTCCTTACCCCTCGGCCGCGCCTTATCTGTTGTATTAAACCATAAAACATTATAATTTATAGCGCTGTATCGCTTCGCTATGACGCTATGCACAAGCTTGAGGTTGTTTCCCAAACACTTTTTGCGCAGTAGCAATTTCTAAAACAATCTGCATTTCAGCCTTCATACATTTATTTATTCATACATAACAAAACTATTGAGTTAATGTATTTTAATTACAAGACAGTAACTTAAATCATTAAATATTCTTAGTTTAATAAGTACTTTTGTTACAGCGTAAACATTCATTGCAAGCATTTTTACTAACATCCATTACGACACTTATTCCCAAAGAGGTGCTTAGCGATAAATAGATTTTACGAACGTCAAATATTGCAACCAACAGTTCACAATCCATACTAGTATTATAAATGCGAAAGTGAGTCCTTCCTTCGCGTAGTAACCGACCATCCAATTGAACTGAAGTTTGGCACAGAGAAAGTGTGGAAAGCCGTAGGTAGGGATAACCGAATTCCACGTCACCTTCTAAACGAACTATAGCTACAATAGCAAACAAGCTTACGGTCCGCGGATGATAAGCGGTCAACTTCTTTACTATAATTAAGAAGTGAGCTCCTAGGAATCCCACGCCCCGATAACCAAATTTAGCCCGGGTGGAGCGCTAGCAAAAGCTAGTGCTAAATTATAGTATAAAAAAATAAAAAAAAAAACAAAAATTGCTATTTGAAAATAAATGAATCATAAAACTTAAATGAAAATGTGATTAAAACAATAAGACATGACTCCAACCCAAAGATTGAGAACCGCATCCGAAAGTACCGCAGATAGGTGCGATACTTAAAAATAACGATCCGAACTACCCCTTCCTAGCAAATATTATAATAACAGTAGCACTTTCCCGCCCCTAATATTAAGCTCGAAACATCGTTTTAGCAACGTTTCTTCGCAGATTTTACGTTTTCGCCGAGGCCATGTTTGTCGCCAAGTCGATAAAATAACATATCCGTACCCGTGTTTGCCTTTATCGATAGGTATATTCTTGCAAATTTTATGTTGCATCCCTAGAATATGTTGCTTTATTTTGTTTGCTAATGTACCCGGTTAATGGTAATGCGCGGGTGGATTTCAGAAATTACGGTCTTCTGTGTTGGAATATAATTACGAGTCACGATGTTTTGTTTTGTTTCGTTCTATATCATTTCATGTTCTTATTAGTTTTATGATCTGTTATTTGAGTTTTAATTATTGTTGTCATTTTGAATTTAAAGGTCATGCTTAGACCTTTGGGTTTACGAGGACATATATTTTTAATTATTTCTATTGATGTTTTTTTTAGATTATGTGACCTTTTATATTAAGTTAGGGACGTGTAAATGTTTCTATTTATTTATGTATCTCTAGGAGAATAAGAAATATTTTACATAAACATGCTACAACCTAAAGTATATGTATATATTATACAGCGGTTTTTTTTTATTTCATACGAGTTGATAGTAATTTTTTAATATTTCGAGGCGTATAAGCTATCAATATGTAATATGGAGCAACTACCTATTCCCGACATTGTATATGCATATAATATGCCTACTTGAACACAGAGCAGTATCCTAAAGATTACAACTCCTCAAACATTTGTCAACAAACTGATAGCGGACTTCTTTGTACGAGTCTTCGCTAAACGACCCAATAAAAAAGCAAATAGCCGCAATCATATCAACAATCTTAGCCTTAATCCGTGCCTTTGTTTGCGCGAACAATTGTTCCTAATATTTACCATATCTCACAGATAAAGTAGACGTGTGGGACGCGACTACGCGAGTGCCCTCTGCCTCTACACTTTGCTGCTCACACGCTTTGGCTGCTCTGTATCAATATTGCAAGGAGCGGGGAGGAACTAGGGATGAGAATAGAGCGAGTCGATTACAATCATTAGACTGATTAATTGATTATTTTTTGTCTTACTTATGTGTATTGAATTACATTCTGAAACACTCATTTTGTTTATTTAATTAACATGTTATATGTAGTATGTTATATATGTCGCCTCGAAATAAATAATGTTATTATTATTTTATTGAATGACTAGATTTTGCCAGCGGCTCGGCCTGCCCAAATTCGGTTATCGGCGTGGAATCGTTATTCTACGTCAACTCCTTATAGGTACTAATGAAGTTTGCTATAGGAAGCTATAGCTGTAGACATAATTTGTTTAAGCTCGGTTATAGTAATTTCCGTGGGAACTTCTAGACATTTTCGGGATAAAAAGTAGTCTATATACTATTCCAAGACCTAACCTATATGTATGCCAAGTTTCATCTCGATCCGTTTAATGGTTGACGCGTGATTGAGTAACAAACATCCAATACGATTCGTGATACATATTACGTTGACAGAATTTTACACCGCATGCTCTAGGTACGAGTATGTTTTATTTTAAATATTTTGATAGTAAAACTATAAAATTTTTGACGATGTCAGAAACGTGCGATACCTGTAAATTAAAAATTCTGTTCTGTTTTAGGAAGATGTAATGTTTAATTGTTTTTACAATTTAAACTTAGCGTTTACGTGTGTTAATAAAAATAAATTATTACTGTTACATATGCTGGCATTAAACGAAAATCTTTCATACTTAACTTACTTTTAATCTCTGTAAAATATCCAATACGTCGGGTACCTAAATATTTTTACCAAACATGTTTAACAGTTTTGAATTAAAATATTTAGCTTCACAACTCTGATCTCTGTATTTTTTTATGTTAAGAGAATAAGTTAAACTTGGCGATAAACAATTTTTGTATTACTTAAGAATTGTATCTTACCTAGTTTTCCAAAATAATTAAACAGGTATTTAATATCTTAATCTTGTGAAAATCGCTCGTCGCTCACGTCTTACGCCAAAACGCCGATGTAGCTTTTATCTGAGCCCGCGTTTGTTCAGATTACAAGCAAATCTAGTGATTGTAAGTCCGACACTATTGGTAGAGGCATTAACTCCGCAAGTGACGGTTGGCGTAACTCTTCTAATCTACTGCTAATGTTGGTTCGCTTTTTGTAAATTTGCTTACTAGCTTTTCAGTATCGTAGCGCGAGTTCAAAGTAATTATTAATGTCAATAATTATTACCTTTAAATTCATATACCAGTTATAATATGCTTAAATTAATCTTAGATATATATGTACTTAGAGAATTTAAAAATAGAGCCATTATCTATTTTTGCATATTTTCCGGAAGCTCACACATCGCATATGATGTTATATAACAATTAGTAACAAGCTCATTGCAACACAAATAAAACCAAGTTTTTAATTATAGAAGAAATTTCAATTTTTTTTAAATATTTTTTCTACTTCACGTCAGTATCTAAAGGAGCTGTAAGCATTTAGCTCGAATATTTTGTTAAACGTACAGACCTTTTCAGACATTTCCATACATCAACCCAAAACAATTCCCTTACAAAAAACAAATGTTCAATTCCGCTGAGCCCTGTAAAGATAGAGATTCGCTTACTCGCTTAGATAAGTGTTGCAAGTATCGGGCAGGTATCATTATGCGGGCATACTTAGCCGGAAGGTGAGAGGGAGAGGGTGGCAAAGAGTAGAAGGGGAGGCAATTTAATTCTGTCCACGTTCTAATAATGACCGTCATAATTCGTTCAAAGTGTCCGGTCTGGGACACTTTGCCCCCGCGCGCGCCCTCTTGCTTGATTCCTTTGCATTTTCCCCCTTAATTCCATTTTCATGCCACCTTGCACACATTTGCGTTTCATCTGTGCTAATGTGTCCGTGTGTGTCGATATGTGTTGTTGTATCTTGTTCTGTGTTGCATTGTAATCGGATTGAGTGCAAGGATTGACGAGATGGAATGTTCCGCTACATTTTCGTTGGTTATTTGAAATTTAATGTACTGTAGTGATTGCTAGCCCTGTGCTCCAAACATAACATAGTAATAATATAAATTTTATTAAAATAAATCGCACTCGTTTTATATCTTACGACGTAAATCGTTTTGCCTTTTTATAATACATTTTACGAAAAATTTGATAATTTTTAAGGTCATTTATACATTTATCATATGTAATAAAAATAGTTTATTTTAAGAACATTCCATTGTTCTGTTAGTAGTAATGCTGTCTGCGGATCGGACGGACACGGGTTCCACCTCCGCACAGGGCAAACATTCATGTGATGTATATTTGTATTTGTCTTGATTCTAGGTGTCTTCTACGTATAATATGTATGCATTTACAAAATTAAGAATTAGTAGATGGCGCTGTGTAAAATGTCCAGGAATATTTATTTAATATTTATATTAGTTCCTTCTCTGTCAAGAGGGAATTTATTCTCACATATTTATTTCAGTTTTCGTTTTGTATCTGATTTTAAGAATAATTTCATTTTAAAAGAACGCAACGCAATTTAATTTAAAAAATAGACAAATGCATAGCAAATGAATGTACTCCTACCATTTGAACCGTAAAGTTACGAGAATTAAATCATTCAACGGTTCGAATAAAACCGATGTTTTTATTTGTTATATTTGTCAGTTAACAACAAGCGGTTCCGCATTTGTTAAACATATAGCAAAAGACTAATTTAGAACTCTTAAGATTTATAGCTGTCAAAGTCTGTTTAAAAAAATACCATCTGCCGTTTAAATGAGATAAAAACCACGTGTGACAGTGTAGCAACACGGACCGCCATTTTAATTGTGCTATGTGTGCGTGTTTTTGTTTATGTGGGTGTATGCCCGGGTGGCTTTATAAACACATGTAGCTCATATTAAGTTTGATTTATAACTCTTTATATCGTAAATGGATTAGGGAACGTCCCTTCGGCGCACTTGTGTTTGGATGTGCGTCTAATGCCGACATTTTATGAGAATCCGTAATTGCTAAGCGCTCGGGTAGGCTCGGGCCGGCCGCCGGCGGACACCCCGAGTAAATCTTCCGATTTTAACGTAATCAGCGATGTTTTAATGAAAATTGTCCTTTTGTTTACAGGTAAGCTGATATGACTGATACAACAGGGGCAGGAACAGTAAGTTCAATTCTATTCTTTCTAATTTAAATTTTTCTTTTAAATTTTTCAACTGAAATAAGAAACAGTAAAAAATAGGTATTAAACATTATGAACAAGAACTTCATTACAGATGTCCTACACAACATAATATTTTCTTTTTACAACTTTTACAACAATTTATTAACTAGGTAGGTATTATTAACTAAATTCATACTTAGACTTTCGAAAAGAAGGCCCTTATCAGTTATTTTTTTTTGTGTAGGTTAACACTACCTTTAGAATTAGAGTACTTACCAATTTGAATGATTATTTTCTACAGAAAGACTTTCAGTATTTGGGTAAGAGTCTGATCATAGACTTCATACTTAATTCACGTAATAATAATATGATGTATTAGTTTACAATGTTGTTAAATGAATTGTTTTATTTTTAAACCCGTGGTATTACTACAATAAACTAATAGAAGTTAAAAATGAAATTGAACCAAGTTAAATATATAATAATTTGCCATGCGATTGCAAAGAAATAATTTGATGTCCAGTCTGCAATGAAAACTTTTTAAACTTTAGTGCATATCTGAAGTGGATTTATTTTGCTATGAATATTTCATATAAGGCATCTTAACGAAATTTATAACAAAATATATCTAAAAGTGAGTGCGTAAATATATTTAGCCTCGAAAAACATCCCTAGCACATTTCTCCGTGCCGTTATTGCAGTGGTGTTGTCTTCGGACAGTTTTATTGTCTGCGCAGGACGCGGCGCGGCGGCCGGACTCGATATTTACGGTTTTTAATTAGAAGAGGCGCAGCACTAGTGTCGATATAGGACGTGACGTCGTCTGTGCAACACTTATCGACGATACAAAAACTGTTATGTCTAATGAAGTGAACCGAACTTGAGGGGTCGGTCGGGCAATATAGTTAGAGCATATTTTTTTAATAGAATATTAGTAAATTCATTTGGATCATATTATCGTTCAATTACCCTATAATTTCAACTGGTGACACAATTTTTAAAATATGTTTTTGATTTTTGAAATATGCACCTAATCACTTAAATTATACGTAAATTGTAAAACCAAATTTCACGTTTTTAACGCCGTTTTACAAATAAATAAATCCACAGTGGAACACTAAAATCTAGAACTAGAACTAATGAGAAAATTGCACACAAGTCGGGTGTAGCTGCCACCAATTCATCAAAAGAAATCCAAACACAGTCCGTAGACTGGCATCCGCCATCTGAACACAAAGACGACAGCAGGGGGAATGGGGGGAAAGGCGGACAGGACCAAAAAAACTTTTGCTTCCACTAACGAAACAATCACAGACATAAGTAATTGATTTCAACTGAAAGTCGACTGCAAATGAAGTCGAATTACTAGGGGGTGAGATGTGGAAAAGCCACTTGTCCTTAGTGTAGGGTTTACTAGAATACTTACTTCAATTTTCATTAGTGCTTAATTTATAATAAAATAAGGAGCTTCTGAACTAAATAATTGAATTAATAACCGTGAGACAAATAACTAATTTTAAGTGATTAGTTGTAAAGATATTCAAAATGCAATAAAACTGGATGAAACTGGTGTGTTAAACTCATTCAGTTTAATACACGTCAATCCAAAAACAAAAAAAAAACAATGATCATAAACAATAACCTCGTGGATATAAAAACTTTTTAACAAAAAAAAAACAACCGGCTTAAAAAAGATGCACTAAAAAGGTTAAAGTTTCTTAAAAAGGTAGTAATAATTACTTATTTCCAAAAATCTGATCTGAATTACAGTTTGAAGTTGCTGTCATAAAAGTGAAGTGTGTTATAAACTGTTAGGTACATAGACACCAACTTCCAACTGTAATTCAGATCAGATTTTTGGAAGTAAGTAATTATTTCTACCTTTTTAATGATCTTATTTAAGCCGGTTGTACTTTTTATGAAACAGATTTTATTTTTTACTTTTGAGTGAAGAATTGTTTTTTTTTCTCGTACACTAAAAACATCGATATTCGTAACAATATTTTATACAATCATCAACATTAATGGCGTTTCACTTGTTCCAAATTAACACCAATTATTTCTTTTTTATCAAAAGTTTAAGTTTTAAATTCACTACATTAATATGAAACCACTTCGGAAGTATACCCTTTTTAATAAAGATTTTTAAATCCGTCTATATATGACGGAGTATGCGCGAACATACATATAAAAATACAAACATCCGAATTCAGAACCTCCTCTTTTTTTAAAGTCGGTTAAAAAACAATCTGAATTATTGGTGCTTGAATATTCTAGGTACCCTAAATTAATTTCTTCAGCTTAGTAATTACGTAGTCTGTGCTCATCTGATTATTAGATTACTTTTTAGGGAAGAGCCGATAAAGAGTTTATAAGATGTGTCTCATTAGGTCCAATAATACACTTTATTAGGAAATTACACATTAACAAAAATTTTAACTAAACTTTAGTGATGTAGTGACCCTAAATCCTACTGATTTATTTGATCATAGGCACCTATAACTACATTTTATTTAATTACAACGATTGGTCTCCACATTGGTACCGCTTCTTCAACAGACTACTGGGTGCAAAAATGTGTGTTGGAGTTCTAATAAGGCCCACGACTTTCTGGACATTAAAGTTTCGAGCTTTAATCAAGTCCGTGTACACGGCCTGATTTAAATTTATACACCGACCGCGCCATGTCGCCTTAATCCATTGATTCATTAAGGTTTTCAAAAGTCCCACTCGGGGCACACCTACGTGGACGCAGATCTTGATGCTCGGCGGAACCACTTCCTTATGTTAATAGTTAGTTTCTTAGTTAACTGAAAGTCTTTTATAAAAAATTTAATTAATATATTAATATATATAATAAAATTTAATTTCACAATACATCATATTATGTTATATTATGTTACTGTTGGTTGTTTAGGGTTACGTAGCCAAATAACAAAACAGTACCCTTATAATTTCGCCATGTTTATCTGCCTTTTGTTTTTTTTAAACCACTAAGGTGGTAAACAAACACAAGGTCCGCCTGATGGTTAGCGATTACCGTGGCCTATGGACGCTTGCAACACCAGAAGTATCACTCGCGCGTTACGGACCCTTCAAACATCCAATAACTTCTTTCTCGAAGAACCCCATACTGTAGTCCTTAGAGAAAACCTTGGCAGGGAGTTTCTCTGAAACCGCAATGTACTCGACCATTTCGGTTCTAAAGTGTCTTTGTTACAGCTTTATAATTCCGCAGTCTTTGCAAGAATCCTGATGAAATTTACTTACAGGAAGACGTGTTGTGTAAACCGAAATACTGTTTTACATTGTATTTTGAAAACCACGTATTCAGAAAAGAAAAAAATAATGCGGCAATAGACTCGTTGAGTCGTCGAGACTCGAGCTCCAGGCAAATTGCCGGACCATCGTTTTACGAAAATTTACCACTGAGTGGTCTGATTGATTCATAAACATCGTACCAAGAGAGGTGACATTTTGCACAGATATAGGTTTTAATACTCATAGGTATAAAGGAAAACTTATCAAACCTGGATCTTCAAATATCTGATCTAAGATCGAAACGCCGCCTTCATAAAAGTTATTCAATTTGATGAACGTTTTCTAGTAGAACCGGAATACAATAAAAAAGAAAGAAGTATGACATCAACAAAAACATGCAAATTCTCTATTGTGATGATTTTTCAATAAAAAGTAGTGAAATCTCATAAACAGCCAAGCCTAGGGGGTGGATATTATAATATAGCGAGTAAATTGAGCTAAAATCTGGCTTATCTTTTACTCGTTGAATTCTTTCTTTAGAATCTACTGAGAATAAATGATATGAACATTAAACTTTTAATAAATCACAAGGCAATTTGATTAATATTTTCTTATTATATGTTGTGGAATTTTATATGACTTGGCCGTTGTTGCTATAAACGCAAGTTCAAGAAAACAGAAGTGACTCCTACAACATTTAAATGGCACCAAGTCATATAAAATTCCACAACATACCTATACTTGCAATAAAAATATATCAACCTGATAGCATAGTGGATTCTAAAGAAAGGAATTTAACCAGTAAAAAATAGGGCAGACTTTATTAAAAAAAAATACTCGTTTTCTCTCAACTACAATAAATACAACTCCGAGCTTGTCTGTTTCAGAGATTTCACTTCTGTTTTTACTGCATATTTTTGATGAAATAAATACTTACGAAATCGGTTCATAAGTTTTTAAATCCGTAATAATTCTCATTCTGCGGAACCGAGGACTACATGCTTTTGGCTGGTTTTTGTAAAACTCTATATAAGAATAGCTTTGTTATTTTATTCACTGGACGGAACCTATGGCTCGAGCCACTTAACTTTGTAGGGTGCTCCCACGGAGCAGTTACAAAGTTTGACTTCTGTTGTAGTCGAGTGTCACAAAATCCGTTCTTAGTGAACAGTACATAAAGATCCTAAATGCCAAATTACGGGTTCTAATCTAATATGATTTTAACAAATAAACTGGATTACCTATTGTATTTATTTTACCTATTTTAACATAATTTCCAATTCTTGACCTTAACAACCAAACGTTGTAGATTCAAGTACCTAGTAATGATTTTGTGTTAGGAATTGAATGTCAACATGTATATTTACTAATTTTTGTTTTATTTTCATGATTTATAAAAAGTACTAGTTTTTATCGCGACGTCACTCGGCAGGACTTGAGAACGAATTATGCTCACTGAAACTCTTTTGTTGCACCACAATAATATAAAGATACTTTACCTCAACCGTTTCCTTTCAAACATTGAACAATCTTTATCAAAATTCGATAACACCTTGCGAAATAGTATTTTGACAAGTTTTTCTTACTTAGCTATCCCAAAAACTTTTTCAGAAATATCTTCATGTGCAGATACGCTTTTGTTATTAGGATTGTAATAAAATCTTAAGATTAATTTATTTATGGCATAACATTCATAGAATTACTATTATTGCGGTGAGCTGTAACCCGTAGCGCAGTATCCTTCGATAACACTAAAACTCCTGGTGATTCGAGAGTTGATATTCGTAATACTATCTGCATTTTTGTCAACGGGTAAATTGATTACCGTATGGTCTCTCGATCGGAATTGAATAGTAAGTTGTATCAACAAGGGATCAAAATAATATTTTTATGGCGAGAGCGTGATTCCAGAGTGGAGCAAGGATTCTAGAGTGCACTCCCCAGCACAGCGAGGCATGCAAAGGACGGCGCACGAGTTAAAATAATTTAGCAACAGAGTGATACAATCTACTTTTTATAACCCTCTATGAGAAAAGAGATAAGTGTAACTTATTAATAAGAATAGTATCTTTATTTACTATTTTTTTTTTATAAAAGTATCATAATCGTGGAATACATTTCACGTGGTTTTCAATTTTTCACATTTGGCCAGCCAGTTTTATTATACAGCCAATTACTTGTTCATACAATGTTCTTGATCGATCTCTATAATCCTCATTCCAAATTGAAATCACTTTGCGTCCCTAGGGATTCAAAGTGCAACTTTAATTCCTGATACTTGGAACCAACCAGCTCTTTTTGATTTATAATGATATGATATTTGTATCTGGATGCAAATTTCTTCACAAATTTTGTGTCTTTGTTACCTATGCCTATAGTTTTGTTAGGTATACTATTTGCGGCGCCTCGTAGCGTGCTTCATACAAACAAATTTCCCACTTGTTTTTGGCATTTACTTATCAAACAGTGTGACATTTTGTACACATGATCTCAAGCCACGTATTTTTGTCTGTGGATTTACAAAATCCTGAAAAAGGGTATTTATTAACTTTAATTTTTTTTTAAATTATAATCTTGTAAAACTTCTAACCTTTACAATTATACCAAAAAGCTGGAACACTTAGAAGATGTCTTCACAATTTCGTGGTGGTTCATTAGTGTTAAAAATAGGTGATGAATTTGTTTGTATGAAACATACTGCGAGACGCTGCGAATCTTAGTCTCTAAAGGTTTATTACTTTACATGTATCTACCTTATTAGCAAACTGTAAAAACAGTTGACATAGTCGTTAATTAATTCAACATAAATGCAAATATTGACATTTTAACTACTACATACACAAAGTACATGAACGCACACGCTCACTTACGTATGAGCACCTAAATAAGGGTCGACACAAACCGGCTACCGGCTACCAGGCGACGCGACGCGCACGATCTTCTAAATATTCCGATTCTTCGTTTGTGAACAATTCATAAGAGATGCATGCGGCAGATAGCCAATTTGTTATTCGGTCTCAGTCCGCTCACTCTGATGCTCGACTGCAGATATGGTAATCGCTAAAAAGTCGCAGGGTATGGTCGGCAGAGCTGGCTCGATGTCTGCCCGATTGGTCTCTGTCTCTAATGCTGGGCGTGGTTGCGGTAGGTCAGTTCAATAACAATTTACATGCAATCATTATTAACTTTGACTATTCATACATACATACATACTTACTCTTTAAAGAATTACCACAGATTACAGAAAAGTAACGGCAAATAAATTTTGCAAAACCTTCAAATATGCGCTTAGCGAATCCTATTCCGTGGGTTTGGCCCTTGGTTGTAAGTCCACCCCTGTTGTATCTGAAACGCGTATTCAAACTGGTTTTTACTAAGAAAGTCAGGAATTAAAACAAACAAACAAACATTAGTACATTAATGTTTGTTTTCGATTTAAGTCGTTAGAGGCGCTTTTGTCCTAAATCACAGAGACATTTCAAATCACGTCTTTAGCCGTTCCCATTGGGCAGGTCGTCTTAACTGGTATGTCAATAGCAGACGTCTTCGCCTTGGACGTGCTGACGCAGCACTGACCCCCCCCCCCCTGCGGCGGGGGCGCACGTAGGCTGGACACAGTCGTCAGCTGAATACTAATTATCAATTAGTCGCAGACGCAGGGGCGATCTTGACTTGGCTCGGTATGAACCACTAATTTAAAAGTGAATTCCTATTACAGTGTTCCTACACATAAAATACATGTCGAATTTAGGAAGGAGAAGAGTGTTTTACACATTTATAAATCTAACAAATATCTACATACATAAATGAACATCAATTTCATTTTAACCTTATTTCAGACTAAAGTTGTTCCTGAAAATTTTCTTTTACAAGTTAAAACATGACGTGTACATATAATATTTATCTACAAAGGGCTATTTTAAAAAAGTTAGTAGGTAGAGTTTCCGTGCCAAAAGCGAACACAAAGAGATTTATATGAATTACTACCTAGGTAGTTCTGACGCTCAATTTTGAAGGTATGGGAACTACAACTAGGAGCTTCGTCATATTTCATTTCGTGGAGACATATTGTTCTAATTACCGGCTGTTACCAGCCAGTAACGGTTTTCATGGCGTATTGACCATAAAATATAATAATAGATATCGCTTTGGGTAATTAATTAAATATGCATAAGTCGTTAAACCGAATCTGCTTGCATTGAATGTGCCTGTACACGGCATTGGTGTGTGGTACATGTGAGTTCGGGTACCGCACAAAAAATGAAGGTAACAATTCTATACACATTAGTATAAACGTAAATTAATATAATTTAGTTAATTTAGGTTTAGACCATTTCAATAATGGATGATTCTTGATATTACAATCAATTAAATTAAACCCGCGGGTTCATCTGCGTAGAATGTGATATTTTATTTTATTTTATTTATTTCAAATTTACAATAGTCATTACAGGTATCATACCTAATGCGACATAGCACTACACATGTTTATAATCAATGTAAATATACAGTTATATACATAATATATTTATTAAATAATAAGTAATTAAACTTTAATTTGTAGCATATTACCCATGAAGCTACCCTAGTGAATTCACTTATAGCACAGCAAAATAGGTCTGGACCATGTCATCCGCTATGAGGTTGAGAACGCGAATATGACGTCATACTTTTTTGATTCTTAGGTGAATCCTTAAGAGAGATAGAATAAACCTTTTTTTCCGGGAGCTTAGCTATCGGTGTCACACAAACTTTAATTAAATTATTATTCATGGTTAAAAAATACAATGTTTGGAAAACGCGACGCGCCTGGACAAAAAGTAGCCGATGTGACTTACCGTACTGAAATTTTGTATAAAGGTTACTAGGAGAGTAGCCTTTATACCAAATTTCAGTACAGTTTCGCACATGAGGGTAGCAATCAGACAATTAAACCAATCAAACTAGCTTTAGTTTGTACGATATTGTTTTGGCAATCAATATACCATATAAATATGATTGGACAAGATTGGAGATCACAAATGGCTTATAAATAAAAAAGACAACTGGGCACCTATTATGTTCATTACGAAAAAAACCTGTGACGAACAACGTAAGAATAAAAATAAACTCCTGTTGGTATCCGTTGTGTAGGTACAGAACCCTGAAAAACTCATCTTATCTATATATCTAATTCTTTTTAGGCCATTCACTTTCAAAAAAAGCAACCCGCTGTCACTCAAAACTTAAACCCAACGCCGGTGTAAGACGCGGGTAATAAAACATACTGTAAATTGACACTTACCTTTAGTAGGTATTTAATATAACTTATTACGATGCGTCCTTATAAACGTGACGTTTACAGTCGCCCTAAGCCTTTTTACGATTTAAAACTATCACAAAACTAATTATTATAATATTGTGCGTTAAACGTGTATAACGTAGACATAATTACTTATAAAAAATTATATCTTAGCATCGCGTAATAACTGACTAATTTGAATGCGGTTTGCGATTGTTTCATAGGGTTACAATAATAACAGTAATACCAACACACATACACCTGTAAAAGTGTTACAATTCATACATTCATACAATAATTTGCCATTCACGTCAATTTAAGTTGTGTTATGCAAAGCTTATATAAGATTTTTATTGAAATGCTTTGGTTTACTAATTCTTAAGAACTGGTCATTTTCATTTTTGTCAGTTCGGTTGGCTGTTTGCTGTCCAAGGCAGCAGCATGGAGTCCTATTTTAATGAGATTTGACAGGATGTACGAGTGTACTGTATATAGTTTGTTTACTAGCGTTACGACAAATACGAAAACATAAAATAAAATAATATATTTTTAGTTAATCGTCTAATTTTTCACGTGTAAGAATCCTAGCTTAATTGAATTAATTTCATTTTTATTATGAATATATAATTTAATTATTTTATTACCTATTTATTTTTAATGATATTAATATATTGGACCAAAAAAAAACTGAATTAATCTTAAGGAAGTTAATAAATCTGTCAGAATTCTTGTGACTAAACTGAAACTTCAACTAAAAAAATGAGATCTAATCTCTATTTACAAACTTAGCGATAACAGTTTTAGTCTTTGAAGAGCTTTAACAAAATATTATACACAAAGCTGTTACGTTAGCCTTAGAAGAAAATATATTATACATGCCATATCTATGGCTAGGAATCAGTTTCATTTATATGGAAAAGCATCTTGGGAAATCAGTGCAGTTATTAAAGTTTAAATAAATAAAGCAATTATGTATAATATTTATTACCTTCGGGGAGTCATAAACGAAGGAAGATTATTATTATATATGTATATATTTATATTGTATTTCTTAATTCAATGAAGATTTTGTGTGTTTGTAAGATTGATGTTATAGGGCTTTATAAGTGTGGTTCGATAGCTCAATGGTAGAGCGCTTACACGGAATGTAAGGGTTGCAGGTTCAAGTTCTGGCTTGATGTTAATATTTTAACTCCATCTTTGCTATGAAAGTATTTATTTATATAGATAATTCCTACAAGTTACATAGAAAAATATTTTTATACCTATACATGTGTAGCAAAATATATTAATATTCATAAATGGATACAATAAAAATTCTTTGAAAGAGTCGATGCGCGAGTGTTATTAGTGTGACCGGAAGCCGAGATTCATTATAAGCAGCCTCATTCGGTGAGGGCCAATATATTTGTCACCCGACACGGATAATGGACTGCAGACACATTTATACCTTACGACTTTTAAACGATGAAAGGAGACGTCTAAATTAGATTTTTTAGAGAACATTACGTCAATCTCCAGCAGCACTTTAGGTATTTCTCGAAGCATATAACTCTTTCATTTTCCTCACGAAATACTATTCTACGGAAAATTTATAATTTTCTACAACGACTCAAGTGATTCTGGAATTCACTTTCACGCAAACTGAGTGTCTTTATTGCTGGTCTTCGTTATTTATTGCACAAAAACTTTGTAAGCTTGACCTTAATCTCTCTTTCAAATGGTGACATACTCGTTCTTCTAAGTATGACACGGAAGGGACTGCTACTAAATGATTTACAGATTTTGTTGGTAGATCAGCTCGGAGTTATAAAGTCACTGACAGATAGTTTTTTGGTATATATGGTTGAATAGTTTAGCAAATATCAATAAATTTAGGGTATGTTAAAAGCTATAGATATAGTTTTCATATACCTACTACTTCTTGAAATTAATAGAATTTACTCGTGAAATTTCAATAAAACATAGCACAAAATAGGCTTAGGACTTAGGAATTCAGTCATCAAAGGGAACTGTTGTATGTAAACGTGCTGATGAAAAAAACATAATTTTAGAGAATGTAGTTGGCTTGATAACGTCGGGACACACAATAAATGTCGGATGCGGGTTCGAATTGTCGGATCGTCACATGTAAAACGATCTCTCTGCTCCTCTTGATTGATATACAAGCGAAGAGATAAAAACCTTTGATGCCCTTTCGACGCCTCCTTAATACTTTTTTTTAAAGAAATATATCATTTTTGAGATGAAAGAATTTTTTTTTTCTTTGTGGCGCCAAAGATCGTAGACGTTTTTGAATGAGTTTGATTGAGTGTCGACCATTCCGTTGACAGTTTTAGTTTCGGTCAAAAATAATAATTATGATTTATTTATTTTGAGTCAAATAACTAGCATCTTGTTAGTTTAAAATATGAAATATAACATTAACGCTGTAAAATTTTTAGTGCGTCTTGTTATTCTTACTGAAATTTAATAATAAATAAGTTATTATCAGTTTTTTTATTTATTCAATCTGTGTAATGTTGTGTTTGACGCAAATAAAAGAAAGATGCTTTAAAAACTCAGAACGTGTAGAAAAACGAGATGAATATAAATTTATTTTGTATTCAAATTTATATAGTAGTGAAATATTGCAACTTTTTTGTTTATTACATAATACTATATATATATATATATATATATATTATTATTACTAAATTCGATGACTAATGATTTGAAAATAAATAAATCGTTTATTGTTTCACTTTCATACACTATGGATAGATTATTCCTTATAACTGTGACTAAAGTACATTGGTAAGTAGGTATAAAAGAGATAAATTAGGTCCTGTTCACCGTTCAATGTGCTCAACATCATAGTAACTTAGCCAAGAAAAAAAGATTTATGTACTTACATCTGTATTACACCTACATATAATATATGATTATTGACACTCAGTGCATTACACGAACGAACAGAAAACACTTTAAGTTATGTAGTTGGTTCACTAGTATCTAAACTAGGCGTAGCCTGTATCTTAGATACTAGTTTCTGTAAGTGGCATAGGTATGTAGAATTAACTATACGACTAAGTTATATAAATAGACTAATTAGGTTATGGTATAATCGCAGTTTAACGTAATATTAAGTAGGTATACAAGTTTGAGGTAAGAGTCAGTAGTATTTAATAACAAAAACGTAATATGTGGGTAGACTATAGCAAGTGCATCCCACAATCACCGCGCATGTGTACCAAATATGTATGTGTTATGAGAATCCACAACAAGTTACAAAGAGTACTGCTTAAACTATGAACTTAAGAAATTTTGAGGAAACTATTATATACTAACAGTATAAAAAAATCCTAATATACAAAAATTAACAATAAGTCTTGCATTATCATTTTGTAACTTATACCTGTTACTTAACTAATTATATTATAATGTTGTTGGTATTGTGTACTTTACTTATTTACAATTTATTTCTAGAAAAATATATTGATAAAGAAATTTAAATTATTCTAGATTTAAATTATGTAAGCTGTATAGGTAGGTAATACGCTATCAGTACAAGAGTAGTTTAAGAAAATATTATTGAGTATATTATTGTATACTTATTTACAAATCATTTTAATAACAGAGCACAAGTAGGTACACCATAGTGTAATTAAAATAGTGATGTAAGAGTAAAATTTATGGAAGTTTTACTTACAAATATCATGTCTGTGGGTGTGTGTGTGTGTGTGTGTGTGTCAGTGTGTAATTGACGCACTGATAGAACATCACATAAGGCATATAGATATTCTGTAGGGTATCTAAAGTTCTTGCAGGTTCCTCCCCAAGCAGATATGCTGCACTATATTACGTCTAACGGCTAAACCGCTAACGCATAGTTAATAGTTTTAATCAAATAATCGTCCGCAACATTTCTTAGAATTTTAAATATATGTATAAGTGTCCTCACTCGTCCTGCAGGAACTTTTATATGAGCTTTCCAACATAGCTTGTCATCAATAATAACACCTAAAAATGTTAGGGTAGCTGCTCTTTCCAGCTCCGGACAGTCGCAAATATTTTTGTTCGCAGCACTACACTTATGTGCATGGATTTTATATAAGTTATCATCCGGTAATGATTTGTGAAGTATTGCGAAAAGAAGATATTTTGTCTTACTAACGTTAAGAGTAAGTACATTTTTACCAAGCCAACTCATTACATGTCTCAAACCTTCCTCTGTTTTCTCTCTAACTTCTTCCCAACTTTTCCCGGTAAACATATACGCTGTGTCATCAGCAAATGCGAATTACGACAATACTCAAGTTGCATATTTCAGAAACCATAGATATATATAATAAATAATAAGTTAAGAACATCACAAGACGTATCGGCATATAAATACCTTATAGTCGGATGGAAAATATTGAAGATATTTTAATAGTTTTCCATAATATCACACGACCCCATACCGTTATGCTTGTGATATAATTACAACTACAAACTCAAAAACATATTTAATTATAGTCTTATAATTTTATTATTGTTATAATTAGTCAACGTAAAATCGTTTTGGGCGTTTTTTCCACTGTGGTATATATTTTTTAACTAAATGACTAAACTAAACTCTGACACCTAATTTAATATTGGGTGTCACTCCTCTCCAATATCCATTAATCGGTATTTCATAAAAACAATATTGTTATACCGGTCAATTACTTAAGGAGGCACCGAGCTGGTTCTAATTGATTTAAGGTATTCTATTCGCTCCTGGGTCGGCGAGGGGGCAAAAGTGGCGGCTCTGGGAACTAACGCGAATCCAGGTACTTCCTTCTTATTATTTAAACAAATATACATTTTGCATATGTAGAATGTATACGTTATAGAAAACATGTATTTTTTTTATATTTAGAAACCGAGGAACTTCCGTGTAGTATTTACGCCGTCCTGAGGGTTTATCTTGTTTTTTAGGGATAACTTCGGATTTTTTTTTCTATAAAAGAAAATAAAGGTAATTATGTTTCTAAAATGTATGATTTACAGAGTGAATCCTTAAATATCTTATATATTAATCGCATAACTAAAGCTTAAGTGATAACGATACAGCTAGGGATCAAACGAACACAACTATTATAAAAAAAACTCGGTACAGGCTTAAGGTTTGGGGGCTTGGCGGTAGATAAGGGGTAGGACACTAATAAAAATCAAAAAAAAAAAAATTAGTTATCCATGATATTGATTTGGAGCATACTTAAAATCATTAAGGACACAAATAACTTATTGACCCGAGTATAGGGATCTGCATATAACTAGTAGATTTGTATTATAAACTCGTAGGTTTCAGAAGCTCTGGTTTATATTCCGTCATCGTCCACCGTTTTATTGTTTTCAAGCTATTTCAAGGTTAGTCTAATATACAAGCTGACGTCCATATCTTCAGTATAGTGTCGAGTTACTTTGGCTCTGAGTTCTTCCGCCTGATGTCGACAGGACTACGAGTTAAGGTCTGTTCAATAGCTTTCTATTGTAGTTCTCGATCGCTCTGAATATTGCAGGTTTGGATGAAACAATTGCCAGTTTCGGCCTTTAACTTTGTTAACTGTCGCTACCCAAAAGATAGATCTCTGTAAAACACTTTCGAGTCCTATTTCGCTGTATAGCCTCTTCTACACGTGATGTGTTGAAGTGGCGTATGACGCGTCGTATGGCTTTTGACATTTGTCTATTGAGCCGCGTGTAATCGGACTTATCAGATGAAGACTTCTTATTTTCTTACTTCTTATCTTATTCCGCGCCACATTTTCATAAGAATCTAGTCGGAGACTTTTTGTTTTCTGTTTTTCTGGCGAACTTTACGAAACTCCCGCTCCAGCAGGTTGGATAGTTTTCACCAGCCTGTCATTTAAATCATTCTGAAAGCGATTTTTAAAGTTCGAGCTGAAGATGTTCGAGGTTTTGTATGAAGGCAGTCGTTGTACGGAGTGGGGACTTTATCAAACGATTTCTTTTCAATTTTCAACGTGCCCTTTCCATGTGGTGATTTCTGCCAGTTTTTATTGCAGATATATCACAGAAACATTGCTGAATATTTGCTTATCGAAAGTCAGATCAAACTGAATCTCGTCTTTAATCAAACACTTTGGCTCATCCACCTCCATTTTCTGTGAGGTGATTTTTTGAAGAAAGAATTCATCAAAAAAAGCCCTTCCTCTAGTCTAGTCAACAAGTGCTTTTTTCAACAAGTTCAACCTGTTTCAGCAGTCTCGGAAAAAGTATGAATGAGGTGTTATTCGATCGTGTTGTTCATTAAGACGCGATTCCCGTCTAAATGATTTTAATTTAAAATTTTATTTAAAAAAATAAAAAAAAAAGTTATTTTTTTATTGCATAATTCATAAAAATTGCAACCAAAATTTTTTGCCGGGGGATTATTGTTCATTAATTTATCCACTGCCTGATTTTTTAATTTCTTTATTTTTATATTTAAAATGTTTAAATAAATTTTATTTTTGAAGTGCCCGAAGTGGGCGGGGCTTGCAAGTCAGAGTAGGCACCCGTTTTCAGCTGTAGTTTAAACCTTCTGGGACAATTATAAATATTGGTCCTACAGTTTCTAAAGTCGGGATTTTTCTTTAGGAAATTTTGTCCTTTTTCGAATCTTCTTTTATATTTTAAAAATCCTGGATGGTTTTTGAGATATATTTGCAAGAAACCAAATTCCCTTTTTATTTAAGTAAATCATCTAGACGCGATTCCTAGTCAAATGACACCTTATTAATATTTTTTCCGAGACTGCTGAAAAAAGTTGAACAAAAAAGCACTTGTTGACTAGACTTCTCCTGCATAATCCGTAGCTAATAATAACGTAATAAATGTAAAGATATACTAATTTGTAGTAAATTGTCATCATTCCTTTCAAGGACCAGTCAGAAAATTGCTTCCTGAGAGGGGGTCTCAATCCCACGTCACCGATCTAATTGTATTGCATCAGATCCGGTTCCGAATGTCTTACATCACGTCTTCAGAAATACATAAAGCGTCCGTCAAACGCGTTTATTGCTCTTTTACGATCAGAAATCGGATACAGTTTGTCTTCTTAACGATTGCCATCGATTTTATAATTGAGTTCTTATAGTTATTATGTGTTCTCAGATTGAATACCGTCGATAGAACGTAATAAGATTTTATGTTGGAAACATTGTATTTCGCTGTCTTTAAAAGTTTGATGGTTAAAAACTTCTATAGTTCATGGATGGTTAACGTTTTGTTTTGTTTAAAACCTTAATTTAATTTCGTCACTTTTTATTTTTGTAAATTTTGGTATTGAATGAAAGTAATTTTTTTGCGGTTACGGAATCTTGTTTCTAACCCTATGTCGTCCGCTTGGCTGTTTGTATATATGTCCAATTGTCTGTCACAAGTCTGTATCTTTTTAATCGTAGCCTAATGGATAGCTAATTGCAGTTAATACAATATAGCAAACTATAAAAATTGAACAATTTAAAATCTTAAAAATATAACATTCATTCATCAGCGGTTTTTTTTAAATAACCTGGTACTCTTTCGATTTTTCCTCTCGCCCTCCATTTTCTCATTGATTTTGCTAAAATTTTGCAACGAGTGCATATGTTGTGAGTTATTTGTTTCTAAATTTGAAATTTTGAAGGTTTTAACCGTATGTTTTAAAATTCATAGTAAAATCACAATCATACAACGTTATTGCTACTAGTAGGTACTTTCAAGGAAAATTGTATTGAACAAAATCAAGTTTGTCAGGAATCCGCAACTATTCCAATTCTAAGGAACCATCATTTGAACTGTTCTTCATTGTTATATCGCAAGAAAATACTGAGTGACACCTATGATCAATAAAATTTATTTATATATACATATATAATTTTAATTTATTTATAGTAAAAAACTTGTAAATGTGATATTTGTGGAGCTATCAATTACTTATTTTTATAAAGGGAACCTATGAAGACATAACTCAGCATCTTGTTTATAATAACTTGTACAATATACTTCCATATGCATCTGTAAGTACTGTCCTAATCCCTACATATAGGCACCACGTTCCACATACGTATATGTAGTTACATTATGTGCACACGTTTCCACCAACACTAGCACACGTCGTGTAAAGGCGACGGCCCCGCACGTAAACACTGCGCCTTCTCAGGGAAATATTTATGGACGTTGTTGGACGTTTAACAGATCGTATTTTGACGTACTTTATCGTTGGCGAGCGTCAATTGTACGGATTTCGTGTGGACCGCGCCTTAATTTACGATCGATAAGGTATTCACGAAAAAGTTTTACAATCTATCGATTGAGCGGCTTAATCTTTATTTTGTTTTAGGAAGATGTTTATGCGGTCGTAAACTTTTTGTTGACTTTCAATTTGTCGTAACGGACTTTACGGAATCGGTGTGATTAAAATGTCACGTGAGGTTGTTCAGTTTTTTATTTAGTTTGGTTCTCGTGTTTTAATGAGTTTCGAATTGTAACTACGTTAAGATTCTGAAATAGTTTAATTTTTCAGCCTAGAAACCCAATGATATTCAGAAAATATTTATAAAGTATGAGTTATTGGGAGAAAATCCTGAAAGGTATTAAATCTACAAAATTATTTTTACAATGTTTTGTTTGTATTTGCATTTATTTTGACAAACCTCTGGTTATTTAAACACCAGCTGACCTGGCAGACGGTTTTCTGCCCCTTTGCATTCCCCCTTTGCTTGCCCGCGCTATAACTATATATTTTAGCTTACGGTTCCTTCTGACTTTTTTCTTTTTGCTCGGCTCCTATGAGTCGTAGCGTGTAGAATAGCCTATAACCGTCGTCAAGGATAAGGCTATCAAAAGCAAAAAGATTTTTTCAAATCTGGTTGTTTCAGAGATTAGCGCATTCAAACAAGAGAACAAATTAATCTGTTTTTCTATGTTATTTAATTATGCAATAAAGAAATCATTAATTACATATACAGTTAAACTTGAAGGGGCCCTGCCGAAAAACGCGTCTTAATCGGGAAAGCGTATTATGCGAGATAGGGAATACATTTGTGGGTATTATAGGTATATTTTATAAATTTGTGCGAAAGTTATAATGTTATCCATATGTATATGTATTTATGACGTTACGTCATAGTTTATTATTATTTACAATGACATTACTTTAAGCAATCACTTGATTCGGTTTGACAAAGGGATTTTAATGCATTAGCTTTCAGTAAAACTTAACTTTTGCGGCTGATAATGCCTGGGAGTTTTACAAAATCGGAGTTGACTCTCCTTCGTCTTCATCGTCATCATTTACGGCCTCTTTTTTGGTATTATTTTCAAAAGATCTTCGATTGTGATTTAGATCAACACATGTTGCACGGATGGCGTATTAAACGAGATAAAGATCATAATAAGCGGAATAAAAAATTATGAAAACATGCCTCGAGTTGCAGGGACTGATTGAAATGGCGTATTGTGCGAGAAATCTTATTAAGCGAGTTTCACCGTATAAAAAAATAATTAACGAAAGCATTTGATAAAAACATAAGTAGATATCTATTGTAATAAGTATATAAAAGGTTTTAACCATTTAAACCCACTGGTGGGAATGGACTTAAGTCTACAGACTTCTTGCTTGATCTCTCTATTTCGAAACAGAAACCTCACGAGTCTAAACTGTTGTTAGAATATTTAGAAGATGATCTGAGCGATACAGACGAGAATATCCCTAACATTTCTATTTTACTTTCCTTATCTTGCTTTAAGTGTGGAATTATTGCGATTGGTTTATCAAAGGTATACACCATCAGGAGTCAGGAGGTGGAATGTTAGGAACAGCGGCGCGGCGAGGCTCGTCGCAGGGCAGGAGCCGTTATGAATGACATCGGGAGTTGACAAGGACGTCGGAGGGTGACTTGTGTCTGGATGCGGCATCGGCGGATAGTTTCTGTTATAAATGTGTGACCATTAAATGCCATAATATTTTGGAATACAACAAATTAAATAGTAAAAATTGTATATTATCATCTCATACATCATACATATAATTAAACTCTTTGACTTATAATTAACAGATAACTTCTTTAATACCAAAAGATCATCTGTTAGTCATGTAACGAGTATTATAATTCAGTTTTATACTTTGTATCAACTTTAACTTTTAAATAATAATTTAAATAATATTTAACTTCAAGGTGGTTAAAACGCAATATGGTTTCAATTTAAAATCAATTTAGATACAGCTTCTACTTCCACGGACCGCCAAACTCATACTTACAGTTCTTATATCAATGGCAGCGACGTTCCACCCGGCCTGTCTCACAATAATAATAATGCGTCAACGCCAGTGCACTATCTAAATGGCATTTGAAATGTTTCCATCAATAACGGCTGAGTGTGGATCGGTGTTGCCGTCCACACGTCACTGGCACTTTTGTTTCGATTTATTATTATATCCATGGCCGCATACGGAATGAAGGGCTTTTTATCGAACTTGGGTGATTTTGATCGATTTATGTACTGGGCCTTTGCCGCTCCAAAGTAACGTTCAGTGTACAGCCTCGCAGTTAAATAAATATGCAGAGTATATCACGCGGGACCGCACGAGAAATTGAGGAAGGTCTCTCTCACTTCAATACAACTTTATGTTTTTAATGGCTTGGATTATCATTCCAACTCCGTGGCTGATTAGAATATTTGAGTTTAGAAGATACGATACTGTCTACAAAATTATAATATAGATTACGTTACGTCCTACCATCTTTAATTATATAAGGTAATTTGAAAGAAAACATGTACATTTGTGCGATGGAAAAGGCAAGAAACAATTCAATACTTTTATGATCCCCAGAAGGGAGTGACCAGTCATTAGATACACACTTCAACATCACAATGTGGTGGATAGCCTCTTTGTTATACGTCACATACATCGTAAATTACCAGCTTTAAAATAATAATTAGTATAATAAAAGACCTGGGATAGAATAATATAGGTACCCCATTTTTATTCATTCTTTACTTATTTTTCTAACTGTATATTGCAGCTAATTTTTTTTGATTAAGGAAAACTTTAATGCCGAATAGCATGAAAAATCTATTTATAATGGATTATCTAGACTTCATGAACCAATAGATTTGAAAGTATTGATGCAAAAAGTGAAGGTGCTAAAACTTTTAGGTACAATAGCCCTAAAGCAAGCTTAAAATAGGGATGCTTATCTATTTAACTTTGAAATAACATAAACATTTCTAATTTCCTATCACAATTCAACTATTGTTTCGTTACGTAAACAACATAATTCAGACAAAAACAGACCTACTCAATATCTTTGCTGTACTAAGAACAAGTCTAAGACACCGTACGGCTCAGCAAACCAACAATCTTAAGTAAAATCGAATCTGCGTACATTTTGGCACCCACGCCTTTCTCACGCACGAAGCACAAGGATCGGTAGAGATATTCGCGGCACGAGAAAGCAAGTTAGAACGAATGTACTTATATAGGTAGCTACCCGCTTCGGATAGGCAGTAGGGTGACAAAGCATCGCATGTCCGCGGACAATGTGCGCCGGACACGCGGGACACGCGGACAGCGTGTTCACACGATCAGATTGCGCTTGCTTTATGGCTCTGAACGGCCGCCATTAGCAGAGGCACTGCTTGAATTGCCTAATTAGAATTAAACAAAGTGGAATTTGCTGATGCTAACCTGTTTTGGTTTTGCTATTCGTGGACACATGTCTTGCACTGTTTGCAGGAAAAATGTAAGAAGAAGTCGCTACAAACACTGCTTTTGCATATCAAACTAAATATCTCATTTGAATGTTAAGTACTAGTAATAAAACAAATTTGTAAATATACAAAGGAATATTGCAGCAACCAAATCAAATACTGATCAAAGCTATACCTGCAGGATGTCTGATTTTGTGCAGTATAAATGTGGCCCTGCAAATATTTTAATATGTTTCTCTTTACCGAATGCAATGCATATGCGGATATTTTTTTATAGTTCATGAAAGATGCATCGTAGCTTTTATGTTGAATAGCCTATGTAGGTACGTAAGTTATTATTATAATTTTAATATGTGAATATCTGATATCCAGCATAAAAGATGTGTTTTTTTATTTACTATGTGAGTTCTTTTAAACATTTAAACTTTTTCGATGAAAAATATTTCACAAAATCTAGGTAGTGTTTAATTTTTTTATTGTAAAATGATATTTGGGATTACGACGAGTGCTATGCTTGGTATTTCTTTGTGCGATAAAATCCCAAACGAAGAAATTCGCCGAATAACCAAAATAGCTAAAACAATTATTTTTGCTTATCGTACCAATAACGGATTGGTACGAACGGTTTTTTATAGGCAACTACGGATTCGATGGAGCAGCGTAGGACGGCCTCCTACCAGGTGGATAAACGACTTGGTTAAAACCGCAGGAAGCCAGTGGAAGCAGGCAGATCAAAAGCGAAGATTGTAGCGATATATAGGGTAAACCTACGTCCAACAGTGGATCTAGATTGATATTCACGTTTTTATCAACGCACTAGCAAAACTCTCATATAGGTAAATAAAAGTTACTACTTTTAATTATAAGAAATGTATAAACGTAATCTACCAAAATAAAATATAATATTTATAATAATATTCAGTATGAAACTTATGAATTATTGCAACTTGAATGAAATCACAAAATACAAACATGGCTTTTATTTGCTGTACACCCGTGGCGTATCCAGCGTTTTAATACTTCAACTTCCATGTACGTTACGATAACTGCACAAATAAAAATACATATTTTATCCTCAACGAAGCAACAATTACTGACATCTCGATACATGTTTATATTTATTCTTGATCCATGAAATGAAATCTCTTGCCATTCGTTTAAATTTATGCTCACGCGCACCTCGCAGGCCTGTCGTAAAATTGAGGACATAATGTCGGCTGATAAGTGCAATTTCAAGTATCGGACTGTCCTCGGCGTGACAGGTTTATCGTGGACACCCTACCGCCGGCTGTTATGACCGCTGCAAGAATGTTATAGTTCGATTGACATTTTAGCAAAAATTTAATAAACCCAGCTCAACGCTTGCTCATGATTATGAATCGCTAAGTTTTGGACGGATGCCCGTATTTGGTTGAGCAACTGTTTCCTAAAATGTATGGAACCGACTAATATTTGCCCGTGACTTCACTTAGTGGTGTGTCACGGTCTTCTATTCTATGTCAGCGTGGAATTCTTACGTCAAACTCTTGAACCTATATCCTGCTCAATAACTCTTTAGTTATTTCTGTCATCAGGATATTGCTTTGCGGTATCACCCTAGGACAAGTATATTACCGTGGGAACTCTCAATCGGAGTGTAGGTAAAGTATCCTATTTTTTGCCTCTCCAGCTATTCCTATGCTAAAAATTTGTCGACTAGATGCGTTTTGATATGTGAAGGAATAACAAACCAACCGACTTTCGTTTTTATATATTTATTAGTTAGGATAAGGACAGAATTATTAATTATTTCGTTCATGTTTTTAATTAGTTTCGTGTAATTATTATTATCAAATAATACCCCGTAGTTCTCCTGCTAAGTTTATAAATTAAGGTACCTGAAAACTAAATAAAATTTGAATTGAATAAGATCATGTTCATAAGTTCATAAGGTGCTGCAGAGAAAGTCTGTTCCAAATCAATGAACTGAAGAGTTTCCTGTTTGATAGGTTAGAGCACATATACCCTCTTTAATTTTGAATGGTGTCAAGTAAATATTTATCACAAGTTGATATTTCAAAGACATTAATATTAATTAAAATTGTATGTGACAATGAATACAAACAAATACATTGATGTGGGACTAATTTTGTCTAACAGGTTGTAACTAAACATCCCCCGCCTTAAAACAGTAAAAACTATTTAAAGTTTATACTTCGTCATTCCTTGTTTTTTATAATTTCCTTATACAAACTAGTCTAAGCGCCGGACACACTTTACCCAAAGTGGCACTTGCACACTTTAGCGGACACCCTGCGTCATCGTCGCCGCGACCGGGCCGAAGCTATTGGTGACCATCAATCATGCGTCGCCATCTTTGTCTGCACACACATCTAAATCAATCATTCAACTTAATTAATACTTGCCTCTAAATTATCTTCTGAGAGTTGAAAAAATCATATTAAACTCTAAATCTGTTGCCTTAAAGTTCAGAGTCAAAGTTGTGTATGATAGTGCAAAGTTTGTACAGTACCGGAGTGTATGTGGAACACAAAAAGTAAATGTTTAATTAAGATGTTTCCGTAGAATTCAATGTTTAACCCAAAAGTGCAAAAAAGCGTTTTTACTTGAAGTATGAGCGCGATCGATCAAAGCAACCGACTAACTTATGCCGGCGCCAAAGTCAAAATCTTATATGTACTTACTACCTATAGTCATTTATTAAGCGTAGCAAAATTACTGTATGAATTACATAAATTTTGCTAGTTTTGGTTTTTTGGTAAAGAATTATAAAAAAATAAGTTTTAGTACTAACATTTATGAAATATAATTAAATGGAATTTAAATGTATGTATATTCTCTAGTTCTCTAGCTTTGCCCGCGTCTCCACTTGCAGCATACAGTACACACAGCATAGGATTCCTTTCACCAGAGCCGCTGAAATGAAACGGCGTTTTGTCAAAAATATAGATTTTAATATAATTTTGAATCAGTTTGTGTTTGCCGTATTGTGGCAAATGGGTGTTTAAGTAAACATAAAACGTAAATATTTAATGTTTACACCTAAAACTAAAGTTTAAGTTTTATTTTTAAGTAATTAATATTTTGCAAAGATGAGAAACTATGTGATTAAAGTAAAATAATATAATATGTGATTAAGTATCTCTTATGGTTTATTTAGCGTCGTCATTTACGCGCCCCAGAGGCATTTTTTCCGACTTGATTCACCACTATTGTCACTGCTGATTTCTTAAGAGACGAAAGAAATATATCATGTAACCGTACCAGATTATATACCTATGAATTAAAAAAAACTTGTTAATAGGGTAAGTGGTTTTAGCGTGAAAATAACACAAACAGACAAACATAGAGGGAGACGTTGAGTTTTATAATATGTATTGAAGACAATGTTACATTTTATTGCGTTAGACCTCTCCACCTCATTTGTAAATCGTTCTGTTTCCGGCTTAGCTTCAGGAAGAAATCTCTACGTACGTTCTCTTTACTGTTTTATCCTACTTTAATTATTTCCTGCATGTATTAATTTTATTTGTACAGCAAATATAAAACAAATAATAATTTATTAGTTAAACGGCCTACTAATGTGTCAGTGTTGGAAGCTGCGTTGAGATCTTTTGTATGTACAGTTTGAGTGCTTACTTTTTATGGTCATTACTCACTCGTTACATAGAAAGATTTAGGTAACCTGTGTTATACTTAAATAAGGATATTTCACGTAAACATATTTGTTTTAAATTTTAATTCAAAGCATTTTGTTTAAAATTTTAGTAACAGGTTTTTAAACTAGAATATTGTAATTATTGTATCTGCTGTTCTGACTATGGTTTCGTTAGAAGAAAAATTTGAAACAAATAATATATCTATCTTCATATACGTATATCTATGCAACAAAGTAAAAAATGTTTTTTTTTTAACTGGGTTTACAGTATATAACTATGATTCGTCACTTTGAAACTACTTGAAATATTGAAATAAAATTGTGAAACACATTTATTGATTTTACTTAAAATTCTATGAAGTAGTGACATAAATTGTTATTTTAGATTAAAAAACCAATTGATCTTTGGAACGATTAGCTTTCCTCTTATTGTCAGTAGTGGTAGTGTCCCTCTGGAGGCTCCAACAGTAGTCTGCAAGCATCTCTGGCTCCCATCTACCCTGGAGGCTCCAACAGTAGTCTACAATGCTTCTCATAATCTGCAATGTCTTGATGAAATTTTTCACCGTGTTCATCACTTACTGAACCAATGTTATCTGGAAAGAAAATTAAATGAGAGTGTAAAAAAATAAATTTTCAAGGACATATTACATCGTAGTTTGTGATAAGCATCGAGCATCCGATTATTTTTCTTATGGAAATCCGGTGATTTGTGGTTGCCGAGGAAATTTTTTGTGACGTCGACAAAAGCCAACCATCCATTTTTTTCAATAGGACTGAGGCTCGATAAAAAGGATTATTTACTTATGTCAGGATCGATGAAAATGCCTTCTTTAATTTTAGCCTCACTTAGCATAGCATAGAAAATTTTGTTTAAAGAAACAAAAATCCAGGTTCTTCTTTGGGGAATGCTTTTTGAAAATTACGTGATATCTAAATATAAATTTGTTTTCAGTTGTTTACTAAGTTTACCTAATACGAATCACCACTCGAGATAACGGTGATTTTTTTTAGTGTTGCATTATTGTAGGCAGTGGCGAAGTTAGTACAGTGCTAGTGGTGCGACGTCACGCGGCGGTGATCGATGTGCGTCCGCGAGATCCGTCACGTGACGTCACTCGTCACCGACAACGCGACTACATCGATCAAAAAACGCTTTTAGCTGCCACTTCATAACGATCTTTCTTTCTCTTTGTATCAAATTGCACATATTAAGTTAAATATTAACCGATTTAACTTTTGCGCATAATAATAACTAATGGGTTAAAAAATATAATGTAATTGTGCAACCATAAGCGGGTCGCTGGAATACAAATCCCAGTAGCTTTCAAATTTAGGGAATGCTCCTTGTTAAAAAGAATAACTTAGGTTCATATTTATATACAAACTTCACAACAACAAATACATGTTTAACAGGAAAGATGAGTTTACAGATACGATGTGACTTATCAAGTCCGACCTTACTTAACTTCGCACATCACTTCCAATAAACAAGTGTTGCTGAGTCACGAGTATGTTTCTCTTAATAGTCTGAACTATTTTCACTAGATGGCAAAGCCATACCTATAAGGTATGGTAATTGATAACGGTAATGGTTTAAGAACGTCTCACTCTTGGCTGTTTCTTATTATTTGTTATTATACTTTAGAACTCACACTATAATCACTGCAAGATTAAAGCTTGTTTTGTATTTTATTAATTTATATTGATTTGTATACATTTTGATTTTTTTTTATTATATGTTAGATAATTGAACGTAATAGCAAATATTTTGTGAAAAAAATATAGAGGCCATGAAAGGTCGCATGGAGAGACAAACGGTCGGACGGACAGACAGATAGCGTAGGCTTAGTAATAGGGCCTCCATTGGTACCCTCCGGGTATGAAAACCTAAACTTCACTTTTTATTATCATGTGGACTAAAGTTTCGTTTTGTTAAGGTGCAAAATATGCGCTTTTAGTTAGATTGTGATCTTGTTTAAATTCAAAGTTCAAATAACGAGCTTACTAGGTATTTGTCATTTATTCGTCGCCATATCGCATCGGTCGGCCATCTTGGTCGCGTGTAAATGTCACCCGGCGGCCGACCAATTACAAGTCGATGCAGCGCAGCGTTGACGGCAACAACGCACTATGCGATACCATAAACCTTCGCGCCATTTATAGAAGTCGCTGGTCGCCGAGTGCGAGAGAAATCTCCTCGCGGACGATCGGCAGGCGTTCCAATTAATGCGACCCGAACGCATCAGATACCGAACGAGATGAACCATAAATCTCGCGCAAACAAAACAAATAGTAGCTAAGCTTAAACACACGAAATTATTGCACGTGAATTACCGGCGACCGCAGCGCTAGTGCAGGGGAGGACGTGCTGTAATTTAATGTCTCCACGACCCGCCACCCGCAATATAATGTAACACAAACGCTCGCGGGCATTAATAATTTTCAACGAGTTCGCCCATTGTGGCTCACTACCGAGGGACACTCACGATCGCAGACATCATCGTTGCCTATCTCGTAATTTCTGGTATCCGACCGCGGACCATGTACAGAGGCCTAACTTAATATGTGCATCACGACGAGCGCGTATATGGCGCGCCCCCGCCCCGGCCGCTGGCCAATCCTATCGCGCATTTAAATGCCGGAGCGCATTGTATGTATATCGTGCGGACGACAGACGACGCACCAAAGGAAATAAATTGAGTTTTCCTGGACAAGCTGACGGGCCGTCATGCGGCCGCGATTCGGACGATCCGACGACCCAAGATAATCCCGTCGAAACGTGGCGGATTTAAAAGTGCTTATCCTAACGCACTCCCCGAAGAACCCCCGTCCTTAAAGCTACAAATCAATCGTTCGCCCCGCACTCCATAAATTAAGATCCGAAACAATGACCCTAAATTATTGGGGCCGTCTACTTTATCGGGCGCCTCCGTATTGTTCCTTTTTTCTCAAACTGACTCCTTACACAAATGAGACTCGGCTTGGACTTATTAGGTTTCGGAATTTCGCTCGCGGCAGATCGACAGATCCGATAGCGTCGCTCGGTATGCGAGAGCGAACGTTGCTACTGCGCGACGAATTCGCTTTAATTATTCCACTTCCTTATGTCACGGACTTTCGCAGAGATAGTCCTGGGACAATAGCGTTAGGTCCTAATTGAACGCATTGTCTTTGAGTTTAATCGAGTGAGATTGTAGCGACAAAGATATGGCGCGGCAGTAACCAAGTATTCCATCACGTCGAGCGATGTGTCGCCGCGATATTTTTCGCCGTCTCTAGCCGTTTACGTCGGAGCATTAACATAAAACAAGCGGGCTCGGTGCGTCCATATTTCTGGTGGTGTGTCGTGACGTCGGCCGCGGTATTGTCCGCGCGATACAGATCGGCGACGCACGCTGGACCGGCCACTGGATATTTAGAAGCTGTCTCTTAAATTCGCTTCCGAAGCGACTTAACGAGTCGCATTCTGCGTGCGCTCGATGCGACGAACTATTGTACTTTTCCTTTATTCACTCTCCGCAGCTCTTCGCTTCATGGCGTCTCAATATAATGCTTCCTTTAATTTTCTCGTTCGATGTGAATATCGGGGACGGGTCTAACGGAGAGTTGACATTCCATTACCACAGAGGAAGGTTTCATAAATATTTTATTGTCGTCGCCTTCTTCTCATTACCGCGCTGAAGATCATTAGTTGGTGATAAAATGCGAGGTCCTCGCCTCGGTGCATTCAACACATTGCCCTATACACTGCGCTCTTTTGTTTTAGAATCGCACTTATTTATACTTAAATTATTCCGGTCGATTCAGTCAACTATTGCTTTGCATATTTTTTTGGCCAGACGGCGCGTGTAATGTCCAAAAATATTTATTTATTATATTTATAATTCCTTTTTAGGAATAAAGTGTGCTTTTTTTCATTTAAAAATATAGATGCACTTACCAGCCAACTTCAGGGTTTTTCAACAGTCCAAAACGTTTTAAAAGTAGGTAGGTATGTAGTTTCTTTAGGTATATATTTAAAATAGGTTCCTAAATAAATATTACTGACTATAGTATTTATATTAATAAAAATCCTTATTTCTTAACTTTGGTTGATTTAAGTGGTAATAGTTAATCAGTTTTATTCAGCTATGATGGTTATATATTAGATTTTAAAATAAATCAGTAATAACATATCAACTATTTCCCAAAGTGCCTATCATAACTACGAACTGAGATTTTTATTCACAATTATTGAAATTAAATTAAATAGAAATGACCTCAAGCCATTTAAGAGCTCTTTAAAATGGATGTTCCCAGTCTTTCATTTACTGCCTATTACTATAATGTTGGTATGTTTGACTTATGGGACGCCAGACACACTGCTATGTATGACTTATGGGACACCAGACTAACTGCTATGTATGACTTATGGGACACCAGACACACTGCTATCTATGACTTATGGGACACCAGACACACTGCTATGTATGACTTATGGGACACCAGACACACTGCTATGAAACGCAGTGTTGCGGCGGAGATGGTATTACTGCCTGTCACGTAGCACTAAAGTGGTTAGTGAAAAAAGGCTGTCCTCTACTAATGATATCTAATGATATTGGTGTGTTTCCAGTCACTTTACACTGGTTATACCCTTTCGGAAAATAAAAACCGTGAGGCGTTATACATTGTTATACTCTTTGTGTTTTAACATAATTCTTAATAAAAGATCAAGTTTATTATATTTTATTTAGTTTCTATCATATTCATATTGTAACAATAATTTACAAAATACTTTCTTTATGATGGTACTGCAGCGGGCGGGGGCGTTAAGAAGCTGCGTACCTACCTATTTCTATTTAGGTTTCGGGAATGTACTGCTATTAAAAACCAGGTTTAGGGAGATCTTTTTAGTTTATTGCTCTTTTTCAATTAGCATAAGAATAATTATCATTTAGTTTCATGTCTTATCTAGGAAAATTATAATATAAATATAATTTAGCTATTATATTTCTTCGGTTTCCAGGTAATTCTTTATTAATCTCGGGTCGTCTTTCATTTACAATTGATATCTACCATACTTGTCTTCGGTGGTGGCAGTGTATCTAATATATTTGATACTGGAGTATCTGACCATGAGCTTAGTGGCAATGTTAAACCATTTTAGATATTTTAGGGCTCCCTGATAGAGACAGGAATCGACCCAACAAATTTATTTAAACTTGTCAGATCTATATTTTTAACTTGAATGTCAATCAATGAAAATGAATGACATACTCGGTGTTCCGATTGTTTTTATTAAAAAACACACAGACACCATCTATTATATCTTAGTAAAAACACTGTATTTGCTTCATATTTACGTCCGCTAGCACTTCTATTTCCTATTTACCTAACAAGAGGTTGTAGACCTCTACAATACCTAAGTATCCTGTAATTCAGCATCTTCAGTCCCATGGCTTTTTATAAATGATAAAAGAGACTCCCATAATGAATGCCGATCCCGATTTGAGCTCTGCTGCCCATGTATGAGAGTAAAAGGTCGACAGCTTTATTGAACCCTAGCCCTTAAGCGCATTGCTGGGATACAGCCTACATTATTGAACCCTAGCCCTTAAGCGCATTGCTGGGATACAGCCTACATTATTGAACCCTAGCCCTTAAGCGCATTGCTGGGATACAGCCTACATTATTGAACCCTAGCCCTTAAGCGCATTGCTGGGATACAGCCTACATTATTGAACCCTAGCCCTTAAGCGCATTGCTGGGATACAGCCTACATTACGAAATTTTCGCTGTATGTTAAAAGCTTTTGCCTAATTAAAAAAGTGGTCGATTATGATGCGAACAAACCAATTTTATTTTTTTCTGGATTGGTCCAGTGGTTATCGAACACAACTGTTAATTTGAATTTGACATCTGTTAATTTTCTATTCTGCGGAAGGTAAATACACAATTAGACATTTAAGTAATTTTGTAGTACTTACCTATCTACCCTATGCTACACAGCTTTTTTTTTAAATAAAAATTTAAAATTACTTATTTATAGCTCTGCTGTTGAATATTATTGGTGTTTATTACTAAATGTCAACACATTGTCTCACAAAAGAGTTCCTAAATAAATTTTTCAAAGCAGTTGTTCGTAAAGACTTGTTAGGAGGTTTTGTTGTTTGAAAAAATCAACTATTCATAAGTATGCGCGCTCTATAAGTAATTAGTCGATAATAATTAACACCACACGACATAATTGAATATTAAATTCTTGAATAAGTCATTTTAAATTCGTATTTTAAATTGTTTTTGCAAACAAAAAAATATATTGAACATTATTTGGCTGTACCTAGGGCAGACCTTTGCCTCGCGAAAAAAGCCCTGTATGCACGCCTCTGCAAAAAAGCGCGCCATTTCATTGCAAAACTGCTTTATCTTTAGTAAATATTACTTTTCAAAATGAGTTCTGATGAAAAAAATATAGATTTAACTCCTACAGATATCGTAAAAGTAGCCCAAATAGCAAATGAGAGTACTTTGTCTCAAAAATCAAGAGACAAGAGACAAGTACCTACAACACCGAGTAAAGAAGAATATCAACATTTACTTGAGTGGAGAATAAATAAAAGTAGTTTATATTGTTGTCTAAAATACTCACTGCACTCGTATTTTAAATTTGACACTTATTGGTAATAACCTACTTATCGCACCTGTACCATATGTAACTATTACCTTCGAGGACATTCGTTTTTATTAATTGTATCTATCCTGCAGCAGTAGATGAGATAAGATTTAGTTATTTTGAATGGAATGGTGCTTAATATTTATTACATAGTCACCTTAAGTGAATTGATTTGTATTTACTACCAAATATAAACTATTAATACTTCAGAATAATAATTAACCTACCTATACCATTTAGGTAGAAGACTGAGTAAAGTTTCCTATACCCCCCTATAAGTAATGAGAATCAAACATGAGTCATATCGAGATCAAGTACAAAATGTGAGTGAGCAAGCTTTCTCCTAAGTCCTGCAGTATGGTAATGAGCTGCGATCTATTCAGCTGGCGCAGGGCTCTTATCTGGCCTGTATATCGCGCAGACACATCGCACGTCTGCGGCCGAGGGCCCTCGACGGCCGGCAGCGGCACCGGCACTGTAATGGAACTCGATCGGGACGTTCAAGACTTAGAGATGACTTTTAACGTGCATCTAAATACAGAAAGTTATATAGAACGTGATCGGGATCGTGACACACGTCCGTGAAGGTTGTCGAGCAAAGGATTATAGTTTTATAAACATTTGACACGATAAACAATTTAAAACTGTCCTAATTATGGAACAATGTATGAGTTAGAATAAAAAGCCCTAGAGTAAAACTTACTGTTTGAGTGATACATCAGGTACGGCATAAAGAAATAAAAGCGACCATTGTCATGCATTTTGCAAAAAAGTTCATGTTCTAGTCAGAGAAAAGAGACAAAATGTATATGACGCAGCCATACAAATCTTTGTATTACGTAGCTGAGTTATGACGAAGTTATGTTATGACACGGCTGGAGTTAATATAACTGATTGAGTTATTTTATCCAATGAAGTTACTGGCATTGAGGTAACATAATTTCAGTTGATAATATAATTGATTCTATAAAGATAAAGTTTAGTTTATCAGATATTTAGAAAGACCGTGTGTGAAGCATTGAAAGTGGTCAGTGTGGTGCGACATCCCGAGAATTCGCCGTGCACTCGCGTTATGGTAATCGAATCCGAAATTGTATGCAGAACGACCGCTACCTAGCGGAGAATTCACATCATTTCAATATAATATATTAAGTTTCAATTATTATGGTTGAATTTTATTTGTTACAGCTAATCTTCTTAAGAGTTCCGTTGTTAAAGGGCGACAACTTCCATTCCCCCTAATTCTATAATAAGACATTCCATTTTCTGTATGTCACATACAGCCTAAAAGTGTCATGTAAATGTTTCAAATGCAGATTTCTATATATTTGTGTCATGTATTCTTTCGTTATAATATGTCTTCGTGTCCCTTTTCTGACTTGTGTTTTTAATAATCTAAAACGTCAAAATAGTTTTATCGAAAATAATATAAAATTTGCATACCTACAAGCTTTTTTAATATTTAAGGTTTTTCAGTAGTAGTTAGTATACTAAGGAACCCAAAGTTGATGCATGCACTTGGCCAAGATTTTTGTTATATTTTACTATATACACTGAAATTTAAGAAACTTACAGTTATAGGCGTATATATCGTATGTTTTCAGAATTGTGTAACTTAAAATTGACTTCACATTGAAAAGTTTTTCTGTTCAGTAAATATGTATTTATTAGTTCACTTTTATAATATTTTGTTTTGTTTGTAGTTTTGCTTTAGATTTTAGATTTTTTTATTTTAGATAACTATTGGATGATGGTAATTAACCAGTATTAGTTTATAAAGCATTTTCTTGTTTATTTCTCTTGACGATTCAAAATTATTTTTAGAAACCCATTTGAATAAAATGATTTTGAATTTTGCTACACATAATAGTACCTACATTTTCTACTCATAGGCTAATAATAATTTTAATATTTTTTTATAATCTGCCTGTAGCTTAAAATAAACAAATAGAAAGGTTTTATGTGAAATTATTTTGATTTTTTTTTTTAACACTATCAACAAGCTCTTTGTTGCATTCATAAAATGTATAAAAAGATACCTGTGTAGTATCGTAAAAAAATAAGTAATATCATTGAATTACCCTGAAATATTTAACCTATTACTTATCTTAATTTGATCAAATTTAAGCAAAAGCTACTAATACATACTAAAATACAAATACCATATAATTTCTTCTTAAGTTTTATGTCTGTGTTTACTGCCACACATTTTACCAAAAGATACAATTTAATTTTGAGGATATAACCTATTGTTTTAGGTAAAACTACTGACTATTAAAGAAACTGAAAAAAAGAAAATCAAAACAAAACACTAGGAATTCAATAGGTCAGAACTGGATAACAAATTTGATAGTGTAAACATTGTATGTAAGACAGACGACACGAAATGTCTATTTTAGAAAAGATAAAAGTGGAAATAAAACGTTACTGACACTGAGTTCTTCTTAGTTACATACTGTAAATTGACCCGAAATGAAGTTTTAAAACTAATACCTTCTGAAGACAAAAACATAAAAAAAAAAATCTTTAGTCATAGGTGGTAATTTCAAAGTAACTTAAACTTTGCTTACACAACTCTATTTAACCTATTAATATGACAAAGTCATAAAAAAGTCAAAAGTGATTTATTTGCTGATCGAATAAAACGTATTAATTTTAAACTATTGAATTGAATAAATTGTTTATCAATGTGTATTAATGTATGTATGTTATTGTAAATAATCATTAAAACCACTTGAACAAATAACATGCTGCAACTAGAAAGGTATTTGTGGTATCAATATCCACTACCTACAATTTAATCAAACCTGTGTTTTAGTGATGAAACGCGCGTACATAAGCTTTGTTTATAAATATTATACAATTATAAAAAACCTATTTATTAAACTGTTTTTGTGCAAATACTCAACTTTTTTATAATATTTATAGTCAACGTCTAAACTTTTGTTCAAAACTGTAACATATTTACAAATAAATATTTTTTCACACGTGTTCATTGTTTTGTTTTTGGCTATGTACCTAACTAACTATTATAATTTTCACTTATATAAATATTTTTTCGTTCCAAGTTTGACTAACATTGTCAATTAGCACCTATAGTGAACACTAGTATATAGTATATTGTTGAAGAGTCAATACTCGCTACCGCCAATGAATTTGACCACGTTAATGCAGAATCATTTTTCATAATTGCGGTTGTGGTGGTCGATCAATCTTGCGTCGTCGGCGGAAGCCACTTCAGCCTCGCCCCACTTCTGATAGATTCAGGTATTATTGTTGTTTATTTTTGACTGATAGCCGGCTTCTGGCTTGACCTATTTACGTGCGATATCGCACCGCCGCGCACCGGCACGCAATCACAAGTGTCCGGTCAAACTAAAGTGTTCACGAAATTTGACTTGTAACGAGATATATTTTGCCAGTTGATTGATTCGTTTTCAAAGGAATTAAAAGCAGAAATGTTAAAACATCTATTATCTACCTATATACGTGATCACCTATATTAATTTACCTATAGGTACTGATTTTGTGTATCTTTATTTTATTCAATTAAAACCTTATTTATTTTGTGACGTGATAAAAGAAAAGGAAAAAATACGTTGAGCGCATATCTTGACTTGCAAAGTGCTTTTATGTCTAAAATCTTATGCTGATAGTGAAATAGAGCTTTTTATATGATTTTTAAATAATTTTTCATCACACTTACTCTATTCTATCAAGTAGCTGTACAGTTCAAAATAATTATGAACTACAAAACTACACACTACTAACAAGCGAACAATTACAAGTTCATCCAAAACTTATTAATTCATAAATTATCTAGATGTGATAGATATCACTTCATTTATCAGTGACGTTGTTTTCTCTACTTCCCTCTCTTCCCGCCATTGCAATTGTGTTTTGGTGGGTTTATTTATATTTTTATTTATTTACTCGTAAATGTGATGAGAAACATTGTGTAACACTAGCGCGCGGCGGTACAAAAATTACAAACTCGAGTCATTAAATCCTTTGGCTTTAGGGTTAGATAACCTCTTGTTAGTAATTTTATTGTGTATTAATATGTAGTACGATTCAGCTTCGTGAATTTTCTATTTGGTTTTGTTCTAGACACATGTAAGTAGGTACTTATACCTATTTAATAACTTATTGTCAGTAGAATTACCTTTTTTTACATGAAAAAATAAGAAAAGGTAAAATACATAAAGTCTTTTAAAGAATGTATATCATTATAATATAAAGAATGCTATTTGTTGTTAAGAAAACTTCTTAACATTAAATAACTTCTGTGCTTCTATCATTGTTTACTGTTTGAGCAGCTCTTTCAATAAATTCATACTGTGAACTGTTCATAAATCTTAAAGGAGCAACTAAAGGGAAATAAATATCTCAAGGCGAGCTACAGCCTTCGGATTCCAACTAAAGAAAATATCGCACCCGAATTCCGATGCCCGTTGACGGGACAAATGGAAAAAAGCGCGAAAACTTCACATTCCAAATTCAATGCAGGCTCCGCCCACGTGCGCGCTCGATGCGCGCGACAGGTGAATGCGGCGCGGGCGCAGCTGCCGAGCCGGACGCGCTGATTTGCTGGTTTGTTTTTCGAACGTGGTTTGGAATATTTTAAAATATTGATATGCAATGTGGAGTGACAGCGCGTGCAACTTCAGTATTGTCTTGAAATGAAATGAAAGGTTCTCTGACTGCTCTTTCTTTAGCAATGCTCTACTTAAGTACATAAAACATCACATAGCTGTGTAAATGTCGCAGCAAATCGTATAACCCGCCGTTTCATAATATGTCTAGGCAGATCGTAAAGTATGGAATAGAAATTATTATATAACTGAACAGATTATTGTATGAAGCTTGGCTGAAACGCTCCGCTCGCTCCGCATCTACGTTTACAAAAGAGAAACTGAACCTAACCTAACATACATGACTTATACAGTGCGATTCCTGTTCCTTTCGTTTCCATACTATACGATTTGCCTAGGCGTATTATGAAACGGCGGATTATACGATTTGCCTGCGACATAAATATATGGTTCTCACTTTCAGCCCATAATTCTTAAAAAGCATCAAGCTAAATTTTAATATGTGTTTGTTTCGTTTGTCTGCAACGAAAAACATATATATAGCCACAAATTAAACTTTGATTAGAGAATTTAATAAAATAAAATAAATGTTTGTGGACATTTACAAACAGCGCCATCTGGTCCTAAACTAAGCAAAGCTTGTACTACGGGAACCAGACATCGGATACAAATACTTGTTAAGTATTTTTTTTTGTAATATATATATTATTATATATACCTATTATATTATACCTACATAGAAAGCACCCAGACTCAAGACAAACTCAAATGTTTACATATATGTTCCTTCGACAGGCAGTCACTACTACCAACAGAGCCACTGAGCCAGCGCTCTGCGGGGATTGGGTCGTAACATTGACAAACCTCTTAATTAGGGTTCTGTACATCATAACTGTAAAACGGAGGGCGGATTCCTTATGCTTACTGTTCTTTTTCTCAGAAATTCCTTGGTGTATCAAGTCGTATCAAAACGAATTTGCTATAAAATTTTGAAATTTGTAGGTTTATTTCTTTAATTAGTTCTTATTTAATGTTTTGACAAGAAACGCGACATTAGGCGTAGGTTATTTATTTTAATGCTGAACCTCCGCTGACTGATCCTATTGGGAAGGCTGATTCCCAGTGACCACCTACCTATAATTTAAAAAAAATGCCATGAAGAGTGTTTATTTTGGTATTAATGAAGAAGTTAATCTTCAGATTTATAATATTTAAATTTTAGAAGTCTGTGTTAGATTGTGTGTAAGAGTTTTTTTTAAATTTAATATGCTTTTTTTGATTTTAATATTGTTTACCTACGGAACCTACAAGATGTGAGATCTACTAGCAACAATTTTAATTACATAAGTAATAGGTACTTTGTTCGTATTTAAAAGTGATACTTCAGATTTATAAAATATCGATGTAAATAATTAGATTACAAGAAATCACTTTTGATCACGTTATAGAATATCTCATTCTCATAATTGGGAATGTCCGCTTTGGATCTATATCTCATTAAATCATACCTACCCAAAAGACCAAAATGTGTAGAAGCTACATGTTGCATGGTATTAGGTAGGTACTTAGATCTAAAATAAAGTCTTTCTAAAGATAATAATAGATAGACTTTTTTTTATTGTCATCTACAATATATATATATATACATCCGTTCGTTTACCATTGGTATCAAAAATATCAAAATTTTAGTATCATCTGTGACAAACTGTCATGTGTTCGTTTACGATTTTTTTGTTATTTTTGTCACTTTGTTCAATGTCTAGAGGTGGGGTTTTTGTGTTAATCTGTCAAACTGCCTATACATATTCATTGTTTATGATAGTGTGTGTGTGTTTAATCGTAGTTTGTGTACGTCAACCGTTCGTTTTACAAGTTTTGTAACCAAAAATTTTGTTAGTAACGTTTCAAAGTTACACAAACAGTAGATGTCGATGGCGATAATTGGCGTTATCAAAAGTGTGAAAAGTATCATTCGTGGGAACTCTTAATCCCAGACCGCGCCATAATGTCCCAGCCTTACCTATACCAATAAAAAATCAAAAACGATTTTGTCCTCGTCCTCACAAATATATAAAACCAAAGTATACCTAAAATCAACGCAGGGAATCCTAAAACAAACTAGTGTCATTTTATCAAAGGACAACATCAGCGAATTGATAAATGTGAAAATAATTGTCTTTGTTAACTCGTACTATCTTTTGAGACGAGAAGTCGAGAAAACAAAAGTTAATACGTTAAGTATAGGCAGTGAGTTTGATTCTCATGTTTATGTACTTACGCAAGGAGCAGATATGGGAGTGCAGGAGTGCAGGAGTACGGCGATGCAGAGAAAGAAAGACATACAACAATGAACAATGGGAGCATAAATCAGTATAATTAGTTTTGCCTGAACGGAGCGAAATCATTGGTCAAAATGCATCGGGAAAACCCGCCCCCTGTCTCAGGGACGGCGCTAGAGCTGCAGCAGGTAGATACTCGTACGCGTCCGCTTGAAATGGATCAAAAGTAACGTCAGCAAAGAGAATACACTGATCTATATCTAAGCGGTATTCATCGATTTCAAAACTTATTTGGAAAGACTGGCCGAGGTCAATGCTTAAGTCATTTCAACTTAGAATATAAGTAAGCCGTGCTGAAAGACCTTAAACACTAAATAGTAGCAGGCACAAAATATATATAAAAATTAAAGGTTGGTCCATTGTTTTGAAAATGCTATAAGGCACAGTATCTATCTATTTATTTTATGTATGTAGGATAATGCTAGAATATCCACCTAGTTTATATAATTTTCCTAAAAATCACTGAATTCTTACAAAATCTTAATATTTGTCACAACCATAACAAATATTAAGATTTTGTAGAGAACCTGGAAGTTATTGAAAAAACTCTACACCTGTGGATATAAATATTCTTTTTCTCAAAAATACAACATTAAATCACATCTTTGAATTAAAGAAAATACAAGCTACTACCTTTTCGAAATCAAAATGGCGTTTTAGCAACAAACAAGGTAGGATAGGATTTTAAAATTCTCCACGTACCAAATTTAAAAACCATCCACTCTACATAAGTTTATAAGTAAGTAAAAACTTTTACCTTTGCTGTCCGTACCGATTGGAACTAAAAGTGACCAGCTACATGACTAACACCAGTTTGTTTCTTAACAGCACTTTTTCACATTTACGTCAATACTTTTTTTATTTACTTTAGCAACTTCTGTGTTTTTATTTAGTTTACCATAAAGTTAAGTTGTGACAACACTTTTTTATGTTAAAATATGGCCTTAGGATCCTAGTAGAATGGATAGTGTGTGACCTAAAAATGTTAGTAAAAAATCAAATACATTATGCAAAAATGTTAGTAAAAATCAAATAACTTCTGCTTAAATCAGTCGGTCCGTGAGCTCGCTGTTACACGACAACTATAGTTTTTGTAACGACAGTGATCACTTCTACAGATAGAAGCCCTTAGATACATAACTTTTTAAAAGGTTGTAGCTATAACTTAATTGTAACAGACGATGGTTAAAACGTTTATATTTGAATATGTAAAGTCTTACGAGATAAATTATTTTAATACTAGCTTTTGCTAGCAACTCCGCTCACTCTAAATTCAGGTATCGGTTATTAAAATAGTAAGAAAGTTTGCTTTAGCTGTGCTATGAACTATACCGACTTGAAATATTCAGTTATACTTAAATATAAACTTTTAAATATATAGTTTTTCCTCGTCCTTCCCCGTCTCAACTATCTCTGAGACAAACTTCAGCTCAATTGTCAGCTCCGTTGCGACGCGACGTGAAGAAAGGACAAACAAGCAAACACTCACCTACTTTCTCATTTATACTATTAGCATCGATTTTATTCGGTTTCAACCTTAAAACCCTTCTACTTAAATTTCTAATTTAAGAAAATTAAACAGTAATTTCTATATTTCGAGAGGTATGTCCAAAAATAGTAAGCAGGTTTGCTGATTTTTTTATACCATATAATTTAGACGATTCCGATGGAAGTGATCTAACAGAGACGTGACTCGTTTGTTCATAACTTTTTATAACGCAAATTAATGTCAAAAATGTTCTAATAATGTTTACAATAAACAGATCAAACTGATATCAGAGACCGGACATCACATGAATATTAGCGTGATTTTAAATTCATAAAATTGCCCTTTTTATGTTAATATTTCCTCATAGTTTATTCATTATCGAGACCTCGATGATCTACCTCTATCTATAATAGCTTTCACTTATATACCACAAAGATAACAAATTATCATTTCAGATATATAATTTCACAATAAACTTATTAAAATGTATTCATTTCAAAGTTTTATTCTCATAATGTAATAAATTAGTAGGCTGACTGACATTTCTGATTTAATTTAGACAAAATTTACATCTTTGTTAGGTATAGTGCACGATACGATCACGTGTATAGATATTTTAATAAGAACAAAAATAAATATTATTAATCAACTAGACGATAAATGTGATTTTTGAAATATAAAGTTTCACTGATAATGGTTTTAGAAATTTAATTTATTGCATGAAATATTAATTAATTTCATTGTATAAGTATCCACCTATATTGATTGTTATAAAACTTGACTCAGTTACATCTTATATGCATTAATAAGACATATATAAAAATGTCTATATGTTGCAACCTTTACGAGGACAGAAGACGTCCATAAAAGATGGACGGATTTACACAAATCTATCCGATCTCCGTCCTAACATTAATACAAATGGCCCGAACTCTGTCCGTTAATGAAAATGATGTCCGGACGTCTCTCCGCTGACAAATACGGATCGCGTCGGTTAGGACATGATTTTGTCCGGGATTTTTCACTCATTCTCACTTAATCCCACGAGGGGTCAAAGGGTCCTCTCTACGTTTGTCCGAGTGTTTTTCTTCAACTTTTTTGGGTCGGTTCGTCCGTGATTTGTGGTTAGAATATTATTTCTTTTAATTTTATTACTTGCTGCGACACTATCCAGTTGCATTTTATTTAAGGATATTGCCAAATTATTGCGATCGTTGCAAGCTGTCCGCCAATTTAGCCAAATTTACATGATCCGATTAGCGGTATTTATCTGTCATTTTTATAGTTTACACCCATATTTGGTATAAGTTACGAGAAACACGATACATAGCTGTTACAGTGTTGCCTACAAACTGTCACTATTAATAATGTCAACAAAATAATAAATAAGTTAAATGTGTTGACATTTTGTGACGCGTGGGACTTGTGTTTCCGAATCATGATGAATATGGTGAATCCTTTGCGCCTGTCCGACAGGGTTCATTTTTTTGGCTACGACGAATCTTATAATTTTTTTTATTAGGTAGGGGTAGGTAAGCTTGAAATATGAACACTTGCAAAACGTGCTGGTCTCCGTCTAAAATATGAAAATGATTTTTCATTTATTTTACAATTATTATGAGTTTTTGCCACATAATTAGTTTTGCTTTCGAATTCGTTACGTATGTAAATATCGATAATAATAATCTAATATAGGTTCCATATATAATGGAATTATACATTTAAATGAAACCCTGACTCGCACTTGACCTTTTATATTAAAAATACTGAAAGCTGTTAGATATTTTTAAAACAAAGATCAAATATTATTAAATATAACATAAATTATAAAAACATAATTTCGTACCATAGGTACTTGCCAGCCTTCATACGTCCCCACTGATGGGGCACGGCCTACCCTCTTAAGCGAGGGTGATTGGGCCATAGTCTTCACGCGGGCCCAGTGCGGATTGTGGACTTCACATACGTCATTTTTTTTTTTCTTGACGTATGCAGGTTTCCTCATGATGTTTTTCCTTCACCGAAAAGCCAGTGGTGAGAATACATTAATTAGTGTACTTGAGAAATTAAGAAAAGACTCATTGGTACACGCCGACTCCGGGGTTCGAACCTCCGCCACTTGGGACGTGAAGTGAAATTTAAACCCCTCGGCCACCACCGACTTATCACATAGATACATTTTAGAATAAAAAGGGTCATTATTTTCAGCAGTAAAATTCATTTGAAGTACCTGTAAATTAATGAATCATAAATTGAATATTTTTTAAATGAAACATTAATCATTTGTGCATTGAGTTTGTTAATAAAACAATAATCAATAAATTTGGGAGTCACCATCGAGCAATATCTTTGATATAACGAAGGTTCATTTATGATATCAACATAACATCACCACTCGACGCATGCAACCTCTGATCTATAGTCAAGTTGTTATTTTCATTAAATCGAAGTTATATAATTTCGTTTTTACAAGATTCCTTTACAGTTTCAGTCCGACTAATGACCACCTTTCTAATTTGTCGTCTACATCAGTGAACATATTGATTCGTTTTGGCCGGTCTGCACTGGGGCAGAAAAGAAGCCTCGTGAAGTATATGTGTAATTGATGAGAAAAAAACGGTGTCGTAAGGAACATGCGATCTGTCATTAAGTCTGAATGACTGCGGCTTGACCTTCCTGTCACTGCTGTTACTGAGAGAACCCTTTAAAAGTAATAATCATTGTTTATGTAATGAACAATATATACGTTAGGCTAGGTAGTGAAGTGAGCGCATCGTCTCCCACGGAGTTCCGTGATGTCGTTCCGCGATACCGTGATGGATGCGGGACCGACTCCTCGCGGCGACACCGGGGATCAATCACCGAGTGACGCCGCGCGGTGACACTCGATTCATAAAGGTATTAATTTAGCTTCGGCCGGTGACAATGATTGATTTTTTCGATATTAACGCGATATATAATTACGGCCTCGCGTTTATCGACGATATATCCGTTTCGATGTGTCCTTTAACGATTGATTTATTGGTACAATTTGGATGGTTTTCGAGCTAATTCGGACGCGTATGATGTGTTTAATAAATTTGTGGGTCGGGGGCTGCGTGACAGGTAGCAATTGTTACTTGTTGCTCCGCAGCCGGAGCTTCGAGACATGAAGATTTCTGGTGTGGGAGACTCACTTTGTTACCACTAAATATTAAGAGCCAGTAGTGCTATCAAGGGTAGACAAGGCGAAGGTGATATCAACTTAATGTGCTAGAGTAAATCAACTACATTTCAACACAATTCTGACAGAAAAAATATTTCAGGAAGGTTTTAATCATAAATTATGTTCTACCATTTTATATACATACCAGTTATGTTTGAGTTCCTACAAAGGATATAAGCTACTTGAAAACGTCAAGTGTGAGCCGGTTTTGTTTCTATAATTCAGGAGTTGCTGTTTAATTCCTACACCGATAACCGAATTTAGGGCGGGTATAACCGCGGGTAAATATGGCTTGGAGAAATTTTAAGTCCGTGGAAAGGACATAGGCTACTTGAAAACTCGGTTTTTAGGGTTCCGTACCCAAAGGTTACAAATGAAACCCTATTACTAAGACTTCGCTGTACGACTGTTTGCAGTCACCAGGCTGCATCTTATGAACCGTGATGGTCAGACAGTTAAAATTTTCACAGATGATGTATTATTTCTGTTGCTGTTATAACAAAAAATACTAAAAAACAGAATAAAATAAATATTTAAGGGGGCTACCATACAACAAACGTGATTTTTTAACCGTTTATATAGCAACCCTTCGGATTTCAGATTTAAACCAAACTCCTCATATAGTGTGAGATATAGTGTGAGTTTTAAAGTATAACAATAAATATAAGTTTTTAAATTTACGCGTTCCATTACTAATTTAAAAATAATAACAACAAATAATAAAAACCGGCTAAGTGTGAGACGAGCCCGAGCCCTTGGTGTTTCCATCTTTAATTATCGTATCAGCGCCTTCTAGCGATTATCAAGAGAAACTGTAACACATTTGTTTGTTGAATACAATATTCAAAGTTCAGCAACGTCTGGATTGGTCAGTCATTTGGTGGGTGACCGTTTAGCGGCACACTTTTTTTTTATTAATGTTCGTAAATTATGAAAATGGTTGTATAGACCCCACGGTGCCCAAGTTGGACACGCTCTTGATCGTTTTTTTTTTTACTTTTTGCAACGGTGTTAACAATGTGTTTATAAAGTTATTTCCGTTCCGATGGAGCTATGAATAATGAAGTATATTAAGGAAGTTTAAATTGCTGTTTACAATTATTGCACTAACTAAAAGGATCTAGTAAAAAAAAGCCTTTTCATCCTGCGGGCAGCGGCGGTGCATTATATCAGGGCTGTCACCAATAACTCTAGCCGTTGGTGGCGCTATCGGCGGCTTCCTTCAGCTATCGGCAGCAGAGGCGCCGCACACCCCGCTATCTGGCAACCCTAGCAGTTTACGACCATCTCCTTCCAGACGCGCTCAATTACTGTAGATACCTGATACTGTGGCCAAGATATCTTTAATTACGATTAAAAATATACCCGCACTAATAGTTAGCTTGTACCGACCGAACAATCTAGAGTGTACGAAATGGTACCTAGAAACATTGAATGAATAAATTAAATAGGTAGTTTTGCATACAAAAAAAGATATGTACACAAGTTTAAAAAAAGGAAAGTCGAAGAAGCAGGACGTTTAGTATAAAGCAGAAACTATTATAGAAGTAAACAGATTTTTATATAAAACTCGATTCGGTCGCTCCGCTCGCTTCTACGTTGTTACACTACGTACACCTGAACCTAACTTTAATCACATCACATACAAAATAAATAATCAAATAAAAAATAAATAAATTTAAAAAAAAAACCTTCGAAGACCCACAGTCTCAAACCATGAAAGTTTATATCTATGAAGATTTTGTGTATTTGTAAGATAGGTGTACTAGGATTTCATAAGTCACTAGGAGTTGTGTGATTATGATCGGAAGGATGCGGCCAATGCAAAACTGTCCAATTAATCTAAACTACAAGTAGCTAACTGCATATTGTGCGTTTATGTTCGATGTCAAGTCAATTCTATTAAATTTCTAAATTGCACAAAATATATAATTCTTGGTGAGTCAAGTCACGAGCGAAGTGATCAAAAAATTACTTGCAATTAAAAAAACAAATCTCGTCTAACTGAATCTAACTAAATAATATCTTCCAATATTTCTTACAAATACTGCAACTTAAAATATAGCTATAATTAATCTCGCTCGTACACCGAAACCGGCTCACTTTATAATTGGAGCACTAAAAATGCAGCTAAGGACAAATTCGACAAACCGTCTGTCCTCCAATTAGGCGTCTGTCCCAGATTTATAGATGGCGATGCGTGCGGCGTGTGTGCAGCACTCGATTTATACACTCGTTCAGTGACGATCCAGCTCGGGATTGCAAATCCGTACCAAAATTAAAATCCGGATTTCAGTAACGGATTTCGTGTCGAATCCGAAGAATCCGGATTTCAATAAATTCCAATATTTCTGTATTATAAATAAAACGAGTGTTGGTAGCAAATCAAGTTTTAATAATACCTCTATCACATTAAACATAACAGTACCTTTTGAGATGCTTTTTGGGCAATCTAAGGAGTCTTTTAAAAACTACTTTTCTTAAGGGTAGTATTTGTAGTAACAAAATAACATCTTCTCTCCAAACATAACATAACGTAAAAATAATTTTACAATCTGCATTCAAGTTCTTTAACGTTTTGAAACTATCGTGTAGGTTATCAAATGGGGCTTCATGAGCCGGATCTAAAAATATACCACATTATTACCTTTCAGCCACTTCTTTTCTGAAATTCCAAAAAGTATTTTAAAATATACCAAATTTGGACTCCTGGAAGAGAAGGCTGGGTTTTTTGTTATAAAATATACCTCAAATCATAGTATTTGCAGTAACAAAATAACATCTTCTCTCCAAACATAACATAACGTAAAAATAATTTTACAATCTTCATACAAGTTCTTTAACGTTTTGAAACTATCGTGTAGGTTATCAAATGGGGCTTCATGAGCCGGATCTAAAAATATACCACATTATTACCTTTCAGCCACTTCTTTTCTGAAATTTCAAAAAGTATTTTAAAATATACCAAATTTGGACTCCTGGAAGAGAAGGCTTGGTTTTTTGTTATAAAATATACCTCAAATCATAGGTAATATCCTCATATCCAGCCTTAAGTAAAATATTAAAATTTTATATTTTTTTTCTTATTTTTTATTTCTACAATTTGTACAAAAATACTTCAGTATTTTTTGAAACTTATAGTAGTTGTAATCACCATGTATGTACTGGAAGTACTGGACATTGAAAAGGGAATAGTAAAGATTAGTGGAATACTCCATTTAGCCCATTTACTAATCAATAAACGAAAACAGCACAGTACCGTGCAGTTCCATATATGTATGTAAAAAACTGAAGCTTAAGGAACTGTCTCACATTGTAAAAATTAAAAATGGAAAAGAAATATGTATCAAATTTAAATATTTTCAAAATTGCTTTATTGAGGTTGGATGTAGGGATATTACCAATCATTTCAGGTATATTTTTACATTTGGCTCATGAAACCCTTTGATTTAATACCACACTCGCTAGGTTTCTTAAAAGAAAAATTTCAAATCCCATGGGAAATTGATGACGTCGACGTCATAACTCCCAACGTCATAAGGAAAATATTTTTAAGAACTGCGGCTCAAAATAATTGTTTTAACCTATAGTATCTGTACACTAGACGGCTATACTCTACATCGATTTGCGGTTTTTTTTTTTACTTAAGAACAACTTCTACTAATATGCACCACCACTCGGGGGGCTAGTCGCGCAAACTAAACCATGCGTGAAACCGTGCGCGGCGAGCCGCACGAAGATTTTAAATTTGGTGCAATAACTCCTAATTTTTCTAAAACGGATTGGCATCCGGATATAAGAATTTAGACAAAACTAGCTCAATTCCGGATTCTACAGATTCCTACTATCCGGATTGCAATCCCTAGATCCAAATGAACTGAACTGCTAAGACAGATAAAGATCTATTTCAAAGTTCACTCTTCTTCTTTTGTTGTTTGGCTTTTGCTAAAAACTTAGTTCAGATTATTTTGGTACGCATCCTGTTAAGAGTTATGTTAACACTTTATTAATTATGCGAATCATGTTTTCACTTTTTTTAAATACGCTATGAAAATAAAATAAACATTATTTAGTGGTGGTCCTATTATGTATATATAACCTAGGAAGCCAAATACTGATCAAGGAACAAAACGTCATCAAATACTGCAATGTATGCTGTATATTTACCTGAAACCACCAACTAAAGCCAAACGAAGACTGACAGTCACTTAAGCTAAAAAACAATATTTAAAAACAGCTACAAAGAACTCGATATTATACCACACATCAAGTAATCCCATTTGTGATGTACCTACCTAATAATGCCTTAAACAAACCAACCAATAAGAAACGCTACACAAAGAGTAGGCAAGTTACTAAACTGAAAACCGATTGAATGCTGCTAATACGCAAGCGATGTAATCTATAACTAAAGCAATTATTTACAATATAATTATTCAAGCCATCGAAAATTAACACTCCCGAAGAAGCTACTGGGGTAAAACGATTGAAGCACCACTATGGAAAACACTACTGTGTTGGAAGGCGAGTTTAAACTTCTGGCGTGGAAAGATGTGTCATCAACATAATTGGCGAGTATATTACTGACGTTCGATTTGCCGTCAATACAGTAATCATTGAAGAATCGCTGGAAGGCATAAGCACGATGCTTGGAGACCTCAGCTAAGTTTCCCAAAAAGTGGCTCTGAAAATGAACATATATAAAACGAAGGTAATGTTAATCTCAATGTCGTGCCCATTCGCACTGTTGTTTGTTGAAAATGCGATTCGCAAAATTGTTTACAAATAAACATACCTAGGGCAAGTAGTGCAGTTAGACAGATCTAACTTTGAGAATAAGGTTAATAAAATAGTCTCGCTTGATTCAGCTGCGTTTGGGAAATTGCGCAGAAGCTCTTTGTCCAAAATACCTTAGTGCCTAAAGACAAAAGTCTACAACCAATGTGTGTTCCCACTTATGACTTACCGTACTACCGTACAGAAGCGTGGTCACTAACTGTTGACCACTTCAATAAGCTCAGAGTCGCTCAAAGCTATAAGAAGAGCTATGCTTAGTGTTTCTTTGCGCAATAGAACGAGGAAAGTCGCCCAAGAACCAAAGTCACAGCTCAAAAAATTTGCAACACCAAAAATTTATAACGTATTTTAAACTAAGATAAACAAATAAAAACAAATAAATATAATAAAAAAAACAAATAAAAGATAACAATAAAAACATTATAAAATTATAGTTGTAACTTTTATCGTGAGTGAAATCGAAATAATTTTGCAGGCGATTATCTTATTTTAATAATCGACTCAAATCTACGACATAGAACCATCCTTACAATCCATTCACAATAAGCTAGAAATAGCTTTGTATTTAAATAAAATTAACTTACATTACCGCTAAAAACAACAGTTTAAATCTTAAGCCGTTGCACAATTGTCCACTTATAATATAATCAAGACTTAAAACTTATCTAGATAAAGCACAATCTTAAGTGAAAGCTGTCGATACTGACAGACTTATTTCGTTGACTCGATACCATCAAGATTCATAGCTTTTATTTCGAGTCGCTACGTTTCGTTAACGCTGTCAGTCGTATCACAATCGTTGATCATCGTATATTATATCGATTTCACGCCGTATTTTGTGAAATTAATCCATTGTTTTGTTAGTTTTGTGCGGTTTAGAAAATAATCTAGACAGCTTTCTTTGTTAATTTCGTTATTCGGAATCTTGCTAATATCGATCGATTAATCGATAATATATTTCAAAGCCACCATCGATGCAACCACAATATGAAGGTTGAATCAGGATAGTTATCTAACACTGGCAGGAATCGATTCGCTCACTTCCTTTGATCTGAATTGAACGAGTTCATTCGTTCGGTCGGTGCATCGCGCATCAGTTCGCCTGCAGCGTTTTGTTTCGTTCAACAGCCGCATCTTTGCCGTCCAAAACGGATTGACATGCTGCGTTTTAATCAATTAGCGAACGGGAACGCGGTTTACGATCCAATGGGCAGTGAAATAAGCGGACCACACCGAGCCACCGCGATGCCGCGTTTTCGGACGCGTTCTCCGATTTCAAAACTTTTTTGCCGAAGGTTTTTTGGACGGCCAAAGATAACTTTATAATCGCAGTGAAAGTCCACCAATCGCTTTTAAGAGCTTGATCATTTTTGTTGCGGTTGTTTTTGTTTTTCTAAAGTTGTATTTGATAGCAACATTCATTTATGCTCGATATTGGGAAAGGTGAAGTTGTTTTAGTTTGAATCCCATTAGTTAAGTTTAAAAAACATCTACGAACTTATCAAATTTGTTGTACGTTACCTATAAATGTAATGTATTGTATAAAATTTCAATACCAATTTACCATTATGGTCTTTTGCACGATCTACGTTAATAATTAGGGACATAAAATCAAATTTAAAGTCTACATATACACTATAAATTACCAATGAGACGAAAAACTTACCGGTTCAATTTATAGATCAGAAATATCTATTCTGATCAGTGAACGAAACACAAAAACAGTTTATTTCAAATAGTTCTAATTTTAGAAGTGGGTCGCAACACTCCGAATGTTATCAATTGAATTATCGCCCGGAATGATGTCAACAGATAACTAACTTTGAATAATTGCCAGGTCGATACGAGTAATGGAATAATCAATCAATCATACGATCACTAGTTGTTTGCGCAACCCTACACGCGTCGCGCTATGTCCGTCGCTTGTTGATGGCCCCGTTTTTGGGTAATTTCACCTCTTTTTATCGCAACGCTATCGGTTTATTATTATATTGATGATGAATGATCGCAATAAATCGATTATTCAGTGATATCTGTTGTTTTGCTCTTAATTCTAACTAAATACGGTTCTGATATCGATAGTAAAAGGCTGGCTCACGTGGAGTGGAAATTTTCGACTTATTTATCAAGCTTGTCGTTTTTTGTTTGGGCAAAGTAGTTAGAATCTATACGTATACTTTGGTTTGGGTAAGTTTTAATTTCACACTTTTCAGTATAGGTATACAAATTATGTGGAGCTGTTAGCCGCCAGATTTAACTTTTCTCGTCTTATAGATACTTTTATCCCTTCGTGTTAAGAGTTTCAACTCTCATAGAAACTTACTTTCCTTAGTTTAGCCACTTAGGTGTTCCTAAGGAGGTAAAATACTTGTGTGAACAACTCGACTTCGAATTTTTACAAAATTGACAATTTCTAGGTTACTGTCTGGGGTACTGTTTCATCAAACATATATTTAATTCATCAGACATATCTTTAATTAAATGTCAGTGAAATTAAATAGTTTTTGTACAAAATAGTTAATTTTTTATTACTATATTTTTTTTTTAAAAAACGTTGAGAATAAGTTCTAACTTAACGTAAACATCAATTTCTTAATCAGACCGATAAATTATATAAAACATTTCAAAATTAGGTAATAATAAATTAATAATTTACAATGCTAATTATTTTCTAAATATAGATCAAAAAGAAAAAAAAACCATAACAAAGTGTTAAGCATGTTGTAAGTGTGTGTGTGTGTGTGTGTGTGGGCTGCTCATCTGGATGTGCAGCCCAATATTGTTGCACTGAACTCTGATACTTATGTATATTATGTTAAACTTTATTATCTTAAAATATTTTAAATTTATAAATAAATTATATGATTTAAAATTAATAAGTTAATATTTTCAATGATTGATTGAATGATTTATGAATGTACAATTAATGCATTTCCAAATACAAACCTTATCATCATAAAAAGGATGTTATAAAGATTTTCTAAAGGGGAAAGAACTATTTTAGCAGTATGTTGTAAATATAACGTGACGCGAACGCAACTTGGTACATTCCTTAAGTTAACAGTCTGTCAATAGTGATGACGTAGATGTCAATGAAGATGTCAGTAAAAGAATTTCTCTTGTATCAGTTTCTCTTTCTACTGACTCTGCCTAACTAACCCAAGGTAACATCGATCCAGACATTGATTATTTACGTACATCCGGTAATATATTGGCAAGGATGGATGGATGGATGAAGATATATGATTATGTGTTAATAATGGTTATGGTTGTTGAACTAAATAGATCCTACGATGTAGTAATGAAGACACTAGCGAAATAACATTCTGACCTCAAACATTTGATTGTCCACAGAGGAAGACAACAGTGCAGAGAGCGGCGTGAAGGAGCAAGGTGAACGGGGGGAGAGGCCGGAGCGGGGTGAGGAGGAACAGCATTCGTCATCCTCCTCCCCCGCGTCCCGCGCCTCCCCCGCACAGCACGACCTCGAGCACAGCATCCCCGCCACACTCATACAAGACCCCAATGCTGAAAGGTAAACATTATAATCATCTCTGCACTACTCACCTTACAGTTTATTTGGCACAAACCAAACCTTTTTCATATTTTTTTTTTTTTATTCCAAACGCGTTTCTAATTTGTTGTCAGTTTCCGTGTGTCAGTAGGAAGTAACCCTACAATCGAAATGAAGATAAGTATCGATAACGATTGGCATTCTTAAATTTGCTCATAATAAATAAGTGACGCCGATACACAGGATCACACTCAAATAAAGTGGTAGAGAGTAAATGTGAGACTATTAACTGAACATTAATAATAATCGCCTAGTCATCACGATTTGCAAAAACTAGCCTAGACTAAAAATGTGACACAAAAGATTCCGCGTCACATCACGTCATCAACTTTTATCAGAAAATTAACATTATTGATAAAATATAAAAATCGCCAGTGATTTATAAGTGTTTTAGTATAATTGAAGTACACTGAAACTTCAGAGCTGTTTAAAATTGATATGACCATGATATTGTCCAAACATTAAAGAATAATCGATATCGGCAAGCAGCTGCTATTTCAAGTTGATTTTTTCTTACTTATAAATTATTATTTATATAAAAATTAACTTTTCATTTAAAATTTAAATTATTACTTAGAATTTGTTTGTTATATAAAAACTGGGCAAGCGCATGTCTGACTCACGCACTTGGTGCTTCCGTCGAAATATATAGGTAGGTCAAACCTAACTTTGTTGTTAAAAAAATGTTCTCCCCTATAACGATATAGGTACGTCACGATTAATTATCCAACTGCAAATTTATGTTTATTATCAATAAAATCATTTTTTATGTGATATAACTAAAAATTAACATTGGATTTTTCCTAACTTGTGGTGTGAGACTGCTTTTTGCCAAATTTCATGATTCTAGTTCAACGGGAAGTACCAAATACCTTTTTATTCATTTGGAAGTAGCTATAGTTGCAAATGGCCGTATTTTTTATTGCGTTAACTGTAAGTTTGTGTTTTTTACAGCTCTAAGGAACCAAAGAATTACTATGTAGTTGATATTAAATATGAAAATATAATTTGTATGATTTTTTTTTTATAAATTATATTAAATTCAACTTGATACCTTTACGCGTTCCTAAGAAAACGGTCCTAAGACACAGACAGACAAACCTACATATTTTTTGTTTTTATTTTACTACAAATTAACAAATTGTAGATTTTTTCTTTATTTGCTCAATAGGAACTACTTTAAAGGTTATGATTTATTTGCAAGTGTTAAAATATGCGGCATTAATAGCTGTGGTTCGTCTGTCTGACAGTCTGTCAAGACCATTCTTCTAAAAAACGCTTGGATGTATCAAGCTAAAGTCTACGGTTCCTTAGAGCCATACGGCCATAAGTATATTTTGACACTCCCAAATAAGTCAACCCTGTAAGGTACCTACCTCTTGTTGACCTAGAATCATAAGGTTCAGCACAAGTTTAGGAAACATCTAAAAATCCTTAATTTGTATTTATTTTAGGAACATAAGTAATTTTTTTCCAAAAAAGAACTACCAAACTGCCTCACAGATTTCATAAGACATTTTCTAGTTAGTTTAAAAACCTACTAATAAATAAATTAACTACTTACATCAACATATCTGTTTCAAAAACAAACACTGTTAATTTCTATATTTTGTCATTAAATTCTTATACCATGTACAAACAATGCTACATACAGCATCACTTAACAATCAACATGTCATCCATAGACGTAATCTCTCTACTCATGTACACCACATTCATAACATCACAGGCCACGATTGCATTGTCTCAGTTCCGGTGGTCCGGACATCACTTCACGGTGTCCACTTTAACGACCCCATTGTTTTCCACGATCAGTTGTCAACTGCTGTCCTCGGACGCCACTGGCATCGATGCAACCATCCAACCCATACCTCTATTAACACTCCTATCATCGTGCATTAAAGCTGAAGTTTGATCAGACAAGGGCTAATTATAAAATGGCGGTGTCGGAGAAATGAATGAACAAGCGATAGTGACAGTTTTAGTAGACAGTGCCACTAAAAATGATCCAAAATTTTCATTACGACAGTTCATCAATTTTGTGTTCGTTTCTGCGATTGAGGACATTAGCGATGACATTGAAATATTTTTTTGTTGGTTTAGTGAATTGATGAAATATAATGCCTTAATCGTAAATCAGACTGATGTATTGATAGGTAGGTATGTGAAGAAAAGTTTCATTTTGAAAAATATAATATGACGTTGAAATTTATTTGCTAAACTTATATAAATACAATGCCAATGCCGTGACAAATAATTGTTTCTTAAAAAGGGACAAAAAGTAAATTTTGAAGCCATAATTTGTAGAAAAGATACCTACGCGTTAGGTACTGCTCTTATCAAATAATATATATAATCAAACTACTCAATAACAAATAATTGCCATGCACGGTAACTAGATTCTCAAAAGATTAAAAGTCTGTGTTTATTTATGTCAGCGGTAAAAAATTTCATTCCCTATTTTACCGCCTACGGGATGATCTCCAGGGTAAAACACGTTGTTCTTAGTTTTCAAGTAAAATGCCTAATGTCACTTTTCATGGAAATTTACTTCAAAGGTAAAATGGATTTTTCAAACTGTCAGGATGAATTTCGCAAAAAGATATTTTTGAGCTCTGTGTTCAAAATGTCAAATTGCTAACACCAGAATCATTGAGACGGTTAGGACAAGAGGTGTTCGTATAATATACAGTGTGTAGACTGTAAATAGTGTTTGAGGCACCGTGTCAAATCGCGCGTCACTTGCCGTTCTCGCGTCTGTATTGAAACAGGTGCTAGCTGCCCTCATCGCTTTGAAACGATTTTGACAACTACGATAACGAGTTAAAGTCCATAATCCTATGCTCCACAATGGACTGTTTTCCTTCAACATACACATTATCTAAAATAATAACAAATATGCCAAAAGATATTAATGATGTATATTTTTCATTTTAACATTTATTGTTTTTATCATGTGTATTTTTCTTGGCATTAATTAAATATCTATTCAAATTTTATTTAAATAATATGGGAAAAATTTATGGAGTTTATTCAGTCAAGATGTTTTACATACTTAAACAAAAATTGAAATTTAAGAATATCTTCTATACTGTGTCCTTATGCACAGCTTTTTGATTAAGACGTGGTATACAAAGGTATTTTAGTTAAAAATTATCCCCATATTTTTTACTAAAATGTACCCTATCTGACATCCCTTATCTGCATTTGTTAAGGCAGTAGGTAGGACTGCTGCAGCAGTTATTGGCTTCCAAAGAACTTCAACGCCCCAAAGAAAGAAAAAATAATCAATTTTGACCTTAAATACATGTATAATGCGCAGGGAAGGAAATTTTAAACTTTTTTCAAGGTAAATGTATTTTGGTCGGGATCGTGGTTCCGATGTTCCATCACTGTCAATTAGCTGTTGAGGAGAGACGTCATCAATCATAAACATTCTCTGCAGAGCGCTAGTTCAACCCTGAGGGTCTACCTTATACATTCTACTTGTGTTGAAATTCATTTCATCCTCTTAAAAATCTTTAAAAATTATTATCCTCAATTTTAAATTTGCCAAATCGATGAATAATCGCAGGTATTTTACATTTTGCTTCAAGAAATGTTAAACTAGAAAAAAACACTATCAACAAAATAAGGAAGGCTGTGGAAATTAAAATTTACTTTTCTAAGAAATCGCACAACAATTAATAATTAATTAATAAAAGTCGTATGATTTTGGTATCTCAATTATCTGATTGGAAAAAGTCTGAGAATATCCATCACCAGCATCACCGCTTCGTACATAGGTAGGTACCTACAAGTACTTATTTTGTATGTTACATTTGCGTGACAAAATTATCTTTATTGTTAAATATCTTGAACTAATTACTATAACCTAATTATTGTTCTTAAAAATTAAAAGAATTTTCTTTTAAAATGTTATTATCTAATAAAGGATGCACATTTATTATCTTAATAACACACGTGTGCTGCTTTTAAATATCGCGTTAGTTCCTACTTATAACTACAAAATTATTCAATCGGAGTCAGGTGTCCTTCGTGTGAAACACAAACACGAACGCTTAGTCGAAATGTGGACGTCTTGTTAAATTCAAAATTAAATTTTGATCATCACAACATGACAAGTAAAAATAAGTATATTGTATTTGGAATCTGTTTCCTTGCAATTGAATGCTGCCATAGAGTTAGTATTATACAATCTATGGCTGCTACAAATGTTATCTGTGTCACGTAGTGTACGACTTCGGTTATTTCCGATCGCGTGTATGTGTGAGTGCGGGGGAAAGAGAGCGCACAATACCTGTCACATAAACACAAGTGATTGATTGACCCGCACCCGACTAATGCTTATAGGAAGCTATAAACAGCTGGCGATTTCTGTTGGAAACTTTGTTAAAGTTAGTTTTAGGATCATATTTCAATCATATTTTCTTTAAGCTGTTTAGTTTCTACCATGTTTGATTGTATCATTAAGTAGGTACGTAATGAATAGATTAACCTTTGGTAAATGCAAGTTCAATATTTTCCTCTGTAGTTTTTATTTAATCTAATAGGATTCTTACGTGAATTTTCCTCCATCAACGACATTGTCACTCCAAGAAAGTGTAGCTCACCTTTTTCAGTAAAATAAATAAACATTTTCCTTTGTCAGCTCAGGAAATCTGTTCTTGATACGCGTAAATCCGTCCGCGTCCCCTGTCTGTCTAAGCGTTGTTAAAAGGACTCGACTCGTCGGCGTTTTGTTAACGCACCATTTCCTTGTCAACGCCGTCAACTTCTGCAGGATTATCTTCAGTATGCTTTCAAGGCAATCATTTTGTTGATATGAATGGTAGTGTTGGTGATATGATGTTCAGTAACGGTACACATTTATCATTAGAGCCAATTTTCGATATGACTGTGTCATCCAATCTTTATTTCAGGTAATTGTGTACTTAGTAGTTCAAATGATGTCACATCATATAATCAATGAGCATTCAATACATATTTGATTGGTGTTAAGGTGAATCAGATTATGGCGAGTCTCAACCCTGTCAAGCAGCTGTCATCGGAGCGATCGGCCGTCACTGCACGTCCACCTCGCGCATCGCACGCACGCTTGCATTACGCAGCGCACCACCCCTCGAACTGATCTCCGTATATCTGTCTCACTCTGCCACGCTACAGCTTGCTTTGTGGTAGAGGCTATCTTTTGTTAGTGAGGGGCGTGCGGGGCGGGGGCACTGCAGGCGGGTCGTAAATCACGCGGCGTCTCATTCCACGCGGGACCGCCGCTGCCGCCGCAGGCACCGCGCACTTCCCTTTCGGCTGCCAGCCTCACGGTGCGTCTTTCGTGTCGTGTTTACACTTTCAACTAATTTTGGGAAGACTTTCAGTTGTAACAAAAAATTGTGATTCCTTTGTTTTTTCAAGTGTTGTTTGATGGATCCGAGAGATTGTCAAGATTTTCGGTTTGGAATACTTTAGAAAAATAGATTCCAAAATGATTGTGGAGCCCGATCACGTCAGGTAAGCAAGTCATAATAACAGTCAAGTTTTTTCAAAAGTATATATTTCAGTTACAGCAGTTTATTTTGTTTCTTTTTGTTCATGATTTACTTGTGTTTGTGTTTGTGTCGCTGCTGTTGACGTTTCTATTATAAAGTCTAGTTTTTGACACATTTTGGTAGTTTTTATTAATTTATGATTTCAGTCTTCTTATTTGATAATCATTATAATGTGTCATATTAATATTTAATAATGTGCGGGCAATAAACCTGTTAATGTTATACATAAATTTCGCTGCTAGTTTTGATCGTTTTAATTTACTTGACCGGTTCTGGGACTTCTTTATGGGAGTTTCGTTGATCTGAGGTATTACGTACCGTGGTCAATATCATCAAATTTTAGTCTTCATAAATATATAGATAACGATAATTTATAACTTCTGTAACATTATCTTTTGTTTTTAAAATAATCTTGTTTGTTACATTTTTTTTTGTTTTAGGTTGGATAATTTATTGAATGTTTTCAAAAGCTCATATTGTCGTCTGAATAGGTATAATCGGTATATTTCATCTCATTCTTAATCCCTATTTTTCCTCTTTAGTCTCTTACTAGTTCTATTTTAAATGTGTTTATGTATTATTCATTATGACTATCAATAACGTCTGATTTCACTAAGATTTTGTCAGATTTATTTTTATTATAGAAAGTGGTCTAGATTTTCGGATTAGGCGTGATCTTATAAAGTTTCTTATCCATTTTTATTTGTAAGTGGGTAGAAAGCTTCTATTGTTTTAGACATAATTTTAAACTTTGACATCTTTCTAGGTATGGTAGTGGGTAGCTCCTTTATTTGTCTTTAGTGATGCTCTTAAACTAGAACGGCATGAAATATATACTATATATGGTAGTATACTTATTAGACTTGCTAAGTTTAATATTGCAAAATGTTGTAAAAACTCTACAACCATAACTCTTGTTAGAGTATAGATATGTATTCTTTTCCATAACTTCAGGTAGAAAGATAAATAAAGTGATAGACGTAGCAGTAAACATTTAGGTGCAATGATTTTGACTTGTATAAAAATTTGCATAAATTTCACCTATTTTTTTTTGCTTTGAATCATACAACAAAAAAATGTGAAATTAAAAAGAGTAAAGTAGACTAGGTATCTATATATCTAGGTATATGAACCAATTGATGCGCAAGGGTACTTCCTACCTTTCCTCGAACTGCTTCGTCGCTTTTTTGAACCCTCATAGCTTGGGTTTGGATTAAACCAGATAATGAAATTTCACGGGATATGATGTCGATAGTGGACCTACTAAACGTATAAAGTTTCAATTGCATAGCTCTTATACTTTAGATATTATCGATATCTAAAAAACCCCGATTTCGTCACTGGCACACTCACTCACTGAAAATCATCAAAATTGTTAGGGTACTTTCGGAAGTCCTAGAAAGCTGAAATTTGGTATGTAAGAATCTAAAACTTTGAGCTTTTACCCCCGAACCCCTAAAACTAGGTGATGGAAGTTTGTATGAAACTCCCGCAAATTTTGATGCCAGAGGTCTAAAAATTTATATTAGGAGTCCCTTGTTATAAATAATAAAACACATATTTCAGGATTTTTAGTATATCACCCTCACCCTTTAGGGGATGGAATTTTATGTGGCTTTTCCCATACAAACTTATTTTATGATAGAGATGTTAAAATTATACAATTACACAGACTTCGTATTACAAATTAAAAAATACGTGTTTCAGGTTTCTAAAAAAAATCATCTCTCAACCTCTTAAATTAGAGGATAAAAGTGTATATTGAGATTTTTTCAGGTTTCAGAGTATTACTATATTAATGTACTATGCTTATGTTATTACTTCGTTAAAAATTAAAAGGAGGTGACAAGTATTAACAAAAGAAAATTTCTATGGATGTGGGAAATCACAATGCGCCTAGTTGTTGTAAGATAAAAATCGTAATAGGCTGTATCAGAGGTCGGACTTAAAAATCTGATGAAGAATATGTGTTTAATATTTAAATTAAACAAAGATAGAGAGTGCGCTATGGAAAATGGCACCTCTGATTTGTGACGTGTAACGACCAAGCCACATATTTTGACTAAGGTATAGAGTTTGTGAAGTTAGGGCTTGTAGAGTCAGGGCGTGTAGAAGAAGCTTTGCTCTACATGAGATCTGATAACTTTTTGACAGTGCGAGTCATATGTGGTCGTCTTGGCAACATTTTACACGAAAATATTTTTGGTGGAATAGTATAATTTAATAGAAAATAGTCAGTAATGATTTTTGGAGACTTATCTGGTGCACTTGTAGGTAGTGTGAGTAGGTACGTACGTACGACAGATTTGTGATCTCGAATTTTTAGATTTACGAAGCGTTTGGATTGTAATAAGCACCTACGTACGGAGATGCCCTATATTAAAACAATGTATGTACATATATTCACCCTGGTTGAATCCCCAGATGTCCCATAGGTCGTAAATTAGCTTTTAATTTGCTTTTAAGTAATTAGCGATAAAATAAAAGGCCTAGGACAGAATAATATTTTCTAATGAACTATAAGTGAGGATTGCGCAAAAAAAGTGGAATTCGAACCAGAATATCGTAATAATATAAGTATAACTATTCGTAGTTAAACATTGTTTACTTCATTTGCATCTAGCGGTAAAACTCCATGCGTTTCATGTGGCAGGTAAAGGGGGGTGCACTGCAGTGCAGTGGTTGGGCCAGTGACAACTGGTCTGTAAATGAATTTCGGGGTTTGCGAAGTTTTGTCACTTGTTCATTAAGGGCAAGGTTGCGTCTGAGTCCGAACTAAATCTTTTGATTCCATTAATGTTAAAAAAAAACAATCCGGGTAAGTTACTGCTCGCACAAAAATAAAAATAAATTGACTTCTTAGATAATGGTAATATTAAAAACATTTCCAATGTTCACTCTTCTAAAACATCCACCGCTTGAATTATGTTTCGAAAAATATTTTTTGGGTCCATTTCTGAAATCGTCTCATTTTCATGCCTTTCTTTTATACAATCAAAGCTACGTAGTAATTTCGAAGAGATATACGAATATCTATAAACATGTGTACCTTGACTTGTTTCGCTTATACTCGTAAAATAATATATTTAACCTAGTTGTTTGATTTGATCCAATTAGTAAAAATGTATGTAATAAGGTTATTATTGAATATTCTACAAGCATGTGAAATAGGTACGCAAACGCATAATGATAACGAAGAAGAATGCGATTTAACGTATTACTTATTATTTTATAGTCTTATTACTAAAACAATTGATTACCTTATGAATACCTCGTGCATTCAAGTTGCGTCAGGCTATCTGTTTAATTAATGCATGATTTGACACAATACTATAACTTTTTACTGTAAAAAATTAAAATAAAGTCATAATTTATGAAATTTGTTTAGTTTTGGTTTTCTGACCTAATAACACTTACTGAAAAAATTGTATTTTTATGGTTTAAAATGTTATATCAATATTTTTTACCCATTTTTTTTTTATTGTCCACAGGGAGAGTCCGAGATGTCTCTCGCGGGAGTCATCGGGCGCACCGCGATGTCCTTCCAATGACTCGGTGTACTCTGGCCGGAGCGGTCCGGGAATCCCGCTCCCTCCGGCCCTGACGGCGGCCCTTCCTGCTGCCCTGCCCGCTGCACTGTTGCCACCGCACACTGCAGCCGTCGCCGCCTACCTCGGTGCCGCTGCCGCTGCCGCAGCACAACAACGACTCATCATGTCCTGTCAAGAAGACATGACCGATTCCGAACGAGCAGAAGCTATATTAGACTTCAGCACGAAGCGCAGTGAATCTCCACAAGACGACGAAGAAATCGATGATGCTGTCAATCTTAGTAAGACTCCTGAAAACGGTCCACTAGATCTCTCTGTTGGGACTAGGAAGCGTGGCCCGGAAGACTCACCGTCACCAGTTCCCTCAAGAAAGAGTTCTAGGTCTGCAGAATTCAAGCCGACCCCGTCACCTTGGACAACACCAGTCGCACCACACTTACCTTATTTTGCAGCTGCCGTTGCTGCTAGTCTGTCACCGAAAGGTAGTATTGCGGGAGATTGGAACGGGAAATTAAAGCATGGCGCTCCGACGCCGAGCGACGCAACGAAAGCGTTGGAGAAGATGAGTGAATTAAGTCGGCTTGGTGGCGAAGAACTATTCAGATCGGTGCAAAATGCAGCCTTAGGCGTCGGTCTTGCACCTAATGCTGCTGCACGACATTCAGCTTGGCAATCACACTGGCTTAATAAAGGCGCTGATCAAACAAAAGATGTTTTAAAATGTGTTTGGTGCAAGAAAAGCTTTAATTCTTTGGCGGACTTGACTGTCCACATGAAAGAAGCTAAACATTGTGGTGTAAATGTACCTGTTCCCTCAGGGACTGGTGCATCGATACCACCTACTTTACAACCACCAACCAGTTCACCTTCAACGCCTTCACACAATTCTTCTTCTTCAAGCAGCTCTTCTAAGCCCAATCATAGTGACTTAAATATGTTAATTAAGGAAAACATGCCCATACCAAGAAAACTTGTTCGTGGTCAAGACGTTTGGTTAGGCAAAGGTGCTGAACAAACTAGGCAGATATTAAAATGTATGTGGTGCGCTGAGAGCTTCCGTTCTCTTGCAGAAATGACTAGCCACATGCAGCGAACCCAGCATTATACAAATATAATTTCTCAGGAACAGATTATTTCGTGGAAATCTTCTGACGAATCCAAAAGTTCTAGTTCTAGCGTCCCTGGTAGTAATAACGTAGTCCCACCTTCTACAGGTACCAGTAGTCATGTTAGTGCAGTATTAACATGTAAGGTTTGTGACCAAGCGTTTAGTTCCTTAAAAGAATTAAGTAATCATATGGTAAAAAATTCTCATTACAAAGAGCATATAATGCGATCTATCACAGAAAGTGGAGGTAGAAGACGTCAAACACGCGAAAAGAGGAAGAAATCTTTACCAGTTAGGAAACTTTTAGAGCTTGAAAGAGCCCAACATGAATTTAAAAATGGGGAAGGTAATGGTGTTCCTATGGGTAAACCAGTTAGAGATTATGGATCTGGAAGCCGCATTACTTGTGAAAAATGTGGTGACAAAATTGAGACTGCTGTTTTTGTAGAGCATATAAGACAGTGTATAGGTGCACCTATGTCAAACAGCCAAAGGAATTTCTTAAAGAGTGCTCTTTTGTCTAACAATATTATTCCTCCTGATGTGCCAGGTCACATTACCCCAACAGGTCGAGACAGCCGTAAAAGTACTAATGAAGAACTATCCTCACCTGTTTCTACGCACCATCGTTCTCCATCATCAGTAAATGATTCCTCTCCGAGTTCCAAAGATCCTAATGCAAGCAATGAAAAAAGCTCGTCGCCTTCTGTTCTTAATGCCATAGAACAATTGATTGAAAGAAATTTTGACACTAGGTCACGACATTCTATACCAGGAATGCCTGGCGGAGCATCACACGCTCCAATTGGTTCTAGCATACTGAAACGTTTAGGTATAGATGAGAGCGTAGACTATACTAAACCATTAGTTGATCCGCAGACTATGAATATGTTACGAAGTTATCACCATCAACAGAATTACGGTCGTCGAGAACGCAGTGGTAGTGAATCAAGTTCTATGTCTGAACGCGGCGGTAGTAGAGTTGAATCACTCACTCCCGACAGAAAGATGGATCCTTATCACATGACACCTCGCACTACACCAGACACACGTGGCTCTCAAACACCTGCATCTGAAGAACGCCTTTCGGAGGTTCGGATAAAAAAAGAGGTTACAGACGAAGATGAGCGAGAAAATGGAGTAGACTTAAGTAGCCAGCCTGTGAGGGTTAAGACTGAGGTTGAAGAAGAAGATGAACCTCAAAGACCTAATAGTTCGACAGAAGAAAACGTAAAACCAACTATTCCTAAACGAGAAAGTGAAGGTCCTAGTCGCTCAGGCAGTCCTCGAACACCCGAAAGTGATCGATCTGGACATACTCCAAGTGCTGACAGGAAACCCGCTTCCAGTTTAGGAGCATTGTCTTCAATGTTTGACAATTTAGCCGGTGGTGGATCTTCCAATGAACCTAGTTCATCTCGCCGCAGTGGTAGTCACCCTTTAGCTGCCTTGCAAAAACTGTGTGATAAAACGGAAACGAATCCTTCGCGAGCCCCAGCTCCTGCACCTTCACCTGCCGGTCCCCCAAGTATTTTAACTTTTAGCTGGGCTTGCAACGATGCGGTAGTAACAGACTCTATAATGAAGTGTGCACTTTGTGACACACCATTCATATCTAAAGGAGCATACAGACACCACTTGTCGAAAATGCACTTTGTAAAAGATGGCGCTTTGCCGGATCCGGTTCCAATGAAAGCGCCTCCTGCAGCCGGCTCTCCCGGTACGCACAAAAGCGGGGGATCGAACGCAGCTTCCCCACAGGATCCTCGCAGTCCCTCACAGTCTTTCGAAGAGAGCCCCCACTCCAAGTTCCTGAAGTACACTGAACTCGCGAAGCAGCTCTCCAGTAAATATGTTTAGAATGTAAATAGAGTTGAAGGAGCAGTCAGTTGTGATGATACCATATCCAGCTACGTTAAACCTTGCTAGGGTTAGAGATCGTCTATGCGACGCTAAGTATTTTGAAACTCTTTGCCAATTTAATTATTTAGGTAATTATTGTTAGTGTTCACCGCAAGTTCGGTTAGTGTAATTAACGTCTAGAAACTTAAGTATACGCCAAACGTCTTACGTTCATGTAGTTCTAAGAGAATATTTTCAAAATATTGCCTTTAGGTGGAATCGATTTGTCGCTGATCGGCCCGAGAGCGGTCGCAGATTCATCTTCCACACTACTTTGTAATTCCATTTCGATTGTAAATATAAGTCACGTTAAGTCATTAAAAGTTCGATTCGATCTCTTGTAAATGTATTTTTGCTATTAATCGATACAAATAATTGAGTTATTAATTTTGAATTGCAATTTGCCTTCGCATGTGATGGGACTGGATGTGACTGTGGTGCGTATAAGTTACAAAAATTACAGTATTTTTGAATTTCGTTGCAATATCACTTTTTTTTTTAATTGTGTTACTTATTGTTTTTGTAAATCAGAGTTAGGGTTTTATTAAGGTTTTTAGTTTATTCTATGTATATTTTGAAGCTGTTTTGTGAAGTTAAGCTATCCGTCGATTGGAATCTCGGAGATCCAATCTCAAACGTTTCAGTTCGTGTTGTACATACATACAATTCGACATAGAATGCAATATATATACAATCTCCTTAGTGTAAATTTTTGCTCTAGGTACGCTCTCCTTGTGAGAATGCTATTTATTATTTAGTATTAAGTACATAACATTAGGTGACCTACGTCTGTGAACTCTTGTATACCATTATATCAGCGCATAAGTGGTTGTCCAAACCAGTTTAAGATATTAAAGTGATTATACATTTTGTTTAAAAAGAGGAATAAACATTCGTATACGTTTAGTAACAGATATACGATCTTCCAAATTGTAACCACAGATATACGATGTATATACGATACGATACGATACGGTACGGTACATGCTATCGGAAAGCTGTTTTATATTTACTATTATTAAAAAGATATTGTAAATGTATCGTAAGTCTCAGACGATATCAAAACGTAACATCGATGTGGATCAGATATTCATAACAAAATTGTATCTTTTTATCTTTTTCCTCAGAATATTTGTTGTATAATTTATTATTAAGATGTATTTTGTATATTAAGTTTCTTAAAAAAAAATATCATGTACTTACGCATTTAAACCTTTGTACAATTATGTTGTGAGTATTTGCCACTTATTAGAATTTTAAAAGGATACACTATCATTTTAACGATAATATTATTAATACATATGACAAATACAAATATAACGTATACGCTAGCTCTGATGTGAGACTTTGCTCATTCTTTAATAATAAAAGATGGTGTTGAAATATTGATTTTACCAAATTTAATAATCTTATTTAATATTTTATGTTGTATTTCAAAATGCAATTAAAAGCTCAAAGAAATATATATGTTAAATACTTATTATACTTATTTTATTTTGTTACTTCCCTATCCCTGTGCAACTAAATAACGCTCGTCAAGTAGCTTAAGTCAAGTTTAGTACATGGACATTTATAAAAATTTCTTTGTCAAAGACACAATATCCATATTATTTCGCTATGTCCGTTCATCCGTTTGTATGTCACAGTAATTTCCTCCGCCAGTATTTGACCTAATTACTATGTTATTTGGCACATTGATAGAAATTGCTAACCCAAAACTAGATTAATATTCAAACTGTAAAATAATGGAAAGGGTCTCAGAGTCCCATCCCATGTAAGAGGAACGACAAAATAATAATTGATTACGGATTCCTTGAACCTGCTGGCTACTGGTTTTGAGTCTTTGTTGATACATAAATCACTCTAAATTTCTATAATAATACTATATTATGAATTTTCATATGGGCATATTATTGATTAAGAAGTCGCGGCGGAAACCATGAACACTTTTAATGAGGAAATATAGATAATGCCGCATCCAAGGTGAGTTTCTAATTATGTTGTTTTCCATGAAAAATGTCTTCATGCAACGGCATGAGGATGCATTATCAGTCCATCTCGAAGTGTTTTGGGCATGAAGTTCCTACAGGATTAAGAGCATTTCAGGACATTTGTCATGGTGATAAGAAAATACACGTTGACAGTTAGTACTAACTACGAGATAAATATTGTGGTCTACAATATACAATTTTGACTAGCATTTACCCCCGTCTTGGCCCGCGTGTTTAGAGACCAGCGGGATTATTACAGAATCTCCTAATTTGACTGTGATATAAATGAATGATATTTAGGCTGTGGTACCTATAATTATTATTCTCTGTACCTCTAGCTACTGAACTTTTGTGCTGTAACAGTTGCAATAAATGAGAAACAGTAAAAGGTTAGAGAGTAAGTTTTTATTTAAATGAACAAATGCGGTTTTACCCGCGGAAGTCTATTTCTATGGGAACTTTTGACAGCAATAAAAAGTATTTCACCTCCGTCCTTTTGGTTATGCTCGTGCCAAAAATCACATCGAACTGCTGATTTGTTGCGACGTAAACGAATAGTGACACGCGCTATCTCGTATTTCCCGTGGGATTTTTCTATCCTTTGATTGAGATAAACAGTAAAAAGTAGATAATGTCCTTTTCCATCCCTCCAGCTATCATTGTGTCTTTTGCTGTAGTCCTTAAAAAGGCAGTTATCTAGTCCAGATATACTTAAGTACCCAGCGCATATTCTATCTGAACATATTGCATCGTAAAATACTTTATATACCTATTTACAAAATTATGCACGTTGCGTTGTAACCCGGCATCGTCTGCACTATATTTAAGAAAAAAATACAAGTTGGGTAGTTTGAGGTAGTAACCCAACTAGCAAATCTTAGCTGTAAATCGGTTATAGGAACGTTTCCGGGATGCAAAATGGTGTTAGTGATTGGTCATATTAGAATATTAGAAACGTTTCTACAACGCGGAAAGGGCCCCTGATTTAGAACGTTTAAGTGATATAGTTATTGTATTGCTGCTCCGCTTGGGGCTAATTAGATACATATTTGTCATACATGCGTTGTTCTTTGTGACTTTTCGGTAATATATTAGGGAATTTTAAACACTAGTATCACTATAAAGTGATCAAACGGCCACGCAAACACTGATATACAACCATTGAGTGTTAATGTAGTGATTGCTGTTCCTTCCTATTACAAATTCAATTACTGTTGTGTCGACCATCTATAAATTTCGAAGTTTGGTGACAAAAATAATTGATAAGTTATTATTTGTTCAATGTTAATGCTTCTGTAAAGAGTGATAGTATTGTAATAAATAGTTCAATATCACTTGCGCTTGCATTTTTATTGATATTCTAGTAGTATATTAATGGTGTTTTTTGCATGCCCCTCGTTAATTCATTAATATTTAGGCAAATAAATATTAATTATTTAGCAAATATTTTTAAGACTTTGATATATAACTGAATAGAGTTGCAGTTCATGAGGAACCGATTTACATCTCGCAGCCATAATAAATTTTAGGTTCTGTAAAGAAATGACAGTGAAGCGATATGTGACTTATTATTGATAAATAGGAAATAAGAAGGTTGTTATGTAACTAGTGATATCTAAGCCTTGTAAATACTTTTTTACAACTTTTGAGTGTTCATTAAGGTCACAATTTTGCTGTAAAGCCTTATACAGGTAAAACGCTTCAAGAAATACATATATATGACCAGCAGTCACAAGCGTTACTTCTATATGACTTTGATATCACTCTTTTGTGTTATAAGATTTTCTTTTATCGCATTTTTGCTAGTTGGGAAGTAAGTTTACCTACCTACACTGTCAATTTTAATCAAGGTATATTAAATTTTCTTTTAGTCTAAATTTGATTTAGTTTGTTTTCAAAACATGTCCTATAATAACAGTTGAATCAAATTATTTAAAAAATTAATTTAATTAATTTAACACCACAATCGCGTTGATGATGAATGTTATAGTGTATAGTATAGATTCTTATACTATACACCATAACATTTAATTTGAGCTGGAACGAATAAACACCAATTATTATAAATTATTTCGCAAAACAAAAGATGAGAGAGAACATTAAAATATGTATAAACGATACATGGAAATAATTACTATAAGACTGAACGTATAAACTTTAGCTACATTATTATTCTAATTAGGAGTGTCGCTACCGTATAGCTTGATTCATTATCGTAGCTGTATTTTATATAGAACTTACTTTAGTTTTATTAAACCCTACTACGGTCGTTTTAATTTTGTAAATGAGATTTATTTAGTAGACAGACTGCCTTGCGTGACGGTATCCTTCATCAATAAATAAAAGTTGAACTGTTAACGACTATTTATAACAGTATTATAGTAATTAAAACTAGGCCCTAGACCATTTGCATAATATCTGAGGAACTCATAAAGGAAGTTATTACTTATTTTTTGAAATTGTGATGAATAGGTAAATTATAGTTGTTTTGTTTCCTGTTGTACTTAAGATTAACTAAGTATGTATTATAATAGTTTTAGAATCCATTCATTTTTGTGGAGAGGGAATATTTATTAGGTGAATCACTAGTTTTCTTATTTAGGGTTCTGTTGGTATCGCAAAATGTAACAGGACCTTTATATGATCACTACGTCGTCCTCCTTTCTGTCTTTTCTTTCACACAAATCCACACATGTTTTTTTTACTCTGACTCTAACTTCATGTTTTGGTATATAGTTTAACGTTGTTACTTACTTACCTATGACTTGATATACATACATACATACATGTATTGTCTTTTTCGAAAACAAATGTTAAACAATCGTAAATTTGAGGTTTATTTGATCTAGATATTAATGTAAGGTAATTTAAGTTTTAGGATTTTGTCTTTGTAATATCATTTCTAAGGATTTTTTCATGTCCTCAGATGAACGCATGAATAAAATATTAAATTGATTTGGACAAATAATGCCAGTAATACGGTAGTAGGTAATTAATGAATCACTAACAAGGATACAGGCGAAACCGCGGTCGTTACGTGTATCAGACTTTTCACTTTCCACTTGAGAGACATGGCCCTTCCTTCACGCTGCCCGACCGACGGAATCAGTTCGATGGAATGGACCTCACATGTACTATGATTTATCACAATGTTCAACTGCACTCTAACTAAACATACTGACTTCTAGTTAAAAATAATAATGATGAAACGTAGGTTTAAGCTACCCTAAAGAAGGCGTCTTTTAACTGCGCGGATTAAATCTGCCGCTTCTCGCAACCGCCGAACACCGCGTCCTTACATCACACTAACCAAGCTTTAATCATGATAATGACATCATTCATCGCTTACGCATTTTACACACCAATTTCACATCGTATACATCTACAATATACATTTATAGTTTACATTGCTGTACAGATTAGATGTATACAACTTTTAAATAGAAGTAAACAGCAATGTACGTGTTGAAAAGCGTTAACTTCACAAAGTGAATTTGTCTGACAGCCCGTCAGTCAAACCCTTGAATTCAAACGTTTGTCCCCACAGGTAGATGAAAACATACGGGTCAGTTTTACTTACTTTGTCGAGTTTTAATGAATAAAGAAATTGATTAAACACTACTTAATATTTTTACTAAACAAAGATCTTCCTATTAGGTACTACTACTATAAGGTGCTACTGCTAATAGGTGCTACTACTATATGGCGCTACTACTATTAGCTGCTACTACTATTAGGTACTACTACTATCAGGTACTACTACTATTATGTGCGACTACTATTAGGTGCTACTACTGTCAGGTACTACTACAATTAGGTACATCAACTAGCCTATGCTCAACTTCTGGACTGTACCAAAAAAATTTAGGATTCAACAAAGGTCGATGGATGTTGTATTCTGGACTATTCTAAGCATTTTAAGACTGAAGGCCCGAGTTTTGAGATATGAGCTTATTTTAAAAAATTAGTGTCGGACAACCGTCCGGAATCGTGACAACTTGTGCCTTTCACTTTTTATGTCTGTCTCTCTCGCTCTTAGGCGGGCTAACCATGCCGCGTGCCTCTCACTCGCTCTCATTGTGAGCGCATAACGTGAGCGGAGCGTAACGCAGTTTCTTGAAGTGTCACCCGGCAAACCAATTTATAAGACGTTGTCACGTCAAAAGAACCTTGTATTTTAGTCGCATATTAGATATTAACCGAATTGAAGATTATTTTGTGATACCGATGAAGTGCACAATTGTATCTTACATTTAAACTATTCTTTGCACTTAATATTTTTTGAAATTTAACCGAGAACCACGGCATTGAGAAATATGTTTAAGCTTTCGGAGTAAATATGGAAGTTATAGTATAGTTATAGTAGTTATATTTATAGCATCAACATAAATGGCGAGAACATCGCTCACCTTCGATTTGCTAACGACATAGTCGTGGCAGAATTGCTGAAGACGTTGCCACGATGCTCGGAAACCTCGGCATAATTTGTCAACAGATGATGCTTAGAGGGAAGATGGATAAAACGGAGGTGTGTGTTTAATTTTCATGTCTAGTTATTGTAGATAATGCAACTCTTAAAGTTGTTGACAATAACAAATACGTAATACTTAGTGCGAGTAGTGCAGGTAGATTTCAGAAAGCTGGGCTGCGGTCGACTAAATGTGTGAACATTTCCTTCTTCCATGTTACCTTAGTGCATTAAGACGAAATTCTAAACCAGTGATGACTTGGTGGTGTCTTACTGTTGGCTTCTTAAGTAAGTCCGAGTCGTTTAACAAGATAGAAGAGTAGGTATTACTTTTCGCGACAAAATCCGAAAAAACAAAAGTAGAAGGAACAGTCAACGATATATAGTTACCAAGCTAAATTGACAATGGACAGGCCACATCGCTCCTCAAACCTAGAACTTATAGGGAAGAAATATTCTTTTCTCAAACATCCTACGATGTGCGACCATATCTTGCACATGGGTGCAAGCGTGCACCATATCTTGGGATAAATCGTACTTGCAGTACAGTAGGGGAGAATGTGCATAAAAAAGAGCCAGGCTTTGAAAGAGCTGATGTGATTTTTCATTCTACCAAAGTTTAATTTTACTCCTTAACTGGCAACACTGGATAGCTGCCACCCACAAATATTTGAAAGTTCTACGATGGCAAATAGCCTCACAGGACTGTTACTAAAATTCATGTTTGATATGCAGTATTGGTGTACATGTATTTGCCCTCGTTTTGCACAAATAATATCAGATCAGCGTTCTGGTATAGTATTTTTTTTTGAGGCTTTATTTTTAACAGCGGCGTGTTTTGAAAAAGCCAGTTATCTATGCTTGGAAAGAGCCGGTGGAATCGTGTGGCCACAAAGGGGTGATTAATTTCAAAAATGTTTTAATGTTAATTGTTTTTATTTTTGAAATAAAGAGTATACGAATAAGGGCTCGACTTTATGTTTTCAGACAAATTTTTATTCAGTTATATAATTTTTGACCCAGACAATGTTCAAAAGTTTTAATTGTTGACTAAGACAATGTTTAATTATTATTGAGACTGATTAAAAATTGAGATTTTCATAGAATTACCAAAGTAAGTTTAGTATTTATCTGATTTTAAATACTTAACATAATTTAATTGATAAAAAACCGTTTAGTACCTCAGAAGTAGGTATTGGCTCTTTCTTAACACGTGGTAGCTCTTTCATTAACCTGCTGCTGTGAAAGAGCCGATATCGTTTTTTTTTTTAACTATTTTAAAGAGAGATTATAAGCGTTGGTATTCTCTTTATTTTCATTTAATAACATTAACAATTTAAGTGATTATAAAAAATACTTGTTTTATTTGAAAATAAATATTTAAAACTGGCTCTTTCATGCACACGCCAAAAAGAATGCACAATTAAATTAATTTAGACAAGTAAAAAAAGAAATCGACATTTGAACGCGGCGAATTGGAGGCAAAATTACCTAAACTATGTTTATTATTGTCAATATAATTAGTTTTGTTACACGCATGTTTGCGAATAGCACTATACCTTTGCCACAACTCAGCATAATCGGACTCTGTGATGCGTGCCTTAGCTACGTCTCGGCTCGCATACTCACGATTGCCGGGTTATGCTGCGTTTGCGGGCCGCGGCAGTATTGAACTACATATAAATGAACATGGAACGGGCGTCTACCAGGTAGACAGACGATGTCGTTGTGATATACGGACAGAAGGACACGAAGAAACTATCTTTGCCATCAAGAGGCAGATCCGACCCTGTTCTTTATTGTCAATCTGTTTACGTATGAAAGAAATGCAGGCCCGTTCGCAATTCCCACCGTATATCCCCGTATGTCGGGCGCCCGACGAGCGTCGCCGAACATCCCCGAGCCCTCGGCCGCCGCCTCTGTCTGTCATTCCACCAACATCTAATAATGGCTGCTAATTAAAATGACGTTTTGTTTTATTTCATCAAATTAATGAACGCTGTCATCCCTCTGGCTGGCGCATGGCGGTAACGTCCCCGGAGTTTACGTTTTAGTTACGAGATGGATGGATGTATTTTAAGGGGTTGGTATTGTTGTCGATAAATCATATTGTTGTTTTGATGTTTAAATTATTTTATAGCCCACCAAAAATTAAGTTAATGGGTCAAATGAAGAATATATACTCGGCACAATGGAACCACTCTAATTTCCCATTTAAATATACTTATTAACACAAAGGTTCTAAAGAAAGTAGTTGAAGAAAGACACACACTAGTGTAATCTAATCGTATTGTGACAAATTCAAGTAGCAGCTACTAGTTTCTGTCTTAATTAAGTACAATTCCTTAATTTGAATTAACAAAAAACAAAATTCCCCTCTAATTAGGTATGAGTTTGTGCAACATTTTTATTGGCAATTAACAATAACAGTTCTGAGAAGTCGTGATTTTAACTTAATAAATCAGTCAAATTTATAAGAAACAAGGTGTTGCCCGCCACTTCGGTCACATGGTCTTAAAACTGACAGACAAATTAATACACTCGTGCCACCACTGAACTAAGTCTGATTCCGTTTTGTCTATTTAGGTTTTACAAAGTAGAAGGTGACTTAAGCCCTTCAAGTGCGGAAGCAGAAAAACTAGTTGGCATTAACCCACAAAGGGGGCACTATCGGAGTGAGTGATGGGCGTCGCGACCTCCTCGTTGAGTAAATAGCTAGATTTAGATCGCACAATAAATGATTTACTTTGAGGCCGGCTCTAATAAGTAGATTGATGTCGTGCCTCACCCCGTCATTTGTCTCGACAAGTCGGTGCTGGAGGGTTAACTCACTTTCACTTGCCTACACTCAGGTTATATTTTACCGTCGAAATCGGTACTTGTGGTCCACTAATTTTTTAGTAAGTCTTTTTTTTAATTAGTGTTTGCACTAAATCTATTTCCAATACTTTTGGTTATTTTTTTGAAGTTTATTGTGCCATATAAAATGCTATTTATTATACTGTGCTTATGTCTGACTTTTGGCATTATCAATGATTTTTTCGTTTTTGTTCACCTCTACGGCTAAGTAATGCATTTGTTTACTTTAAATGGCGTCACATCAGGGAAAACCGGACCTAAATAATTTTAGGATTTAGTGATGGTATTTTATAGCTATATATATACGTCATTTGGAATAGGTAGCTGATTATTCCAAGAAAACTTATTATGATGTCAATATCTACTAGCTACGTATTTTCGGAATTTTTGGAATACTAACAAACGCTCCCGGCTCTACCAGTTTGTTATTTTGATACAAAGTTCCTAAATAAAGCTATCTAAACAGCAAGTCTATTTCTGCCCTGTATGATGTAGGAAGCAGCTCCTCCTACTAAGTCCAGTTGTGAATTCAAACCTAGCAATGACCCACTCAAACGTACAAAATAAAATATCATTAAAATCTTCCCTTCCATTTAGGTTTAGGAGAAGATCAGTGACACATCATTTAATTTTTATATGAATCTAATATTTTAAGAAAAACAAGTTTTTAAAAAATTTTTTTTTTTACTTTTTTTTTGTGTTCCGCATTTGAAGGATGACGATGTATATATATCTGTCCATCTCACCTTTAATGGGCTCTATCTTTTAAACCGAAGTAGGTGTAGCATTAAAATAATTTTTATTTGCATATTTTGCATTGCCTCAGGTATTGTTAGTCTCCGCTACAGACGCAAAAAACCTCTTTTTAGAGGAAAGAGGCCTAGGCTCCTTTAAGTTCCCTTAGAGGACACAAGGACAGACAAACCTGGTCCATGTAATTGAGGTAAGTAATATTTTCCCTCCTAAGATTTTGCTTTAAACTAATGAATAGTGGATTGTACAATAAATGGAAAAATGGCGAATTTCATGCGAGGACCTAAGTCGATTCCTAAAAGCAGTTCATTAGTGAACCCTGTACGATCGTACGATGCGATACGTCTATTCACCTATAGTCCTGGTGGAACAAGTATATATATATATATAATAAACAATCAAGGTGCGAGATAAAGTTATGCACTCTAATTTTTACTAGGACCCTAAGAAAATAATAGTTTTAGTTCACTTACCTGTAAATTCAATGTTCTCTGCTATCTGCTAGACAACGATAATTAACAATCATAATAAAAATAATAATATAAATAAAATAAAATAAAAATAATAATATTTATGGACATTACACAACGCCGTCTGGCCCCAAAGTAATGGATATAAATACACATAAATTATTTTTGTGATAATACATACATATCATACATAAATTCACCCAGACTCCAGACAAACACAAATGTTTATCACATAAATAATGTCCCGTGCGGGAATCGAACCCACACCCACGGCACAGCAGCCGGCCACACTACCAACTAGACTGCGAGGGAGTCAATTTATATGTTAAACAAGAAAATAACAATAATAATTTATTATCCCAAAAAATACACACAAACAACGTCAGCCATTTTAATAACAAAAAATTTTCTAATTATAATTAAAGGCAATTTTAAATAGAAGGCTAAATATATTATAGAAATTAAAAGCATTAATTCAAGAAAAAGGAGGACAAAATTGGCCTAAAGTCTGTAAGTTACCTTTACACTCCTGCGCGATGACAAAGGCTGTCGCTTGTGACCGTGGGCTAGAAACCATTAATAGGTATTGGACTACACGCTGCACAGTCTAAACCTGGTCCCTAATTCCTACGTAAACAATTTGACAACCAACCAAACTGAAAACTATATACATACGGGTAAAAAAAATCATTGACATAATAAATGCACTGAAATTTGTGATTTTAGAAATATTAAAAATACACATTTTCTGATTTGTTTTTTCCCTATCCCGAGAACTTATTGAACATAGTCATAGATCTTAAACCCATCACGTATTTAAATGATGAGGTTTTTTTAAAATTCTGTATTGCCGACTTTGCGAGTGCTCACGAAACCACGCTTTAGATAGTTATTTCTGATTCTTAAGTTACATATAGATTAAGTTATCTTGTAAGTAACTATATACAATATAAATAAATGAAAGAAAAAAGCAAAGCAAAAAAAAATATAGGTATTGGACTGGATAGATTGTTTAATTGTTATATTGGTGAAACAGGATCAAGCACTTTGGCTTTTAATTGGCGTAATAAATAAAACTTGACTATTTTATTGATAGACTAGATGTGCCGTGAAAATGTTTCATCGGAATAAATGTATTCTTTGTCCTTTTCTTTCCGTAGGTGTCTCTATGCCATCGATATGAAAAATTACGATGCTCTGTGCTCAAAATCATATCAATCAAAGGCAGTGACCATAGATAAGTGATTTTACCTTCATACATACTAAAAAACAAAGAATCAAAATTCACATCTTTATGATTTTATATAGCTCAATGTTAGTATACATATATGAGCAGACGTATCCTAGAGCAGACCCCGCGTACTAGAAGGCCAATGGACTGACGATCTTAAAACCGCAAAGCCGTTGCCACTGGATGCTGAAGCCAGATGGCCGAAAGAAATGGCGCACCATGGATGAGGCTTATGTCTAGGAATTTACCAAAATACGCAGATACGATGATTATGAGGAACCGTGATAACTGGAACCTTCAATTGTGACAGTAGTTACCTTATCCGGGTTAAAAACAACAAGTCGAATTGAGTTAGGGTTTCAAAATAAAAAATAATAGGGGTATAAAACTTGTGAACCGATTTCGTTTACGACTACATATTTATAAAACTCTATTATTGCAATTCATTTCAAAATTTTTAGATCAAGCGATATAGTCATAATGAATCTTGCAAAAATGGGTACCTAATACACATAAAAAGTTAATTGAAAACCCTAAATGCAATGTAGAAGAACTAACTAACGATATTTTAAAAATGTTTCATAACATAATAAAACTTTATGGCAGTTAAAGAAAGACTTCTGTAACGCCCTGTAAAAATCTTATTTGCAAACACGGCAAAATTACAAAACAGTGATATACGGACGGACGGTTGGACATGTTTTACTACGGTGTCCAAAAAAATAGACAGTGATATATATTTTGTCCGATATATGGCATTATCGATATTCATGATAATGATAAACAAATACAGAAATCTTTATAGATATAAATACATTGAAATAATCTCTCTTTTCATTTTATGACTCTTTGAAGGTTATAGTCCTCGAAGAAAATATATTATACATGCCCTATATATGGCTGCATCATCAAAGACAATAAATATTTTGCAGGTATCAGTCCTGGCTCAATGTTAATCTTTTGACTGCATCTTTGCTATGAAATTTTTTATTTACTACCTCTCTCTACATTACAATCTCTACAAACAGAGGCATGAAAAATTTTTATTCGCGTACCATATTCTGTGGGCATTGGATCATTATTTATCTTCATTTTTGAGCACTTGATTCTATGACAAGTGATTTCAAGACAGGTGATTTTGTAACTCTAATGGTGATAGTTTTCAGGACCATTGCGTATCATTTAATACCAGCGCGCGTGGCAATGGACTGCAAATAGATTACTATTGGAGTTAGGAAATCGTCCTAAAGATCTTGAAGCCTATCGGCATCTTAATCGGAAATCCGGTTCGTCCTAAACGTTCACTAAATAGTACATTACATATTATATACATATTGTCAATATTTCTAGTTTTGATAGTAGATTTTACTAAGTATAGGTATTTGAAACTCAGATACTCACTTATACCGGAATGAATATGAATAGTACATAGTTTCTTACCCATTGGACATTACTATACATTATACAACTCTACCTATACTTTTGGCGAAACAGACCACTGTGTGACATCTGTCGGCTCTGATGGATGACGGGGCATGTGTCCATTATCGCCCGCACATTGGTGCGAGATGCATCAACAATCAGACAAAAGGTCGTGACAAAAAAAATGAGACAGTGACAGAGTCATTTATCAAATCAAATGGCATTTTGGAGTGCAATAAAGTATGCAGAGCCGTTTTTGTGTACAATTTGTAAATTATGATGAAAGTTTTCTTTGGATATGTTATTACTAATAAATTATACATCGTAATGGATTTCTGTCAAAAAATGAATTTTGTAAATATTATTCTTCTTTGTCATTCAGCTATGAAATAAATCAAACAATAATAATTTTAAAATGTTCAAATATGCACTAGGTAGACAAGACATTTGAAATTATATAGTATTGCAACACTGTGACGCTATTTATACATTGACAACTGCTTAAAGAAAAAAATCAGTGTATTTTTTAGTCTTTTGATCTATTAATTTGAACAATTCATCATGTAATAACTTTAATGACATGAATAATTTCCCATTTCATTACCTACCACATTAACGTTTACGTTGTTATCAAAAAACAATAACAACGTAAAATTGCAACAATTTTGTTGTTTTGTAAATTCCTAACTTTTGTGAAAAATAAGCAACAGTCAGTCTTTAAAAACACTTTATCATTGACACCTCACTTTCTGTTTAAATCTTTTTAAAAAGTATATATATATATATCTTTAGAGTTTTATTCTCAGAAGGGGTAGCCGGAAGCCGTATACAAATTGCACAATCACATCATTTACATAGTAATAGGGTACCGCTAATTACCCTTTGGGTACGGAACCCCTTAAAACCAGAAACTGAATACATATACTCCCATTTCCAGGTCCTAACGAACTATTAGAAGAGAGTCAGGTCTGGACTGGGGAAACAGATATTTTAAAGAAATTCAGATCGTAAGTAACAAGTTTATTGTCTTAGAACAGATATTTTCCAATTATCATGTTCGCAGGGGTACAACGGGAACTGGGGTTAAAACTAATCATTATCATCTGTAGCTCGGCCAAAAACTATGTGAAGGAATAGTGCACCATTGTATTTTTTTACATGGCAATCCTATGTCTAAGAACGACTGTTCCTTTCTATGCTATATGCTAGAAATCAAGTCACCCTTTCCTCCGTGTTGAAGCGTGAAGAAATAGTGCGCCGCGATATCGCTCGCGGAAATATCTATAATTGTAAGGAGCTCTTTCTCGACTCTAGATATAAATAAAACATATTTTGTGTTTCCTAATTCTATGCCGAAAATCAGAGATCTTTGCTCTATTAGATTTATCAACCGCGGAAAAATTTGATTCCTTAAGAGACTTTTGATCGCGCCAGAAATTATTGTGTCCTTCTACGTTTAAATATCCTAAACTATGATAATTTGGATTTTTTTAAACTTAGAGGAATAGTAAACAAACAGATTTGTGCACCTATGTGTCAGATACAATAGTTAATTTTGATCGGGGAATTAAATTTTAAAAAAAAATAATTGCAAAAACTAGTTTTGCACCCAATCGGCGAGTGTGACTCAGTGTCCATCCGTACGCGACTGACTATGACGGATGACGGATGGCCGCCACTTCCGCGCCAGGGCGGGGTGGGGCCGGGGGTGAGGAGGGGTGACTGGACCCGCTCTAGATATATTCCCGTCTATCAATCTACGTTGACGTTGACGTTGACGGGTTGCATGAAATACAGACCCGTCTCGTTCAGGGTATTTTTGATTGACGAGAGTTATTATACTCGTAACACACAGATTTCATTTATAATGCGCTAACAAACACAAACTTTGTAAATAGGTAGTTATATTATGTTATTTTGTGAATCGTTACTCGGACATGAATATTATTTGTGCCGTACTCGGACATGAATATATAATAATAATATTCATGTTCAAGCCTTCAAAATAAAAAAAAAACCATAATCCTGCTCATCTTTAATTTTCGTTACTATATAATTATAGTTCTGTTCTTACTAAAATACCATATATACCTATTTAAATTTACTATGTTTGTTTGTTCGGCTATGACGCTTATGTTCGTTTGTTTGGCTTTGACGCTTATGTTCGTTTGTTCGGCTATGACGCTTATGACACAACACAAAACACAATTTAGGTAATTTTAGTTTTTATATGTTTGAGCCATCTGCATGCAAATTGATGATTGATCGATGTATTAGGTCCTTACATATAAATTTTTTATTTTATATGGAAAAAGCAGAACTAATATTCTTCATTTTTTTATTTAATCAATCAAAGTAAGTACCGTTGTGATCTGTGGACTTTTGCCATTTTATAGGGAGTTCATTGATTCCTTTGCTGAAAAAATTGCGGATGCGAGAATCAACGAAATCTATGAAGGTGTTTAGGATTGACTCATCTGAATTGATTTTTTTTCCAATTATGAAATTATCCAAATTCCGAAGAAAGTGGTAATCGGTTGGAGCAAGATCCAGGGAGTATGATGGGTGACGGAGACCTTCCAATCGAAACTACTCTAGTTTCGCCACCGACTGTTGTTCAGTGTGTGGTCTAGCGTTGTTCTGAAGCAGCAGTAGGCTAAAGCGGTTAACCAATCTCGACTGTTTAACGGCTAGCTTTTCCTTCATGGTTTTCAATTGTCGGCAATACAGATCTGCCGTAATCGTCTGACCAGATCATAGCAAGCTTATAGATCTATAGACGTGTACTTACACCCTTATCCAATTTTTCGTAAGTATGATTTTTTTTAAAGCTACAGAAAAAATGATGTGACTTAGACATTCAATACGGTATAAAAACTAAATTTCATTGAAATCGGTCTGAAGCGTTCAACACACTCAATTTTTCTAAGTAAAAAAAAACTTCAAATTTGAAAATTTCTATCTTTAGGTAGATGTTAAAATAATGGACGCGCCTAAACAAAAGAAGTGTACAAGTAAGTATATTGGTAGTGTTACGGAAAAACAAGTCACGTCACAAAGGGGAAATTTCTGTGACATTCAGACATGGTATTTTGGCTAACTCACAAGAAAACATTTAATGTGCTAAAGCAGAGACGGACAGATGTAGGTACATACATGGAAACTGGGCTAAGTACCTATATCTAGTCCAATTCTAAAAAACGATGAAATTTAAATTTAAAAACCTTATTAACTCAAATATTTTTTAAAACAAGTTTCTTTTTGGTTTAGCTAAAGCTTCACGACTGCAATCATTTTTATATACGGCTTCGTTGTATGTTGTACGTGGTATACATATATGTATGTATTATATATGTTGCATTTGGATAGGTAGATTGCTGAATTTTAAAGAATATGAGATACGTATTTAGTTAAATAATGAAGCAGCTAATTTAAAAATTGATATAAGAATCAAAATGTTAGGAGTTCAGTTCTTGTTATTTAAAATATTGATCATATTTCCGATGCTTTCGAAAGAGGATGTAAAATTTATCTTTTAAATTAACTTCAATTAGTCAAATTTTTTATTTATGTTATCTTTTATAAAAAAAATAGCCACATAAGAGCCTAGACCCGCAAATCATAGAGAACACACAAACTCTTATGAAAGACCTTTAATTACCTATGTTTTACAAATAAAATCTATTTGTATTTGCATCTTCAAAACAATGGACTGGACTGGACATGCAATAAACGTAAACGTTGTGCTAGTACATCAGGCAGAGAATCTGGAAGAACTGAACAAAATGTCGCACACTTGACTAAATTTATCCTCATGACGATTGGACGTTGGTATTAATTTGGACAAGACAAAGGTTATCTTTAATCAATATGTCTTGCCAAAGCCAGTATACGTTTCTGGTACCAGTTTCGAGGTGGTACAGGACTATGTCTACACATTGGACAAACAATTAAACTGAACCGTAACAACTTCGAAAAAGAAGCTTCTATCAGCTCCTTCAGCCGTCCATGGTGGATACAGCCATGCAGGGTGCTTGTCAAATGCTGCATGTATTTCGCAAGCTTCGTCGAGACTTCTCGCCTCCTGTACCGCAGAGTCTAAAGACAAAAGATATTTGACCCGTGCGCCCTATAACTGTCGTTACTTACTCTGCCAAAACGTTGACAATCAAAGCGGCGCTGGTCCACAAGCTCTGCTCTACCCCTGCGCATGAGCAGACATTGCGTCAAATGCGGACCAGAAGTGACGCCATATTCAGCATAGAACATATTCATATTTGGTCAACAGAAAGATTAAATTTGGGCATAAAGAGCATGTAGTTTTTTTTTTACATTTTACACCGTTTTTAGTAACTGCATATTTTTGATTCATATCTTCGCAAATGAAATATATCGATTTTTATTATCTCCTTCAAGTTTATTATAAAACAAACCTGAACGATTTAAATACAAATAAAGTTCGGAAATTGGTTCTGAATTTGGACCAAACCAATTCGAAATTCTAGGAAAAAATTCGGAACGTTTAGTTATTTCTTTTTTAATAAAAAGAAAAAAAACTTAGGTAGTAGCTACACCAAAGATGTCACGTTTTGCTAAGCGATAAAATGACTTTTGATTTTAAACAATAAAGAGCCTTTCGAGCTAGTCAGATGAAAAATATGTTTCAATCCTGCAGATGTGGTTGAAGCAAAAACTTATTATATGAAAATCGACACCCATTAAGATATCAATACTTTTATGAGCCAAGCCGTTAAATCTGAGCTAATCTTCACCCCCTTTGTATGTGGATATAAAAATATGTGTTGCTGGGATACCTGCCTAACTACTATCTAACTTGTCTCATAGAAAGAAGTTAAATGTCATACAGAAATAAAATTACATCACGATTTAAGGAGTCTTTCTACTCTAACTGTTCACTGGATTTTTGTTATTTAATAAAAATCCAAACTGAAATTCGAAATCCTCTCGAATTCCTGATACGTGGGTTACTGGTGAAATACATTTCAAAATATCTTTGGTATAGAAAAGCTCACAAAAAGTAATTTATGTATATATAGGATAGAATGTATATATAGGATAGAATGTATATATAGGATAGAATGTATATATAGGATAGAAAGTCTGTTACAAAATATACAGACCGTATAATTTTGTAAGATAAGCTGAACATAATTGAAAATATTTCACAAGGAAATTTTTTAACAATTAACGAGCCATGACGGGTAATGGAATAAGTGTAGAAGTTAAGTGTTTGTGAAATGGTAAATTATCTTACTTTTAATGTTTTAATGTAGCACCCGAAATATTAAAAGAAAAAAAAATTAGTTTATTGCCAACATAAAAACATTATTGTATTATTCTAATGACTTAAATGATCAGTCAGTAACCTCATTATTTTATTTATATTACAGTAAGTTTACTATCGTACATATTTGGATATAATTTTATGGTAAGTTTAATTATAACGTTTCAAAAAGTATTTTTTATATTGTTATAGATTTGGCATGCAGGGGAGAATGGGGCTGGTTGGTCATGGTCACATTGTTCAAGCAAATTGGCCCATTGTTTTGGATTGTTTGATTGTCTTATTTGGATATAGGATTGATTTATTAAGAAACTATTCATTTATAAAATTTAAAAATAAATTTAGGTACCTGACTATTAGATGTGACATAAACGATAAAATTTTGAGTACCTACTGCTGTGTAATTATAACCACGGCCAGGAGGCTGGTTGTTACCCCAGAAGGGACATAATGTTACAGCAAACATTAATGAAATCTAGGACTTTTTATTATAAACAATAGCAGGTTTTAGCTTAGTTATGTGTATAAAACAACGTATTTTTATGTATGCACAATATAAGGCACTTCTAACATCAAAGAAAATTATAAAATTCTTTGCTAAAAAAAATATTTTTAAAAATAAAATATGGATTGTCTTTTTAAACATTAAAAAAAATGAATTAGTTATTGAAGTTCAGTTATTATTCTGAACAATCACTGTTGCAGTCCGCACATATTGAGAGACAACATTTTCCTTAGCATATCTCATATGTGACTATTTATTTGAAACAACAAACTCTTTTTTCATAAGCTCAATTCTGAACACATCATATCAGGCAAAATCTATCTTGAAGGTCTTCCTTTTTGCAGCTGTATTTCCCATTTCTCAGCTGTTTTGTTCATACTTATATATCCTTGTAGTTATCTTACTTACCTTACCTTACTTACTTTACCTTAGCGAGCTTTGCTTACTTAGTTAGGCGTTTCTGAGTTTTAATTTTTTGTTTCTTCTCTATTCCCAAGCTTGTGCATTTTTCTGTTACTTACACTTATCACGAAAGTGATAGCGACATTAACACGCCGCGTACCATCTTATGTCGGAATGAATATTTGTTACTTTTTAACGTTATTGTAGCGTTTTCCGTTTAGCTAACCGTTGCCGCTGTACCTACCTACCCCTGTTACAACCAGGTTTTGGTAAGTTCACCTATTTCTCGATACGTGAGACACCCTTTTAAATATAGCAAAAAAGTAAACACCTAAGTAATGACCAAATTATTTAACTTCAGGTTGCTTGTTTAGAAACTGTATATCACGTCATTCTTAATTTGAAACTAAAAATTTAAATGCTGGTTTTCATGGTTTTTAATATAAAAATAATGGGTTTCTTCTTTAATTATTGATTCTCTAATATCATCTTAAATAATGATTTTTCAAAAGACTTAACCACGTCGTTTCGGTTTCCTTTTAAACACGATAACTTTTCGTGCAGCACTGAAATTCTTGAAGATAGTCTATTTGACGTGACTACGTCACATGAAAAACCTTCTTATCCAAATGTCGTTAAACTAACTTCAGCAGTTTTGGTTATTTTCTGCATTATGGACTTAACTTAATCAGGACTTTTCTCATTCGTACAGATTATAGTTTGTATAGTTACGCCCTATAGTTTTATTATTTACCTTGGTTCTCTTATTTTGGATTTCTGTTACATTTCGATCAAATCATAAATTTACTAAACAAAGACAAGGTATTTATTATTCTGAATTGATTGATAAGTCAGGACGGATGCGAGTGAGTGACAGCGCCCCCTCTTCCCTGGGATCGACAGGCGATTGACGGCGCCGACGGTGGTGTCTCGGCCAATGAATACGCCCGACCTCAATTTAAATTTTTGTTAAGTTTTCTGTCTTATTCTTCATTAAAGTATTTAATGAGACATAATTTTTATTATTACTTATCATTAAAAGAAAAGCTTTTTAGTTGAGACTCTAAAAAAGCTGATAATGATGATGGTTAGAAGCCTGACGACATGATCTTTAAAACATGGTTTGACCATTAGTGGTATGCCACTCTTTTCGAGCCCTTACACCGATTATTGTTTTGAGAACAGTGTGGCGGGAGCGGCTTCTGCCTATGCTCAAAACTCACAAAATGAAATAATTAACTCCTAACAGTGGCAGCCACATGTAAGAGTAGCTGTGTTGCTAAAGTTCGAAGTCAAACTATATAAGTTCTTATCTAGCTGACAAATGGTAAGTGTCTTTTTGTGCCATTCTTAGTAGCACAGATTAAGAATGCAGAGGTCGGTCGACATGCGTCTAGATAGGGCAATTATGCAGTAAGTGCGGAGCAGGGAGTGACTTCAAATAGCCTCAGTATAATGGTAACATCCCCTGTCTAGGCGCCTTGTGTCTAATTCTTATAGAAGTCGACTTATTATTAGATTTGAATACATAGGTATAAGAATATTATTGAAATTAGAAACATTCCGTGTGGTTCCAACAGAGTAGAAATAGAATACTCTATTTCTTCCTGGGATGTCGTAAAAGGTGACTAAGAGGAAAAAGGGGTCTTATATCTCGACTCTAAACGCACGCGACTCTAACGTCGGGTGGCAGCAATATTCGGAAATAGTATGAATCATCTGCGGTCAGTCAGTCTGTCCAGCGTGGTGACTATGGGAAAAACCCAATATGGTGACAGCACGAAAAAACAGTCCTCAGTTTCCGGAAGTCACACTGGACCTGCTGTTAGGGATCACCGGGTTACGATAAACGGCTACGAAAACCGACGACTACTTTTGGCAACGTACAATCAGGTTAGATCATCACCTCGAAGAACTCAAAAAAGAACGTGGGATGCCCTTCAGCCGGTGACCGGTGGTGGCTGGATACAGAAGGCAGAGGACCGGGACAAATGGCGCGCTATAGAGGAGGCTTATATCCAGCATTGGACGAATATGAGCTGATATGATGAGAAATATTAGCTAGGTATGCAATTTGTTAAAACAACACTGACAATATAAATATTTATATTAATGTAATAGTCAAAGGCTAGAAAACCCGTCAAACCGGAGGATTAACTAGACAAAGCCCGGTTTATGCAAACTAATTATTAATTTAATTTAAAATAAATATAATTATATGTGCTTTGAGTTGGGTTACATTAACTAAGTTTGTGATAAGTTATTTTAATTTAAACGACTTTACTAACCTTACTTAAAACAATACTTTATCGTAGTTGGAACATTTTTGTATGAATCGGGTTTTGACTAGTCAATCCTCGGGTTTGTCGGATTTCCTCCTTTGAATATAGCATTGATACTAATTAAAAAAATTTAAGACAAGCAGAGGAAAAAGGTCATTAATATCATGGAACTATATTTTGTGCCAATTTTTCAGGGTATTTATTACGTTCAATATATTTAATACAAACGTAGTTCACCTTTGGTTTCCCATACAACCGTTGTTTACGTTCAATTTCAGATTGGAACCGATTTTTTAAATGTTTTTTTTAATTTGTATCTATTATCTACCAATGGATATCTGTTTTTGAGTACCAAATAAATATTTGTCTTTCTTTCTTTCTTTATATGTGGGGGGAATGACACAATTGCTGCTTTATTTTTTGGCTGAACACGTAACTCATAGTCTTTAAACATATTTTAGTACTGTACATATCTTACTACAACATTATATTAAGTACAGTTAGACCCCGGACTTACGCAATAGGTGGGACCGAACGCTATCCGTGTAAGTCTAATTCGCGGTACAATTTTGCAAATAAAGACATACAAAATATGTTTAATTGGGACCGGAGACTAAATAAAACAATAATTTAGGAAACAAATGGATAACTAATTGAAATATAGATAATATTACAAATTATTTTATAATAATCTGTATAAACACAATCCGAAGTCAAACAAACGAAAAACGAATAGACGAGAAAATTAAAAAATCGTGTACCTCCGAATTCGCGTATGTCGAGCTAGCGTCAGGCGTGGTATTACTTTATATCACAAACAACAGTTTCTGAATAAATAATAAATCGGTTTCTACCGCCTTTTTTAAAATAGGCGAAATGTGACCTAGGAACGAACAAGACCTCATGCTCTAAGATACCATAGATAGCTCTATGTAACCCCTCTGCCATACTATGCTTCTCGCGCTGCCGCGATGTTGCCCTCTCTGCCACACACTACTCTACTCGCGCAATTTATCGCCACGCTACGTACTAGGTCCTTTGAGTCGCGGTCCTTTTTTAAAAAACCGATAAAACAGGGAGCGGTGGGCATGACGAGTAACGTGGCCACGTAACGTCTCTGCCTCCTTTCATCGCTACTTCCCATATGACTCGACAAATGTGTGGCAGGGCTACAAGAATTGAGTAAAAATACACTTTGATACGTATGTGTGAGTCGAATTAGCACACAGAGGGTAAAATGGAATTGAGCTAAACTGCTTGACCGATTATAATGAAAATTGATAAGGGGAGGAAATAATAGCTAATTTAAAAAAACGTCATATGTGATTCGAATTAGCGTAGACAAGGTAAATAATTTTCAGTTTTCCGCCGTGGTGTTTGCTACCAGCTTTAGGTCAACCCATAATTATTTGAACATTTTTTTGTACTCTGTACAAGTTTCAAGTAACAATATTCCAATAGTAGGGACTATTTAATTTACCACAACAGCACCTAATCGATTGAAAAACTTACCCCAATTCCTTTATGACCTAAAGTGTGTGTTGAAAACATTAATGCTAAACAATTTAGAACTTTAACTATGTATTAATAAGGACTAGGTACAACATATAAAAGTTAAAACCCGACCCCTGAAATATGAGTGGTACCGTCACCACGAACAGTGATTGATGGGCGCTGACTGACGTGTGCACGAAACCAGGGCGAGTGCATACGAATTTTTTTGTGGTCTAAGTCAAAGGTTAGAAGCGAAAAACTACCTTACTACCTTACCTAATCTACCTTACAGATAACGAAAATTGCTGCATTTGAGATATCTAACAAAAGAAATGAAAAGATTATAGAAGCTTTTTTGGACGTCTGTAATGACTTTTAGTAAGACCAGCACTATTGGTTGCATCTTTTTTATATTTTATCTTTTACCTTCGTTAAAACATTGTCATTATATTTGTCACTAAATATCAAGAGCATAGACAACCAGCCCGCTGGCTTACACATATTTCCACCACGAATTCGTTTTTAATATATTGTAAAACACGTGATTTTCAGGAAGTTAAGTCAAATGTGTAAATTTAACGGTAATTTGTCAAAAATGTTACCAAAACAAATTATTAGTAAGCAAGTATTTAAAGTCTCGTCTCGCTAGCTATTACCCTCATAAGCGAGGGTGATTTGGGCCGTAGTCCACACGCGGGCCCAGTGTGGATTGTGGACATCACATCTTTTTTTTTTCTTGAGATATGCAGGTTTTCCACGATGTTTTCCTTCACCGAAGAGCCAGTGATGTGAATAAATAAATCACTGTACTTGAAAAATTAAGAAAAAACTCATTGGTACACGCCGACCCCGAGGTTCGAACCTTCTCCACTTCGGACGTGAAGTGAAATTTAAAGTAATAGTATACAATAAGGTTACAATATTAAACGTTATGTCTTTTAACACTATAATTAATAATGCACGTTATCAGGCTATATACTGAAAATAGAAGTAGGTACTGGGTACTGTGTAACTCATTGAACACTAATAAATATAATAGGATTAGATATGGATTACTAATAATTTTAATCGTAATAAAACTAAGTATATTATAATAAAAAGTATTAACTAACGAGCAAAGTCGCATGACAAACTATATGTTATGTATATGTTGCAATGTGAATGTAGGTCACTCGTGGAACTGTAAAATTTGATGAGTAATATTTAGGTAATAGACAGGTAACATCACTGTTTGCACACTAATATAAGTAATAGTTGTTAAGTCAACATTAATTAAATGTATATAAATTTGATATTTTGTAAAATAAATCAATTGTAATCAAGAAAGAGTTTTACTCCTCCTCTCCAGAAGTTCCCAGCAAACCGCTGGACGAGCAGCCCAGAAGAACCCAGCAACCGCTGGACGAGCAGCCTAATAGTACCCATCAACCGAAGAGGAGCCGCCCTGGCTAGATGTTACCAGCACCCGCTGAATGAGCTGCCTGAAGTACCCAGCAACCGCTGGAAGAGACATCCTGGCTAGATGTACCCAGCACTCGCTGGACGAGCTAACATTATATGCTTTCCAGCATCCTCTCACTGCGGCCAGGAAACCTTTAGCTGTTTATTGATTGGTCTTGTGAGTCCGCTTGACCAGCAGTGAGAAAATCCATCCTGTGTACATTGCACAACGTACACACACCCCTTCCTACCCACCTTCCGTCAGGCTCCTTAGGTCTCCTGGTGACAGGCAATCCCATATTTCTCTATATATTTATATATTTGTTCGAACCCTATGGTTAGGGCTAGGGCGTTCGGTACCCGATAATTAGGGTAGGGCCGGTAGGTACACAATTAGCTAGGTACACTAGAATAACCTAGGATACCTGCACAAATTATATGTACAAACAGTTAGGGAACTAGGAATAGGTTGTAGGAGTAGGTGTTGGGGTACGGTTTCCACTCCTTTACTGTAAACTTATCTAGTAGCTACACAATCGCGTACACACCTCGCATAGGGTAAGGTGCCGGTTGCCAGGTGCAGTTTACATTACCATTTCAAAATACACGCTTCAGCTCATGATCTAAACGAGAGGTCAGTAGTTGTAGGTTCAGTGTAATATCCCAACAGCGGAAGTTACACGTGAACAGACAGTAGTCGACCGGATTTTAATAAATTGATATGATATCGATTTGTTGATGAACCCAAGTAGTCGTAAAACCTTTGGTATAACTGCCATACAGAACTACTTACCTACATAAGTATTTATTAATCAATTTCGCAATAATCTGTCTGTACGTAGTTTGAAATACGCATTGAGGTCCTAACCTTGTTACACATATTTAAGTCCCTACATTGATTTTCTGCCACTGTTTTCTCTTGAAAAGAAATTACCGCGAATATCAAATACAATTTCTTTACCGCGATAACTTATGAATATACATGTCGTTTGATATTTTTTATGTACTACTTAATATTTTAGACATACATTTTTTTAACTACACTAGCTCCTGCTGGCGACTTTTGTCTTTTGACTGTTTACGTGTTTATGTACAATAATACCGAATTATTTTTTTTCATCCCTTTGTCAGCTAAAAATATTTTTTCAAAAACGGTGAAACACATAAATCTTAATTTTGATCCTAAATACCAAATATTAAATTTTATGCGTTTCAACCTCCAAATACCATTTAGTTATCTATTATTTAACTTTAAAAATGACGGAATGTTTCTGAGAAAAAGTCGAACCCTATAAATATATATATATATATATATATATATATATATATATAATAACTAGCTGACCCCGCGAATGTTGTTTCTCTTTTTTATTACAACTGACGCGCCACCTATTCTGATAAGGTTGTACTAATTCAGAAACCTTCCCTGGCGTGTGCACAACAACTAACTAAAATTTCATTATAATTGGTTTACCCTTAGTGTGCTAATTATAATCTTGTTGTATAGGTAGAGGGTAAATTACCAACCTAAAACGGGACAATATGGAAGGAGGAATATTGAATGTTGAATTGTGCTCTTTTGCTCAATACTACACTACACTACATTATAATACAATTTAACAATATTTTTATTACTATAACTTTCTAATTACTTAAGTCACAATATAGCGTGATTTTTCGTTCTTCAAAATGAACTAAAAGGTTATAACTTATCTTCAATTTTCTTTTTGTTTTGTTTTTATAGAATCTTAATAATCTATCTATAACTGAATTTTCTTTTTGTTTTGTTTTTATAGAATCTTAATAATCTATCTATAACTGAATTTTCTTTTTGTTTTATTTTTATAGAATCTTAATATTCTCTCTATAACTTAATTTTCTTTTTGTTTTGTTTTAATAAAATCTTAATATTCCATCTATAACTTAATTTTCTTTTTGTTTTGTTCTTATAGAATCCTAATAATCTATTTAAATAACTTAATATTCTTTTTGTTTTTATAGAATCTTAATATTCTATCTATAACTTAATTTTCTTTTTGTTTTGTTTTAATAAAATCTTAATATTCCATCTATAACTTAATTTTCTTTTTGTTTTGTTCTTATAGAATCCTAATAATCTATTTAAATAACTTAATATTCTTTTTGTTTTTATGTAATCTTAATAACCTATCTATAACTTAATTTTCTTTTTGTTTTGTTTTTATAGAATCTTAACAATCTATCTATAACTCAATTTCCTTTTGTTTTCTCTTTATAGAATCTTAATAATCTATCTATAACTTAATATAAATATGTTTAAAAGAACCATAATATCAAAAAACAGATAACAAGACAGCATAACATGCGAATTAAATACAAGTCACTCAGATACTGAAAAGAAAAGAAAGCGCATTACATTAGGATCGAACTGGAGTTAGGAAGGTAATTTGTGTCTTTAAACTGGGCTACGACTGATTATATTAATACATAATGAAATAAAAAGTCACTCTTATACTAAGGCGAGGTAGTATTGAATAAAATATTTTAAAGTTAATGTTGATTCAATGCAGATATTATTGTTGATTTTGATAACTGCATTTTGCTTGTGAGTGTTTATTATTTTAACTCTAGATTTTTTTTTATTTTTTCTGAACTATCAATGCAGTTGGCTGTTGGAGCTTTTACTGCTTCACCGTGCTTTTTGGGGCGAGACTCTTAAGGAGCCTCAGCCCATATCAGCTCTGAGAAAGCGGTTTTGGAGGGTCTAGAGTTTGTAGAGATTGCCTTTAGACAACGCATAAACGACGCTAACATATGCTAGTATGGGGCCGATGGAAGTGGTGTATAAAGTCAGCTTATTTATAAGCGACATCTTACTGTACTTGCCTATCATGGGATATAGACGACCGAGGACAAAAGCGGTTCGGTCTCTAACTATTTTGGTGTGATCGTGGATTTGGTCTTGTTTTGCCAAGGAATGGCACGGCCGAAGAGTGAGAGGGGAGTAGGCCGCGGAGGGCGGTCTGAGGTAAAGAGAACGGCAGAGCTTTTGTCGGGATTCACTTCGATTCTCCATTCCCAAAACCATTCGCGTAGGGCGATGATTGCGGGATGGAGCCTCTTAGTGATTCAACTCACTTGCCTATCGGTGATATAAATAGCGGTATCGTCCGCGAAGAGGGCTAATTGGGACTGGGATTGGCTTCTATGGGACGGGGGGAAGAGAGAGTGCCTTCAACTTTATAATGAAAGCTATGGTTCGGCAAGTAGTCTGGTATGATAAGCACAAGACGGTCTGGCAACTGAAAGTTTATAAATTAAACCGTTGTGCCAGACTTTGTCAAAGGCTTTCGCTACATCGAAGAAGACAGCGCCCGTGTGGCGGAGCCCACCTAATACTGGTTGGGATGCCAGTGAGAATATGTTCTGGGATGCGGAGGAGTTAGTGGACGCACGAGTGTATGGCTCGGAAGCCGAACTGCTCGTCGATTAAGATGCATTTAGAGACTATAGTGTTCCGTTGCGAGCGAGGAGGAGGCGTTCGTAAAGTTTACCAAGGGCCTTTAGTAAACTTATAGGGCGGTAAGAGGATGGCTCGGTACAAGTTTTACCTGGCTTATGGATGCCTATAACAATTGCATCTTTCCATTGAGAAGAAAAGGTGCAGTTTTCGATAGCAGCGTTAAAGATCGCTTCGACAAGGCAGAGAAGGGGAAGAGTGGGGCGCTTTAGGATATCATTAGAGATACCGTCCGCGCCAAGGGCTTTACGGGGGCTAAGGGTCTTGGGGGGCAGAGAAGTTCTGCGCTCCACTTTGCCGTCTACCTCACGCACATGATCGAGATCGAAAGGCTGTGTGCTTAAAGCACATTGGGCTTGGAGGCTAGATGCAAGGCAATTCGCTTTTTCGTTGTCATCGAACGCGGCAACGTTGTTGGGACGAGTTAACGGAGGGAGAGAGTTGATGGTGTCTGATTTCAAAGCTCTGGCTAGGCGCCAATAAGCTTGATGAGAAGGAGAAATGTTCTCCATCAGATCACCGAAATGTTGGGCTCGAAGCTCAGCTACAGCGATTCTTACACGTCGGTGTAAGTCGTTAAAGCGAGCTTTGTTTTCGGTAGTGGGAGCGCGATCGCGTCTGCGGCGGGCCGCGTTCCGTTTAGTCATTAGCGATCTGATGTGCTGAGGCAGGATTAGTTGGTGGTAACCACCAACCGGCACTTGTTTTGAGCAGTCGCCAACGGTGGGGGATCTAGATGGGCAAATGTTATATAAGGAAGAGGGACTATAGCGAAACAACGTTCGTCGGGTAAACTAGTTATTAAAACAATAAACTCAAATGCTAAAAAACTGAAAGCCAAAAAACAAGTCTGAAATCTAAAAACATTATAGACACCTTGCGATTTTTTTATATTCTTCTGGACTAAGGTGGCTTGAAATATGTCCCGGAAACTGTAAATACCAGCTTTAGTTCTAGTGATAAGCGGTAAAATGAAAGACCAGAAACAGAGTAATATACCTACCCCTTTACCAATTCTCGACAAACTGTAAGAAGTTTGAGTCGGAATTGGACACAAAAGGCACTTCTTCTTTAAACCATAACCCTTATTTTACTGCTTGAAAAGATATTTTTCAAATCGTTACACGTTATAAAAGGATTTAAAACTTTAAATTTCTAACTGTTCTGTTATGTTTAAGCTGTGTGTTGATGGATTAGTCATAAAGTCAAGAGAAGCCTTTATCTATAATAATATGTAAAGATGATAATCGCACAAGGTATAATTATTAGAACACATACCTACTATAGGTATATGCCATCATTTCTCCTATATTCAGAACTAGTAGAATCAGATGTATCTATGACGTAAAAAATAAACTACTAAACAATGTTTGGGCAGATCATACGTATGTACTTCTGTGATCATATTTATGTTAACGTAAGGTTATTTAATTAGTTTTTTTTAAATATTTTTGGGTCAAAATCCATTTAACTATATAATGATAAAAACCTCCCATAGCTTCTCAAGTGCCTTACTTAATGTATTGCACGTGTCCTTGTTCAAGTAGGTGATCATCCGCCACTATGCCCATCAAAGACGATCCTCCGAACTCCAAAGAGCATATGACATTAAAACATCAATGGCAGACGAACTAATCGATTGGCTCCCACGACATACATGATACAACAGCCAACTAGCTCGATCGGCACGTTCAGCGACAGAAACTAAAATACACGAAAACTTACAAGCGACTCCAGTCTTTAATGCACGATGATAAGGACAAAAATATAGTTTTAAAAAGTTTGGTTTATGCGATATAGTACGTATGATGTTTAAACGACACTTTTTTTCGTTGTCGACACAGCACTTGGGCTTATTAAGCGATGCTCGGTCGACTGGTGATGCCCTTTAGTGCCGTAAGCTTAGAGTGGACGTGACTTAATAAAACTTTATGTTCTGATGCGATATGGGAGAGTTTTTCTTGATAGAAAATATTATAAAGTTGCAAGACTTGATTAGGAATTCCAGATTTAATTTAAATTTTCTACTATAAAAATTACTAAAGTTTATATATTTATTACTAAAGTTTTTTCTGATCGACATTATTAATAATAAACGTCATCGATTGTGGCATAACTATTTCTGAATAAAAATACTTTGCAAAATAACAAATACCCGGACTCAAAGCATAATAAGTGTGGGATACAAATATTATGACGACTATAGAAAACCTTCAGATTAGTTACGGCTGAATCAGCTTAACTAGTCCAATGAAAATGTTAATTACATCGCAAAATTTCTAAAGAGTCCAGATTTGTAGTGTGAAACAACATGAATGATAGAGGACCGATCCCCAATATCCTTTCGTTACAACACTAGTGTACACGATTAGTGAGCTGGTGGTTTTGACAATTGATTTATGTCTGTCAGGTCTCGTCACAGCGGCGCGGTGTGGCGTGGTGATGCGCCCGCGCATCTGCACCTCCTCTCCCACCCGCGCCCCCACCCCGCGGCTTCTAAGAACAAACATTAAACAAAGACTATGAGTTGACTGATGCAGATGCTTCACTCAGAACACTACATTGTTTCAATAGTATGTAATTTATCTACATATATAATAAAAAACCAAACAAGTGCGAGTCTGGCACGTGCACTTAGAGGTTCCGTAGAAACTTGTATTTAAATAGGGCATCCATCATGAGAATCAGGTTTCTAAGAAACTAAGGGATTTTTTCGAGTAGAACAAATTTAACTCACATACATCGATACCGCATCGACGTGTCACGGTCAATTCTAAAACTATAAATGTAACTTTGATGTGGGTAAAAATATTTTTATTTGATATAACTACAAATGAACGATTTTTGGATTTTTCCCTAACTTGTGCTGCAAGACCTTGCTTTGTGCCAAATTTCATGATTAGTTGTTAAATTATATTGTTGTATACTTACCTCCCCATGTACGTAGTCGGGTAATACCAGTGTGACTCTTGACTGTGTACAAGTGGTATTTACGAAGAGATTCTTGACAGACAGACACACAGTCGGGCTAAGTGAATTTTCCCTTATATAATTACAGAACCCTATACATTACTGTTTATTACAATTAATCTTATCAAATCTTAAGTTAAGAACGAGTATGTAACCTAATTTTCATCACATCTATTCGAAAAACGTTTTTTGCAAATTGCGTATTTGCTCTCGCAGTCGAAGCGTGTAGTAATTCATTTTAATTAATTTCTGATAAAAAAAATGCGACCTGCGTCTTTGTTCTCAACTCTTTTCAATAACAATTCATTGCTCAACAGAGCGAGGCAGTACTTCATGTCGGGGCAGAGGTTGCCGCTTTACAAGTCGCAAATTCGGTCCCATATGGAGTAGTGCTGCCATCTCTGGGCTGCACCCGGATACCTTTTGATTCCGTTCAACGACGGGCTGTAAGTATTGTCGACGATCCTAAACTCATTTGGCGTAACGAGCCCTTAAGTCTGAGGAGAGACTTTGCCGCTCTGTGTGTGTTCTACCGCTTGTACAACGGGATGTATTCTGAGGAATTGTACGAAATGATCGCACCGCTCGCCATCGACAGGGAATACATTCTCACACTTTAGAACCAAAATGTTCGTGTACAGTGCGGTTTTAGAGAAACTTCCTCCCGCAAACGCGAAAAATAAAATCAAATATAATATTTCAAAACTGTCAAAATGTTTCAAGTGCAAATATATATTTTTAATTAATTCTTTTACTTAAAAGTTAAAACATTAATTATACTTTTTTACTATTTTTTTTTTGTGTCGTATCTAGAATTGTTTGATTGTTTGTTTGTTTATATTGAATAGACTCCGAAACTACTGGACCTACCGAGACCGAGGCGACTTTTTACCGCGGAAAAATGCTAATAAAAAATCCTACGGGAAAACGGGTAATAGGACAACGGGTAGTAAGAATTATCCTGCCGTACTTTATCTTTTTCACATAACTTCTAAACGGCTGAACCGATTGTGTTGAAATTTTATATGGCTATTTCGATGGTTTCTGGATGATTTAAAAATACAATTGGACCCGGTATATGGCGCTGCTGTCGGTATGTCAACTACTAAACGACTTGACCGATTGGGTTGAAATTTTGTATGTGTATTTTCATGGTTTCACAGACACGAATGTATTATGCCATTAAGGAGGAAAGATTTGATTGTTTGTTTTTTTTCCATAATTGAGGAGTTGCCGTAAGAACTTACGCCGATAACGAAATTTGGCGCGGGCGAAGCCGCTGGCAGAAGCTAGTTATTGATAAACACAATGTACCTACTATTATAATTTTACCTGATGTCCTAACTGTTTGCTAATCTTTGATGTACCAGAGTCTTAAAGGGAAACTCAACGATTTATCATCAACGCTGAAATAGTTCAGCGAATGTACATTTGCAGGAAAGAAAAAATATAGTTTGTTTTTATATTTGCAATTAGTAAATTGCTATTATTTAAAATGCTTAGCAAAAAGTTTTGCTAAAAAGAAGTAAACAAATAATTTGATTTTATTCGTAAAGTTTTGTACGAAAAATTCGCCTGGCTACGGAACCCTAAAAATAAACAGACACACTGAAAGTGTTGTATATTTGCTGTAGTTTAGGACGTTTAGGACGTACAACTATTAATTTTTTAGCCCGACCACCCCCTGGCCTAGACTTTGCAACCCCCTGGAGTCGCGACCCAAAGGTTTAGTTTAAACACTGTTATGTTTTTCATAAACCGTAAACAACGTCTGCCTTAATTTTTAACTGGAACACTAAATAGTAGATATTTAGTATTTAATTTTCATTCACTTCAAAAAAGTCAGATTTTCAGATTAACTTCAAACTCTAGAGAAGAATCAGAGGATGAGTTTGCTAAATCCGTTCTCAATAAAGTGGAACTATGGAGGCTCCTAACTCTAGTCCTATTCTAAAATAACTTGTTACCCAAAAAACATAATATCAACAGTTTAAATACCTACTTACATTTCTAATCAACGGAATCTTATAGGTTTATTTAAAGTGACGTGTTTTAGCAGTTTTGGAAAATCATCCCCTGAGTTTTTCTTTACATCACAGCGGGTGGTACGGGTGACTTGCTTTGTGGCACCGGGGCAGCTAGGGAGACTGAGAATAACATAATAGTAGATTGCACAACGAGTGTAAAAGAAAAAATCCATGCGAGGACTTACGTTGAATCATGAGAGTAGTGAAGATTTCTATACTCGTATAGTTAAATTAGCGAGTAGTTTAAGAGTGGAGTTCTGAACGGAGGGAGTGCTTCAAGAGTGGAATTCTGAACGGAGCGAGTGGTTCAGGAGTGGAGTTCTAAATGGAGCGAGTGGTTCAAGAGTGGGATTCTGAACGGAGCGAGTGGTTCAAGAGTGGAGTTCTGAACGGAGCGAGTGGTTCAAGAGTGGAGTTCTGAACGGAGCGAGTAGTTCAAGAGTGGAGTTCTGAACGGAGCGAGTAGTTCAAGAGTGGAGTTCTGAACGGAGCAAATGGTTCAAGAGTGGAGTTCTGAACGGAGCGAGTGGTTTAAGAGTGCAGTTCTGAACGTAGCAAATGGTTCAACAGTGGAGTTCTGAACGGAGCGAGTGGTTCAACAGTGGGGTTCTGAACGGAGCGAGTAGTTCAAGAGTGGAGTTCTGAACGGAGCGAGTAGTTCAAGAGTGGAGTTCTGAACGGAGCGAGTGGTTCAGAGGTGCAAATTGATTTTTTATCGAGTTGTGCATTCTAAGTCTTGTCATCAACTATGTAAAACAAGAGTTATACTTTACTTACGTCTAACTACTCTTATATGATAACTGCTAAAAAACTAACATTAAAATGTTTTTTTTTTGTTCCAAATGTAAATTTTTAACTTATAAAATTAAGGAAAGATATTTAAAATGCTGTATTTTAAATGAAATTAAAAACAATCTATAAACACCCACTATTATAAATAACATAAGTGTGTGTTTCAAACACATTGCTAATTTTTGGCAAGCTTTTGTTTCTAAAATCAAATGCAATTAAAAAGTGGTAAAAATTATTTTTTGTTCCAGTTAATCAATGGGTAGGAGTAGGAGTCCCACAGCGATGACCAGAATCGGCGCGGGCGAGGCCTCGGGTAAATGCTAGTCGAATATAATAAGCAAATGATATGTCTTAGGTATACATAGTCGTCAACAACGTTGAGTGTTGTGTTCCCAACGGGAACAGGTAGGTGAAGGCAAACCATGGATGTTAGACATATTCAGTGTTGCCAACTAGGAGGGTGCGGATAGTTGTACCACTGTAGTCATAATTACCGTGTCAAAAGTATCCCGTTTCTATGGATTATAGGTACCTCAAATACATTAATTGTTCGTTTTTTTTTCAAAGCATTATCAATAATTTTTTTGAGTTTATATAAGTACCCATATTATTTACCCATATAAAGGAATTCAAAGGAGCGTTATTTCCAGTTCAGGAACGAGAAGGAAGGAAATATGGTTGTTTGTAAATAAAAATAGCTGTAGCAGTCTAAACAGTAAGCTGGTATAGGAATTGGACTTTAATCAAGTCTTATGGCATTTTGCTTTGGGGTAAAGCAGCTGATATTGATACGCAAAAATTGTCACTTATTTGCTAAAAATAGTGACCTACACAGTGTTAATACAAGGAATAAGGATAAATTGGTAGTTCCAAAATGACGTCTTTAGAAGGTACATAGCTCTTTTGCAATACAAAGTATATTTTTCTGCAATAAAATTCCAGAACATGTGGTTAATTTACCCTCAAATAAATTTAAAATATATGACAAAGAAAGTTTAATGATAAAAAGCTATTACAAAGTAGATGAATACATAAATGATAAAAATGCTTGGAAAAATTTAGAACTTAATTGATTTGTATTTCTATTGGGGCATTTTAATTATTTTTTTAAATTAAAACATTGTATGTTGTACGTAGTGTAAGGCTATATTGTATTTTAATATGAAGTATAAAAGATTAACTGCTGAGTTTCTTGCCGGTTCTTCTCGGTAGTGAAGCATCCCGCAAATTTTATTGAAGTTGCTTGAGTGTGTCATGCTCTCTCAAAGTGTCTCTGCGTTGGTGGCATATGCGTCGGGTCGTTACGTTCCCTAAAATATGGTTGAGCGAAGCGATGGCTGATTCATGTGTCATACTCGTGTTGAGTCTGGTCTGCTCTTGCAAACTTCTTTGTATTCTTAGTATTTAGTCTTACTTTTTTGTTTTGTTTATCAACATGTAAGACATTGATTATTTCTCAGTGATGAATACATAAACTGTCATTTTTTATATTTTGTGCTTTATATTTCATCTGAGTTTCTTGCCGGTTCTTCTCAGTGCAGGATCTCCCGCCCTATAGACTTTCGAACCGATGGCGTAGTGACATTCATAAGTGCTCAATTATTGTAGCCTTAATTGAATAAATGATATTGATTGATTGATTGAATTATGGCCTCTAAAAAGAACTCGCCCATAGTACGACATGCATGATTATTTTATTGATTACATCAAATTAAATTATCATGAAAAAACAATCTTTTTATTTTGCCAAACATCTACACAACTACAACAATAAAAAATATTAAGTATTCTGTATTCGGCCGATTAGCACCTTGATATTCGGTATTCTGCAGAAAGAAATAAAGGTAGCCGAATAGGCTGAATGCCGAATACTAGACGAATATTCGTTGCAAACCTAATAAAATCAATTTAAATTATTATATTTTGCATTACTTTAAAAAAATTCAGAACTATGTGGTAACTTGAACTACAATTTAGTAAATTGTATAGAATTAATATTAAACTTCATTATATTGATTAAAAACAGAAAATAAGGCCTATTATTTTCCTCATGTCTTCGCATTAAGTCCATAATCAATATCAACCTACTTACAACAGACAACGTAATACCAACATTCTAATTAACCCGCCGTCTGTGCGGAGGCTGGCAGGTGAGTGACGTGTGACGTGTGACGTTGACGACGTCAAGCCGCCCTGACGTGACGTGACGTTGACATGACATGACGAGAGCGACGTTGACGGTAATGAAATTGTGACACAGGATAGGGGTTTAAGTGTAAAACTGTTAGCGCTAGCGTTCTAATCACATAATGTTTATAAATAGCAATAACGGTGAGTATTTGTGGTCAATGCAATGTGGCCAAGTATATGAAATTTTGAATTTATTATTTGTGTGCGATTTATCACTTGTAGTAGGTATGGTTTTTAGACCCTAAATTATAATTTCGCAACGGATGGTTGCGCGTTGGTAAGTAGATATTGTTTCTTACAGATTTCGACAATTTTATTTTTAAGTAGACAACTAAAGTCAGTCAAATCAAAAATGTATAGGTATTCTGTTACGTTATCCGCCTTTATTTGTAAACTTATTTTTTTATTCCGATCTAATTATATAATCCTTTTGCATGGCTATAGCGGTTTTCACCGTTGGCTTTTAAATTATTTGAATCTTTGAGTAGATTTTTTGTAACGTTACCACTTCATTGTACGGTGTGTTGATCGCACGAGTGGGGTATTATCAACGTCAGTATTTGAAACTTTTCTCTGTTTTGAAATATTTAGCTACAATGGCAATTTTCAGTTAGATTTGTGCAAATAAAAAAAAACGAATTATAGGCATTTGGAACAACCAGAAATGATCTAGTATGGAACATGATTATAACTTTTAAAATTAAGACAAAACTACAAAGATAAAGCCAACCAATATTTGAGAAACAACTGCGAGTTATAAGCAAGCGGTTTTTATAAAAGTAGAGCAACGCGTATGTTTTAAATTCATAAGCAGACAAAGTTAAAACCAATAGGATAATCTGCCTTTTCATTATCGTTTATCTAAAAGTAGTCGAGTTAATTTAATTAGGAGGGCAGAGCATCGAGGACAACTCTCGTGTTGGCCAACCTATTAAAGCCTCTATGCAAAAAACTGTAGAGGATGTGGAGAAAATTATATTTGTGAGAGAAGGTCAATTCGATAGATGAGGAAGAGATCATGAGATGAGTGCCACGAATTTAGATATAGCATTAACTAAATATTAAAAACCTAACTTTTTTGTAACAAAAACATAACCCAATTTTATAATCGCTTAAAAGTAAAAAAATAAGCCCTTTAAGCAGACTTATTGCTAGAAAACTCAGCTACATGTTTTATACCCTTTGAAATCTTTCTACAAGGGTTCGGTTTTTACCACATATCTACGGAATCCTAAAAACAAATGATTGAAAATGCATAAAAAAACTGAAAGTGTTCAAATTACTTTTTAACATTTGTCTACGTAGGTATCATACATACCTACCGCTTAAGGACCGGACAGATATGACGAAACTGTATAATGGCTACTGTTTTTTATCCTAAAATTGACAAATAGAAGAACGATGGACATAATCAACACACAGCTTCTAAAATACCTATTAAAGAAAAACACGACTTGATCAGCGACCGTCAATAGGGCTTTCGCCATGGTCGCTCAACTGGTAGGGCATCAGCATGTAGCCTGGACATAGCAAAGGCGTTAGATCGGGTCTGGCAGACGCATACGAGCCGTAGTTGCCGGAAGTTGCTTTGATAGCGTAGACCTGGTGTCCCGCAAGGCTCTGTGCTGCCTCTTACGCTGTTTCTACTGCATATCAAAGACATGTTGGACATCAACAACAAACATTGCTATGCAAGTGACAGTACTGGAGACTCGTGCCGTGCAAACATCCCTTGTTCCGTTGTGGAGGAAAAGTGCGGAGAACTTGAACCCACAACTCCTGAACACTCCCCTCACCATCTCCAAGAGCATTGGGATCTATAACGATGACAACTCCAGCGATGTTCAGTTCCGAGATCATTTGCAAGATAAGGTGAAACTGGCGTCTAAAAAACTTGGAGTACTCAACAGAGCGAAGCAGTACCTTACCTCGGGGCACTGGTTGCTGCTTTGCAAGTCGCAAGTCCGTCCCCATATGGAGTACTGTTGCCATTTCTAGTCGGGTGCACCTGGATACCAGCTTGGCCCTTTTTGACTCGGTTCAACGACGAGCTGTGAGAATTGTCGACAATCCCAAACTCACAAGCCGTATCCAACCCTTAAGTCTGAGGAGATACTTTGCCTCCCTGTGTATGTTCTACCGCTTGTATAATGGGATGTGTTCTGAGAAACTATTAGAAATGATGCCCATGGCTGCTTTCTACCATCGCACCGCTCGCCATTGGCAAGAAATTAATTTTTTTTCATTTCATTCATTTAGACCTTAAAACCTGAATGGTCACGTACAGTGCGGTTTCAGAGAAACTTCTTCCCGCGGAGTTGAGGTTGTGGAATGAGCTCCCTGCTAAGGTTTACTCTAAGGACTACAGTATAGGGTTCTTTAAGAAAAAAGTTAGTAGATATTTGAAGGGTCGACAAAGCGCGAGTGATGCCCCAGGTGTGGCAAGCGTCCATAGGCCACGGTGACCGCTTACCATTAAGCGGACCGCAAGCTGGTTTGCCATTTTAGTGGTATAATAAAAAGTGACGAAATTGGTTTTTACCATTTGACTACGGGACCCTTATATTAGATAGACAGATGGACGCATATCAGTTTTAACTATGGAACCCTAAAAACTAAAACGTCAGAATGTGTTTTTTCTTGCAATGTCAAATGCATAAAATGTTAAAATAGTCATCGAAATAGTCATCGAATCGTAAACTGCTGTTTCTCTTTTTTTTTCAAAATTTGTAAGGTGTGGATGACACAACGAATTGCTCGTTTCGTTTCGAAAAATCATATTCGGATTTCTGTGGTCAGCTAAAGATTTTTGTTTCCGGACGGAATTTTCGCACACTATGCACTTAAATATATTAAACGCCACACACTACGCAAAAACAGCTGCAAATCGCTGTAATAGTGCTCAAAACGCGGTGAATGTTACAGATAAAAAGTTTTTTTTTTACTGATAGCCTCTACCTCATGTGGTTATAGTAAATTTTAAGGCTCCCCCTTTCAAATCCTGTACAACTCAAAAATAAAACGCCAACGTAAAGATCGGTAGAAGTTCGAAAATAATCAAAATGATATAACTTGAAAACATGTTCTCACCTAACTCTAGTTTTCTTGAACTAATCCTTGTCAAATTAAAATGGGACCAATCTGGGGTTAATCCTTCCTCCTATACATACAAGTTTTCCAAATCGGTTTATAAATGACAAAGGTCAAAAGTAACACACATTAATAAAAAATAATAATATTATAACTGAATTGAGAACCTCCTCCTTTTTTGAAGTCCGTTAAAAAGCCGGTGTGCGTGGAATGACCAGTTAACCAGTTTCTGGATATATTCGAGGAAATACCAGAAATATTTTATCCCAAGACATTCAAGCTCTTTCCTTTAGCTGAGAAGGTCATGTCATGACCACCATCTTTTGAAACTATCAGGGAATATTGCTAATAGAATAAAGATCTCCGAAGGAATCGCTACGCTAATGATGAGGCACTGAATGTGGCTGCGACTGACCAATTAGACAATCAAAATTAAAACTACTTTTATTCAGGTTCAAAAATGATAAATGCATTGACATATGTTATGTTGAAGTACAACAAAAATATCCCTGATTTATTTTACCCCATCACGCAAAAAAAAAAAAATTATGTCAAACATTGATGAGGTCTACGTATATGTATACAGGGTGGAAACGCTAAGTGATCTCACACGATTATTTCTAAACCATACACGATATTCCAGTATTTGTATTGCCCACTTCGCGAGGCCCCACAAAGCTATGTATTTAGCTGGTAGTTGGTATACATTCGGATCAAAGTATGTCCCATAGATTACAAAATACCGCATCTTTATTTAAATTATCAGGAAATACAGGCGGGCCGCCCGCGCCCGCTTTCACTTGTCACAAGTACCAAAAACGACCGACGAGGAAAGAACTTAATAGTTGATATTCTACTAAAATATCTGGATATAGTACGTATAAACATAGATAGATATGTACCTATGTCGCACTGTGATAAAAATACGAACAAACAACATATTTTGAGTCAGACAAGTATGAATAACAAGTTCATTGGATAACAATACCTTTGACTTTTAAATGTTTCTTAAATTATCAGTATCTTTTAAAGGTTTCTTAAATTATCAGTATCTTTTAAAGGTTTCTTTCAGGTACTTAACACACATTATTTCTTTACATAAATAAATAAGCAGTTATAGATTAGACTATAAAAATTAATTCCTATGATAAGCTATTGTAGTTGTTCATTACATATAACTGGTACATTCATTACATATTACACAGAGCTGGGTCAAGCTGGGTCGAGCTGAGTCTATATTATAATGTGATATTTAATAGAACTTTATCATTCTGAACTGATTAATTAAACTTTGTTTTATTTTTCCTGCAAAATATAAAAAACTTTCTATTAGTCTAAAATATCCCAATATTTTCCGGCAAACAAAATATAAGTCTTATTTTGTTCATTTTTGGAAATAAACCAAAAAATTTTTGGTCAGTTTGGTCAAGGTCAAGGTTTGTAGAACCTAAGAAAGTCATAACATAAAAAGGGCAACCATAAGGGTTCTTTTTTATCATTTTGAATTCTAATAACATCAAATATAATATCGCATATCTATATCAATCAAACAAAAAAAATTAGTAAAAAACAAAAAACGAGTTGCACTCCGGGAGTGCCGGCAGAAGTGAAAACCTTTACACACGATTCGCGCTTAACACTCAAATATGTCACAAGACATGTCTTTGACATTGTCAAGAAATAATAATGTTTGTTTATTTACTTTTTTGACGTAGTATATTTGACATCGCAATCTGTCATAGAATTAAAATTCCATATCCAACCTCCCTGTACTACTCATAATCGCAAATACTAAAAATAAAAATTATAATAGGCGTGGCATTACGGTTTCCGTATTTTACAAAGACAAAGATGCACTTTGTTCAATTTCCATATTTTAAACACTTTATATACACGAATTTTACGAATACACAGCAGTATGGCCACTACACAGACGGTCGAACCATCAGCTGTCACCATCCATGGATGCGCGTAGCACGCTGTAACATAAACACACACGACCATTCGCGCAAGCGCCCTGCGCCGCCTAAACGAAACAGCAGGCGCAGGCATACATTTTCGCCGCGCCGTAGAAAGAGAGGGGGATACTCCCTCTCCTACGCCGCGCCAGCTGTCTACTCTCCATCCGTCTTACGAATTTTCACGATCAGGACACGTGACCTGACGCGAGTTTATCATTTTTTACCCATACCAAAAAAAGTGCACAACGCCGCTAAAGAAGTTTTCACTTCAAAAATTAAAATTTATACATAGAGGCGACAAATTTTATAGTGACCCTATTTAAAAAAACAAATTTCATTTGTAAAACTTTGCCCTTAACTAAAGACAGACAACGATCCCACAAACATTTTATAATTCAACCTTGAAGCTCAATAACTAAATACTGATGTCAATAATTGTTAATGCTATCGCAAAAAAGAACGCTACAAATTTCCAAAAAGAACCTCCCCTAGTACACCGCATTAAATGCATCACCACACCGCCCCCGGTCGTTGTCAAAGAAGGACGTATCTCACAAAAACTATAATAATAAATCAATTTTATAGAAAACTACAAAAATACAATGATGACGGACCGTGCCTGGGCCGTGAGGATTTGCATTAGTGATTACATTAATCATTTCTTCGTACAATCGTAGCAATAAAGGCCATAAAACTTTGTATAGGTCGCCATTAATTGTCATTGACAGCTGACAGTTGGGGGAATGATTGACAAATGTCAGTTGCCTCGTTCTGTACGATTTTGTGAAAGGACGTGTTCCTTGTTTTTGTTACAAGCTTTTATTATCGTATCGAGCGTTGTATACTTAGTTTTAATGTTGGCGAAATGACTTGCGGGATTTGTTGACGTTTTTATCGTTTGCCGACACTAAAATTGTTTTTAAGAAATCATTTTCCCCGTTCCTCATAAGTAGTATTGAAAATGTCAGGAAGTTTTAGTAATTCTAGCTTTCGAATTGCGTATATTTTCAATATATTTTAGCATTCTTTGGACATTGTCATAAATAATAAAGTTCTGGTTATTGGATTATTATATTACTAGCTTTTGCCCACGGCTCACTCTAAATTCAGTTCGGTAGTTAGTAGGCAACTTCTTGATTATACAGAGAAAGTTTAATATAGAAGCTATAGCTATAGTTCGTATAAGTTCGTTTAACGATTAATTGGGTTATAGTGATTATTATTAGAAATTTTTAAAGGATTATAAGTAACGATTCCACCCCTTCAACAATATCTGTGCGAAAAATCAGCTTAATAGCGACGTTAAGCAATTACCAACAAACAGACTTTCACCAATATATTATGTGGTTAGGATTCAGAAATAAATAGAACGACAAAAATGCAAATAATAAGACAAATGCCTATAAATATACAGTAACAAGAAGACAGCGATTGCTCGCTATTAATGTACGAGTTCGATTGAAACTTTGTTAATCTCACAATTGATCGATGGTTTGACAGATTGACAGTTCACTTATCACAACAGCTGCGCAATAAGAGCTCATTAGAAATTAAATAAAGTTTTCTTGTTATTCAAAGTTTAATTCAACGTAAGCCTTTTACTCACATGATATGTTCGTAGACCATCCCTCGGCAGTGCGAGTATGAGCAGCATATTGTTTTGGTGACGGATGTGCTTGTGCAGCGTGAACGATGCTTTTTTTACGCGAGGTCAGTTCCGTCTCCATGTTTGGAAAGCTGCGAAATCGACATCAATCCGTACTAAAATTCAAATTTAAAATTATGTTGCTTGTTCAGATTTTTTTTGTCATTTCTACGTCAAGAAACTTGAAACATACTCTTTTAAATTTGTAACGAACTTTATAAGTGATTTTATTGGTAATCGAAAACATTTATGTTAAACTAAATAGTAGTTTCGTAGTCATATAATATGATGTAGAATGTATACTGAATAAATAACTTAGTTCTTTATAATTTTATAACGAAACCGTTAAAAGTGTATGCCCATTGCCATTTTAGAATATAGAACTTAATGTTTCAACAATGACTTAACTAAAAATACACTAAAAAAATGCATGAAAGCCAACCCTATCTAAGCTCCAGCCGTCCCGCGGCATAAAGCAGTATCTGCGAATGTCGATCAACGATCCTTCGTCAATTGTCAGGCACGATGTTATCTTTGACGTGCGTCACTCAGCCGGGAAGCTCTCTATTCAGTAAAATGTCAATTTGGTACTTATGACGTTTTTATAACCGACCTTCAATACTACCGAATCAGGATTTCGTCAATCTTCATTTTCTTACAGCTCTTTGATTTGTGGGTAAAAATAAAAGTAGCACATTATATGTGCTATTGACGTAGGTTTGGGCGTAATTATTGTTATTATAAGTCGTTTTATGTCCCCACTGCTCCTATGGCACAGGTTTATTCTTCGAGAAAGGTGGCTTAGGCCATAGTCCACCATAGCTGACCCGTTGGCGGTCGTTATCGAACTTGACTGTAAATCTTTTGTAGGGGCTCAGACTTGGCTTAACGACTGCTGTCCTGTGGCAACAGCCACTCATATTAGATACAGTTGTTGTACTTTCATATAAATATACAGTGCAACAAACAACAAAAAAAACCGTACTATTTCTAAATACCTATTTTCATTTTTTAACTCTACAAACACTTGCAATGTGAATTTAAACAGACATATAACATAATTAAGTAGGTTTTTTCTAACCCTAACGTGATGAACATATCTGGCAACACTTCCCAAGTTAAAAGCTTCGCGAAATAAACGGCATCCATACTCTAAGGCCGCCACCACCAGACGGCTATAACTCACCACCCTCTCGCTCCCTCGAAGACCCCAGACCTTCATATTTCCATCATACGTTGCCAGCAAAAATACAACTGGATTCATTATCAAGGCGATACATCAAGGCAGCATAATGGCCTGAGAGGGGGTGAAGTTAGCCCAGGGGCAAGGGCAGGTTGATTCATAACCAATAAATCAATGAGCCTAGAGCGAAGTAATAGACCAAATATTGTACCTATATTAGGGTAGTGTAACGTCAGCACAAAAAAGTTACACGTTACATTACTTTAGAAGGAAAAATAAATAGGTACAAAAATAAGAATTAGAATTTATGTAATTTTATACATTGGTATTACCAACTTTATAGCAGAAAGTTATTAGACTGGAAGATTATTAAAGATTTGAAACTGAAATGACAATGCACAATGTTTCTGTTCAGGATAGGAGTTTTTGATTTGTACCTGGCAACATTATTTTGTCCATTTTGAATGTTATGTATTTTAAGTAACAAAACAATAAATGTAACAACTTCTGAGCTAAAGAAGCTTTTTTTAAAGAAAATCTTCTTAACCCAAACCTACTGATCTCAAACTTCTTAACCCAAACCTACTGATCTCAAACTTCTTAACCCAAACCTACTGATCTCAATCGCCATGAGATAACTACTGATCTCAATCGCCATGAGATAACTACTGCTCAGGTGACCACGTAAATTAATGTAACAAAAAATTTTCGAATCATTTTCGACGATTTGACATTTGATTTTTTTGTATTTTTAATACAAACCTTTATGAAATAAGAGTTAAATCGCTCGACCAGTTCTTAAGTGCTTTTATACATGAGGTAATTAATTTAAATTTATATATATAAAAAAAAGAAGAATTTTGATTTTGCTAAATTCTTTAAAATTGGCTATGTGAACAAGTGACACAACGTGATCCAGACGGCAACGTCGACACCACATTGGGCAGATCCTACATATACATATACATATATATTTTTGTAACTCAAATCTACTCAACTCAACTAAAATACTATAAAAATCATATACTAAGCTATCTTCGTGGTTGGATAACATTTTTATAATAACGTATTCCGATATTTTGTAAAAGTAAAAAGTGACGTTGTCACACACAGAGCGCTTGTATATTTGTGAATATAGTGGATAACTTGTTGTAGTAGTACACACATCTTCTTTTGGGTTGCGTAAAGCAACGAATTACTCACCTTCGCCACATGAAAAGTTTTAGTAAAATACATATTTACAAATTACTTAAAACCATTGTAAAACATTATCAATTTAATTAAAAGTGGTCTTTTTGCGTGCTTATGGTTTGCAATTTTATTGTTTTTTTTGCTGTCGGTATTGAGAGGGTAGAAGTTAATTATTCTTTACGTTACGGCGATCACACACAAACTCGCGCGCTCCCACCGGGTCGTAACAGAACATGTCAACGTTACTTCGACCGCTCCGTCTAGAAGTGCCTTTAGTTTTCTGACCAGGGGATTTAGATATGTGTTCATAAAAGCGATAGCGTTCATAGAAACGCCGATACCTGAAAGAGTAAAGTAGTTATTTTTAATGTATAACTTCACCAAGTAATGTGCAACTTACATACTTACTGACGTTTCTTTTATCGTTTTTGTTGTTTTTCTTATTCGGCTAAAGGTTCTGATCTTACGTCAGATCGTCTCTCAATCTTACTCGCTCCTAATTATTAAGTTTGGGCCTATGTTGTGATAATATTTTATGACATATATTATGTCAGTTTACTTTTTTATTTACTTTAGTTTCATATTAGTATACTAATCAACCCTCGGTGTCACAGTACAGAAATTTAGTTTTTCAGTTAAAACTTTACAGTGGCATATTTTCTTAAAGATTTTTACGCTGTTTGAGTAAGCAGTTAAATTAACCAAGGTTACTGTACGAGTACTTATACAAGCCAAACAGCACAGTTTCTTAGTTTAAGAGATTTAACGATGAATCAGTCAATGAGAGATTTAGCCGTTTTAAATGTCAAATCCTTCGATCATAATTATGACCAATTATGGTAAGTTTATCTAGTTTGGGCTTGTTTAACTTCTGAAAGAGGTCTGGTGATGGAACAGAGGTAGTAATTTTTTTTTTATTATAATTTCATAGTCTTACCTCATCTCCTTCTTAAACAGTTCGCAACCGGCCACCGCTTCCTGTCCCACTCAATGATCCCGTCATCCCCCCCCCCCCCACTGTTATACATTTGAGCGATATGTAATTATTTTCGTGATTTCGTTAAATTTGCAGCGCGTAGTGACGATTAATCATTCGTACGAAGGTAATTAATGAAATTTATGTGTTCCATAAATTTTACGTTTGCTGCTATTTTATGTTTTACAGTCTATATCTATATCTATATCTATACCGCTAGCCTAGTGTGGTTGCACTGACTTTTATGTATTACAAAGTATAACATTAGTAAAACATTTTAGCTTTCCGTAGTCAGACAAGGAACCCCTTTAAAACCGTCCAGTTTATCTGGCCGTCCGTTCAGACTTGCGTCAGAAAGGAGTATAATTTCTTAAGTAAGCCCTCTCGTGTGTGGATGTATAAAGAGGCATTATAGACTTTCTAAACCCATCCCGACACTATTAGCATGATTTTTTGTAGTACTCTTCAAGGGATTTTCCTTAATGTTGCTATATTTACGTAAAACTTTACTACTATTAAATTAGAAACTTAAACAGTTACAAAAGATATGAAAAATAAATTTCAATAAATTGTGACTGATTGTGCGTCATCATGACCTAGGTAATTATTTTTTATTGTAATTGTGATAATTGTTTATACCGTTAGTTAGATTATAAACTATTACAAAAAATAAAGTGAACGGTCTTTAGTTTTTATGTCACCCATGTTTTGATTTGACAAAAATCTTCTATAATTTTTAACTTTAATATTTTAACTTTCATTCTAATCACAAAATTTGTCTTTTCTATAGTAGTTAGTGAGTTCATTACCGGACACATGTTTTCTAACTCACAAACAAAAATTCAATATCTTCTTAACATGTTTATTTAATTTACTTTAAATCTAATCTTATTCATTGACTTTGAAAAAAGAAATCATTGACAGAAGTTCTCGACTTTACCCCATCCAGCTAAAGCCCAATTTCGTCAGACAACGTCATAATCAGGACTTATTTAAATCCAATTCTGGCACTTTATCTCTTCACTCAATAAAAGATAAAAGACTCCCACGAATAACGCACTTCGTATTTAGATACGTCACTTTGTGCTCAAAGAAAGCAAGCGACCGACTTCGTAAATCCAAAAATTATCTCCGATGACACAGCCTCCCGCGAGATACGGCTGACATATTTACGACGAAGGTTTAGGGCATAAAACTAATCCCTACGACGACGGGGGGCTCGAGGGGGAAGACGGGAGGACCTTTATTTCTAACATTCGTCACATAGTAGCCGTAAATTATCATACTGTGCCATGATATGACGGGGGCCGCCCATTAAAACGCGTTTGATTTAGATGGGGCTATAAAATTGATTTATGTTTTCACGCCAACAAAACCCGTAGTACTGAAGCAACTATTATATTAACATTTTCGTGGATAACCTTTCAGATTTTGTAAGGTCATATGATATTCTGTCGACACTCCCAATGGTATCTAATTTTATATGGCATAGAGTTTAAAATGAATTGTGGGGTCTATAATAAATTAAGTCTTTTGTTATTGAAAAAAGTTATTCACTTGTATAGTTGCATGAGTGCTGAAAATTGTATAATAATTGTCTTTCATTTTATCAAAATAAAGCACAAATTTGTTTGTCCGCAGCTTTTTGATCGGTGTATTGTTTTTGTGTAGTATAGGTTTTGTGTAATTTTCACTAGTTTATGACATCGTACTTAATATGTTGCTAGGTCGCGATATTCTTAAAATGAAAAACATTTATTACAATGCATTGACATAAATTTGTTAAAATATTTTGAACATCCCAATTTAATTTAATAGTTTTCATCACAAACAGGGTGTTTCGTACCGTTGCTATCAGGGCCGCGCCTTACGCACGAAACGCTAGGTTACGAACGCGGCCTTTTTGTTTCCGGCAATACTCTATGGTCAGGTGATCGGACTCGACAAATTTAAATAACCCATTTTGACAGAAAAGTGTTTTTTTTATATTTAAAAGTGTTTTGTAATTATTTTTTACATTTTTGATCACATTTTTTGTGTCTAAGAGTTGTACGTGAAGGGCTGCTGGTCAAACTTGTGACCAAGGGAAGTTATTTACATTCTACATTTAATTTACATTTTATGTCTTGTCCCATTTTCTATGTCCTCTAAAGCTTAAGTCATTGTAATTTAGGGCTCCCTTAAGTCCCCTTAGGGGACATTAAGACAGACAGACGTAGTCCATATACGTACGTAAAACAGTACAATTGAGGTAAGTCGCCTTATAGTTTCGTTTGTGTTTAGTCATCATTGACAATACACAGGGGTAAGCAAAACCAGTGGCTGACTACACACTCCACTGTAATGTGGTGCACAGGCTCTGTTCACAAGCCACTTAAGCCCTGCATGACCGGTGTGAGACCATGGGTGCAACTTTGTTTCTGAATCAGTGTATCTGGACTAAACTGGCTTAAGAATATCACCCATAAAGTAATAAATAATGTAAAGTAAAAGAGCAGAGCTAGCATCAGGTATATGTCCCGTTTAACAGTTCCTGACAAACTACGAGACGTAAGTGCAAGGTACGCAAGTTAAGATATATTGGACGATAATAAAAAACTTATGTCATTCTATTAAAAATATTGGTTACCTTTGATATTAGTTAAAATATTGGTTATCTTTAATATTAATTGGGCACCTAGGTGTAGTGGATGTTATTTTTCTGATTGAATTGAATTAGTATAATTTTATTGATATTTTACTTAAAATCAACCTATAAATATACTGCTTCTTATACGCGTATTATGATAAACTTAATGTTATCAATAAATTATTACCAGTGACGAAGAGTTTTTCGAATAGCTTGAGAGGTAGCTACAGTGCAACAAACTTTTCTGACTTTTTAACCTTGGGTGCTCGGTCGCTAGTGTGTTATAAATTCATATAATTTTAATATGGCGACTGTAGTATCGATTTGTGACCACCGGGTTAGACAAAATTGTAACACTATAAGACCAACTACATTAGCAGAGTACAGCGTATTAGCACTGCCTAAAAAATAATTTAGATCTTCGTATCTACCTGCAGTGTTGTATTAGAGAATTCACATCATTACGTTAAGACTTCGCGGAGCCTCGCAGCGGTCTTCATACAAACGAATTTCTCACTTATTTTTGACACTTGCAATCAAACACCAGGAAATTTTGAAGACATGTTCTAGTAATAAATATCTAGGTCTGCAGTGTGCCAGTTTTCTATCAAAATTTATATTTTAAAAGTTATACAGGATTCTAATGTTCCAAACAAATGGTTTTAAAACAGATTTCTAGTTAATAGATCGTTTTACAAGATTTTGGAAAACACACAGACCTAGGTATTCGGATTGACATTATGACTAAGAAATTTCACAGTGATTGATCAGTAAATGTCAAAAACAAATGAGAAAGTTTGTATGAAGCTCATTGTGAGGCGCCGCGAAGTGTATCCTCTTAAAACTAAGGTCCTGAATAAGTACTGAGGTACTGCAACCACCTCCCTTAGGGGTTTTACTTCACTTTGCTGCTTGAGATATATATATAGTTCCCCGGGAATCTTACCAGGTTATATGAAGGATACAACGAGAGTTAATATTATATGTATATTTTTCTTTGTATATTCTTAAATACTAGAGCGGCTATAAAGGTTAAAATCAATTATTTAAATCTAATTAATATACATATTCCCACTTAACTCTATGTTTGGGCGGAGTTCCTGGTCCTCTCATTGTCATCACTGTTCTGGACTATCCCTGGTCACGTTTGAGCGTACATTCTACAAGCTAGAATATAAGCCAGCTTAATATAACATAGCAACTATACCATTTTACGGCCATATACTGAGCCTTGACTCCGCGGTCTACACTGAATGGAGTTCCAGAAACTCAGCGTCAGCCTCAACGCTAGTCAGCATACGTACTGGCCCCAGGACGGTTTCAGGTGCGCTCCTTACACTCTTCCTAAAACCCCGCGGGGCATGCTAATGGTCCTTGGTGAGAGCGACAAGATGGTGATCTTGCCTCAATCCAAACTGTTGCTGTGGATGCGAGACAAGAGGGTATCGCACCATATTACACCTGTTATCACGCGGGATACATCTATTTTTATACAAAACGTTGATGCTTTTTTTAAATTTACTTTATTTGCCCATAGTATAAAACAAAATTATCCATTTCGGATCTAGCATCTGAAGCGGGCGTCGAACAATTGAATACCAAACAAAAATGCACGCGACGCATCTTTGCTTGTTTCTGTTCTACTCCAAATTCAAACATTTTACCTTTCTTAATTGTTGTCCCTACGCGAATATCAAACCTTATTTACGAATGGTTTGCATTCTATGTACAAAACGACCTATTTATTAATGCGAGCGGACACAGCCTGCTCCAGTACCTATACTAGTATATTTCGTAATTATTTCCTTCATTCCATCCTTAATTCGAAATTCGTTTAATAACTTATATACGTACATATAATAGTATGTTTTATATGTAGGTACGTATATAAGTAATGATCGATATTATTTATTCTTTTACACAGATGAAAGGTGTACTTATACGAGTTAAAAAAATTAATCGTTAGAGAGCTTTACATCTAGTTTACGACAGGCCCGCTATTGGTGAGACGCGCCACCTCGCGGGACTCGTCGGTAATAAACCAACTGTCACACCATTGGTCCTCACTCTTTAAATCCCTCATTTTAATGCCCATAAATTTTATTACATTTTTAGACCATAACACTTTAAAGTTGTATATTGCTTTAGAATAAATTTTATGTTACATCGACCAATCTCGGTTCGTTGTGTTTTAGTGATCGGTGTCGACATGATAAGACACGTCAAGTCGATCTGAATAGTACCAAACCTATGAGATTAGTTTCGACTGGTCAAAGTGTCTGTGGATTCTAAAAAATCTTAAATTTTTAAGTTCTATTATTAACTAATATTTGACAAACGAAACCTTAAAAAAATTGAGGGTGTGTTCTTTTTTGGACAAGTAATTTAATTAATAATTATAATTTAAGTAATTTTCGTTTATTTTGTCACCTCTCATCAGCATTTCGAAAATATCAAAATTTTAGTATCATCTGTAACAAAGTGTCAGGCGTTTGTTTACAATTTTTTGTAATTTTTGTTATTTTTGTCACGGAAAAATGAAACTTTAGAGCCATATCTGGAGGTGAGGTCTTGGTGTTAATATGTCAAAATTTTTATACATATTGATTTTTTATGGTAGTGTGAGAGTTATTATCGTAGTGTGTTAGTGTATTATTATTATAGTGTGTGTTCGTGTACGTCAACCGTTTTCGTTTTGCAACCAATAATTTTCTTAGTTACGGTTAAAAGCTGCACGAACGATAAGTGTCGGTGACAAAACTGGCGTTATCAAAAGGGAGAAAAGTATCAAACGTGGGAACTTTTTATCCCAAAACGAACACACTTTTCCCGCCGTAGACCATCGCGCGCCGCCGCCGACCGTCCCAGTCCGCCCCACTCCGCCCCTGACCAAGGCTAATACCGCGACTCTTATTAATATTTAACCATGCAAGTTTTGTTGATTTTAAATGGCTGATTTATTCATTACTATTATATCCCACATATTTACTCATATAACTATTATACTAAACACAACGAACGAGTCATCGACTATTGTAGTTACAATAAAAAGCCTAGTCATTTAGCTAAGGTAGATTTAGATTGAAATTGATTTTTGATTGAAGCGAGAGTGATGCCGTATCCTGAAAATTTGAACGACGACGGATGGTGGTCTCTTCAGTTTGATATCATTATTTATAGCCCAATGTATACTGTAATGGCAATGAAGATTTACATTTATGAACACTTTATTGCAATAAAATAACAATAGGTGGACTTAATACGGCAATATCTATCAACCGATGCATCATGCAAAACTTAAATGACCCAAATGATGAAACCAAAAAATGTTCCCCTTTTTTCAGAAAAGAAACAGAATTATGTTACGTGACTTTTTGATACCCAAATTGAATGAATTGGGATTTGTACACATGTGGTTCCAACAAGCCGGTGCCAGTATGTACCTAGCCGGTGATTCAATTAACTTATTAAATGTTACTTTTCCGGGTCGTGTTATCATCTCTTGATTTGGCAATTTGCATTGGCCCTTTTCCCTGGTTTACGTGAATAAGCCACAAACTTTAGCAACCCTAAAAACTAATATCTCTCATGATATTCACTACATAGCACCAGTAGTATTAAAAAAATCGGCCAAGTGCGAGTCGGACTCGCGCACGAAGGGTACCGTACCATTATCTATAAAAACGGCAAAAAAAATCACGTTTGTTGTATGGGAGACCCCCTTAAATAATTGTTTTATTTTTAGAATGTTATTTTTTTATTTTTAAATAATTATACATCGTTTATTTACTTATATTTTATACCTGTTTTAAAGATGTACCTACTTCATATAAGTAACTTTTAATGGGATTTGTACGAAAAATTCACTTTTCCAAGTACATTTTAAAACTTAGTCGACTATTACTCGTTAGCCTGTAAAGTGTACTTAACCGTGATAGTTTTCCCTTTAAATTCATTATATGCACTACCACCGTAATTTTTTTTACATTTCCAAATACTATACTTTCGCTGGTAGAGGGGGGGAGACATATGACTCTAACAAAAGTTAGTATTTTAAAAATAAATATTTCGCAAACAGAGCCCTAAATCAAAAAATGATTTTTGCACACTGTCAATATTTTTGGAATTCCTATCCAACGATACCTCACACGATGGGGTAGACGAGAAAAAAAAATATGTCCCCACCCCACCCTAAAAAATTTTTTTCAAAGATTTTATTCAACAACTTTGTCGGCTTGATAAATTATACACATACACATTGGTCTATATCCCTGCCAAATTGAAGCTTTCTCGTATTAGTAGTTTTTGAACTAAGCCGCGGAGAGACAGACGGACGGGCATGGCGAAACTATAAGGGTTCCGTAGTCAACAAGGAAAAACGTGATGGAACTTTAAAAATGGCTCAAATTTGCACTGACGCGTTAATTTAAAGGACATGATATTCAAAACCTAATACAAATAATCTTTGTAGTCTATTTAAATGCATTTCATAAAAATTATTGCATTTTCTTTATTTAAAAAAAATATAGCTTAATAAAATTCATATTTATGCTTCACCCGTTACATTCCAATGCCACCATGTCGAAGTGCATGCAGATACGACACGACTTTAAAGAAGTATAAAATAAACCTTTCTCTACTAATGTAGGCACCTATATTATTTTGTCACTATTTTCTATCGGATTTTATGTCAATTACAGTCAAGTAAGTTAAGTTCTACACACCATTTATTGAAAAGCTTTCAAGCTAGCTAGCAAGGAACATATTACCTCGTGTTTCATTGAGTGCTTGCATATGAGACATGCTTAAAATCATGCCAGAAGTGGCAGATTGAAAAAGATGTGGCTGCATGCATTGGAGGAGAAATAGTTAACATACTGATGATGTAATGAATTATACGTATTGATTGATATTCAGAAATTACGTACGTAATTAAAAACGAAGTACATTTGGAAATGCAGACATTTTCAAACATTATTTTAAAGCGTTGTGTTTCTTTGGGACTTCTTCAAAAATAGGTAAGTCAGCCTATTCTATCCTAGTCAGAAAATTAGGGAGCGCGAGAGTAACCAGACTAAACTAGAAGTTCTCGGCGCGGGTCGCGAGTCGCAAGTCGCAGGCACGCAAGTGTTGTCGTTTCCCCTAACTACATAAATCAATTTGTCAGTGCACCGCGACATGCGAGCGTCGAGCGTCTCGCGTCCCGCGTCTCGCGCACGCACGAAGCAGACGGCGCGGACGGCTGTATGTGATGATAATGTTTTTCATAAGCGGCTTAGGTGACATATTTTATTTAGGCGAACCAAATTTAACGTGATAACAAGTTTAGCGGGAGCCTAAAACTTATATTTTAATATTTTCGTTGTTGAAACTGTTGTGTGTGTGTGTATATTATTCTATTCTATATTTTATCATTCTATATATTATAGCACAATATAAGCTTCTAAATTATTATTTTTTACTTTTGGCACTCATATTCTAAAAACAAAATTCAGCTTCGCTTCAATTATCGTCAAAAAAGCGTGTATTGTTGAACAATAAACATAAATTTAATTCCAAAAATAAATTGGCGTTCTTTTAGCGAAATCTTATTACCTTCCATTTACACTCACTATTAGATATATTTTACGTAATATTTCTTCGATACCCTTGCATTCGCATTTTATATGAAACGATCTAGCGATTACACTACGTGTTTACCCAATAATTCGATACGAGCTCTTGTAAGTCACAAACGGAAGCGATAGATTATTGATTACAATAGAGAAAATTTACACGGCGCTTGTTACTATTATAACTAATAAACCTAATAACTAATAAATGATAAGAAGTCTGCTTAACATTATTATATTATGGCAAAGGGTAAACTTTGTTGCTTTATAAGTCACAAGTCCGGCTCCACATTGAATACTGTTGCCATCTCTAGGTGTGCAGTGTGCCTCCGGATACCGGCTTAGGCCTTTTGGCTCGCTTCGACGAAGAGCGGAGAGAATTTTTGACGATCCAAAACTCACAAGCCGTATCGAACCCTTAAGTCTGAGGAGAAAGTTTGCATCCCTGTGTGTGTTCTACCGCTTGTAAAATGGGCTGTGTTCTGAAGAATAGTTTGAAATGATGCCCATGGCTTTTTTCTATCACATCAAAAAGTCACGTACAGTGCGGTTTGCGATGATCTTCCTCCCGCGAACGCTTAAGTAGTTGAAAATATGGGGTTTTTCAAGAAGTAAGTGATTAGTTTTTTAAAGGGTCGACAAACCGCGAATTGCTAGCGTTCATAGGCTGTGGTCACCGCTTCACATTAGGCGTACTGTAAGCATGTTTGCCACCTTGTTGATATAAAATATAAACTAAGTTAGTTGTTAAGTCTTAGATAAACGTCAACCAAAATCGCTCGTCCGCCACAACTTGCAGCGGCACGTCGCTCGCCATCCAGCCGCGACTCGTCATTTCTCGCATTGTCGTAATCCGTTGATTTACTAGCGACATTAATCAGGTTGACGGCCGATAGGGTCTAAATCATTTGCAATCTTATCCTTGCGATTATCATAAACCTTATTTTATACAACTTAGAACTATAATCGTTTGATTAAGTTTTCGGATGTTGGTTATGTTAACACTACTGCATGTTATTGCTTGTAATTCTTTTTGCGAATTTCGTGTCATATAGTTAACTATTTTTTGTTTGATATTTTATTTGTCTACGGCAACAGTCTGTTGTTACTGATTTATAGACGTTTTCTGTCATGCCTTTTTCGGGGATTTGCCAACAACACCACATTTTTTTTTCTGGGTAAAAAGATATAAATTTAAAAAATAAAACAATATTTTCAGTTACCTAAATTTTCAGGTTCAACAAACTATTTTTATGTTCAAAACAGTCATTAAAATATATAACTTAGTTCTATTTAAGTGCCGAACTAATTTCCTAGTTGATGTGGTTATTGTTGCGCTACATTTCTATGGCCACTAAGTATTTACGTTTACCGCTTAAGCAGAAGCACAGTAGTACTAGATGTTAAATCGATGGTTAATTGTTAATAACTAAATTTTTCCTATTTTACTATGGTATACTAGTATCTGACATCCGCCAAGACGATCCAAGCGAAGCGCAAATCCACTTTCTACCATTTCTCGAAGCGCTTCGTCGTTTTTTTGAACCCTCATAACTTTGGTTTGGATTATAATACACAAAATTCTCGGTAAACGATGACAATAGTAAACTTATAAAGCATGTAAATTTTCGTGTGCATAGCTCTACATATCTAAACAGCCAAGCTACATATTTAAACTAAGGTGTATAGTTTGTGAAGATAGGGCTAGTTAGGGCTTGTAGAGTTAGGGCTTGTAGAGTTAGAAGCTTGACTCTACATGAGATCTGATCTTTTTGACAGTGCGAGCCATATGCTCTCGTCTTGGCAACATTTTACATGAAAATATTTTCGGTGGGATTATAGTTTCTCTACATCTTCCCTATCTCACTATAATATACCTGCCTACGTAATATCATTATTCTCTACATCTTTCTTTTTTTAATGTAATTTACCTACATTATATACATCTGTCCTATTTTAATATGATATACCAACATAATATCATAATTTATAGCTTTGTACAAAAATAAAGTTTCGGTAAAATAAATATATGTATTGTTATTATTTTTACTAAATAACATAATAATATTATGTTATTATTTTTCATTAACTTAAGACTTGGAGGAGCTAGCTTTGAAGTGTTAGAATTGCATACAATAACAATCTCAAACATACGCAACAAAGGAAGACAGGAAAAACTGCTAAGCACGGTCACTTATTGACACTGTTTACACAAACTCCAGTGTTAAGAGTGTAGAAACAAATCTGATGTAATCCCGGGTCAAGGTCAGTCAGTATGGTCTGTGTTTTGATTATCACGCTCGTAAATCCGCGGTCGAAAGCTAGTGAAATTTGAATTTTTGTTTACAGAATGAAACTCGAGCTGACCCGAGTAGCTTGTAGCTTCAATTTGGTTTATTCTTGAAAAACACCCTCAATTTAATCTATCGAGTAGGTTTACTACCTGTACTGTTACCTATATGTTGTTATAGGTGTAAAAAAAGATTTTATAACCATCACACACACACACACACGCGCGCGCGCATAGATTGATGTACAAATATTAAAAATAAACAAAAATTGAGGATAGAGTGGAAAATACAAAACTCGAATACAACAGTTTAGCAATAAGCACTTTGAGAACGTACTCGTATAAACGTCAGGTGACTAAATAAACCCTTACTGGATCTAGAAACGTCAAGCAACTGAATAAGCCTTTACTGGACCTAGAAACTTCAGGCAACTGAATAAGCCCTTACTGACTGTTAAAACGTCAGGCGACTGCAACATCAACATACCAGTTAAAAAAGGGCGACAGAGTCTTCACGACTGAGTCATCTGTTTAAAGCTTGGAAAGCCGACTGCATGATTATAATAAAGAATAAAAATAGTGCTTAGGTCTATCAGTTACAGTTACCATCACACATCAGCCTATATTGGTCCGCTGCTAAACATTTACCCTTTTAAGGTCGTCAGTCTACCGGGCTGGAGGGCATCACACGCTTCGCCCTCCCGTACGCGGTCTCCACACTAGGGCACTTCTGCTCGATCGGCCATCGGTCCTCCGACAGACGTTGCCAGCCCACTGCCACTTCAGCTTGCTGATTCTGTGAGCTACGAGTCTGCGATCGACTTTAGTTCAGGATGTACTCATTTCAGATACGATTAGACACTTCGAGCAAAGCTCGCCCCATCGCGTACTGTGCGACTTTGAACTAGTAAACCAGCACCGCTGTAAGTGTCCATGATAGATACAGCAGCGTAAGGCATGACAGGTCGAACGCACTGGTCAAACAAAGACTTTCTACCTCAGACTTTGCCGTGTAGACATCCATAAAGAAGCCAAAGCCTACCAAATGCTGCCAACCCTAATTGTATCAAAACCAGGGTTACCAATAATAAAGGTTTTGTAGAGTAGTATGAGTATTTCTTTAATTAAAACACTTGACTTGTAATTATAAAAAAAATATGTATTAAATGATATTAAAATTAACAATTAAACTGACGATTCAAAAGTGCTGTTCAAAAGTTAATTGAGTAACTATTGAATTGTCTGCCGAATTCTTTCGGAAGAAATCTTCATTGTGAACCGGATTTAAACAAATAGCATACAATAATTTTAAGGACTCAGAAGTGTGTTAAAAACCTAATTTTAAATAAAAATAAAAAAATCGTAAACAAAAATCCTAATAAGTAATAAAGTTTTAGTTATCAGAACTAAAAGACCCAAAATTACAGCCAATGACACTCGATAAACCACTTTAAGAGAACAAATACAAATTACAGATACCCTAAAAACTCCGACCAGTGCCCGGTAACTCTTATTTAGTAACACAATCCGCCAGCCCTGCAGATGGTCTCGTCAGAAGTTTCACACACTCAATTTTATTCTGATCAAGTATATATTTTTAATTCGCGACCCGGAGTCGGCACTAATACATCACAAAGATTTATCGAGCGCAGAGCTAAAGTTGACGATTTATGACCTACCCCCATCTTGTGATGCCGCCATCTTGTGATGCGGAGTTGGAGTGAAAAGCTTTTATACTTAGTAGTTTACTTGACGCATGTTTAGTGCTTTTGGTGCTAAGCACAACTATTACATAAATCTATGTCAGAGAATAGAGTTATGAGTGCGAATCTTTACGAAAAAATATATTAATCGGATTAAAGAAGAAAATGGGATGACTTGATGTTTTGCCTCTAGTTCTGTGCAGGGTTATTCTGTAGGAACAGAGATTATAATATAGAAAACTTCTACTTATTCTTGTCAATCAAAGGATCTCCGTAAGGATTCCAAAAGGTAAGGCGATAACCGCAGTCTACGCGGGCACAAGCTGGTAGCTGATAAGGTTATTTATTTTGCGATATACCTATGCGTAGAATCTAAAACTCACAACAATAAATTAAAGGGTACTACCATAAAGTATTATAAATGTTAGGTTTTTGTCTACAAGGTAATTTTTTTAAGACTACTCTTGTACAATTATGTATAATGTGTATTATTTCGGTCAACTGAGCCTAGGCGGCAGACACGTATTCCTTGCATAGCCAAACTATACCTTATATCTGTTTGTTAATGGCTTCCGTCTACGAGAAGAAATATATCTGGTAGATAATAGTTTTCTTAACTGATTTGGAAAATTATTTGAGAGATCTCGTAAAATGTTATTAAATTACCCTAATTTTGGTTTCCGTCACAGTTAGTACTTCATGCAACCGGAATTCTACGGACCCGCTGAAAACGGCTTCGGATTGGCCCGGATCTAATATGTCGCTCAAACAAACTTTTGAATTTTCCTGCATCGAGTACATAGGATTCGAAATTATTCGATCCTAAGCTTTGCCCGAAAGCAACCGAATATTGCTCTTGTTTCTCCGAACACCCGGACCGTTTTTAGGGTTCCGTAGCCGAATGGTAATAGCGGAACACTATTACTAAGACTCCGCTGTCCGTCCGTCCGTCCGTCCGTCCGTCCGTATGTGACCAGGCTGTATCTCATGAACCGTGATATAATTTGAAATTTTCACAGAAGATGTATTTCTGTTGCCGCTATAACAACAAATAATTAAAAAGAGAATAAAATAAATATTTGAGGGGGCTCACATACAACAAACGTGATTTTTTTGCTTGATTTTGCTCGATATTGATAACGGCAACAGGTAGACGCTTAAAATATTCATAGAATATTGAATTGTATAGTCACTTTAAAAATAAGTAATTAAATTAAAATTAAACAAATATTCAAGGGGGGCTCCCATACAACAAACGTGATTTTTTGCCATTTTTATAGATAATGCTATACCCATATATTATATGTAAAAATGTAAAAAACTTTTTATTTTTGTAATTTTGTTTTGTGGCCACATGCAACTATTATTTTTTTTAGCTTTAATTTATTATTTCATTAAGTATACTTTTTTAGTTAGACCTTAGAACATTAGTAATAATTGTTATTTAAAAAAAACTTATTTCATTAAACAAAAAGTATCGTGACAAGTATGTAACGCAAGTGCTAGCTCGGGCTTGACTGAATTGATTTCTCTCTGAATCCAAACCGACACATGTAGTCGATATCATGCCGAAATAGTTATTTTTCTCGAACCGGAAAATGTTCGTGCCTATTAAAATCGGATATAGTTTTTACAAAAAGGCCATAGAACTTACATTTAATTTTTTAAAGTAGCAAAACACGTCTAAATAATTATTATTCATTGTATTTTTAACAGGCGCAGAGCAGTCCACAGCTACTGCCTTCGGGCGCGCTGCCCCGTCTCGTAAAAATGTTCCGATAGAACTGTAGAGAGGCCTTAAAACTACAATTATTTTAAAAGTTAACATACTATAAGTTGACACTCATTTGTAGTTAAATATATCAACACGATGTGAATAATTTGAATGACGTGAGGATTTTAATAAAGTTCCATATTTTTGGAGGTCCGCAGGAGTGCTTTCCTGAATCCAAAATTATTTTTACTATCTTCGTCTGCATCTCTGTTTTCCACGAGATTTTTGCGATCTGTTTGTTACTATGTGTAAATATTCGCATATATCTATACACGGCAAATAGATAATAGATAACGTCAATTTTGAGGGTTCCGTACCTCGAAACAAAAAAAAGAACCTTTATAGTATCACTTTGTGTTCCGTCTGTCTGTCTGTCTGTCAAGACCTTTTTTCTCAGAGACGCATAAAGGTATCACGTTAAAATTATTATCAAGTACTAAGGTCTACATATACATTTCATTTTTTTTTTCATTTTTCATTTATCATTTATTTCATTTCCAAACAAATCAAACCTATGGGGTACTTACCGTTGTCATCATGAAATTTGTCATGAAGCAAGGTCTTTCACAGATATAGGGAAAAATCCACATCACATTTAAAAAAAAGGTTGTCTATCTGTCTGTCAAGACCCTTTTACTTAAGAATGCGAGGAGGTATCTAGTTGAAATTAAGCTTGTCGATCTGTTAAGAACGCGTGGAGTTATCAAGTTGAAACTAATATCAAATACACAGATCTATGGTTCCTTAAACCCGTAAAAAAATCTATCTTCTATGTCAACGCACTAATAAAATACGCCCATTTTTGACGCATATTTAGGTATTCAGTTATTCACAAATAAATCAAAACCCATAGGGTACTTCCTGTTTTCCTAGAACCATGAAATTTGAAACGAAGCAAGGTCTCATATTAGAAATATAGGAAAAATTTTGAAATTTTAGACATTGATTGACATGATTTTGAACACCGCTAAGTCCTGTAGAGGCATGAATAGAAACGGGTGTGGCCACCGTAATTACCACACCAATTGACAAATTGGTCAATTGGACAAACCTGTCTTCAAGGCTATCAAGGCGGAAACTTACAAAATACTCATTATCTTGTGACTTTGTACAACGCACTATATTCAGAAATTTACGATGTTTTTAGTAAGAATCCTATTACCTTAGGAAGACTCAGTGTGCGATTCCAACTTTCTTAAAAAATATTGATTTCTATTTTTAATAGGGGGTATGTCTGTACATGTTTAAATAGTTAGCGCTATAGTCTGAGTATTTTTTGCAATAAAAAGGGGTGCATGTCAACTCCAACGCAAGATTGGAGTTAGCTCTTTAAATGCGATGGTCTTAGACCATGGATATCATCAACACAGACCAGACCAATCAAACGAGCCCAAGCTCGATGGGATTGCGTCGTTTCAGTACAGAGTTCTTGTAACTAACTAACGGCTTTATCATCAGAAACTGAGTATTATCTAAGACCTGACTACTCGTTACAATAAATCCAACGAGCCTAAAATCGATGACGTTGTGTCGTTTCGTTACAGAGTTCCTATGGTCCATTTGCCGCTCTATCATTGAATCAACATACTATGCGATTGTATTGTCACCAAATTAATATAAGTATAGCAAAGCAATTTACTGTAGTCCCACAATTCCAGAGTACTCCATTCTCCATCTCCAAGAGCATTGGGATCCTTGGTGTTGACATCTCCAGCGATGTTCAGTTCCGAGATCATTTGCAAGACAAGGTGAAGCTGGCGTCCAAAAAACTTGGTGTACTCAACAGAGCGAAGCAGTACTTCACTTCGGGACAAAGGTTGCTGCTTTACATGTCGCATGGAGTACTGCTACCATCTCTGAGTGGGTGCACCCGGATACCAGCTTCACCCTTTTGACTCGGTTCAACGACGGGCTGTGAGAATCGTCGACGATCCCAAGCCGTATCGAACCCTTAAGTCTGAGGAGAGATTTTGCCTCTCTGTGTGTGTTCTACCGCTTGTATAATTGGATGTGTTCTGAGGTATTGTTCAAAATAATGCCTACGGCTACTTTCTACTATCACACCGCTCATCATCGGAAGGGAATTTATCATCGCACCTAAGAACCTAAATGATCAGTGAAACTTCCTACCGCGAACACCCAGGTTGTGGAATGAGCTCCCTGCCAATGTTTTCTCTAAGGAGTACAGTATGGGGTTCTTCAAGAAAGAAGTTATTAGATATTTGAAGGGTCAGCAACGCGCAAGTGATGCCCCAGGTGTTGCATGCGTCTATAGGCTGCGGTAACCACTTACCATCAGGCTGATCGCCACCTTGTTTGCCATCTTAGTGGTATAAAAAAACCGAATTGGAGTAAATAATTACGGAGGTGGAATGCATTTCGCGCGACTTTTACTTTTTTAATATTTTTTTCCATTTGGTTTACGCTCGGTTTCTTTTATCATATACCTAGTTACTTCTTCATACAATGTCAAGAACATTCGAACATCGATCTTATTGGTTATTGAAACAATCTCTAACAATATCCCCATTCCAAATTGAAACAACATTTAGTCCCTAGGAATTAAAAAGTTATTTTAATCCCTGCTTAGGAAGAAGCAGTCAGCTCTTTTTGAATGAATGTGACGAAGAGAGAATTTAACATCAATCCATATTCAACTATATCCGTTTCATAGGCAACTTTACAAATTAATGCCCTCTTTTCGAATTATTGGGTGCTAAAGTGGTTAAGAAAATCTAAAAAAAACTAAGACCTTCCGAGCCCAAAGACTGAAATGAATTTCTGTTTCCCTTGTTCTGCTCCAAATTGGATTATTCTTTTTTGTTATGTTTGTTATTATTAGGGCAAGGTTTTTATGCTCAAGTGAGTCGGATTCGCATACTAAGGGTAAACCGATTGTAATGAAATTTTTGTTAGTTGTTGTGCACACGCAGGGGAAGGTTTCTGAGAAAGAAAAAAATGTCAAGTGCGAGTCGGACTCGCGCACTAAGGATAAGCCGATTGTAATAAAATTTCCTTAATTGTTTTGTACACTCCAGGAAAGGTTACTGAATTAATTCAAGCCTTTCACAAAAGGTGGCGCGGCAGTTGTTTCAAAAAGAGAAACATCATTCGCTGGGTCAGCTAGTTACTTATAAAAATAAAATGATAAAATACATTACGTGATACAATCTTATACACCGAGCAAGGCTCGATACCATGAGGCCAATTTTTTTTTTTAATATGCAGGTTTAAGCTTTTTGTAAAGCTTCTCTAACATCTGCTGCACACTTTTTAACATCAGATGAAGTCTCCGCGTCTTCTATGACCCATCCCCGCGCAACCATCTCCTGACTTGTTAATGCCGCAGCCTACTATCTTAGCATATTGCAAGCCCCTAAATAACCCCATTACGAGCGCCACCTACCGACGGATATAGAAACGTTGGCGAGCGAAAGTATTTGATGGCCGCCCTGCAAATTGAATTTATTATTTAGCTGTAATAAGGGGCGAGTTTTGGAACACGCCTGGCCGAATATTTGCGAATGAATATTGACGGGTATCAAAACGAGATTACCTACTTCTCTTGTACGCTGGTGTTGTGTTTTGGTATTTCATTCGCCCTTTCTGTTAAATTGTGACGTCTGTACGCGCTTAATTATTTAGATATTCTACCAATTATTCTAAGCATCAGACCGAACGCTTATTTAAGTCAGTAAAGTTAGTCTTGTTCTGCAAATATTACTAATTAATCTTGAAGTTTTCAAGTGACCTATGTCCGTCCCCGGGATTCAAACTATCTCCATGCCAAATTTCATCTTAATCGGTACAGCGGTTTAAGTGCGAAGACGTAACAGACAGACAGATAGAGTTACTTCCACATTTATAATATTTACTAACTTATGCCCGCGGTTTCACACGCTCTTAATTCTTTTATCAACGGCAACTACTCAATTATAAAAAAACGACTCATACTTGACGTTTTCGACCATGTCCTTCCCCGGGGCTCAAACTATTTCCATGCCTAATTTCATCTTAATCGGTACAGCGGTTAAAGCGTGAAGAGGTAACAGACAGACAGAATAGGGGACACGGCAGACATTGTCCTGCGCTACATTAATTATGATATTTTAAATTTACCATTTTCAATTTTCAAATTTTGCGATTCCATAATTACGACTAACGAATCTAATGATGACTCAATCATCATTTTTGGATGTCTCACTGTTTACTTTGTCGAAATTATTTAATTCATTAATTTCTTTCAAATCTTCTACGGCAAGCATTTCTATGTGGAAGTAGTGGCGGGAAGCCTTTTTTTGAAATCATTTCAATTTTAAGCGAGCACTTTCGATGCGTTTTTTACTTTCTATGTAATGTGTCGTTTCCAAGCCACAAATTTTATAATGATAGAAGTTATGGGATATGATAATAATGGAGTCGCATTCAATGTACATTCAATCTTTGCCGTTAAGGAGAAGATCAGTGGCACACTGCCTGCAGCGCCATCTACCGGGTACAATTGTGTTTTCAAACCTTGTAGGGATTCACTCGAAAGTACACAAAAAATATCATCAAAATCTTTCCTGCCGTGTAGGGGAAGATCAGTGACTCACCGACTGCAGCGCCATCTACCGGGTCCAATTGTGTTCTCAAACCTTGTAGGGATTAACTCGAAAATACACAAAAATTATCATTAAAATCTTCCCTGCCGTTTAGAAGAAGATCAGTCACACTCCTACTGCAGAGCCACCTACCGGGTCCAATTGTGTTTTCAAACCATCCAGGAACCCATTGAAGTATTCAGACAAAATTTCACCCAAAGCGTTCCAGCCATTTAGGAGGAGTTAGGTGACAAATACACGTACAGAAGAATTATACGTCGAAAAAAAATTGGCCAAGGCCAATTTTTTTGGCCAAACTCGCGCAGTAAGGGTTCCGTACCATTATATATAAAAAGCGCAATAAAATCACGTTTGTTGTATGGGAGCCCACTTAAATATTTATTTTATTCTGGTTCTTAGTATTTGTTGTTATAGCCACAACAGAAATACATCTTCTGTGAAAATTTCAACTGTCTCACTGTCACGGTTTATGAGTTACAGCCTAGTTACAGACGGACGGACAGCAGAGTCTTAGTAATAGGGCCCCGTTTTTTACCTTTTGGGTACGTAACCCTAAAAAAACGACTTATGCTTGATATTTTCAAGTAGCCTATGTCCTTTCCCGGGACTCAGACTATCTCCATGCCAAATATCATCTTAAGAGGGTGATATATAGGCCAGAAAGCTAATTTCTGTAATTCTAACGTTGTGTATGTAAATGCACTATAAATCATTAGATAATGTCATATACATTACTATGAGATATATATGTTATATACTTCTTAAGTAATTTATACCGTTATGAAGCCTTGAAACTTTTAATTTTTTGCATGGAATTTAACGTTATCACCGTTTTGTAGTCACATTTTTTGACTTTTTGCTACAAATGGAGTCAATGCATTAGATAACAAGCTATCCTAATTATTTAACCAACTTTAAGTACAAGCAATTGCAAAACACGATTTAAAAATTTGCACAAGTGTTGAAACAATGGTCACTTCCAGATTTTTTATTGCATTAAATACAATAAATGAAAATCATTCAGTAAGTTTTATAACATATATATTTATATATCCTTTAGATACTATAGTTAAGCCCCAAAATTTGCACAAAAACGGCGCTTTTTCGCGGTCTAGCCTATACCGCAGCCTTAATCCGTCCAGTGGTTTAAGCATGAAGAGGTAACAGACAGACAGACAGAGTTAATTTTGCATTTATAATATTAAGTATGGCTATGTATTAGTATGGATATACATGGATAGTATTGATTTTTTTAGTATATGTATTTAAATATGATTGTGCAAGAATATAATTTTAATGGTAATAACCATACGAGTACTATTAAATCTGAATTCCTTCACACGATTGACGACATTTGACACTTCACATGGTGCGCCCCCTATACTAATTAAAAACAAAAAAAAATTGACATGTGTCTACATAACTTTGTTTTTAGTAACTAATTTATATTAGTAAGTGTTTCAATACAGACTGTATGCTTGTAAGTTGATTAACAAAGTATTGTTTTATTACTTTAAATAACACTTCTTGTCAGCTCTTTTTGGCAGAAATTACCATTGTTTAGATTGTATTGATGATTTAAAAAGCGTTCTCAGAAACCTACTTAAATAATTATTGTTTGATTTGATTTAATTTATCCCATTTACTATCTCAAAAAGTTTTCAATGTAGAGAAGCTATAATGCACCTACCATGGCTACTTGAAATGACTGATTTGAATCTAAACTAATATCTAAAGAAAATGTCGCACATTGTTGCTAAAAGTCTATATTAATTTACTTTCTGTTTAAGATTCACACCTTACATGAATTCAGGCCCATTAAGTACAAAGGGTTAGATCGACTAGGGGACCAAGCTTTTCGATGGGTGTGAGGGAGGGGGAGAGTATTTTCCGACACACTACGTAACATTCATAAAATTTGCTAATGTATTTCTGCGAAGAGCCTATTTGATACAATTGACTGTAGGTACAGTGAGATAGTGCTTCTAAAAAAATTACATATTCACACATAGTCTAGATAAATTACTCACGTGAATCCCAAGAGCAAAGAAAATCTGCATCGATAAAGAGTTCAAAATAAATATTTTTTGTCTTATTTAGATCAAACCTAAATCAGATCAGTAATGATCGTTTTATTATATGTGTATGTGTCTAGTATATATATATGCACTATGTGTTTAGACTAGAATTATATTTTTCAGTAGTTATGAATATGCTATATAATGAATATTTGCTTTATATAGGTGACGAATATTTGCTTTAGAAACTAAAGGTATATGTTTTCTTGAATACTTTTATTTAAATTTTAGCATGTAAATATAAAACGTGTTACCTAAAAAATAAGCGTGTCAAAAATAATAAGTTTAATTAAATCACGCCTCATATCATACAATAAACTTCAATATATGGTGATCAAGACGAAAATTGTGTAATAAGAACCGCTGTTTTAGGAATAGTGAATACCTCTCTGTTTTCTTTTGTTTAAGGAATACTACATACACAGTTTACTAAGTATCGCCGAGATATCTTTGAGTCTAAATTTATATATACGGTATTTTTTTTTATTATTAAATTACTGGATTAATGAAATTTGTTTAGCCCCTTACCACAATGTGCACCTAATGCCCAAATAAAATATTTTCTTATACACAAAGATCTTTATAAAAAAGGAGATCAGAATTATTGTGCGAATTTTTATACCATTAAGGGGGCATGACTAGTTAGATCGGAAGTGAGTAAAAATGGGAACTTAAGGTATGGAGGTGATTTTTGATTCTTATAATATGTAATGTATTATTTATTTTACTTTATAAATATAATAATACAAATGATTTTTTTTTAATTTATATTTTGAATACAACCTTGGGACATTTATATAAAAAATATAAACATAGAAAGGCAGTATTAAGAACGAATTAGCAGTAAATAACTCTATACAAACATAACGACTAGGAACGAAGAGACGCTTCCTAAATTTATAGCCTATTCGTTAAACAACTCCGAGCAAAAACAAAAAACTCAGATCATTGTGCGTTGGGCGGGGGCGGGGCGGACTGAATCAAATACTTACCGCTCCGGGCGGAAGGAAAACAAAATTTATTTGGCTCGTCGTTCAGAGACTTTGAGAACTGTTTAATTCTTAGACAGAATCCTCGTTTGACCCTCGGCGAGCCTATCATTTGCGAGGGTGAAGTCTGAAGACAGACGGTCGCCAGTGAGGATAGGTGTGAGTGAGCTTATGGAAGCTGGTTAAACACTGTTGGTTTAACTTCATAAACAAAATGCAACTGGTGATAAGTGGATGTTGCGAGAGATTAAGTGTTAATCAAACAATCACGCACATATGATACAATTGGCAATGTCGTAGCATGTCAGTTGTCTAGGAATTTTGCTTTAGCCTTGATACGCCTCACTGTAAGGGAATATGATCTCGGAATCCCGAAACCGGGGATCCCAGCCGTTTTTCGGATCGTGAGTACGAAAATTACCATTCTGCTAGACCAGCAACGTTTTGTTTCACACACATCTAAGTGAGACCGCAAACAAGACATGCGATTAACTAACAAACCAATGCCGAAAGAAAACAAGAAACACTGTACAAGAAAAAGGTAAATATTGCAGTTATTCCCTACAGTTTTCGTAAAAAATATTTTGGTTTCCTTTTTTAAAGTCTTGCTATCTCTGTTTAATTTTCTGTTAGTATATTTGTTTTATATTTATATTTGTGTTCCTAATCGGCCAGGAGCTCTTTGAATAGAATAATAGAAGTTTTGTTGTTCTACCGACCTTTAGCTATTATTTCGTAATACATTTTTTTAAAATCATTTCGAGTTACATCATGTCGAGAAGCTCTATTATTGGCTTTAGTTTGAAGTATTTTTTAAGCGAAACTCGGGTTTTGTAAAATAGGCTTAGGAGTTCTCGAATAAATAAACATCTGGGCGATTTTTACTTTTGGAGGGATTTATTAAAAATAAAAAAAAACTGTCAATCAAACTTACTTAGGCTTTATAGTTTAACAGTTTAATTATAAAAAATAAGAAAATGTTGCTTGGACACATTGTTAGTTTATTTGTTTTTAAGTAAGTTTTCCCCAAAAGTAAAATAAACCAGATGATGGATAACGGCTAAGCTTAAGGACGGTAGTGTAATAACTATTTCTCCCACAAACATGAATCCAAAAATCTAAAAAATGCAAAAATTTTGATAAATAAATTTTTCAACACATTTGCTCAAATTTCAACAATTGCTCGAAAGTTTAAAATAACGGTACTCTCCCATAACTACCTGTTTTGCCGCACGCTCCGTTGTATGGCGCCGTGCGTATCCTTTACGGCTTTTTTTTTTAATTTCGATCGAACCTCCTTGGAAGCACTTTTGATCTATACGTTTGACTCACTCTAATACTAAATCTGTATAATTTCTTATTTGTTATTAAAAACAGTCGAATGAAAAGGTTATATAGTATTTAATTACCTATAAATTATACTGTTTTCTCGCAAATGTGTTAAAAAAGTTGTGTGTCATTCGTGCGGAAATGGTATTCTCGACCTTGTCTCGGGCTTATATTCGTCTACTCGCTTGTAATAACCACCTTACACACCGAATATCGGGAGATATTAGGCTTCCTGAATCTCTAAATCTCGGGATAAAAGAAATGAACAGGATTATATTTCCCCTACCTCTTACAGGCCTATCCTAGCACAAGGATGCTAAGGTCATAGGCCAGCGCGCGGCCCTAGTGCGGGTTGGCAGACGTTGTTGAGCTAGTGACTACTCAACTGTAAGTTTTCAAGTCGCTCATAAAGTCTTTCACTTGACTTAAAGATTTCTGTCATGTAACAACAGCCAGGACTGATGACACACGAAGAAGCTTAGAAACGTGCGACCACAGCCTAAACATTAGTTTTATTCATACAGTTAGCCATCGCCATTAATAAATCTAGCAACGTCGAGGTGTCATGGCGCTGCGACAAAATTTATGCCTGGTTGGACAGCCCCCGACTAGCTATACTCGCACCTTACCGTAAGATTGCGCTGTCTAGACGTCTTCGATGGCCGACTGAAACTTGAATATAACAGGCCCACGAGTCACGAGCTCACGTAATGATACTAAATTGAGCTTTCTGAAAGTTTTTACCCTTTTAGGTATTTTGTAAACAAAGGTTAATAAATGGTGTATCTTAATTCATATATGAAAGCCATACCGACATCACTTACTCTGAGTTGCGTAAAAATAAGTAGGTAACTGTAATTTTCAAAACAGTTGTTACAAATAACAGCAAATCCCACGAAAAACAACTTAGTTCAATAAAATTCAAGATGAAACAAGCCGGCGCGGCCACATCACACGGCGCACGGTGACGCGCTCGTCGGCGGCTCAACTTGACACGAATGTCTGCGCGTGCGGGTCGCGGACACTTGAGTAACTTAATGTTTGCTTACGCTAAGTCACTGCTTAACTTCTTTCACGCAGCTTTTGTCGGGAGCACTCGAAGCTGCTTCAAACAGAAAACTATATATTGCTAAGTGATTTTTTTCTTTCCTTTTTTTTTAGATTTTCGTAACCGAATTGCAAAAACGGAACTCTTATATTTTCGTCATGTCTGTTCATCCGTTCGTAAGTCACACCCTTTTAATTCCGCAATATTTGAATCTATAACTCCCTCGCAGCCTAGTAAGTAGTGTAACCGGCTGCTGTGCAGAGGGTGTGGGTTCGATTTCCGCACTGGACAAACATTTATGTGATTTACACTTGTGTTAGTCTGGGGTCTGGGTGTATTTATCTATATGTCTGTATTTACAAAAAAAAAAGTAATATTTGTATTTGTATCCGTTGTCCGGTATCCATAGCACAAGCTTTGCTTGCTTTGGGGCCAGGCGGCGCTGTGTGTAATATCCAAAAAAAAAAATTTTGATTTTTTTACAGAAAGGTCATGTGAGACACACAAATTTAGCAAACGAGCAATGTATTTAAAATTTATAGTAAATTAGTTTGCAGTTGGTATTCCTACTGCGGTGCATTCACTGTTGGACTACATTTTTTTTGAAAATTGTCTTGAACTTACATAGTAAGTCCTAAAGTCCTAAAAATTAGTCTAGTCAATAGATCAATATCAAAATAGTTAATGGAGCTTTACTTTCTTTTTTCGAGCATAACTTAATTTTTTTCAAAAAGCATGTAGACGCGATTCCGAATCGAGTGACACCTCATTTATTTTTTTCCGAGACTAATGAAAAAAGTTTAACAAAAAAGCACTTGTTGACTAGACTATATAGAAATACGTCGTAAGGCATAGCACGGAACTATACTTTTTATTAGGTATTACGACCTACCCACTTAAATAATATATTTACGCGATTGCAAACTTACATTTACAGTTAGTGAACTAACCGTGACGTGCATATGTATATGTATAAGTAGTACATATTATCAAATACATTTTTCTATGGAACCCTTGTTGCACGATTCAGACTCGCACTTGAGTGATTTTTTACATATTAATGAATTTACATTAATCCAGCCATTTTCAACTTCCTTATTGGACACAATTTATTTCTACAAACAAAATTTAGTCTCTTTATTTTTTCCGCCATTTTCCTTAACTACTTTACCATGTTTGTTTAGCAGAGTTAATAAATTGCGCGGCGCCATTAGTCCCGGGTTCGAGACCCGGCCCGGAAAGCATGCATCTTGGTGATTTGTGACGCGCGCAGATGGACGGGGGACGTGTGAGAAAAAGTGCAAGATGGGAATATGATTTATGTGCGTTACGTCCTTAGGTTCTTTTTCTTAATCGAAACATTTCAGAATATTTTTTCTGTTTCTAATTAAAAAAAGTAATCGTTTATTTGTGCAATAACTTTGCAGGAATATAAAAGAATAAAAAAATAATTGTAAGTACCTTTATAGGTAAATATATACTTGACAAATAGTCATACACTCTATGGCTGTAGATTTTTCTACTAAACTTTACTTTACTTATTGCAAACTGTTATTATAACTTAGCAGTTCAAGTTATTCTAAATTAAGGATACCTATAGGTATAAACCTATAGAAATAAAATCAATATAAGTAGTCTACTCAGAAGGTCTTCGTATAAAATAGTTTTTAAATAGTACAGCAGCGCGTCAGAACTTTCGCACGGTGGTGGTTTTTTTAAGAGTAATAAATAAATTGTCCTATATTAAGTTTTTTTTTAATATTTCATACAAATAAATCAACTTGTTTGGTGGTTGTTATATCCTGCAATTTAAATATTTCAAAAGTTCTTGTTACGGGTGTGACACATTGCTATTATATTTATAAATGTAGGTAACTATTTTACAAAGATTGATAAAAATCTATTATTTTTAGGTTTCTTGGTAATCGATAATTTGCTAAGGTTTTGTAGTCAACAGATACTTATTTTAAATACTTATATAAAGTTTTGCTATCTACGTCCGTAGGTACTAAAGTTTTTGCTTTCCTTGCCCTCGTACTCTGCTGGTATATTACATGCATTTTATTTAGAGACTGTTAATTATTAATTATTTCTATTACTGGAATTGTTAAAATTTGGTAGATACTTATGCGTAACAATGACATAGTATAGAATACTGGTATTTTTACTTGTTGAATTTAAAAACATTTATCATTTTGAAAAAAAAAATTGTGGGTATCCACTTACCTTAATTTTTTTCTTCATCCTATTGTATAGGTACCTATCGGTATTACTTTTAGGGAAATGAAAAAAAAAAAACCGACATAGAAATTATTAAATTGATAAAAATACAAAAAAAATAACCAACTAACATAAATCACAGATCAAGATCAACTTGTAACTCCCTAACGATTCCTAAAAATAACCGAATGTATTTGACAACCCTAATTTATAAAGCCGCGTCCACGCACGATCCGCATCACTCTCCGATGCGACGTTTTTTGGACTTTAATGTCGTGATTTATTGCTTCCTTCACGCGGGATTAGCGCCTCACAATGTTATAAGTCGGCCAAATGTTCGCGACGTGTGGGTCGCTGGTGTGCATGTGGCTTTATAATTGGAGTGTGAAATTTGGTCCCATTTGAATATGATGATGAATAATTTAAATTATGACTTCCTTTGTATGTGAGGAATGTGATCGCGCAAACATTCACATACGGATTGGTGAAGCGAGTCGCACGGCATCAGCTAATCCTCAAACGATATTAAGTTCATGCTGTTATTGTCTTGTATCAAATTATGGAATTTAGTAAGACTAGTAAACATATTTACATGCCTTCGTTCGTTCGTCACCAGTCACGCACGACGCGACGAACAAACACACTTTCGTATCTAGGATACTCGCACGGACTAAACATTCAATTCATTTTAAGAAGATTTCTTATATAACTTACCGTTATGATAAATTACAAATTTAGTAGTTTAAAGAAATACATGCAATGATCTGAGCTCACTGAAGAGAACGTATAGGTACTGTAACCCTACATATACAAGATTTTCCTAGTGTAGGGACAGAGCTTGCCTGGAACTATGCTTAAAGTGTTAAAATGTTGGAAGCTATAAGAAATCGGTCAAGTGCGAATCATACAAGCGTACTGGGGTTCTGTACCACCAGAAAACGTGCGAGTGCGTCTTGCACTTGACCAGTTTTTATTGTTAGTTGTTCAACTATAAAGCTTACACTGTAACCTATTATACGTTAGAGCAAAAACAAAAATATGTTTCTTGTGTGGAAACCCCTTTTCAGGGAATCGGCCAAAATATATTCTGTGTAAATTTCAGGTTTCTATCTAATTCTATCTAAAAGAATGTCTTCAAACGACGTACGGACCGATATACCTTCGCGTAGGCTTAGTAATAGGGTTCCGTTGGCATCCTTTGGGTACAGAACCCTTAAAATCAGTAGGTACAGATCAGCACACTTACTTAGGTGTTTCTGTTGCGTCATCCCCTAAATCATTGGGAAACCGTTTTCTCTATAAAACGCTCCCGTTTGATTTGCGCGCTGTTCATAAATAACGCGCACAATGCGGTGGCAACTCGAAATAATTATGTGTAGGTACTGTCGCGGTCGTAAATCTATCAAATTTTGTAAAGCCGATGGGGTGTCCTTTGTGTTACATATCTTGAAGTTGCGTTGAGATTTGATTTGCAAATTCTATAGATTTATATGAAAAGAAATAAGATTATTTTGTAAAATTTTATTGTTGATTTATTACAAACATCAAAACTTGTTTTTTTTTATTATAATAACAATGACCGCGATATTTTTGTTGATTGAATTAATTAACATACGTAATGTTTATATATGTTAAACAACAATATAAAATTGAATACACAAGCAAAATATAAATTGAAAAATGCAGTAATATTTTTTTAAATATGTATTCGTAATATACCATTACATACAGCTTTACTTTAGAGAAAAATACATTTCATTCAACACGTATATGAATTTATATTCACATGCATATTTAGTAAGAAAGTTCCTTCAGCGACCCTTGTTAATAATGCAAGAGTCGCCAGCGACACCTATTGACTTAATCGGAGATACCGATGCTAAACAGATGCTAAGGTCGACTCGCGCTGTGCAAACTAAACAATTCGATGAACCACTAAGAGTACAGTCGCGAACAAAACTACTCTCAAAAATACATGTCTGTATGTTTACGTTGATTATGATTAAAAAATATTAGTTTCTTTCTTTTTGATATATCGATATAATTAAAAAAGATAGATTAACATATCCAAGAATTAATTATTTGTTAATATACCATTTTTGCTTATTTTTAGTTTTTGCCTAATTCTAATAAATTATATTTCTGATTATTTTTCTTAATAAAATCACACTTCACACTAATGTTATAAAGGCGAAAGTTTTTGAGTGCGTATGTTTGTTACCTCTTCACTCTCAAACCGCTGGACCAATTTTTATCCCGAAAACTATAACCTATAACCGAGCTTAAACGAACTGTAGCTTGCTATAGCGAACTTCATTAGTATAATTAAGGAGTTCTACGCCGTTAACGAAATTCATTAATTACCAGTTATCCCATTAATATTATACATGCGAAAGTGTGGATGTTTGATTGTTTGTCACTTAATCACGCTTCAATCACTGGATGAATCAAGTACCTTTGAACAAATTTGGATGAAATTTGGTATGGAGATAATTTGAATCCCAAAGAAGGACATAGGCTTATTTTTCTTTCCAGAAAAATAAAAAGTTTCCGCGGTAATAACTATAACGTTTGTTACTTAATCCTGCCACAACGAAGCGTGTAATTTGCACAGAGATATTTCAAGATACGGAACAAGGCAAAAGCTACTTTTTATCCCTGAAAACTTAAAAGTCCCCACGGGAGTAACTTTACCGAATTCACGAACCGTAGCTGCTGCTATAGTAGAAATTAAGGAGTTGACGTTAATATTCCACGCCGATAATGAATTTAGGGCGGGCGGAGCCGCTGGCAAAAACTAGTAATTAATAATACGGAAATCTTTCTGCTTAATATGTTACCAGACTGTTTAAGTAATGTTGATACAAGAAAGCATGTGATATAAGTATTTATCACATGCTATAAGATCGCTTATCAATGAAAAATGTGGTATCATTCAAATTGAATTATTCTACAAATCTAAAATTATTGAAAATAACCTAACCAGAATAGCACAATGGTAATACGTTGGACTACTTCGTCAAAGTCCTAAGTCTAGACAGAGTCCTGACTTTAGGTCTCGGTAGGAGCAACATAACTTTTTATTTGTGTATTGTAAAACAGCAGCCTGATGAACCTCAATAAAATCAACTCCTATTACGTGTGGGATGTAACTTGGATGAACGTCGACAAGCTCAACTTCTATTACGTGTGGGAACTTGGATTGAAAATTCAGAATGTTACGGCGACAATGCATTGTTCAACTAAATAGACGTCGTTCGTAATAGTTATCTGACCACTTGTATTAACATTCCAAGTTTATTGCAGTTTTAGAGTTTTCTTCAACGGTAAATAACATGCCTTATTAATAATTTTCGTAAACATAGCCTGTAAATAAACTTTAAAATTCGCTCCAGTTGTACCTGTACCTGTCGGTGACTGATCAAAATCTTACTTAAGCCGTTTGTTCGTATTCCCAGCGTTATCTCTTACAAATGATACTTGCGTGCTAAGTTCCCTTTATATATTTGTCCACCTTTATCAGTCATATCTCCCGGCACGGGATTTTCCGTATTTAATAAATGCTTATCTTTTTATCTTCAGGTGTTTGTCTGTGTGATGCAATAAAACTTCTGTCTTGTGCAAATTTTGAACTAATTTTTAAATACATGTTCCTATACTTAATACTAATGAGTCACTCGAAACGAGCCCTTTGTTAGGTTTTAATTCTAAGTTTGTATTGGACCATATTTATATAGGACTATGTATAAAAATTTTCAGGGCAACAACTAATTACAACTTGAAAGGTCACTTTGGTAGGTACTATTAAATACGGTTATGCACTAGAAATGAGCCGAAATTCGATTTAACATTCGGATTACCGAAGATCCGGAGTTTTGTATACTAAACATCAAATTTATAAAACCCCATTCACTGTAGTCCCACAATTCCAGAACACTCCCCTCTCCATCTCCAAGAGCATTGGGATCCTTGGCGTTGACATCTCCAGCGATGTTCAGTTTCGTGATCATTTGCTAGACAAGGTAAAGCTGGCGTCCAAAAAACTTGGTGTACTCAACAGAGCGAAGCAGTACTTCACGTCGGGGCAAAGGTTGCTACTTTACAAGTCCGGCCCCATATGGAGTACTGCTGCCATTGTTGAATGAGCTCCCTGCCAAGGTTTTCTCTAAGGACTACAGTATGGGGTTCTTCAAAAAAGAAGTTATTAGATTTCTGAAGGGTCGGCAAAGCGCGAGTGATGCCCCTGGGTTGAAAAAAAAAAATTATATCTTTTCGTATAATAAAACCATAAAAATGAGTAAGTATGTACCTAAAACGACTTTCAGCTGCAAATTAAAAATGACGTGTTCTAGCATTTTTGTAAAATTATCCCTAAGGTGACAAAAAGGAAAAGACAGTTTGCATGGAAGTCTACTGTATCTAGAACTAGAAACTAACTACTTGAAATTCGAAAAAAAATTAACTGGGTTTCTAGTAACGCTTAGCTAATAGTTACTTTGATATAATTACAATACTGGTAGGTATAAAGCCAGCCAGTAATCTAATAGGTTAAACTACAAACTAAAACATAATGTTATTGTGAATTAATTATACATATTACACATTTTGTGTTGAAAAACTTTATAAACAAGCTTTACAATGTAAATAATTTCATTCCAAAAAATTAAGTCTATTGTTGTCAGATGGTACAGGTACAGTACCAAGTTAAGTGTAATTGAAGTTCTAAAGTTATGAGACGTATTAGCCAAATCAGAAATCTCGACGGACTGATAAGACACTTTATGCAAGGCCTCTCTCCCTTCTTCAAAGGTCTCAAAGTACCACGCACGGGTATCTCATTTTGGCAAGTCGGAAGAACTCAGTTTAAGGAGGAACGCCTCAACTTGCTGTATCCCTTATCCCTTAAGTTTTTGAGATCTACGGCGTCAAAAATGCATAATACAAAAAACCAGAGTGCTTATCACAACAAACCAAACGAGCCCAAATTCAATGGGTTGCATTTTTTTAATTACAGAGTTCCTGTGGAGGTTACATCAGACACTAGATATCATCTTAGACCAGACTACTTGTTAATACAAATTAACCAAACCCGAAGTCGATGTGATTGCGTTGTTTCGTTATATAGTCCCTATGGCCACCTGCTTGCCTACAATTGTATTGTTACCGAAGTTATATAATATACCAAATTTTTGCTCAATTGGACAACAAAACTTTAACCACATAAAGCGTTCAGAACGCACCTGTAATAATCGACGAGTGAAGCGGCCACACTTTTGGCGCAGCAACACTGTACGTCTGCTCGCTCCAGCTGATTTGTGTTTTTGAATCTTAACGAAAAGTTTTTCTGCAAAAGTTTTTCTCCGCTTATTTGAATATAAGTCTTTACCCGCGCGAGCCCTTATTAAGACATAAAAAGTGAAGTGTTTCGCAGTGTATCAGCCCAAGAAAACTGACAACAGCCCACTGAAGAAAATTCACATATCTGCTCATCATCTTGTCTCCCTAATTTTTATAAGTGCTCTTCAACCCCCGACTACTCGGTCTTACAAAGACCAAATACTAATATTATGAATGCGACAGTGAATTTGCTGTCAGTTTTGTCATTTGTTCACGTCGCAATGGAGCATCCAATTGAGCTGAAATTAGCGCAGAAATCGTTGAAGAGACGGAAAAGGCAACAGTCTACTTTTAATCCTCGAAAAATTAAAAGTTCTTGCTGGAATGACTATAACTGAACCTCAAGTGTACCAGTACAAGAAACTGCCGTAGGAATCCCATGCCGAAAACGAGTGGAGCCACTGGCAAAAGCTAGTATTATTATAATTCTCAATTAAAATATAATGTAACGGTTGTAAAAAAATGCCACAAAAAATATTATCTAACAAAATAATAACGATATTGCATTAGATGTGCAGATACTTACGTGCATTAAATTAACAACGGGTAGGTCAGAGCTCCGAGCTCCGGCGCGACGCGTATCGTCGCTCAGGGATGTATTTATTATATTAGTAATTATTAGTTATGGGCAAAGTTGCAGAGTCCAGGCCATAATGCTGATTGATGGGTCCATAAACTGAACGGGTGCTTTTCCTAGCAGAGTATTGTTTATCAAGAACAAAGTAATTGAAGCCATTTGTAATCTGGCCCTTAGAATACCGTGCATATTTTTCCTTAGCCTGCGTAGTTTTATAATCATAGACATGTATAATCTTTGTAAGGGCCTGCCCAACAGCGTCTTCTAGTGAACGTAGGTTTTTGATGTGATGGTGTTAAAAATAACACCACGAGGCATGACCAACGTGGTGTAATGTCAGTGGTCGTTATCGTTTCCAGCAGCAGGTTGATGGAAATAATATTCTTTGAACAACTTAATATTGTTGTATATTTTTATTACAGTTACAATAGGTACTTATGTGTAACTTACATAGTAACAGATTGTGTTTATTAGGAGTTGCTAGTATTGAGGCCTAGACAAGTTAAGATGCTACATGGCTGAGTAGTTAAGCATCTGTAAAGTCACTAAAAAATAAATTAGCTTAATCTTAAATACATTGCTAAAAGTCCATGCGATTCTTTCACTACCTATCCTATATCTGTCTGTGATGCAGAAGTCAGCCCTTGCAGTATTGCTTATTATTTTATTTTCTGATCTACATACCTAAGCGCTACTATTAACAACACTCTACAGTGCTTCATTTAATCATTTTGTCTGGCTTGAACATATCTTCAAAAAAAATAACCGGTTATTGTAACTTGCATTAAGTAGGTAGAACAGCGGCCTATCTCGATCCTACTGCTGATAACCATGATGAGTATTTAGCTATAATAATCAGTGGGGTTGCTAGCATGGGTGACACCAGATATTTCTGAAGGGTCGGCAACGCGAGAATGATACCCCTGGTGTTGCAAGCGTCCATAGGCTACGGTGACCGCTTACCATCAGGCGGACCGTAAGCTTGTATGGCACCTTAGTGGTATAAAATAAAATTATCCATATAGACAGAGGTGGATATCAGATGTTGGCTAACACTGGTGCTACAGGGCTACCCATAGCTAATCCATCAGTCTGGAGGTAATATTGACTTTGGCAGAGAGAATAGTAAAGATTTTGGTAAAATCCAAATTCATGCGCGTTTTTTATAAAAAATATACTATAAAATATTTCTATAATTATTTAATAGCCTTAGGACACGACGATGCTTTTAACATCAACAACCGATGTTGGGGACAAGTTCAGAAGCTCGATGCAGCCCCTGAGCAATTTTGATAACCTAGGAACCTATAAATGCAGCAAGTTCTTAAAACGCAATGCATTCGCAAAATCGTCGGTCGCCAAAGCTAAAAGTATGTATTTGCTTAGACCCTAAACAATTTTGATCATTCATTTATAACAAATAATATTGAAATTTCCTTTTCTTTCCTTACTATACAAATACCCACAAAACTACGGAACCGTTGAATGAATCCATTGTTTTTCGACACTGAAGATAATGTGGACGCGTCCGGGAACTTCGGGATGGTATCGGGAACGACAGATTCAGCCGATTTTGTCAGCCAATTAAACGTGAATGGATGAAAGAGGTTTACAGTCCAAACTCCACATAAATCAAACGGTACGATAATTATCACGAATATTTTTAAGTTGCTGACGCCTACTGATTCAGTTCGGATCCATTGAGATAATTTTTGTTCGGTTTCTATTTAGGTAAGAAGTTGGTTTTGTGCTACCACTTGGTATGATAATTAATATTTAAGTGTTTGTAATTTGCTTGGTTTATTATTATTATTATTTATCATAGCTAGGAGAGGAGTTCTTTTTCATAATGTTAAAATATAAGTTAGGGTTCTAGCCGATTTTTCGGTATTTCATCTCAAGGAAGTGTTTATTTTTAGCAAAATGTCATATCGCCGTTTTGTGAAGTCACGCTTCTACGGATCATTGGTACTTACCTCGCGGGACGACTATCATATTCATACAACCAGGTTTTTTTTTATTATAAAATGTTATCAGGTAATATCTTTCGCAGAGCCGATGGCCAATGGGATAGACGTGTTTCAGAGTGGAACATCGACCGACCAGTGGATTGGAAAGCACAGCGTGGGTCAGCCAGGTGGACCGATATTCTTAAAAAAGTAGCCGGACGTGGCGATGAGAAAGCCTCCGCCTTTGAGTGTGATTGCGTTCTCTTTATAAGAAAGGCCTATTTACAACAGTGGACTATCACAGGCTGATTGATTGAATGAAAAAAATTTTACATGCTTTTAATTTGAATTCGATAAACGTCTTAGAAGAAATGTACATGTGTACTATCGAGAAATTGGTAAACTAAATCTTAAAAGTGTGAAAATAATAATACTCGACTATCTCCTAAGATGTTTTAGTTTACACAAGTTAGAACTGAAAGTGAGATCTTGCGCGGTTACCGCTCAGTTTTAATAATATAGATTAATATATATATAGTGTAAAGTTTGAAGTAAGCTAGCGTCGGAACTACTCTACGGACTCGGATCAAAAAAACTTCATTTTAAAGAATAGACTATATTTTAATATTTGACGCTTAAATAAGTTTACGATAATTCATTTTCAGAGTCGATTGCGAGACGAAAATGGCTATTTTGAAACATAGAAAGATTAAAAAGAAAATATTGAATACCGTTCTCAAACAAAAGAAAGAAGCCCAAAAAATGATATCAGCTCGAACCAGGAGCTAATTGCGAGAATTCAGTAGAGTAAGTAAGGCTTACCTATACCAGTGAACCAGTGTGACCGAACCAGAGGAATTAGGAAATAGAAAAATGCGTGTGTTATCCTCAACCTTGGTTACAGCGTGGGGCTTTGCAATAGAAAAAAATTGAATCCTGCTATACGTGTACCTACCCCATTTATTACCTAACCTTTTAGGAATTCCAAAATCCGTTGTACTCTTATTAGTTATTAACCTGTCAAATTGCCGTGGTTGTAATCAAAGTCACTACCTATACAATATATCAGTATAGTTTTCAATATCTACGATTTTAGTAAAAACAAATTTTAAGTAAGTAAGTAAAAAAAAGAAAAACATTATTCATGCATGGGGTGTGCATTGTATTTGCATTGCCTTATAACAATGATATATTATTTAGTTAATACGTTATTAATTTGCCTAGCCTTTAATATAAAACTTAATTCCCAACAAATTTTCTATTTCAACCAAATCTATTTAAATAGTCTGGACAAATTATTTTATTAATCAAAATTCGAAGCCTCAATACATAATGAGTTAAAGCCGCATTTAGTTCGCTGGGAATGATAGCGCCCCCATTAGGCCGTAAGGGGAAGAGGGGCGAGGGTGACAGGGGGCGCCCCATCGGCCATTCTGTAATTTTATCGGGTTATAAATTTGAATTTGTATAATGCGCCCGGCATTAACGCATGATTTATACAACTTGACTCTGCTAAGATTTCAAAGATGAAAAACAATAAATTTCGTACCGTAACTATTGCGTTTAATGGCAAAGTGACGATGGAATATCATGGATAAGACCTTGTGTGGTGAACAGCGCTCCAAAAACCAAAAGAGGGGCGGAGTGGCCCAAGTTAGCAAATTATCAAATAAAGACTATGTATGATATACTACGGTATGAGGTTCTTCAAGAAAGAAGTTATTAGATTTCTGAAGGGTCGGCAACGCGCGAGTGATACCCCTGGTGTTGCAAGCGTGTATAGGCTACGGTGACCGCTTACGATCAGGCGGACCGTAAAAAAAAAAAACTTCTTACAATTCATAATTTGCTTAATTTTTCTTTCTCTACAAACTTAATTCATCTAGTTGTTGTACCTTTGAGTAGCAAAACATAGAAACGAATTGAGAACCTCCGCCTTTTTTGAAGTTAGTTAAAAAACCAGTAAGATATTAAAAAAAGAGATATTTAATCGATTTAACTTACCATACATTATTTGAACAGTACGAGCTTTATGAACAGAAATGTGATTTGTTCATTATTTGTCATAACAATTCGCAATGGAATAAAAAAATATAAAATGTTATTTATGAAGTATTTTATTTCTACTCGTGTTAAATACCTAGACCGATGGCGGTAGAAAGAAGCCAGAAGTGGCTGGATTAGAAGAAGGACCGAGTGTGATGGCGTTTCTTGGGAAATGCCCATGTCCAGCAATGGACTAATATCGGTTGATTGATTGACATAATACCATATACCATTCCATATAGATCTATGTCTGAAAGAAACACTGCTTTTGCAGAGTGAGCCCCTAGTTTATAGTCCTGTATAGTTAATAATTAATTCATATTTTATACTCTACATTTATGTAGATTATAAGTTTAATCGCTATGTGTGTATGTCAGTCAAAATACTGGGTACTTTTAACAATATAAAATAAATTTAGAGGTCTGACAAACACATATTAGTCGAAGTTTTTTTAATTTTTAATTTAATTCATTAATTATGTTTAATTAGTTTATATTTCCTTTTGTTTAGTTTATATTTATAAAAATGTATTTAACTTAATTTATAATGTTAAAATAATAGGTTATTTAATTTCTACAACTCTTTAGTTCGATGTTCTAATCAATTTTTTTTATGATTTTATAGAAAAGAATATCTATATAATTCTTACGTCTTACAAAGTTGACGACTTTTTACTTGGTCAAATTTATGCGATACATTTAAGAGGAGCCCGTCGTATACAAGTCAGTTAAATATCTGGCTACCTTTGAAATTTATTCGGGTTGTGTCACATAAGTTGCTTGTTTTAGTAACGCCTCATAAAATATGCTTGATTGATAGCGTTCATTGTAATAAAACTTTTTAAAAGGAATCCATTTCAATGAGTATATAATTATCCTATAAATCCATGTACATATATTATTATCTGTTAATGCGAAAGATTACCTACGATGTTGATAATTTTTTTTTGAACCTATTTTCATTATACATAAAAATCATTTTATGCAATACACGAGATTATAATTTAGGTTCTCTGAGAGATAATGAAACGGGAATGGAGGAGCATCCTAGAAGTTTCTTTAAGAGTCTGAGAAGTTTTTAGAGAAGAACAAAAGGCACCACGAAGACTAGCTGGGTGATTTTGTAATTCCAATATACCATTGCCGTTGTCGGCGCGAAGGTATTGTACGAGTACACCATACCGACAGAATTGGGAATGGTAATACTCTTGAAAAAAAATCCTTTATGAGTAAGAAAATGACCTGGCAGAAAGACAAATTACTGGGTGACATCCCTATGTAAAAAGCAAATGTCACTTGTTTTTTTTTTACAATTGGCACACATTGCTTAAAACAATACTGCTGAGACGGAGGCATACTTACTTAGATTTATTAATTTTAGCAAAGGCTTTTATGCTTTTTCTTAAACCAAGTCAGTTAGTTAGTTGTTCATCTTCATAATTTATCTTCAATATTTCCTCAAAATAATTTAAGCCGAATTAATTGAAGAAATCAAAATGTAACAAAAACAGTTTTTTGATATATTTATTATAAGTTTTTAAAACATTCGACTTTTAGTGGCGAATAAACATCACTATTTAGTAGCTTTCGTAAAGTTTTATATCTGGTGTGGATAAAGTGGAGAGAGCTTTCTACACAACACAATACTTTTTTTTTAGTAATTCATTTGTTGTAACAGCTGTAAAGTTATAGAACTCACTGTCTTATATAATTTAAGATAGCCGAACTATCGAAATCTTTAAAAAAGAAATTAAAAAGCATTATATATCACAATGACAGTAATATTTGGGTAAGATTAATATTATTATTTTGTATTTTATATATGTATGTAATTAAAGTATGTATATTTGTTTGTATATATAAAAAAGTATGTATGTATCTTTGTATAGTTAGTAATTTGTATTTATATATTAGTATTACAAATGTATATTTGTGGATTGAATATTAATTCTACTAATATTATAAATGTGAAAGTTTGTATGTCTGGATGGATTGCTACTCAATCACGCTACAACCACTGGGCGGATTGGGATAAAACTTGGCATACATATATGTTAGGTCTTGGAATAGCAAAGAGGCTACTTTTTATTCCTAAAAATTCAAAAGTTCCTGCGGGAATAACTATAACAGAGTTAAACGAACTATTGCCGCAACTATAGCATGCTATAGCAATTCATTGGTATAACTTATTAATTAATTAATTGAAGTTCCACGCCGAAAACCGAATTTAGGGCGGGCGGAGCCGTTGTAAAGTCTAGTAGAATATTTATTGTACTGTAAGAAGCTACTATAATATTGCTTAGTATTAGTTATAGGTATTTTGTTTTAATAAATTTATATAGAGTTAATTTTTATATCCATTATTGTCCACATGGTTGTTTTCCTAATTTCATTCTTATATCTCTGGATGACTCTAGATTAGCTGGAAGAGATCTCTTATTAGAGATAACCTTGCTTCTGTATATAATATTACTAGTATATCCTATATTTTATAAATTTGTGTTGTGTATTAAATAAATAAATAAAAATATTTTTTTCCAAACTGTTCATCAAGATAAATCTAATAACGTTGCAAGAATAATTGGATAAAAATATTTTTATCTAAGGTGGCAAACAAGCTTACGGTCCGCCTGATGGTAAGCGGTCACCGTAGCCTATGGACGCTTGCAACACCAGGGATATCACTTGCCTAGGCGTTGCCGACCCTTCAGAATTCTAATAACTTCTTTCTTGAAGAACTCCATACTGTAGTCCTTGCAGAAAACCTTGGCAGGGCTCATTCCACAATTTAAGCGTTCGCGGGAGGAAGTTTCTCTGAAACTGCACTGTACGCGACCATTTAGGTTCTAAAATGTGAGAATGAATTCCCTGCCGATGGCGAGCGGTGCGATGGTAGAAAGTAGCCGTGGGCATCATTTCGAACAAGTCCTCAGAACACAACCCATTTTACAAGCGGTAGAGCACACACAGGGAGGCAAAGTCTCTCCTCAGACTTAAGGGCTCGATACCGCAAGTGAGTTTGGAATCGTCGACAATTCTCACAGCCCGTCGTTGAACCGAGTGAAAAGGGCCAAGCTGGTATCCGGGTGCACTCGCTCAGAGATGGCATCAGTACTCCATATGGGGCCGAACTTGCGACTTGTAAAGTAACAACCTTTGCCCCGACGTGAAGCACTGCTTCGCTCTGTTGAGTGCACCAAGTTTTTTGGACGCCAGCTTCACCTTATCTTGTAAATGATCTTGGAACTGAACATCACTGGAGATGTCGACACCAAGGATCCTAATGCTCTTGGAGATGGAGAGGGGAGTGTTCTGGAATTGTGGGACTACAGTGAATGGTGTTTTCTTAGTGGTAAACGCGCACAATTGTGTCTTTGTAGGATTGAATCGGACCAAGTTTTCCCGTCCGCAGTCAAAGACCTTGGACAGTGTGGTCTCGATTTGAGACACAAGTTCTTCGCGGTTTTTACGACCCGTGTAAAAAGCGTCTCCAGTACTTTCATCTGCATAGCAATGCATGTTGTTGATGTCCAACATGTCATTGATATGCAGTAGAAACAACGTAGGAGACAGCACCGAGCCTTGCGGGACACCAGCATTAATGTCCATGCTATCAGAGCAACTACCGTCAACTACGGGTCGTATGCGTCTGCCGGACTAAAAGCTAGACACCCATTTGCACAAACCCTCGGGCACTCCGTAAGATGGCAAATTCGATAGAAGATCCCGGTGCCAGACCCGATCTAACGCCTTCCCTATGTCCAGGCTACATGCCAATGCCTCCCCCTGACTCTCAATGGCTAGTGCCCATCGGTGTGTGAGATACACTAGAAGGTCACCATTCGAGCGACCATGGCGAAAGCCATATTGACGGTCACTGACCAGGTCGTGTACTTCTAGGTATCTTAGAAGCTATGTGTTGATCACACGCTCCATCACTTTGGAGAGGAGAGAGGTAATAGCGATAGGCCTGTAATTCGATGGATCTGATCTATCGCCCTTTTTGGGCGGGTGCACATTCGCAGTCTTCCATGAAGACGGAAATTGCCTAGTGTGGTAGGAAAGCGCGGAGAGGCGCGTGAGTGCAGGATATAACTCAGGAGCATACTGCTTAAGCACCACTGCTGGTATACCGTCTAGCTCACTCGACTTATGAACGTCTAGACCTCCCGCTGCGTTATGGAGATTTCCACGGTATAGTAGGTGGTACAGCGCCTTCATCGTTCATGTTCGAGTTCGAGGCAAAGAGACTGCCCAGTAGATCGGCTTTCTCTTTAGCACTATGGGCCAAGTCACAATCGGTCTTCCGCAGTGGTGGTAACGACGACTGGCAAAAGGTCTCTTCGGCAGCTTTGGCAAGCAACCAGAAAGCACGACTAGAAAGATGGATTGGAATTTTGCTTTGGCAGTTGCTTTCTTACTGAACTCACTTCTAGAATCACTCACAAATGCGGACTGGAAGCGCCGCATACCTTCCAGTGGTTGAGGACCCTCCGTTTCTTCAATTACCACCTTTTTGAAAGTTTGCGCTGTTCCAGCCCGCAGTTTTGAGCACTCTACAGAACCCTCTCATCGACAGTTTTTTTCCTATGTGACCCGTTCCTTGAGTCCTTGCAGTGGAACGCTGGCTGGTAAGACGCTGGAACGGAACGGACGGAACGGCAGTTGCTTTCTTACTGAACCTCGAGGCAGCATTTAATTTGCGTTTTAACTCAGAAATATTCGGATCCTTATTATTACGAGCCGTGGCCCAAGCCTCATATGCAGTTTGCTTAAGAATTAAAAGTAAAAGAAATAAAAGTAGACACTAGAAAAACTGTAAAAAAAATTATAATAAATAGCAAACTTCTTTACTAATTATGGAGATGCCGTTGAAATCCTACGCCGTTAACCGAATTAAGCATGGACGGAGCCGCAGGGAAAAGCTGGTAATGTATAAATGTGAAAGTCTGTTTGTCTGTTTGTTTGTTACTGTTTGACGTGTCGCAACAAAAAATGTTGATCATTGCGGCACAGAGATTAAGTTAAGGAAACGGAGAATATTTTATTTATTTGTCTTGTTCGAGAATTTCCACCGGAATTCCTGTGGTCGATGTATGTCGATATGGTGCACTATTTATTTACGTTGCAACAGAACTACTGGATAACCTGTTTTAAGAAAGTTAAGTGAATGAAACCTCTTAAAGATAGTTTTTTTTTTGTTAAATATTTTTTTTTTAAACCAATATCTAATTGCTTATAAGCTATTTTCTTTCTCTATAATATCTACATTTATTTTACTTAGAGAACGAAAAGCATTCTGCACACTTTCGTGGCCTTCCTTTACGCGCACTGCGACCGCCCGCTCATGTCTCAAGTATTTTGATCGCTCTGTGCTCTAACTGTCCCATATTTTTCATTATAAATTTACACACTATGCACATTTAATTTTTTTAATTCTGTACTTAAACGTCAAGCTCGATGTAAAGTTATTGCAAAATTTTGTTGTCATTATTTTAATTTATATTTTCTTTGTGGCCGTCGAGTTTATAGGCTTTGCTCATGTCACACACGAACCCTTAGACGATTAGCAATTCATATGAGTCCTACGGCACTGACTCCATGTATAAGTACCTAAGTTATAAGTTGCTCGTCGGTCTACTTGTATAGAAAGTGTTATGCTCGGCGTATCTGTATGTGACAAGGCAATAGTTTAACATCATAAAAACACAATTCGACATAAAAACAATAAATTGAATCGAGTTGTCACTAAATAGTAAAAAAAATCGGCCAAGTGCGAGTCGGACCATTGACTATAAAAACGGCAAAAAAATCACGTTTGTAGTATCGGAGCCCCCCTTAAATGTTTGTTTTATTTTAATTCAATTTATTATTAAAGTGAACATATAAGTAAATATTCTGTGAATATTTCAAGCGTTTTTACCTGTTTTACAGATGTACCACTTCATTTAAGTAACTTTTAATGGAATTTGTACGAAAATTTCACTTTTCCAAGTACATTTGATAGCTTGGTCGACTATTACTCGTTAGCCTAGATAGTTTTCCGTTTAAATTGATTATACGCACTACCACCGTAATTTGTTTTACATTTTCAAATACTACATTTTTGCTGCTAGAGGTGGGGACAATTGACTCTAACAAAAATTAGTACTTTAAAGCTAAATGTTTCGCAAACGGAGCCCTAAATCAAAAAATGAAATTTGCAAATCACCAATGTTTTTGGAATTCCTATTCAACGATATCCCACACGATGGGGTAGACGAGAAAAAAAAATTACGTCCCCGTAACGTGTAGGGTACCCTAAAAAAATTTTTTTAAAGATTTTATTCTGCCACTTTGTCGGCTTGATCATTGTGTATATCCCTGCTAAATTGCAGCTTTCTCGTATAAGTAGTTTTTGAACCAAGCCGCCGACAGACGGATGGACGGACATGGCGAAACTATAAGGATTCCTTGTTGACTACGGAACCCTAAAAAGGGGTGGAACAAACGGATCCATCAACTAAGTAACCTTGCAGCAATATTCCAATAACAGCTATGACGGCTCCATGACTCTGTAGGTAGTGGAAACTATCAGCGGATCCGAGGGGCGCAGGTTCGAACACTGCACAGGACAAACATTATTTGATCTATACTTTTGTTTGTCTTGAGTCTGGGTATTTTCTATGTATAATTTGTACTTTTTTTTACAAAATATAAGGATGTATAAGAAGTTTTCTGTTATTTGCGAGTTCACGAATATGTCGACCAAAAGGATTGAAATCGATATCTCTGGGGTTTTCGGGATCCCTGACTACGAATCCGATAAGGGATTTCTGTGATATGATCTAGATTTTCATTTACGCACCCCCATCCTTAAACCGATTTCTTATAAAATTATGTATAGTCAAGAGAAATCTTAACATATTGAGGTAAGAAAATAATTATAAACAATATTTTAATGTTTAATGTCAACTAATGGGTTGGAAATATATCGTTATATTTAAATCCAATATTTTATGACGGTAAGATTAAATTTTTAAGTTTTTTATTATCAGATTCAAAGTCGGTCGCCCCGAAACTCCAAAAGATATCAATTAAAAAATATTTGGTTGACGGGTTCGTGAGATCACATAGAATTTTCTAATTGAATTTTTAATTAGCGACCCCAAAACCCCCTCGAAATCGATTTCAAGCAGTTTCATTGATATCTTAATGAGATAAATAACTGGTGCAATCAACCCTGCACTCAATACGGAGTGCTGAGGTTTGCGTGATTAAAAATCTAGGACACAACATATAATTTTGCTCATCGGATTCGCAATCAGCAACCCCAAAAAACTATCATGATAAAAACAACGTGAAACTAACCACATTTACCGCAGAAATTCCGGAAAATCTAAAGGGTAGTATTTTAACATATAAAAATTAACACTTGGGTGTCTTTGGATTTGGTACTATCGAACAAAATTCCGACCCTAATATCCATCATTTCCTCTACCTACTATCAATACACATAAAGAACAACCCTAAACCCGTCAATCTTTAACAAAAACTTTTTCATTCCGTTATCCTACAATAATAAAGAACAATGATTTCAAAAGAAGTATCCACTGTTTAAAAAAATACAAATATTCAATATTGTAAGTAATCGAACACTTACTTCCTCATGATCATCCGCCTCTTTTGGTGAATTCGTTGTTATCAGCAACGTAACTCTTAGATCAGACCTTACATTAGAAGGCTGTACCCAATTTCATAAAACATCATTGAATAACTCAGCTCAGTTAATGGTTCGCGATCGGAATCGGCAACCAGTTAATTGCTTCCATCCCGTAGACCATATACACAATTAACAATAAATAATAACGTAGTAATCTTATTAACCTCGGCTCATAACATAACAACTGGTTATCGTAGAATATGTTAACTTTGAGTTATGCGGTTATTTTCATTATCACTAGCTAAAGTTTTTAATACATTAATTTTTAGTATGATACCTAGGCGGAAGGGTTCAAGTACGTGTCATGTGTAGGAAAAGAATAACTTACGGGTAAAAAGTAAGGGAGGGACATAAAAGAAAGGAACTTTGGAAGCTAGTAAGTACCTAACTTGCCAAATATTTAAAAAAAAATTGGTTCCATTGTTCATATTGGCTACTTTAAGATTTTTCTGTCTGAAAAAAATACTTAAAAAATCATTACTTGCATTATTTCAAGAGCTATACAGGTTTTATTTTTATATGTTTACCTTATTGTTTAATTTGAGAATATACTAGTCAAAATATTCTCCAATATAGCCTTTTTCTGTTTACTGCAAAAATATGTACGTAATGTAATGTGTAAAAATGTCTTCATATATCATTTTACGCCGGATCACTTAACGCGACAACGTTTCCATTTTCATCGAGGACGATAATCATACAATTACATTTTTTTGCTAGACGTTGGGCCATATCGTATAGGTCCAAAGGTTGTTGGGTACTAGTTCAAGACTAGTGACCAACCACCATCTACCTGCACTACCTAGATATTATGATTAAACGCTTAACTTTTGACAGAATTGACTATACCTACAATCTTGGCTAAGACGATATGACATATCATATAGTGGTTGGCCACTCGGCCACCGTCTGGCCTGCACTGCACAAATAGTGACCGATGTAAACGACAAACCCTACAAGTTTAGCTGAGACGTCACATCGTGTCGTGTCGTGTCGTCGGTTGGGCACGAGTCCAACACTAGTGGCCACCGTCCGGCCTGCATTGCCCAGATAGTGGCCGATGATTTAACGCTCAACTTTTGACACAACTAAGCTTTTTGGACACGGCCGCTGCTTGCCTATAAATAACGTCTTATGTGAACTTGAGGCGCTGGCCCAGTTTTGGAGCAGTGAGAGATTGAATAGATTGTCCTTACTACATAAAAGATAAACGCAAATTCCGCAACGAACTACTGAAGGTGAAGTACGAGTAGAAGAGTTAAATTGTTACGATGCCCGAAGTATTTAAAAAAATGAGGATACCTCCTATTTTTTTTAAATGTTTGTATGTCATTTATAAATAAAACGGAAGCTCTTATTAAACAATTTTAAAATATAATAATATCCCGAATTCACTTTAATGGTCTAAAGATTAAATTATAGTAACACTAGCTTTTGGCCGCGCGCTAAGTTCTGTTATTGGCGTGGGATCTTCAGGGCAATTTACAAAGAGAAAGTTTGCTAAAGCAAGCTATAACTGTAGCTATAGGTCTTTCAAGTGGAATCCTAATATAGTTATTCATGTGGACGTATTTGATTTTTGCGGGATAAAACATCATTTATGGATTTAATTAAAAAACAACGGATTTTTTTTCAAATTTTCATCCGCAATTTTTCAATCCTCAATTTCCAAACCCACGAAATACTAGTTATGTTACGATTAAATATTGAAAGCTCAAAAGGTTTTCTAATCAGTCGCGCTAAGAATCCAAAAAAATATATCGTAGAGTACGTCTATGTATATTTATAAGCGCGGATCTACGTCTTCTTTTGGGGGGTGACTTAAACACAAAAAAAAAACGCTCAAGTACCACCATTTACGTAATTACCGAACACAAACAAAAACAAAAAGTGTGCCGCTAAGCGGTCACCCATACAATTGCTGACCCAACTCGACATTGCTTAACTTTAAATATCGTTTCTAATAAATAAATGTGTAACTGTTTCTCCTAAGAGTCTAGAATATTTTCGCTACATGGCGCTGATACACTAATTTAAGATGGTAATTAAGCCAAAGCTTGAGCACGTCTCACACTTGGCCGGGTTTTTATACTTTAGAGCTAACACTATGAGCACTGTAAGTTTTAAGGTTTTATGTATTACTACTATTTTTACGATAGAGCAAAAACAACGACAACGTGTTTCTTGTATGTACTAGTATGTAGCCCTCTTCAATTTTTTTTAACTTAATTATTTATTAGGTAATCCGCCATTATAACACATATTCTATAAAAATTCCAGGTTTATATCTACTTCGGTCTAAAAGATATAGGTAAAGCCCTTTAATGGTGGGACAAACAGACATTTAGACAGCGTAGGCATATAATAGATAAAATTATAAGTAGTTAGTATTAAACTCAAATTTTAATACCTGCTATAGAGAAAAAAAAAGGGTTAAATTGATAACTAAACCTGGGTCAATTATATAACTCGTAAATTGTCTTGCAGAAGCAAAAAGCTAACTATTCCTCAGAATTGACAACATAACAATAATATGTCTATCCTGTTATTAAATTAAATACCGCCTAAATAAAAAAATCCCGCATTAACATACTCGTATATGGGTCCCGCTCTCTCTTGTTGGTAACAATATATCAATATCTTTTTACAAACTTATTCTGTAGCATTTACGAATTGCAGCGGTTAGCTTAGTAATAGCATAAGATAAAAAGCGAAAGTGCATCTCTGCTGGCTTGTTGGAAAAAATTACGTTAAACCTCATTATGGTGCCCCCCACCGATAGATCCGCGCTTGACTAATTTCAAATTTTTTCAGTTTTCCGGACACAAATAAGAGATCAGTAGGGGGAGTGGGGCAGCTTGATAATTTTTTATATTTCATTTTATCAAAATCCTGTTTAATTTATTAGGCATTGATCGTTTAATTATCTAAAAACATAAAATATCTTAAAATTCACTTGTAGAGTTATCTAAGTAAAAGGAAAATGTAATCATGAGCCCCACATGCTGGGCAGATTCATATAATACTCATAAAGATATAAAAAACAATCATTCATGAAAAAATCGGCCAAACGCGAGTCGGACTCGCGCACGAAGGGTTCCGTACCATTATCTATAAAAACCCCAAAAAAGAACACGTTTGTTGCATGGGAGCTCCCCTTAAATGTTTGTTTTATTTTAATTTAATTATTTATTTTAAAGTGAATATTTAACCTCCTCTACCTGTTGCCGTTATGAATATCGAGCAGAAACGAGCATAAACAAAATGACATTTGTTGTATGGGAGCCCCCTTAAATATTTTTAGTATTTGTTGTTATAGCGGCAACAGAAATACATCATCTGTGAAAATTTCAACTGTCTAACTATCACGGTTCATGAGATACAGCCTGGTGGTATACGGAAGGACGAACAGCGGAGTCTTAGTAATAGGGTCCCGTTTTTTACCTCTTGGGTACGGAACCCTAAAAAAGAACAAAATAGTCCTCATGCACATAATATTAGAATATAATATAATTATATATAATATATAATTTCAACATCACAAAGATTGTGGGACGAGCCGCTCTGCGAATTGAACCGGAAAATACTTTTGGAAACGGCTGTCAATTCTGCAGATCGTGCTCGTCTTCTTGCAGTTTCAACATGGGAGTCAGGGCTTTGGTTACAGGCGCTTCCATCTGCAAACACAGGCACCCTAATGGATAATTCCACATTTCGACTTGCATCCTGCTTACGTATAGTAGCGGTCACTAATATACTTCTGTCGTGAGACAGAAGGGCTGGCAGTTATTTTGCTCAAAGAATTTCAAATGTTGAATTGTCAACGAGGAAATACTGCCAGCCTTTTAGGTACACTGCCCCATCAGGTCAACTTGGAACAGGTTTTTTATTCGTTAAATAATTGATTTTTAAAAAAATGAGATACAATACGTTATTGAAATTGGTGAAATATCAGTAAAATTGGCCAAGTGCAAGTCGGACTCGCCCACGATCGGTTATATTAGAATATTTTGTTCAAGTCTTTAATACCTTACGTAAACATATTATAATGAAACAAACAAAGTATATAAATGAATAACGTTTAATAGAATAATGTTTGTACTGCTGAAACAATTGTTACAAATTCCTACTCTTTTTGTATTGTATTACACTTTAACTGTTCTTACTCATTCATAACTTCATTATTTTTTAGTAACGATAAAAAACACTGTAGATAAATACACAATTGTTTCTTATCCACATTAATTTTTCTAATTTTAAAACCGCGACCCTCTCTTAACTTAGCCCTACGGCTTGGGTCACTATCATATCTGTGTTTTGGGCGCGCGTGATAAAGGCGGCTGTTCATATTTCACACATTTTGTCTGAGCGCACTCTAGTGATTTGTTGTGTCCACTGGACGTCTCTCTGACCCTTTTTCTATTTTTTTCGACTCCCTGGACGTGACCGCTTTGACTTACTCGGAACGTCAAAGGGTGAGATTTATTTGTTTTTCTGTAATGAAAGACGCAGTTCCAGTCCAGGGAAGGTCCAGGAATTCAATATTTTGTGTTTGGTTTGGATAGTTGCCGTCCAGTTCGGTGTCTGTTGACACAAAATCATATAATTTTTTCGAAGATACTTCACCCACATGTTATTTAAACATACTTTAAATTTGTATTATTTGTTACTTAGCACGTTTCAGACAAACAATTTTTATTGATCAATTCGCTACATTTATCTTGGATAGCAAAGGGGTCTTTCAAGAAGCATGTTATGAGAAGCCTACATATGTATATAATTATTATGTTTCAAGTTGTTTTATATAATACGTCGTCTTTATTTCTAAGTAAATAATTACTATTAAACAATATTTTGAAAACTACCTACTATTATATTTTATTAATTAAACTAGCTAGGCTGAAAAGTTTAACCAATTCTTCCGTTAATGTCAAGCACATTATTTTTTTTAATTCACTAGCTACATTTGTTAATTAATAAATGTAGGTATGCTTAGAGAAACGTGAAAACATGTTTCATTCTTATAATACATAACTATTTAAGTAATTTATCAAAATTTACCAATTTGAATTAAAAGGTAATTGTTTATTCTTATTTATCCATATTGTATTCATCAAATATCGTTTTCTGGAAATTTAGAGAAACGCTAGCCCCTAATGAAAAAAAAATATGAACGTGTTTATTTTCATAAACAAAGTGAATTTGTTCTTTTTATGTTTATTTGCAACCATATTCGTCCTTTCAATTTTCATTTTAGCGCCAGGAATTGTAAGATAGTATTGCTTATGTTCCTTAAGTATCTATAAAAGATACAAAACGTCTAAAGATACACGTTCCTGAAAGATCTGTTTCCGTATCTAAATTGTAGTCAAACAGTTATTGTTATTTTTGTAACATAAAATGTAACACAATTTCTCTTTTGTGTTTATCCTTCATCCATCGTAACTGCGGAAGGTTAATTTGAAAAATTCTTTTAAGTCTGTTTTCTAGTGGGTACTGAAAAATTGATTTGTACTTTATTTGTATTTCACCCTCAAATATATAATTAAAATGTAAATAAATAACTAAAATATTAAAATAAAATAAAGTTTACACAGAATCTAAGCAGTAATAATTATTTTTCGAATTCAGCGATCATAGTGGATGTTTCAGCTTACAATTTGCTGTTTGGTTCGTTTCAATATTTTTAATAGTTTTAAAGAAAAAAACTGGTTGCCTGTAAAGTCGGTATACGGGCGAAAGTTTTACGTGACAATGATTTTATGTCTGTCTCTCTCGCTCTTAGGCGGGCGCGTGCCTCTCACTCGCTCTCATTGCGAGCGCATAACGTGAGCGGAGCGTAACGCAGTTTCTTGAAGTGTCACCCGGCAAACCAATTTATAAGACGTTGTCACGTCAAAAAATTATATTAAATTAGGTGGCTTCAAAAACAATGAAGGTTTCATATTAAATTGTGGCAAAACATACATGACTGGTTCCAACTATAATTCTGGAAGCTAAGTACCTACATAAACACACGCAAAGGCAGTAAAAAACACCCACACTAAAACATACGTTATTGCCATAATTGTCATAATATTTTTGTTACCTAGAATCAAACCCTGAACCGTCTTTGTCAGCTCAACAAATAGAGTCACTTCCCACTGTCCTATATCCTATGTCTTATATCTATGATCCTAGCAGTCGTCAAAAATTTTTCATAGAACATTCCTCGCACCTGCCTCGCAGATGTTTTTTTACATAGGTGTAATGTGACGATACAATATTTATGCCTTAACATTTTTAGTATGCACTGTTTTTATTTAGGCTTTAGCATTAAGCATTTTTGTAAACAATTCTTAATAAACGTACTACCTATAGCAAAATGCATCATGAAATTAGAATGGCGCATTTAAATATATAAAGTTCAGTTATTTTATACATTGGCTGAGAAGAAGTTATGATTTATTTTATGAAAGGTTTCAAGAAAGAAAACAAAATATAAGTACAAATGACTCAAATCTGCCTCGCAGCCTAGTTGTTAGTGTGGTCGACTGCTGTGCAGAGGGTGTGGGTTCGATTCCCGCACAGGACAAACATTTATGTAATAAACATTTGTGTTTGTCTTGAGTCTGGGTGTAATTATGTATGATACGTATGTATTTACGAAAAAAAAAAGTAATATATGTATTTGTATCCGTTGTTTGGTATCTATAACACAAGCTTTGCTTACTTTGGGGCCAGACGGCGCTGTGTGTAATGTCCAAATATATTATTATTATTATAAATGTAAAATATTAAACATTCTGTTACCACTACTTGACTGCCGAAACGCTGCCGGAGGAAAAGGAGGACACTACTTAACCACGAGGAATCGCTGCTTGAGAAGGAAATTTTAGTCTACGCTTGTGGGTCACGAGGAGCTATCTACGAACCACATGGGGTTAAACTAGAACTAGATTGTGCTACCATTACTGGTTAGTACTGGTTTAAATACTTTTATATTAGAAGTTATTAGAGGAAAAGTTTCAGTGAAAATATTGTATAATCGTTGTAAAATCGTTTAGGTAGTTTTACCCCATACTGTAGTCCTTGGAGAAAACCTTGGTAGGGAGTTTTCTCTAAAGCAGCAGAAGTAGCAGTGGGCTGGTTATATCTGTCGGAGCTAAAGCAGACATGTCCTAGAGTGAAGACAGCGTATCAGAAAGCAAAGCTAATATAGAACATTCCCCAGCTTGACTAAATGCAGAAGGCCTTTGCCTCTCACAACCAAAAGTGGCGCGCTATAGAAAGATTTATGTCTAGGAGTGGAATATAAAAAAAAATTATATTTTCTTTCCTATTTTACTTTTTGCGAAGAAACAACATATATTTTATTTGCAACTGAAAGCCAAGTAGCTCAATGGATAAGGAAACAAAATAAAATATTACCTTATTTAAAAAAAAAATACACCTTTTGATATTAATAAAAAGTATTTTTCGCGTCTCTCATTTATTTCCACAAGAATCCAAGATGCAAACAACACAAATAATAACAATTTAACTTCTCGATTTTTGATATAAACTACGAATAATCAATATCTCGATAATTTCCATGGATCCTTTTTCGACGAACTTTACGATTATTTAATAGTAATGACGTTATTCGATTCTGGTTATTTCTCTTTGTATTATACTATTCATATTGATTTTATTATTTTTAACCAACTTAAAAAAAGGAGGAGGTTCTTAATTCAATCAATCATTTTAAAAGTGCATACTTCCGAGGTGGTCCCATATTAATGTTGTGAATTTTAAACTAAAATTTTTAGTCAAAAAAAAATTATTGGTGTTTATTTGGAACAGATGAAATAAATCTATGTTGATGATTGTATAAAATGTTGTTACGAGTATCGACGATGAACTAAAAAGGTAAAAATAATTACTCATTCCCAAAAATCTGATCTGGCTTACAGTTTCCCTTCCGCATCCAGCCACAACTCTTAAAAGCTGGTCAAAATTTCCGTATTTGTCGATTTTTCTTTAACATTTAAGTGGTTTTTAAATAATAAATAAACTGTTAGCAAAAAACAGCTGACCGACCATTCACCCCCCTGGCAGCGTCCTGAGAGAGAGGCAGTCTGTGAAGGTTTAAGTAGCCATAGGTACCTAAGTACTGCCTAAATCATTTTGTTTGGCAAGGATTTCTTTGAATCTAATGAGTAGATCTGTCTGAAATTTCAATGATCGCGTTCTAAGAGACATAGCTACTGGTTTATTATTCTGTCCCAAGTTATTATTTACCTATTATTACTTTAAGCTGGTAGCTTTCCGGCACCAGAGACAGTTTTGCAACGATAGGCCTACTGCTGTCATGTTCAGCCTAAAGTGGTTGGTGAAAAGGGGCTGTTACCTACATCGCTGATCGGCATAAAATCCGCGAAAATATACAAACAGATACATACATTACTCAAAATCTATAAAAGCATACGTGCATTTGTGAAATTTAGATTTCTATATACAAATCTAAATTTATGTAAAGATATTGTCAATTTGAAATTTTATCTATATCCTAAATTAGGATTCCTAATTAGAAACTAACTTTTACGGCTACGGGGTGTCAACGATCGTCTGAATAAAATACGTCTTGGAATTGCTTGGTATTTTCAGAACTTGGCTTCTACTATTATGCGTTTTAATTTTTTTAAAGTATTATCACAAAAAAAATAATATCTTTTCGTAGTTTTTATTTTTTTGTAATTGCGATAACCTTATATAAAGTTGTAGGCGGAGCCACTTGTACTTATAAGTAGAACTTGCCCATAACTGATTCAATATTTTGATGTCTCACAAGAATTTATTGGTAAGTTTACTCGTTTTATACTGATTATATTTTTATTAATCGTAAAAAAATATTGCATCAGATATTAACTTTTTTGTTTCCAAATTACAATGTACCTACGTGGATCGTAAAATACTGTCACTTTGGAAGAAGTCGGTTATACAATAAACATAAACAAGTCATACAGGTCTCTGATTTTGTCTTAATTACGCTGTTAATTTAACAAATTACATTGCCAACGTCGGACCAAGTGTTTTAAAGCCTTCATTTTTATAGTTCCGCAGCTAAGGGCACATACTAAAAAATTATACTGTAGAATTATTACTAAAAAACAAACTTCACAGTTTGGTTACTCTGATAACGCTATAAGGAACAATTTCGTTTAAATGCTTGGTTCATACCTACTTATGTAGGGCACAGACCGACGCTCATTAACAAGAACCGTATCGCTCACAAAACGATACGGCCGGAGAGCGCTTGTGGTCTGGTTGACCTAATCGATGATAGCGCGTGTTGGAAAACTTTTCTGACCTTGTAGTGAACATTAAAACTACATGCGCCATATTAAAATGCTGTGAACTTATGCGACACTAGCGACATTAATTGCCACAGCTTAGTAGGTTTCTTAACTGTAAATATCAAGGGGTCAAAAATAGTAAATTGTACATATTACAAGAGAGCAAAGTTTTTGATGATACTTTACCGCGATGGCGTAGTTTTGAATCCAAAACGTAGCGAAGGATTTTAGAGAAGACTCTCGAGCACAGCGACATATTATATACCCTAACGAATTCCTCAATTATTTCTGACACTTGCCAATCAATCACCAAGAATATATACCCTAACGAATTCCTCAATTATTTCTGACATTTGCCAATCAATCACCAAGAAATTTTGAAGGTATGTTTTAGGAATCAATATCTAGGTCTGCAGTTTTCCAGATTTCTAAATTAAATTGTATTCAGAAAAAGTTATACAGAATTCAAGTTTTTCATATAAACGATTTCAAATAATTTTTGTGTTAGTAAAAACATTTTTCAGGATTTTGTAAAATCATAAACAGATATTCGAGTTGAGATCATGTGTACACAACATTTAACTGTGTTTGATTAGTAAATGGCAAAAACAAATGAGAAATTTGTTTGTATGAGATACGCTGCGAGATGCTTCGAATGTAGTAGAATCCTATATAAGTCGTTCGAGTCAAAAATAATTTGCTACCGAGTGATACGTTATATTTGTTTACCCCCCCCCTTTATGAGAAAAGAAGAGAATTTTAGAAACAACTCATTAATTACAATTTATATTCCAATAAACAATTTTGCGACGTTCATTGTGCAATTTTCCATACGATAAAATTGTTTTACGCTTTCTAATACTTTTTCCGAAATTAAGTGGGTATAGGATTTTGTCTAACTTATGTTAACTGATTTTTCTAATGTATTTGCACTTTAAATTGCACAACGAAAAATTTTTAACCGAATAAAGCACATAATTCAAATTTTTCCTTGTAAATACGACCGCTCGGTGCCGGTGCGCGCCCCGCCCTTATAACTACCCATTGTGTTTTTTTATACAATATTAACAAAACTACTAGGGACTTATGTGCTCCTAGTATACATACATTTTTAAACAACATTTTTATTAAAACTCTATCAAATCTCATATATCTATGGAGAATTGCCTGATCTACCGAATCTACTGGACAGAAAAGCCTATACCTGCTAAATCTAAATTTGTCTTATCTAAAACTTAAAAAAATAAGTTAACTTCGATTTATTTAATAGATGTCGATCCAGTTTACATCTCCAGTAGCATTTCAGTTACAAATTGCATACACTTCTTTATCTCGGATCGAGGCGTAATTACAATAAACTAAGTTAATTTAAAGCCTCGCTTAACGCAATGACCTCTCGATTACTTAGCACTGAGCGTGATATCCGAAGTAACTTAGGGCCCTCTCACACTGACGACAAGTAATCGTAAAGGCACCGCTGATAAACGCAATTATGTCGCTACTTGATGGGTCTGGTCATCGTAACGCTGCGCGTTTCCATTGTTTCTAAGAGGCGGATACCTTATAAGACACGTGACTTATGACAGAAAGTCACAATACTTGTGGAAAAACTAGTACCTATTCTCTAGGTAAGTTTAACATTTATCAAAAACATTTTTTATGATTTATAAAATTTTAACAAAAACCATTTTTATTAGATTGCATGTGTTTTAATTTTTGCAAACAAAACAAAAAGTTCTCATACCAATTGGTCCTTTTCAGAGAGAACTAGGTGTCAAAACATAAAAAAAAGCAATTTCTAACAAAAATACTCATTACGGAAGTAGCGAGATTTGAACCATAGGCTCGCCAAATCAAGTCGCAGCGTCTATGGATCACACCACCACAATACTTATGTAGAACAACACTGCTGTTTACACCTAATTAATTTGTTAGGTTAAGAAACCAAAAGATATAAAAACGGTTTAAATAAACTGGTTAGTATAAAGAAAAATAAACCTAATTTAGTCGATTTAAGGTTAATATTATTGACAGTTCTGATAATGTTAATGTGTGAGTGCGGGATTCACAGAATGGCTCCACGCAATTTTAACCTTTACACTATGCATGGACTTTAGCAAATGACTGTATATGAAACTTTGTATAGGAATGTGATTGTTCTACTTATAATCAAAACTATGAAAGGATAAGGAGGAAAACCAGAAACAGAAACTTTGTATGGGAGTGCCGCCACCTTTTACAGCGACCGCGATGGGATAAAGGAACTGGAAAAGTTAATTTGCAAAAAGTTAAAAAAAGTATTTTGAAAAGCGATGACGCAGAAGGACTTCTGTGATCGCAATAAGCCGAATTCTGCACGTGGTAAAAAGCTGGTCTCAAATAAATTAAAATACAGATACTGTCAACAAAAAATTTCGTTTTGTAATAGTGTTTTTTAGTTTAGTTTTAGTCAAAAAAAAAAAATACCTACGAGTAAAAATCAAGTTAAATGAAGCTCAAATGGTTACTTATTTAGGTAGATACCTATTTAGACTTATAACGTTACCGTTACTAATTAACAAATAACAGAACTATAATAACGATATTTAACATTATTACATTACGTTACATATCGGAAACAAATTATATGTACATATATAACGTAATGAAAATAATATCAATAAATGTTACATTTAAGCATATCGATTTTTGACTAAAGTTACTATTGAAAATAACGTAACTGCACTTTTGAGGCGATAATGTTGTCGTCATAAGTCCCTGTATTTTTCGTATGTAAGAAAGTGGAAACACGTCCGGGTTAAAATGATTGTGTCAATAGTTCGGAAGCAGCTCGTGCGTCGATGCCGCGCCGCCATTTTAAAAGTCATAACTTTTTTGATAGTCTTAAAACATTAGTCTGAATCCGAAACCATATACTTTCATCAGAAACGATTTCGGTGTTGCCACTTTTAAGCTTTTAATTGTTTTTCAACTCAATTTAAATGAAAATATGACCATTTACTGACACGCCGCCGCCTCGTCGCGTTCTGCACCTAAAGCTTTAAGTAAATTTAATAGTTATGTTATATATTTTTATTAGTAAAAGAATTTTCGACAACAAATACCAGACTTGATGACCTTATTTCTTAATGAGTCGTAAATATTTATGTGATTTGTTTGTTTTGTGGTCTGCTTTGTTTTGTTAGTGCCACGACATACGTCATTGTGACAACAATAAAATATTTGTTATTGATACTGTAGATTTCGCGTTGAAACTAAAGGTACCTACAAACTATTTAACTTACTGGAAAAAACAATGTTTGAATTTCTTCAAAAAACTAATACATAATAGATATGTGTAAGTATTTTTAACAGACCCGTGTTTTTAAGAGGTGAATCCTCGCGAAGGAATTTATTAAATAAAATATTATACTGATGTTATGTAAAGTTGAAGTATTAATATTATATTTATGTATACTAAGGCAGACTTATCGCATAATGCAGTTACTTGTAGCCGATCTTAATATGTTTTCGTAAACATATAATTTAAATTTATATAAGGAGATATAGTCTAATCAAAATAATATAATACAAAATATATATAAATACACACTTATGCACATACGTACAAATACGAATTGCGTGTTATACGAGAACGATTAATCGAGTTTGCAACTATTGGAGATAGAAGGATTTAACTTAATTTTGAAATTGTGAAAATACATTTCCATTGTATGTATTTTTTTTTATTGTGTGTGATTTTATATGTTATCAAATAAGAAAACTCTTACTGAATAATATCTCACTTTGAACTTAAAAATGGCTTTTTTGACAGAATGCGAGTTCACTTTCGACTTAACCGAGTTTAGACGAACGGGAAAACTTTGTTAGAAACGAGAGCGAAACGACATAAATCTTGTGTTCTACCAAAATTCCTATGTTTATAGCAATTAACAGTTCCCGGGCACACGTCACTCGTCCCGCCGACAATATTTATAGCTTAGCCCTTGTACACACTATGGCAGTTTCAACTGTTTTTACTGTCACATTGCAGTAGATGACATAATATGAGCTTTTAGTGGTTTTGGTATTAATGCCTTTGATTAGCCTTTGTTCAATTATGCTGTTTCTTGGTGTAATTAAAATTAGGCTTAAAAATTAAGAAAAATATGAAACATGAATTATGACGATTATGTCATTTTTTTTTAATATTATTATAGATTTTATGGTTATATTGTTTTTGTACTTAAAATTCTATAAAAGTATTTAAATCTTATGATCATTTAAATAACTGTACGAAAATAGCTTCTCAAATTTCAATGATTCCACATATTTTACAAGATAAGATATTTTATGCTGCTAAAATGCTTTATTATGCTGATAACTTTTTACGTTTACTAAATATTTTAGACACAATACATAGTTTATTTTTATTAGACAATATAAGCACATAAATCGGTTATCCTGGACTAGTATTTCTCATTCTTATTCACACACTTCAAACTCTATACTACTTATGAATAAATTATGAATAATAATTATTAATTACTTACAGCATTTGAATTACAATTTTGTATTCGTAGACATACAAATTCATTAACTTTGATAACAGAAAAAAAACGCTACTGACAAATAGTCTGAATACGTACGAAACGTACACGATTTAACGTCACGTCTCGCTAGTATGTTCCTAGCCTTACTCTGTCCCGCCCTTGAGTTATTTATCGTTCTCTTAATTACTAACTTTCGATGTCGGACCAGCGTCTGAAGTTGATGTAACTGTAGGATGTGTCACCCGCTTTATAATTCGTAGCCCCATGGCGTCATCAATTCATCTTTAAACTTTAATGGACATATCAAATGATCACTGCGGTTATGTCTGCCATGTTTGAACTCATTTTTTTGGTTTTGTCTTTCCTTTATATTCTTTCGTGGCGTCCTATACAATATATAATGGTAAAAGTTATGGTGATGCGTCCTGTCTGCATGCTCGGGAAACGGTTAGATGAAATTTATTAGTATTATTTACTTTAAGCATTATTTTAGTTGTCTCGTCAAAAAATTAACACCGAAACTTCAAGATTGATATAAAAAATGTGTAACTGGAATATAACAAGATGAATAAGTAGTAGGTAGGTATGACGGCAGATTGATAACAAATGTACCTCCTTACTTATACCACACCGGGATGTTTCTTTTCCCCTTTTGCGACACTACACCGTAGCTCGTAGGCTTGTTTCGAAAGCTAACAGTAATAATTGTGCAGTTATGGCGTAGGTATTTTTATTTCGATATCTGTTCGATGTCCTTACAGCATATAATACGTCTGTAATACGAATACCTATATAAGTATTAATCTCTTGAATATTAATATTGGCCTGCATATTATTTTTAGCAAAGAAATTTAATAAAAACACCAAACAACCTTATTAACACAATCACCTACAGTAACACATCCACAACGACAAAAAATGGCTACCTAAGTAATCACCGCATCTAACTTAATAGCTAAATAAAAACACCAAACAACCTTGTCAGCACATGCCCCCAGAAACAAATCCGCAACGAATAAAATGATTACGTAATTAAATTGGTCTATGGTGGTTAGCAGAACAAAATATTCATAATTCGTAAAATGTAACAAAAACAAAAATAAAGGCATAAGGTGAGATTTGAATCCACAACCACCATTGCTCTCAAAACGCGTAACAAGATCTGATACGTCTATCCACTAGGCTACGGATGCGATAATTTTATTTGTGAAATTATTATATACAATATTAAATAAAACTAATATTACTGGGATCCTACAAGACATAATACTTTATTTCTTTAAGTGTGTGAGTGACTACGCCTTGCCATTCTATTTTGTTTTGAAACTCTATATGCAGTTCTGCAACTGACCGTACATAAACAAGTTCATAAATGTAGCGAAAAACAAAGGCCATTGGAATTAGCTATATCGTTATGTTATGGAACCTACTACTTATTACATTTCTGTAGTTAAATAAAATTATACACAACAGTATAAAGAAATTTTGAGTAATAATAAAAATACAAAAAATAGTTAAAAACTAATACATAACACGAAAGGACTATTTTACCTTACAAACCTAATATAACGCAGGTTAAGCTTGGTGTTATGTTGTATTCACTGTTTTATACATTATTTGAGGATTTACAACAGTGTTTTTGGCATTTTACATAATTCAATCTAGAAATTTTTGAGAAAAAAACATGTATCCTACGACACCCCGCGTGTTGTCGACTCGCTCTTGATATAGTCACATTATACGTCTAAGTACAAAGTTTTATGTCTACTTAACTACGTAATCAGATGATATACCGCTAAGCTAATCCGTCGCTTTTTACAATTATTTTCAAAACTAACACAAATCTTATTTTTTTGTTGAAATCTATGGGCAAATATAAATTTAATGAAGGTACAAAAATAAATTTGTTCTAACTAAACTAAATCAAAGCTTGCTGCTTCTTCTTTAACAAATAAATAGAGGTAAGTATAATAATGTATGTTCCTAATATCAATAAAAGAATAAAGGTTCTATCTGTTTTCGTCACATAAATCTTTGATATGTAACTACATAGTATGAGGGATAATTTATGTTTGTGAATACGTCGATACGATAAGTTATGGGGTCATTGTTAAGTTAAGTTAAGCTTAATGCTTGAGAACTGTTTCTTACCCCCTAGGTACCCTTTCTTTATTTAATTCTTTAAGAAAACAAACGACTCTCCATTTTATTTCCTTTTCCTGGTTCATATAGTAACCATAAAACATTAATGACTTTTTTTATGAATAACTTACATAGAGTAGCGATAGGCAAGCAGGGGCTAGCTAGACAAACTCTTTATAATTTTTATTTCACTTATTCATTGTTTCAAAATTGTTTTTCTAACATAATACCAAAACCAACGCATATTTGATATTTCCAGTACCAGTACTAGGAAGTAATATTTCTATGAGTAGGAAACTATAGACTATGGTGAGCTCCCCACATCTAAGTCTAATAGTAATTAGTAGAACGAATATTAGATGTGTAAATCAATTGAAATTCAACTCTGAAGTACAAAGCTTAAGCTACAAATTATTATTTTAGCAATTTTTCACTAAATTTCATAGTAATTGTATAATATAGTATCAATCACAAATCAATAGTGACGTGGTCCTGCCCAGGCAGAGGGAGTTAATTGTGGTCTGCACGTACACAATCATTAGTTGATCGCCGAGTATCGCGCGCGCATGCATTTGTACTCTCTCTGCTCTACACCCTCACAGATGTTATCTGACCATTGTAAATTCTAAATGGTCTGCATGATGGCTGACTATGTTTATGTCGATGTATGCGCCTTGTCAGATAACTTCTTATATCTATTATCAATAAAATCGCTTTTAAACTTCTCAATAATTTTTTGAAGTGAAAACTTCTTTAGCGGCGTTGTGCACTTTTTTTGGTATGGGTAAAAAATGATAAACTCGCGTCAGGTCACGTGTCCTGATCGTGGAAATTCGTAAGACGGAAACCGTAATGCCACGCCTATTATAATTTTTATTTTTAGTATTCGCGATTATGAGTAGTACAGGGAGGTTGGATATGGAATTTTAATTCTATGACAGATTGCGATGTCAAATATACTACGTCAAAAAAGTAAATAAACAAACATTATTATTTCTTGACAATGTCAAAGACATGTCTTGTGACATATTTGAGTGTTAAGCGCGAATCGTGTGTAAAGGTTTTCACTTCTGCCGGCACTCCCGGAGTGCAACTCGTTTTTTTTTTTTTATTATAACTTTTACTTTATATCTATCTCAGATTACAAAGATTGCTGTGAGATGGCCTTGGATAAGAAGTTTTATGAATGGACTTAACCAGTAATTATGACTTGCACTACAAAGTATAGACATTATTTATTTATTTAAATGTGGAGAATAAAAATGTAGGCAGCAAAATGCTGCAATTTGAAAAGACCGAGTAGTTACAGGTAGGAAATTAACTCTCATTGACGTTGAATTTACGAAATCACTGAACAGTATGCCTAGTTTTTATTAACTCTACTATCACGTTTGCAAAATGTTCTCAAAACGCGCCGGGTAGGGGTGCTGCTACATTTCCATACATTTAATTCGAACGCTCTAGTAGTGCTAGAAACTCACAAAAATTTACAATACGCACCCAGGTAGGTGTAGGGAACCATTTTCGAATATAGACTGAAGTTATCTTGTCTGACGTTATCGGGGGCAACATTAATGGAAATAAATCTCGTGTATATGGTAAATCGACCTGGGATCTTATTAGGAACAGTCTTGAGTACGCCAGATTCTTGAATCCGAGTGTAAAATGGAAGTAGACATTTATGAGAATGATATACTCACTAAATTCGTATTTAATGTTAATGGTTCCTTTTAGAGGATCCGTGGAATTATTTTAACAGTAGAAGTGATAGTGGTAGTAGCAGAGTGCATTGATTGCAGATTCATTTGCATATACTTACCCACTGTAAGAAATCAATAATATACTTACATTATATAAAGTTGAATTTATAAGAGATACATTGAAATTAATATCAAAATGCGTTTTTCTCGATTGCCTCGAAAACTCGAAACTATGAAATTCTTGTGTAAGTGTAAGACTGTAAGTACTTAGGTACTTCAACATTATACTTTTATAATACCTAAGTAAGTAATAGAGACATTTCGTAACCAAGCTTCAGAACCTAAGAAGCGCAATGTGTGATAAATTCTTTTCATTCAATATTTTATTTTAGTAAAGCAACATTTATACGCATAGCGCCATCTATGAATTTGTTTTATAACTATTCAACATCTTTCGACTTTTTAAAAACTTTGTAGCATTTCTAAGTACACATATTAACATTATCACACTCATTAATTTATTAGTGTTTTGATAAGTATAATCTTAATCAATTAATTACAATTTCTTACGTATTTTAAGCTAGTAAGCTTGTAATTACTAGAAAATAATAGTAAAAAGTTTAATTTCAATGATATTAAAGTTGTAGAAAAAGAGTCGTAGATACCTACACAAATCATATGTTTGTAGTTAACTATTTAGGTCTTTGCCATTATTAACCTATTTATGTTTACTTAGAAAAACGTAAATTGTAGCCCTTCAGCTATCGCTCACAAAGATCACTCACGATCAATTGATAAAATTCAATTGATCGTGAGTGATCATATTGTCCTGACACCTACACTTTGTATTGTCTTTTGTCGAAGACGATTCATTATTATTGCTCAAGTAATATTGGAACTGATTTCCAAACCAAAGTTTTAATTAAAATTTGTACAAAAAGCGTCTATGCATCTTCACGATTCAATAGTTAAAGGGGTCTATTACCTATTAGCAGTAATTTATTAGAGTTTGATTCAAAACTTGTCCCATATTTATACTTCATATACATTTCCGTTTATCAGTATTTTTTATTGTTAGACATTGTTTCCAAAATTAATAAGGTTCCTAACAGATACATGTAGGTACTTAACCTGATTCTAATTTGAACTGAGGAAAGGAAAAGTAAGGTTTAATACCTTAATTTGTATCGTCGACGTATTTAACAATGCAATATTTTATGTAATTTAACAAATCACAAAGCCGTTTAAAAAATATTGCTTGATTTAAAATTTAAAGGTTATACATTGACTAAACCCAATCAAAAATAAATAAAAAAACCTTATAATTACAAGTTATAAGTTATTAATTACAAATTCCTTTGTTCCCTCAGTGACCACCCATCCATCCGTCATCCTCGGCAGCCGCGCGTACCCCGAGGTGGAGCCTTTTTGCAGCCCGCGTCGGAATTGATGGCTGCACTTTATTGGAGGTGGGACCTCGATCTAGAGACTCCTCTCGATATCAACTGATATAGGACTAGCCTTAGTTGTAATCTGACTGACAGGTTTTGATATTCGAATAGTAAAAACCTTATATTTAAGTACTCACAAGGTAAAACGTAAAGATAATAGTCATAGTCCAACACGCACGACCATGATACTATTGCTTCAAACAAAAATTGAGTGCTAAAAATTTATAACGAGCTACCTCGTTTTTGGTTTTTTTTGTACTACTACGAGTAATACGACTACTAATTAAATGTATCACAACACAAATATACGATAAAAGTTTTAGAATTAATTGTAATATAACAAACACATATCAGGAAATAAATTTTAAGACATTCTTGATAGGTCGATTTTTTTAAATTTATCTGGCCGTTTTTTTTTCGTCACATAAGTTTATGCAAGATTTTGTTTAATACTACACCTAGTATTAAATGCGAGAATCCCAAATAAAATTAAAGCTTGAATGACAGCCTCATTAAATGTTGCTTCACAATGTGTTCGAAGGGACGATTCAAATCGATCAATGGGACGATTTAAAAAAAATCACTGTTAAAGCTATATTAATCTAGGTGGATGTTAACTATTACTATACGTACCTTTTCTTTAGTATATAAAAGACAAAAATATTTATATATATATATACCTCGTTACTCCAGTAATTTATCTATTAAAACGAAAAACTGAACAAGAGTAAAACAATTACAGATGTTTTACTGATTAAAATATCAAAATCAGTTGTCCCCTATTTGAACATTCACCAGCCGGCATCGAACCGAACACTCGCATTACAACAAATCATTCAACCGGTGCCCGTTCTGAAACGTTTCCATTCTTTTATTGATTTATTTCATATTATTATTAATTGAAAAAAAAGTAACAAACACCAGAGTTTTCGAACGAGTTATTTATTAAAACGTTAAATTCACCGCCCAATCTGATAAGTCCTTTTTATTTATTGCTTTCTTTTTTTTCTTTTCATGTCATATGGCGGAGGTCTGTTGGGTGCAGCCACGATTGGATCATAAGATGTCAACTGCTATGAAGTTATTTTATAGTACCTAGAACGAAAAAAAATGCTAATTTGTTTTACGCATAATGCATAAATTACATTCTGGATGTGGAAAATTTGATTAATAAAATATAATTGACTATGAACATGAATCAGTTATAAATCAATTATGCAAATCAATTTGGTAAGTTTTTTAATACAGATGACGGACGCTTATTTTGTAACCTAATTTTAATCATTCATTATTAATTTGATACAATCAAAAGTAAGTACCTACATTGTTGTTCATAGAGCGACACGAAATCCTGACGCGATCAGGGGGGGGGGGGCTATCTTATTTATAATATCGTTTTTATATTTAAAATAACATTCTTATTTGCAACATCTTTCCTTTTATTTTTGACATTTAAACATATGTCAACATGTCACCTCAGGTGAATAATGTATTTGATCTGCCTCACGACAATTCCATAGAGCAGCTTTGTATACAGAGAGATCACACCTATCGAATAAAACACGTTCGAAACAATATGTAGTTGTCACCAGTTGATAGGACCTGTCTCTCAAACTATCTACTCACTTTCATTCAAACAAAAACATCTGCCATTCCATTATGTATCTTATGTTTTTAAGCACAGCGTCTAAATCCAAACGAAAGTTGATTTTCAGTTACAGCACTACGTAGTAGAAGATACGTCTTATGATTTGGGATTCGGAGCAAACCGAGCAGCATGATGTTCGTTTCTGGTTTCCTTAGGTAAAATACAATAAACACCCGGCGTTATAGGGACAATGAACATTACATAACTTAAAAAGACTGTGATAGTTGTATTGATAGAATTGTATCAGTGTTAGTTGGATATCTTCTGGGATAGGATGTAGGTGTTAAGATGATCCTGGGGCTGGATAGAGCAGTGATGTGTCAAAATAGGTTAGTGGATTTATGCAGGTTCGTTTTGGTAAGCAATCTGGAAGGACAGTGATATATTTCGGTTTGTGGTGTAGATATATTTGGATTACATATCCCAGGTTGAATAAAAGGTTATAGATTAAGGTCATTTATTTTAAGATCTCTCAATCGCATACAAACAATATTTTTTAATTTGTAAGAATGTAAAGAAAAACAGTTTAAAAAAATATTTATTATGCAATGTTAATAGTTGATTTTTCAACTGGATTAGGATGCCCTTGTAAAGCCATATTTAAGATATCAGAGCTAAATAGCAATTATATTATGCTAAACAGAATTTTACATGAAAAATATTTAAATTTAATTATTAGCAATCTTTTTATCAGTTTTTATTAAAGTGTGTGAACTTGTGGATTAAGAGAGTAAATATAAAAAAAAGGGCCTGAGCAGTATTAATAAAAAATATTAGTTTACATAACATATTATTTAGTAGTAGAAAAATTTAGAGTGTTTTGACAGTGACAGCAGTAATGTCAACATTATTAAAACGCTACGGAACCGTTCTTGTTCATCACGATTTATTCCGTGTGTTTATTAAAGCAGTTTTAAGGTCTGCAGAGTAGCAATACAAAAACCAGATTTAAATGTGAAACTAAAGGTTATGATATTAAAAAAAAATATTTGATCATTAAAGTTTCTACTGTACTCCATTCTGTAATCGGTAAAAAAATAACAATCTAGGGCCATAAACTTTCGTAGATAAATATAGTAAAAACAAGCATGCAAATATTATTTAATGTGGGGGAGGGTTATGCAACACATTTACTAACATACCTACAACATTTGTAGAGCATATTTTAGAAGGAAATGTAATTATGGGACGAGAAGTAATAATTTCTAAAGTGGGAACGGCGCCGCGCCACCCTCACCCGTTCCCTCTGCGTACTCGTACGTAGCTCACGTCAAAGGTTTCAAAACACCATTAAATTAACTCTCATTGTCTCAAACTTCTATCGAACTGGGATCGGATCTCACAAAACATCGTACCTGAATAACCCAATAATTGTGTACATAAATCATTTGAACGACTCCTGATAATTCTCCCTATAAAGTAAATGTTTGGTGCTAATCATATACTTATAGCGAGAAGAAATACTTACTTCGCCATAAAGTTTCAAAAAATACTACTGTCACATATAGACTCATAAGAAAACATTGAAAATTTAAATATTTTAAATGTGTCAGATATTAGCTGTTTTTATATGTCGTTTTAAGTTATATTTTTAATTTTCCGAGTCATACACGCAAAACAAACATCTACGTTATTTTTCCTTGACGATTGAACCAGGTGACACCAGAAAAACTCTCCGAAATCAATTGTTTGATTATTATATTTTTCTCTTGAAGCACGAGAGCAGATTACGTGAAATTATTATTTTAAAACCGTGTAAACTACATATATAAGGCTTTTCTTATTACGATAAAGAAGTTCGTTTGCATTGCTCTTACCCACTTGTCTCTTGTGTTTTGTCCCGAGCCAAGTTCTCCCTCCACAGCGTAAGGGTTTGCACAGACCCACGATAACGCGATACGTGCCAAATGCGACTTTTCCACCTTTTGTGGGGCAAAAGTCACGATAATGTCCGTAATGTATGCGTTTTGTCCCTCTATTTCTGTTTTTGTCATTTTTGTTTAGTACTTTTAAGTAATAATTATTACGATTTTTATAACCTTTATATCATTTCCTTATTTGTTTTTGAATGCAAAACTCAATAGTCTTAATTTTTTTTAAGTTTATCTTTTATAGTACATTTTTAATACCCAAATAGAAGTTACAATTATTTTAATAACATCTGAGCTAAACAAGATAGCTTTTTGTAGTAAACAGTACATTTAATTATGTATTAATTAACAATGGATTGTAAAAAATACAAAAAATAATATTTGTGACATTGTGTAATAATTTCAATAACACCATGGTACAAATTCCATTTTTTTCTATTATATTGATTTATTTATTTTTTATACATACATAATTTATAAGCCGGTGAGGTGGGTTTTTGATTTACGCACGGGCCTAGAGCTTCCGCAAATGCCTAAGAATGATATCCTACAGAACATCACACTTTAAAATACTTGGCATGGGCTCATTTAGTTATAAACAACCACTAGGGCTTTCAATACCGGGATTCCGGGATACTAGGATCACGGTATCCTGTTCGAGATTCCGGTATTGAAAATACTTTGTAAAATCTAAATAGAATTGCCAAAAGTTGATCGCAATTTTCAAGTGATATTGTATCCTTAACAAAAAACATACTTCTATGTATCGATTTGTGACGTTTCAAGTAGTTTGCGCATTGTTTTTCATACCTATCCCTTGCCATTTAACGTCTGTCTCCGCTCCGTTCCTCACTGTCCCAAGTGCACCACCAACTGCTGGACTTGAAAGACAGTGAAGATGACGACAACGAAGAATGTCAAGATGATTTCTTGAATATTCTAATGCCAACTGCACCTGCAGGTGTAGTAGTAGTCAAAGCAACTGTACAAGTAATTTTTAAACGGGATACCAAAATACTAACGGCTGACGTTGTGCTGTATGTTGCTTACATAGCTGAGGAACAGAAATACAATTAAGCTATCCAGATCGTTATCAAACCACGGTTCTCCTACTCCTAACATACGCGAAGGAATGACACTCGAACCAGAGTTGGAACGAAAAATGGCAAAAAGTCATCAAACTGACGGTGCAAATACTTCAGGGTCAGCGGCATCTCATGATATGAATCTCGATGGCATAGTAAGGCATCTCTAATTTGCGTCCATGACAGCAGAGGAGGTGGTCTGGCAGCGAATTTGCCGGTGGTTTACAATTATTAATTGTCAATCGTCCCTACAAGTGTAGAATCAGAACGAGCTTTTTCTTCGGTTGGATATCATTGCAACGAACTAAAAGGCTCGCTCTTAGATAATTTATTGGATGCTCTATTATTTTTGAGAGGTTCAATGCAAAACGAGTGGAATAATAAAAACGAAGGGATTTAAAAAGCGAGCAATGAGTCTGATTTAAATTTACTGTGATTTTTTCTTTTATCTTTCAAAGTTATTTTTATGATGTATTCTAATTAATTTATAATATTAGTATAATTATTTGGCTTGTGTTTGTTTTTTAGATACTATTTTCGTTTTTTTCCCCGGTATTGATAAAGGTATCACCGGATTTCGAAAAAAATATTCTATTGTAAAAACCGTATGAACATATAACTATTGGCAACTTACTTATGGAGCTGTTTTTCAGTCCGAAAATTATTGAGAGCTCAAAAATTTAGCTTCACTTGTATCTTTTATCATATAAATAAAACATGCGTAAGCGTCTTTAGACACTAAGTGAGTTCAGCAAACGGCTTTTAATTTCATTTTTTAATTTTCTTACAAATAAAATAACAACCTGCAATTCTAAAAACAGAATTCTTTCTAACGAGACTGCCACTTTGAGAAACTTTAAATTTCTTTTGACACTCTTATCAACGTGATGATTTCTAACATTTAGACATTCTAACGATAAGTATGTGGGAAAAAGTCTAAGATAAGGAGGTAGGTATGTCCAGACAGAATAGTTGCACTTTAATAAAGTCTCATCAGTCTAATTATTATCCTATGCTTGATACGAAACCCTAAAATAGGTATAATCAAAAACTTAAAACAACAATAACACAGACATACATTTTCCACTATCCACATTTTAACCGACTTTGTATTCCGTCTGTCCTAATAGATTTCCCGCTAAGTGCTCTCAGAACAATTTCATAAAGAAAAAGTTTCAGGCGCAGCGTCCGCCATTCATTAAAGCACGTACGTATTGTAGAACGATGTCACGTGATGATTTAGGGGTCCGAGCAGTAATGGTGCGATAAATAACGCGGTCACAACGCAACGTTACAACCGCTTAAGTACACGCGAAAATGGCGCCACTTAGCCAACCATCGCCATCTACCGGCGCGGACGAGAAAATAAGAGCACATAAATCAACCCTCTGTACTTGTTGATTACTCTGCGGAATTTCAAGTTTCATAGCGCAAATATTAATTTAAAAAAAAATTACACTCAGTAAAAGTACTTATTATGTTTTTATTTTGGTACTTCATAATGGTCGTATACCTACCTAAATTCATGCATTGTGTCTCAGCCAGGTTTATCTATAGATAAGTAACCTTACATAACATATATGGTGACCAAGCAACGAATATCATGTATTCCAAAATATGACATTATTAAAACTGCGAATGAAGAGTTTTTTAATTTGAAAAGAAAAGTATTGACGATTGGTTACTGTTAGTAAAGTTCTCATGTAAAAATATTTTAAAATACGGACAAACGGAAGTCCATAAAATCGTTGGAAATGGTGGCCGACTAAAAATTATTTAGAACCAATAGGTTATTGTTTACAAAATTAGAAATTGGCTGTACCTACATTTCAAAAGAACCACCGTGATATTTGGTAACCTCCGCTTCGTGTCTGAAACGAAGCAGTCAGTACCAAAACAAGGAAATGTAACACGAATGCAGTTTCGAAGCAGCTATGTTAACCAAATCCTTACTGCAATTGGCTATTTAGTGCTGACTATCTGTATAGATATCTAAGTTTTACGTTAATTTATAAGAGCGATAACTTTTTTTTATTTATTTAAAAAAAAATTGACGCAACTTCTATTCTATGGACACCATACATTAATCAGATGGCCAAACATGGATATATACCTATATATTAAATGGTCGGACACTGCATGAAGTGATCAATTCCAAGATCTGGCCACGACATATGTAAGTAGCTAAGATTCAGTGGTATAGGTAGATAAGATAAGATACCGACCTAAGAATCAAAATAACTATAATTGTGTACGTGAAAACCTATTATTACCTATCTATTATTACCTATCTATTATTACCTATCTATTATTACCTATCTATTATTACCTATCTATCATAATGAATAATCCTTATCAGCCTCATACGTCCCCATTGTTGGGACCCGGGCTACACGATTTGTGGACTTCACATAAGTCTTTTTTTTATGTATGAAGGTTACCTCACGGGGCGATGTTTTCTTTCACTGAAACGTAGTAGTGTTAATAATCAATGTACATGAGAAATTAAGAAAAAGACTGACTCACTGCAAAGCTGGTACACGCTGGGCTCAAACCACCGCCACTCGTACTACTTGGACGCATGGAAAATCGAAACTTCAAGGCCATCACCGACCTCAAAACCCCTAGGCGACCTAGCACAATTTATAATAAGTATTATAATAAAAAGCAAAAAACATGTACGTTGGTAGGTACTTCAACAATAAAATTTAGATCTTAACAAAGTGCTTGAAATCACAAAAGCTTTACCCATCAAACTTTAGAATATCATAAAGAAAACTTGTAGGCAAATATTGCACCAACACTAACCACATACAAATATTGCACCACCACTAACCACATACAAATATTGCACCACCACTAACCACATACAAATATTGCACCACCACTAACCACATACAAATATTGCACCAACACTAACCACATACAAATATTGCACCAACACTAACCACATACAAATATTGCACCAACACTAACCACATACAAACTTCACCCTAACTCACAGTAAATATTGAATAATAGTAACTGACAATGAAATTAGCCATGGTGTCTGCTTGATATTTGATAACTCCAGAAACAACGTTTTGAGGTACAGGTAGTTAAACATTTATATAAATATAAATTAAAAAATATTACAAATAGATAAACAGTTTTGTTTCGGATTCGGACTTACCGTACCACTTACCGTACCTAGTGCTAGTTCTCAAACTCAAACTTTATTTATTTAATTTAGGTTTTTACTACCACTTTTGAATCGTCAAAGTTATTAAATACTATTAATTTTCCCTCCACACTTCGGTTCACAATGTGAATTTCTACAGACAAGAATCCGGCAAGAAACTGTATAGTTTAGAACAGCTTATTTTTACTTCTAGTATATATAAGAGATTTTCATATATGTCCTGCGACGCTAAATTTAAAATATTTACTGTCCTAAACCTATCCCTTGGAGAAATTCTAGATCCTTATTTGTAAATAGCGCGAATTCCCCGTTTTTGTAACACAAATATTGTAATTACATCAGCAGCGCTACCTCACAATAAGATACCATTAAACTATTAAACTATGGAAATAGCTAAAATATAGTATTTTTGCAGTGTCGACATCGATCAATTGTCTTATTTACCTGATCGCATACACAGCAGAGCTAAGTATTTTGGCTAGGTTTTGAATATGAGGACCCCATTGAAGTTTGGAGTCCAGCGTTATGCCAAGTAAGACTGTTGAATCAATAAGTTCTAATTGCTTGCCATTAATACTGATACATGTCTGGATCTGACCAACATTTGGTAATGTAAATTAAACACATTTGGTTTTTTTTCCATTAGGTAACAAATTATTTGCGTTAAACTAATTTACAATCTTAGAAATGGCGTTATTTAATATATTAATGTAAAGAGATAAAACAAATAAGACTATGTCATGGTATTTTACACGATATGGGAGATTATTAATGAAAATAAGAAATAGAAAAGGATCCAAAATTTAGCTCTAAAGGGAATCCCAAAGTGACTGTTAAACCCGGAGATCTTCCACCGTTGATATCTCTTGTCTGTACTCTGCTACTCAAGTCAGATGTCAAAAGGTCGAGAGCTTAGCCTCTAACACTATAATGATATAGCTTCCTGATGAGATTTTCATGTTGGACACAGTTCAATACCTTAGATAAATTACAAAACACTTCAAAAGCATCATGCGAATCCTCCCGGGCTTTAAAAATATTTTTTAATAGTGCCACCCCTGCATCGGTTGTGGAACGGCCTGTCATAAAGCCAAACTATTTACTAATAAATGACAAAGTATGATTTTTTCAAAAACTTAACTGAGTATAGGTAGTATTGAAATAGGCTGAAAATTGTTAGGATCTGTTGAACTACCTGATTTGAAAAAGGTACAACATTGCTGAGTTTCATCGTATAAGGAAACACACCACTATCAACACAACTATCAAAAATTATGGCTAAGGCATGTGCTATGAATAATTGAAATTATAGTTTTTGCAGAAAGTCCCCAAAGGTCTGTCTTGTTTTTTGTTTCTAATATTTTAAATGTATTTATGATATCCGTAGGACTAATTGTATTAACATTAACAAAGGGAATATACATTCAGGAACAACAGTTTTTATTCATTTTTCTGCTATATTGGGACTTGAGTTAAGATGTTCAGTAGTTTTGAATGGAATATTGCTTAAAAAATATTTATAAGCAACTGCTACCTTAAGATTTGTTTTTAAACTAGTATCATCTACGATCAACTTCAAGTCCTGACAAGAATTCCTAGCTTTACCAGTTTCATTTTTTATTATGTTCCATGTAGTTTTTATTTTTTTAGTTGCACTTTTTTTTTTTTTTTGGAGATGAATTGATTTTGTAACAAGAGGTTTTTTAAAGGTTTTTGAGTTTTTTTTACATATTTCCTAAATACTGGGGTATTATTATATATGTTCTTTCTTTATAAAATTCAAATAGTTTACGCCTTCTTTTACACATACCTGGGGTACCCCATACACTAAAACAAAGGCGACCAGAAATAAGTTCCTTTTTTTGTAGGAAATATTTTATTATAGTCTGTAGTAGGTATAATAGTGTCAAGAACAGTTGTTTGGGTTGTCATTATAAGGTAAATCCGGAAGTTTTTGCAATATGTTAGATTTAAATTAGTTGTAACTGATATGAATTTAATTTCCTTTTTGTAATACTATTCTTTCTTTTAATAACCACTAACTATGACACACAACATCTGACTCTAGATTGCTTGTAATTGATTTTTAATCGGTTTTATGTCAGTAAATATATTGTAAATGCAAGTTGCACTAGATACAGCAATTCTAGGTGGTTCACAAAACAAATAAATAAAATAAAAGACCGAAAAAAGGCAGGCAATCTCGTGCTTAATAAGCTATTTTCTAAAATTTTTATATGAAAGTCTTCACAAATAATGATTTTTTTACTGACCCAGCTCGTGCAGTTTTTGAATAATAAAATATACAAACCCAAGTGGTTACTTGTACAAGTATTGTTTAAATGTAAGTAATAAAATGTATATTTATAAATTTAGGATACATATAGCCATCTTTTGGTGTAATCGAAAAATAGTTTTATACCTATTATTGGTTGCTTACTTTAACGTTCGATAACATTTTAACAGATGGCGCTTTAGACCTGGTCAATGACCATATATGTTTTATTTTAGCTTAGATTGTATAGATGACGCTACTAACAAAAAATTCGCTTGCCGTATTTTAATTTGGTTTTTTTTTATTTTAATCTGCACAGCGTTTTTTTGAATTGGTATAAGAAGGCTACTACCAATATTGTCAAACCGGTCATGTGCGGGTGAAAGTCGCTCAAAAAGGGTTCTATATTTAAGCCACGATGTAGGGTAGAAAGGCGTAAATATAACGTTTTTGTGCAAATTTTTTGGCAAAACTATTGCATCTGAGATTTGAAGGAAAAATATATGTTATAAAACTTACTTTTATCTAGTGAAATAGTTTACTGAATGATTTTTTTTATTGTATTTAATGCTAAGAAAAATCCATCAAAGTGACCATCGTCTCAACACAAAGTCTATTAAATAAATAAGAATTGGAAGTGCATTGACTATAAGTTGTCGCAAAAAAATGTGACTACAAAACGGTAAACAGCACGTTAAATTCCATACAAAAATGTAAAAGTTTCAAGTTACCTATATAACAAAAACATCTCATAGTAATTTATAAGATATTATGTATTTATTTTAATTACATTTAAGTACATGCACGATGTTAATATAACAGAAATTTACTTTCTGGCCTATATCGTACTCTTCAAAAGAATTTGTAATAACTAAGTAATTATATTATTATATTTTACATTAAAATTTTATGTCTTTAATAAAATATGGATAGTTCCCTTTTAATTATTTATGATGTTTCGGCTAGGACGCATTTGAGATAACGATTAGTTTCTGTTAATTTCAATTACGCCGTTTAAGGTTTTTAAGTCACAATATCAAATTTAGAAATTATATTGACGGACAAATATCACATTTGAAAGTGTCAACACCAATATACGCTGTACAATCTTCATGCCACCATTTACCACAATCAGAACAACCGATCCAGTTCTCAGTAATCGGTTCCTTGTATATTTCATTGCAGCCGCCACATGAACAATTTTTTTCAAGTATTTCCGACTTTTTATGCTTCCTCTTATTATTTCCCACTTGTCTTAAGCCTGATTTAAGGAACGGAGATATATGAGTTATTTTAATGACATTTGGATCATACTGTATATAGCTACATGATGGAACAGGTGAAAGAGCTTGAGGCGGTGACGTAAAGAACGTGACTTCCAGATTCAGTTTTCTTGAGCACTGAAGGATCTTCAAGAAGATGTCGAGCTTCTGTTTTATTAGTTTGACATTTTTTAGACCTGGAGATACTTCTTGATCATTTTGTATAGCAGGCATTTCCTTTTGAACCTCCGTTGCATTTGATTTGCAAGGAAGGGTTACCATCCATTTCTCTTTCAGTGACAGAGCAAGGCAGAAAATCCGCTTCAGTGAAGATATCTAGATTATATGGGTATATCCCAGAGACTTTAAAACATTCAGTAGCGCAGGCAACTGTCGCCGATTTATTAAATGTTGTTATAGCTATTCCTGGATGGTTTCTCATCCTCTTCTCACGTTCGCTCGAAAAATATATTTTTGATGCACTATGAAAACTTTTGTCTAAGGGCTGCTTTGAGGTGGCAAGATCTACAGCTAAAAATCTACAGCTTTATATGCGCAATGCGAGACATTATTATCAAGCACCAGTAAAATTGGATTTTCTTTCGTTGGCCTCGTATGATCTGTGATATACACCAACCACTCCAAAAATGGGTCACTATTAATAAAACTGGAGTCGGATACTATCCTAATAGACGCTGGTGGAGCACCATCAAGCAATTCTGCTTTCATCCTTTTTTGACCGAATATAAATGCTGGTGTATTAAATGAAAAGTTGCACTCATTGCAGTAATGACTGTTAAGTTAGTGTCCCGTTCAGCCCTAGTCCCGCGAAATCTTACCACTTTCGCTCGCTGTCCACTAAAGTGTCATCTAACATCTATTGATAGTCAGCGAAAAAACTGCTAGCCGGGCGATATTTGAGGTTAGTGAAGCCGGCAAAAACTGTGGTAAGATTATAAAAAGTATATTATTATTTCGAATAAACATCGTTTCAAAAAGTCAAAAAATTACATGAAAAGTGAAATTATAGGACAGACTTACCTGGCACTTCCGTTTAAAAGGTGTTTTTATTTTTTTCACGCAGTAAACAGTCACATGCTAACGCACCAAAACTCGACTAAAGATAACTGTTGCAAATGTCATTAGTATTCCGACTCACCAAGGCAGTTTTAACGCCCGCGCAATTTCGGGGACCCCTACCCGAATGCAATACGTTATAAGGGGAATGGCATAGGGCGTAATAGATACTTTTTTATAAAGCTAGGGTACGCAATGTTCCTAAGCCTTCCGAAAATAACAACTTATTTTCTTATCCTGCCAGTAAGTTTTTTAATGTGATCCAGAAAGTTTAGTTGTTCATCAACTACAATTTCTAGATAGTTAATGGATGTCATTAAGGACGGGTTGAACTAATGTGTATAACCAGTAAGAAACGGTTAAATTTGAAAACAAATTATTTTTAAAATAAGTTTGCTCTTTGTTGGTCGATCCTTAAGGCACTTAGAGAAAATCATGTACTTAGTTTTGTTAGCATTTAGGGTAAGCAGGTTACAGCGAAGCCACGACATTTTGCAATATTTCTTTCCAAGTGGGAGCGGCGAATAGCAGGACTGTATCATCAGCAAAGACTGCAGTCTTATTTTTTGGAATTTGGAGCAAACAGAGATCGTTGATGTGAATCAAGAATAGGGTTGGCCCCAGTATGCTACCCTGGGGGACACCCAAACTCACAGGGATCACATTGCTCATCTAGTTGTCTAATTTGATTAACTGCCTCCTATCAGTAAGGTAGTCAGAGAAAAACCTTAGGGTAACGCCTCTCACACCCTTTCCTGTAGATTTAGTTTTGCCAGAAATTAATTTTTTTTTACTTCTGGCTTTTATTAAAAATAAAATATGTAAAGACTATGTAACTAAAACGGCCATATACTAAAAATAAAAACTAACCTAATGTAAATAAAGGTCACGTGTCCTAACGCGAGTGACATCTTACGAATTTTCGATCAGGACACGTGACCTGACGCGAGTTTAACAGTTTTTACCCATCACAAAAAAAGTGCACAGCGCCGCTAAAGAAGTTTTCACTTCAAAAAAGATCATTTAAAATATCCTCCCAGTACAAAGCGCACTACAATACTATATTCCCATACATCAGATATAAAATAAAAAAAAATACTACCAATTCCAAATAATTGATTAACAGAGCGAGACTTCTTTAATAACCCATCGATACACTAAATCTACGTTATGATTTACAGCGGAACGAAGCCGGTATCTTCAGATACGGAACCGTTCCGAAACCGCGGAAGGGCCGCTATCGGCGCCTCACATCGCACGCTTCCTACTCGTTAATTTTGGAGGCGTCATAAACCGCGCCCGCTGTCGCTACATCTATAAGACACAACACAATAGGTGCACGGTAATACGGTAATGCTTATTTTTATATTACAAGTGACAGACGAGCAGGCGGTACGCGTAAATCTGGGGCATAAGGCTACGAAACTTGTTCCACAAAAAGCCTTCGAAGCGTTTTTCATGTGTTGACAGTGACTTCGCATCTAACTAACTTTCATAGGCACCGGTAGAGGTAGGTAATGGACGCAGCAAAAAAGAACCCACGCAGGGGTGATTCCTGCACAGGACAAACATTTCTATGATAAAGATGTCTGGTTGTTTTCTACGTATTTATGAGTCGGACTCGCGCACCGAGGATTCCGTAAAAGGGAAACTATAAAAAAATATTAGGTAATTCATAACTTTGACGACTCAAAACTGTTTGTAAAAATCTAATTTTAATAAAAAAAAATTGACTTATTAATATATTGACGAACAAAATTAACTTTGCCGTTGGACTATTGTTGTCCCAATACATCGATATAGCTCGGGGCTTTTTGTGAAATTTCATGATTATAGCACAACGGGAAGTACCCCATTGGTTTTGATTTATTTGTGAATATCAAAATATGAGACAAAAATGACCGTATTTTGTCCGTATGTTTTTATTGCGTTAGAAGCTTAGTTTTTTTAAAGCTTCAAGAGACCGTAGAACTTAGTTTTGATATTAATTTCGACTTGATACCTTCACGCGTTTCTGAGAAAAAGGGTCTTGACAGACAGAAAGACGGACAACAAAGTGATCCTATAAGGGTTCTTTTTTCCTTTTGAGGTACGGAACCCCCTTAAAATATTGTATTGGTATGTGGCATCCAAATACTTGCTTAGTTTGAAACTAGATGGTGCTGTGTGATATATTCAAAATTATAATTATTATTATTAGGATTCAGAAATGAACTAAGGATTTTTTCGCGTTTATGTTCAATTTTGTGCTAAAATTCATGCAAGCAATGAGGTGCTCGTTAGTCGACCTTCCTAATAATATATGGCTTTACCTGACCTTTTATAGCTGACCCTGAGTGAGAATTGTAGATGATACACTAATTTAATAATGACGAAAACCAAGATTTATAGTAAATAGACTGTCTAGTGGGCCAATGGTTAAACCTAGCCACAGACGAAACTGTCTTCAGAAATAAAATAAAAAACGCATATCATATATTTAAGATTGCTCCCAGTGTGCTTCAGACTTTATTATTGGTCTAAAGTTAATATCCGAAAGTTAGCGGCAAAATTTTAATAATAATAATATATCTTTGTAATTTATACGATTTGCGTTCAATTTGAGTTCGTATTTCATTATCATTATCTACAAAAAAAACTTTAAACGTCCAGTTTTATTGTTAATAAAATGATATGATTTTTTTAATTTGTCGCAAGTGGGGAAGGGGCTCGTAAATGACTTAATATTATCTTTTAAGGTGGCAAACAAACTAACGGTCCGCCTAAAATGAAGCAGTCATCGCAGCCTATGGATACGTCGAAGATTATGTACTTTTAATTTATTAGATATATACCTAACGCATTTTTAGGAACCCATATATCATACCCAAAGGTTGCCAGCGGAACCCTTTCACTTATTTTAATATACCAGATTAATTACCTAGCGAATATGGACTTTTAAAATGATATTGAATCTATGTATTGTATGTTTTGTGTTGGGTTGTAACTAAAATTATATTAAGTGCTTTTGTAATTTATAAATAAATCATATCGTAGCAAAATTTTAAGCGACGTTTTCACAGCCTGTAGTTGAATGCAAGTTGTAGTCCTAGGTGTACGCAAAAAAAAAACTGCAAATCGATGTAGAATTTAGCCGTTTGGCACACAGGTACTTTAGGGCAAAACAATAATTTTGAGCCGCAGTTCCTCAAAATATTTCCCTTTGGGGGGGGTTATTAAACCCATCGTGTGGGGTATCAAATGAAAGAGTTTGATGAGCCGGTTCTAAAAATATACCACACTATTACCTTTGGAAAATATTAAAATTTAATATTTTTTTGAATTTTTAAATACACTTAAATAACACCAGTAAACAGAAGCAGCAGGGTACAGTACAGTTTACATAAGTCTCATAAAGATCTAAAGTTTAAGGAACCGTCTCACATTACAATATTCAAAAATTCAAAAAAATACTAGATTTTAATATTTTCCAAATTGCTTTCAGGGGGTAAAAATGAGGATATAAACTATCATATAAGGTAGATTAGAGAAAAATACTGAGCCCTCTTCTACCTGGAGGGGCCCAAACTTGGTATGTTTTAAAAATACTTTTTGGATTTTAAGAAAAAAAGTAGCCCAAAAAACCATGAATTGAGGAACTGCGGCTCAAAATTTTTGATTTGCCCTAAAGTACCTGTGTGCGAAACGGCTAAACGTCACATCGATTTGCAGTTTTCGAGCGAAATTGCCGTTGTACACCTGCCACTATTGAGGTTGCAATAGCACGAAATATGTAATGTAAACAACCCTTATTATAATTCAATTAAGTCCATTCCCGGATTCAGCCGACTAGCTCCGACTAGCTCCGAGCGCAGCCGATCGTGGAATCAAAGTGTGTCGTGGTTTTGCCAAAGATTTGACGGCAGTGGTAGAGGCCGTAAATTACCATTATCTACAGACGTACCGAGCTAGTATTTATTATTTATGGGTCGGATCGACGCCTCGGGGTTGACGGGGTGTTTTTCCTGTGCGCGGGAGGGTTGGGTGCAGGGGAGTGTGTTCTGTCGCGGGTCTTATTGGGTTTTATTAATTTATTAGTTATTTTAAATGATGATTTGCGTTTTGTTTCAATACAATTTATTTTATGAGGTTTTTTTTTTATAACTTACATTAAGTAATAAAATTAATAATAAAATTAAGTAATATAAATGTTGCTTTTATGTATCTATCGCTAATCAGCAGTTTTAGACGATAAGTCATTGATGTGGTAGAAACTAGTTTTTTTGTTATATTAATGCCTTAGTAGGCGATTACACAGATTATAAGAGCGGTTCACGACACATATACATATGTCAATTTCGATTACAAATAACCAAATAACGACACAACTGCAGTACATGAACTACAATCTTAAAGAATCCAATTTAAACTAACTCACTACAAAGTTACAAACAACCACAGGTCATAGCAAGGTATTTTGTTTTTGTCGCAGTTGTACGTCAGCTGTGGCGAACGCACCAACACATTTATTTAGAGTATTCCTGTGGAGGGTATAATGTCATTGATTTTTTAATTTTATTAATAAACGTGCATATTTCTGTATATTACTTAGTTTAATTTTTCAATCAGTTCGTATCTAAAGTTAGTGTAATTTTTTAGAAAGAACGCTTTCAGACAAAATGTAAGCCATTCATCGCATGACAAAACGTTCTTAGAAAGTTAGGTGTTCCTTCAGTAAGAATATTTTTGTCAAAAACTGTGGTTAGAAGATGTATTCGAATCTACTACCCGGTCTAGGTTAGAACCTGTGTGCTTAACGTCTAAAAACACGGAAGTCAAAAACTGATTACACCACACGCATCACCGATCATATATAAAATTTTGAAGGGTTAAAATTCACTTTTAATATGACAACCATCTTATTTATAAAAAATAACTATCAAAAACCAAAAGATACTAACAGTAAGTACCTACTTATATACTAAAAAGTACAAAGAAATCAAGATTAGATAAGTCCAAAATACTAAAAATCGAATCGAATCGAAGAGTTTCTGTTGAGAAATTACGTTGCAAAATAAATAAAAAAGCGGCAAATACTCTGTGCAAGAGTAGTCGCGACCTCTACCGCCACGTACCACGTACCACGTACGCCCATGTAGGTACGGACGCACTCTGACGTCTTTGTGTCACGTCACCTTTTATTGTGTTTGTTGTTTATTTATCTTAGTATAAATATTTCAGGTAGTTCGCATTTCGCAAACTTCATATTCGTAACACATAAACATAACATAATACAATTGTAATTGTTTACATAATATTAATCAAACAAATCTGTGTTTATACATAAATACATAAAAACCGATTATTGTTAAAGCGATAAAAACGAGCGGATAGAAACTTTATGTGGAGGTACTATGTGGTGGTTAAGAAGCTGACATACTTATTAGCAGAATAAATACTTCCCCGCGCTACGTAGTGAGGAGTCATATTTAAATTGGAAAACATAATGAACGGGCAACCTTTCTCTTTTTCACGAGTCGCTTGTTTGACATAGACCCGGGAAGGTCAATTGTCAATATTGGTGTTAAGTAAGCACATTTTATATATTTATAGGTATATTGTTTATGCCGTTAGGTAGTTTAGTCTAAGGTTTCCTATTAATCGCCAATATGTTTGTTGTAAAGTCTACGTAGCGGATGAATTTGGCTGTCACCTCGCAACTACAATCGGGCATTACCCAAATGATGTTATCCAATGTATGAAGGACGAGTGGATATTCTCAACCACAACAATAGGGTTATTAGGGTAATTATTGTGTTTATTAACGATGTAAATTAGAATTGATACATTTATAAAGTCTACTGTGTGGAGCACAAGGACAACGGAATAAAAGATCTCTCGGGTTATTTCCTTTGCGTTTTATTTGATACCGTCCGGTACCTAAGCAAGAGCTGATGCGTCCCACCAGCTGCAATACTTAATATTCCATAAGCCATTCATCATAATCTCTTATTAAAGAATAGCCACCATGATATTACTTGAATTGATAATGTATTAAAAATAGCAGAATCTTTTTTTGAAATATTATTGTCGATGCACTACGTTCTTTGGGAAATTAAACCTTGAGCCAATAAACATGCACTTATTTTGTACCCCTGAAGCCGTTTACGTACTCAATTGTATTTTTATTTAATTCACTTTCGTGTTTTCATGGACATAATAAAATATAGTTCGGAAATTAACGAACTGAGCACCTGGCATCTGAGATACCTGAATTTTGTGTAAGCGCAAAAGCGTTCGTAATGTGTCTTCCATCTAAATTGTAGTCAGTTTATAACAATAATCCTACATGAAGATCATGTCAATAACCATATTTAAAAAAAGAATATTTCATTTTATTAATCCCTCATGGTTTCAGACCACAAACATAGGTTGTATGGACCATAATATCATAATATCCTACCCCATATAAAAAATAGTCTCAATGAAATGCGCCTTAAATACATCGCCACCTTATTAGTGTAGGTGGTGGGCCCCAGGGTGCCGTGCTTTCTCCTCTGCTCTACTTATTGTTTACCAATTATACACACCTCGTACCACCAACGTCAATGTGGCGTGTTTCATAGAATAAGCCTAGCCCTCCGGTCTGCAGCCAACGCCTTAGGCGATTGGTTCCAGATGTGGAGAATGGATGTTAACCCTGAGAAAATTACAGCTATACACTTTGCCCAAAGTAGATCGTGTAAGCCCAGGAGGCAACACACAACAGTCCACCTTTTCGACCAACCCATTTCCTGGGTAACGAAGGACAATTATCTAGGAGCCTCCTCTTAGGGCCCTTTTGGTTTTTATGCCTTTTAATGCCTTTGCTATTCCGAAATGGCAGTAAATTTTCGCAGCTGAGTGCAAGCTGCATCACGCTGACCGCTCAAACCATTTTGATAATATACGTCATTGGTCCAAACTATTTTTTTCGTGTACACTGCATGTTGCGCTGCAAACAGTATGTTCTGTGAACTAATATAACGTTAAATAAGAAAATCGCTAATACAATGTAGCAACATAAAAATGACATTTTCTGAAATTAACCATCGTAAATATGATTAACGATGCACACCGTGCCGCGATGTAGACGTACCGAACTCAAAAGAGCAAAACTCATATCTCTCTGCCTTTCGAAAATACCTAATTAATAAAACTTAAGCTATAAATAAAGGGGGGACAGGGGACAGGGGGGCAAGGTGGCCGTTAGCAAAAACTGTTGGGATCATAAACCTGTCAACAGATGAGCTAGTGCCTTTGTTGCGATGTTTCGTCCTGTGCCACAGATAAATCTAATAGGTAGGTACTTCGTTGACTAATATAATACAGCTGGGCAAGATCAGGAACTTATATGAAATGTATGTATTTTTTTCTTAATGTTATTTTGATAGTAGCGCCACTGTTAAGAAAAAAATAAGCTTGTTTTGTGCGGAACAATTTGGTCACCGGCGACAGTGAGCTCGGGGGTTTGCGACTTCTAATAAAAGTTAATACCTATTTAGTTTCTGATTTTGTTTCATCACTTTAAATATTTTATAAACTTGGATGTTAAAACCGAAGAAATAAACTAGACATTAACATCAGACATATTAACGGGGTTCTTACCGTGATCACAGGAAAATTAGAGCTCATTACCGAGAGCTATAATCTTCCTGTGATCGGGAGCTACTTAATAATACGGGACGGGACGTCCCGCTTGTTAGCCTAAAATTATATTTGTGCGCGGGACAGATACGGTCTTCGTTTTAGGATTTAAAATATTTTAAAAAAAATAGTCAAATATGTATTTAAACTTATGTCCTTCATATTAAGTGTCCCAAGTGTCCAAACGCTGTTTTTTGAACAATAAAATATAAAATGGTTGGATGAGAGAAGTAATTTGTTCAGTGGATATTATAAAACCAAAATTAATGAGCAGAGTTATCCCGTGCAGCGCTTTTATTAACTATAAGTGCCTATTAAAGAAAAAAAGAAAACTTTCAAATAAGTTAATTATTCAAAAATATATAAATAATCAATAAATAGTAATATGTATACGAAGAAGAAGAAGGAACATTTTGATCATCGTAAACTTTTGGCAACAATTACAATATAATTACAATTAGGTACCTACTGAAATAACTTCATAGTTTAGTTAGTTAGTTAGTGTAGTCCTCCCCTAAGTAGGAAATTTATAAGGAGTTAAGTAAAAGTTCACTTTCTTTATGTTTATATATAAATATTTATTTATAAGACAAGTAACATAAAAATAGACACGAAACGCAATAGGTATAGTAGAGGTAAGTACATATACTTACCCACTTATATCTATAAGTAGAACTGACAAACTTTACAATAAAACAACGATTAAAATCGTACATGACTCACTCTTGGTAAAAAATAGCACGGAATTAATAACAAGCCATCAAACCGGAATATAAAAATATCGGCAAAGTATATAATAAATCTGTTAACAAGTGCTGCCATCTATCAAAGCTAGCGTGAACGTAGAAAGGTGTAATGTGCGGCGCTGATTGATAGATGACGCCACTGTTTAAGTTTCGAGGCGCGTGGGCATCGGAAAGGTGAACTAGTTTGATCGTCTATCTATCACTAATCCAGCGCTCGTCGGTAATTTATGAACGAGAAAACGTTTGTTTGGTTTTGGATTGGATTAGTGGATGGTATTTTATTAAATTACATAGGTAGGTACTAGCAGCTGCCCGCGGCTCCGACTGCGTACTCGTAGACTTAGCTTGTGTCTTGTATACAGATTTTGATAGCGTTTACAAGATGTTAAGCTAATTGTGCCTTATCAAATAAAGACTTTCATTTATTTATTCATCTCATTTTAGATATGTAACTAACTAACTTATATTTACCTACCTAAATACTAACCGATTACAGAATACTATACAATATATACCGTATGTTGGTAGGTATTAGAGACCTAGTGACAACTTTGGCACGGGTATATTTTTTTGTATTGTTGCGATAAGCAGGTAAACTATATGTAAATATTTAAAAAATACCTCATTCTGTTTTATTGGAGTCATTTTTGATATTAAGCACTCTCCTCTAAAATTCGAAACAGCAGCCGTGTTTGGCAGATTCTTTGTTCGGCAGAATCCGGTTTTGGCGAGACAGAATCGCGTTATTGTACACTCGAAGACAAAACCTGTAAAATCGCGTTCAGTCAATGTTTGGCAAAATAAAATTCTATTAATAAAATTTATAGTTTTAATAACGAAGCGCCTCTACATCTAGTTTATCTTAAACAGTTTTACGTTCAAATACATTTGTCTACTAACAAAAGTCAAAATTACTGACAAAGTAGTTTAAAAGTAATAACAAACTTAAACTTTTTATAACCATGGTTAAATTAAAAGCCCTCCAAATTACAAAGCTCAGAAACAATTACTGTAAAGCATGATTTTTTTGTTACAAGTGGCGACACCTAGTGATTGATGGCGCCATTACGCAGTTTTTTGAAACTTTCCGCCCGTAAGCTTTTGTCTCACGCTTTATAATTCAGTAGATACTTTAAGCGACAATTCTCTAACGATTTATGGTCACTGTAAAATGGCAACATCATATGCAGGTAGGTATCGTAGGCAAGAAGGTACTGTGGGTACTGACTGACTATAATCAGGAGAATTGCAAATTGTAACATAGCTAAATCCAAATGGTGCTCGACCTTTTTCGGGTTCCGTAACCAAAGGGTGCCAATAGTCTTATAATGTTATGTGCACATGGGCGCAGCAGCCCACCCCTAGCCGGACATGGGTTGGCATATTTTTGTAATTTAGTTATATAAAACGTACCTATTCGGATCACCGGCATTTTTACTGCTACTACACTGCACCGTCTTTCAACAGTCGTTCGTTCAAATTTGTGTTTTGATGTTAAGTTGTGTTGGCGCGCCATTCCTTCAGCAGCGATTTTGTACGGTCGCCACTACAGGATCGTCTAAAGGTGCGTACAGATTATTTGCAACACAACATGCAATGCAACATTTCCCGTATATTTTAATGTGTTTGCGAACGCACAAAAATCAACTGCACCCACGCTACATGGTTCCTGCCTATTGTCGGCGTTTTTCTACTAACGCTTTCAGTGCGCGCAGTGTAATCTGAATGTCTAATTCGCGGCGGACCTGCCTACTGCCCGCCATATTTGAATTGACGCTTGTAAAAATGGATGGAGATGACGACTAGGACTTTTTTATACTCTGGTGTAATAAAATAGTTGAAACACCAAATATAGTCATGAACACTTCAAAATTAAACGGCTCCATGGCGTGCGCGCTGAACCCTGCCAGGAATGGCCGTTGTTGAGGCGCGCAGTGCGGGACCGTCCACATATATTCTTGTTGTATTGCATCTTGTGTTTCAAATAATCTGTACCCAGCTTAACAGTCAACTGTTCCCCAAACCTTTCACGAGTAGAGAAGTAGTTCCTCAGTATTTGATGATACAAGGCCGTGTTGACTCACGATCATTTTATTTTTTATCTACTAGCTTTTGCTCGCGGTTTCGCTCGCCCGTAATTCGGTTATCGGTGTTTCCGATTTCAACGGCATCTTCTTAATAACAGAAAAAATGTGACTCACGCTTGACGTTTTCATGTAACCTATGTGCTTCCCATGGACTCAAACTATCTCCATGCCAAATTTTTCCGCGGTTCTATCCGCCCTGAATTCGATTATCGGTGTAGTTCTCAATTATAGAAGAAAAAACGACTCACACTTGACGTTTTCAAGTAGCCCAAACAGTTAACAGTTTCGAGGACATAATAAATGGGTTCACTCCTTTTTGTAGCTGGATAGGTCACACAAACATCTCAAACACCTCGACGCATTGCCAGTCAACATTCTCATAGTCCACAGAGGCTTGACACATGGGCTGATGTCCGAGGACGTCTTTTGTATAGTCTGCCTCACTGTTTGAATGTGCTATAGTGCTCTCTGAAGGAGTCTCAGCCCATATAGCACCCTTCGCTCAAAGGCGGAGGGAGCCTCGGCTTGGGTTGTCGCTCTTGGGGTAATCCCTTCGATCAGTGTGAGCCTCGAACCCGAAGGTGAGTCAGCGCCAGGAGGGGCGTTCCCCGTTGCGCGGTTGCTATTGCGAGAGAGTGGAGGCGAGAAGCGCCCCGGCACTCTTTGATACCTCGTGTAGCCGTTCGTTCGCCGACGAACCTGGGGACGTCGGCGTTATGTTAGGGGGGATGCCCTATTAGGGGAGGTCGTTGAGACTATTCTCGCTATCCAGATAGCGCGATCGTCGTCTGGGGCCGTTAGTACGTGCCGAGCCCGTCTAACAATAGTTTTTCGACCGTGGAGTTTTACCATATGAATAATAATGAAGTAAAGTGCCTGCAATATATAACATCATGATAATAACATCAAGGTGGCGTACTTTCTCCTCTTCTTTTCTCTATTTTTATTAACTCCCTTACCAATCTTATTACCTCTTCCTTTCATCGGTACGCTGACGACCTTTAATTGTACCACTTCGAACCTAATAGCATAATTAACGCGATTAATAATTTTAATGAGAATTTATGTTAGATAAGTGAATGGGCAAAATCATTTGGGCTTCTTGTTAATCCCAAAAAATCACAAGCGTTAATTATAGGCAGCAGATACATGCGTAGCTTAGTAACATCATCTCCTCTACTCTCTCTGCAATACACAAATTGTGACAAAAATTTAGGAATCCTGATAGATCACAATCTTTCCTGGGATGCACAATTCAATGAAGTTAGCAAACGCACACATTTTGCTTTTCACAGTTAAGTGTCTTCAGAATTTTTACCCATAAATGCTGTAAGTGCAAATAACAGTTTTTTTGACTCCTAAATTTGAGAGTAGTGATGAGCAAAGCAAGACCAAGACCAAGACTAGAACAGTCTTGGTCTTGGTCTTGGTCTTGCTTGTTCAGTCTTGGTCTTGGTCTTGCTCAAATCTGTCTGGTCTCGGTCTTGGTCTTGCTTACCTAGTCTTGGTCTTGGTCTTGCTGTATTTTGTTTGGTCTTGGTTTTAGTCTTGGTCTTGCCATAATTTCTTAACGAACATCTTTCAAAACATTTTGTTAACATTTTATTTTTATTCAACAAACATTTTTAAACCTAAATTTACTATCTTTGAATTAAAAAAAGTTCATTAAAATATTATTTCTTATTGTTATTCAAAGATGGATTGTGAATAGATAGTTTAAAATCAATCATTATTTTGTAAAATACTTTATTTTATTGCACTTTAAAAATTTAGTATTTAGTATTGCTGAATATAATTCTAGATTTCAGTACTTTTTTTCGTTCTTTAGCAGGTTTTTTCATATTTTATCTCACATAGAAAAAGGCGAGTTACTGTGAAAAAGAAATTTTGGTTGAGTCTTGCGTATTTAATCTTGGTCTTGCATAGTCGGTCTTGGTATTAGTCTTGTTCTTGTCCATATTGTCTTGGTCTTGGTCTTGCAAGTCAAAGAATGGTTTCGGTCTCGGTCTTGGTCTTGCTTTTTCGCAAGACCAAGACCAAGACCAATATTGCTCATCACTATTTGAGAGTAAATCATAAGATCCCGCTTTGTAAAACTATTGCCTACAAATAATTACTATTATTAGTACAGTCTTTATAATATTTTCTACTAGCTATTGAGTTCACAATTCGCCTGTATATAGTATTGGGGGTTTAGAACAGTATGGTTCAATTTATCATTCAAAATATGACCTAACCCTATACCAACTCTATCGGAGAACATTATAGTTTTTTCATCTTCATTGTAACACTGAGGTGAGTCCTGATCCACAAAAACACTTCCCTGAAGTTAAGAGGGATGTACAGGAATTATACTGGTATGCACAATACTATATTCACTCTGCTCTTTATTTGGTGACAAGGGTTGCAATACAAATGATTGATTGACTTCTGTCAAACTGGGTTTCTGTAGTTCTACGTTCCATGTTGATTCACGTGTTAAGGATTCAAATCGTTCATAGTTATAATTACTCACTTCAATTAATTTATTCATGGCTAAAATAGGCTCATTTATTTCTAATTTAGCATAATTATAACTTTTACTAACTATTTCTAAAGATTTTTGTAGCTGTTCTATTTGTACCTGAAGTAAAGAGTTCTCGGTTTCATATTTTAATTTGCTTCGCAATACTTCTTTTCTAAGCGGTAAGGATTTGAAAAACGCTTTGTTTTTTTATCATAAGTTTTGTTCTACGTATAATCCGTTTTGTTTTTATGTATTTTTTTATTTTATTTGCTCCTTTTATAATACAAGGATACAACAAACTTTCACTGTCATTTAAAGCTGTTAGGTCAATAGTGACCATTGGCTTTATTACTGATTTGGCACATATCAGCTCGTCATATAAACTAAGAGTTTTATTTCTGTCACTCATGTCCTGTCTTTACTCTATAATCTTCTTTGCAATCCCTTAACCCCAAGCTATTCACGTGAACATTTTAGTTTTCTTTTCTCAAAAGATAAACCAGCCAGATCTCATACATCACTCTCATTAAAAACCCCTTCTCACAACACCACTTTTTACGGTAACTCTTTTACTATCCAGGCTATTAGGCTTTGGAACTTACTGCCTCATACTATAAGAGACAGTCAATCTATTGGCATTTTTAAAAAGAAACTGAAAGACTTACTATCTTTCACTCCCTTAATTGTGTTTATAAGATTGATGTACTAGGACTTTATAAGTCACTAGGAGTTGTATGTGACGCTCGTTACGAGCGTATTTCCAAATCAAAGATGTAGTTAGGATTTTCATCAGTTAGACTTGTACCTCGGTAGCTCAGTGGTAGAGCACTTACACGGAATGTTAGGGTCGCAGGTTCAAGTCCTGGCTCGAGGTTAATCTTTAGACTGCATCTTTGATATGATAATATTTATTTATATTGATGACATTATTTAAAGTAGGTATATAAGTAATTATTATGTATTAGGATGAGACTATATTTAAGTATACATAATTTATATTTCTATTTTGTAATCGCAGTGCACATGTATTACCCGTTCACTTTGTACAGCTCTCACTTCCTTGGGTCAGCTGTAAGAGATAAGCTTGACCTATTTACATTGTTATTTTTGTATTGTATATGTTGTGTCCTATAAATAAAAAAAAAACATTTTAAACCTAGTTTGGGGGGCAAACAAGGAGCACTTTCGAATGTCACTACGCCATCGGTTCGTAAGTCTATAGGGCGGGAGACCTTGTACTGAGAAGAACCGGCAAGAAACTCAGCAAGGGCATTACTACTACTTTCTATTTGTTTTTTTTGTTTGTGTTGTAATGTTTTTTAAGTACACCTTCTTCGTACAAATAAGCTGGGTTTTAATGTTCATGTGTATCTAAAGGAAATAGGTGTAGACCTTCTATACAGATTAAAATTGTAAACTAAAGAAAAACAAATTAAAAAGAAAAATCATCACAAGCCCAAAACAGTGGACATAAAAGGAACATTATTTATCTACTTATCGTGGTATTTACGATCGGTCTGTCCGTCCGTCTCGGCGAAACATGAAGTAATACTTAACACGCTAACACTAAACCTCTCGTGATGCGACCAAATAAATTATCTGAGAACGATAGATAGATTGGCTACAGCTACGTTGGGTGACCAGCAATATGCTCTACTTTAAGAATTGATTTTTTTTTCGAATATGTGAAGAATAAATCTTAGACATTTGTCATATTCATTCAGCACGCGTGACGTAAACACTTTACAAATTTTAGTAGTAATAGTATTTTTCTAATTTCAGATTAGTGTATTTGCATAAAAAATATATAAATCTCTATTTCCGAACTTCGTCAAAAACTATTTAATGAAAAATTACTATGGATCAAGGTATTATTTATTAAAAACTGAGTTAAAAATGATTCTACAAAATGTTTGAAGTGAACTACACATTATTTTATTTTATTTCTGAAAAATGACCTTATTAGTATTTCATTAGTGTATAATTATTGCACAATACAGTAGTGACTATAAATTACACATAGATAATGTATAATCAATAGAACAGACAATCAATTTATGATATTAGTGCGGTAGAAGTTGGTAGTAACAAACGAGTAGACGAATGTCTCACCATTGTCACAAGTTTGTAAATACCGATTCCGCCCGAATGTCATACAACGTTTTTCAACACATTTGCGAGAAAACAGTATAATTTTTAGGTAATCTTTGTTTACTTTAAACCTTAAAGTAAACGAAGATTTAAAAAATGTACCTTAATTAATAAATATTTTTCATCTAGCGCGTCATTTAGCAATTTTTCTACGTTAGCTGCTGATAATACTTTAGATTTTTTGCTTGAATAGCCAACTGACTATCGTTCCAAAAATACGTGTAACTTTAAGTAGGTACTTCGATAAATCTATGTCTTTGTTGGTTTTAAAAGTACTTTTTAAAAATAATATAATATAATGAGGGCGACTTATACTTTACACATCATTCAATAAGCCATTGAAACATTTTCGGAGAATGATTGAGTATTTCTTCGAGTTTTCCATGATATAAAATTATTGTGAGCCATTAAATATAGCTCTCGCGATTTTGGCGGTTGGGTTCCATTTTCTACAACCTGGCACAATTTGCCAAGCTTAATTTAAGATTTCAGGTGGAGTAGTTTCCATATTAATATCGGGTTCCGCGCTTTAGCTCATTATTTTATAAATAGATATCAGTCGGAAAGCCGCAACAATCTTTTTCTAATATAAAAATAACGCGCATTTGCAAATGGCGCCACGTGCGTGTGGTGAAAATTAGAACTACATTTTTCGTCTTAGGTAGTTATGTGAGAGTACCTATATAACCGCACGTTCCGTTGTATGGTGCGTAATTTTTAAATTTCGAAAAATGTATACAAGCTTTGTAAATGCATTTTTTGAGCGAATGTTTTGAAAATATTTTGCTGCAAACTTGGCTATTTATTACGAACCGAATACCTGAACGTCAACTTAATTTTTTAAACAAAACAAATCCAGGCAAGTTATTCTTTGTTAATAAATTTAAACGTAAAGCATCTTTTCATTAATATTTTTTTCAAGAAGCTTAACCTCCAATAATTTTCATGGGGCAGACATCTCTTCCAGACTGAAATATTGGCCTGATCTCTACATCATACGTCAGATATTGATCACGCTCTACTCTCTGCTCTCGACGGATGCTTTACATCTATTTTCCTTGAAAATAACCACTTTATTGGAAGATATTAGTCGACCGACGCGCGACGCAACTGTGGAAAAAATAACGATTTTGGTTCAATGAAATAATTTTGCAATGCAGAGGTACCTAATGTTAAGCTAGTAGAGTATTGACAGTTGTTGCAGTACGACTTATATCACACATACACACACACTAAATTAAAATTGAATTCAAAATTAAAACTTGTAGCGAGTAGGGTTTTTCTATACTTTTGTTAATATACTTTTTTGGATTGCTTGTCCCTGTACTATTATAATGATAATAAATTTTAAACTGTATTGTTTAGTTTATAAGAGTAAATTCTTGATATATTTTATAAATACTGTAAAACTCTGTTGGTGAAACATAGATAATGTAATGCAGTTTATATGTATGTAATGTAACAGCTGTCAAGGTAAATTGTTTTGAGTCGCTTGATATTTTTTTTTTTTAATTATTTATTACATTACTATTGCATACAAATACAATTTTCTACACTGTTTCTTTTGTGGACAACATACTGCTGACCAGTTCCGAGTTGTTCGCATACAATGTTTTTTGTGAACTTTTTTTTAAATTACGAGGTTTTTGCCTCTTTGTGGTTTTGGATTGTAATTTCAGTCATGCCTGTTTTATTTATTTGCCACCATTTGCTAAATTTGTGGGAGTGTAACCACAAATAGTATGTTATGTGAAGATTTAAATTTAAAATTCAAAAAAATATGCATTTGAAATACCTTCCAGTTGGTTTTTTATTTTAAATATTCCTGCACTTAAATATATTTGAGCAGGAAATAACCTTATACCTCCCGATAAGCTCGCCCTTGAAACTGTGAAACAAACTTTTGTTAAGTATAACAAAAAACAGTATCCCTAAAAATTTCGAACAGGGATAAAAAACAGCGAGGACAAAGTTTAGTGACAGATGCCCTTAAGGTAACGTGCGTCCCGCAAGCCCGCAACGCAACACGGTTATCTATTACTAAGCACCGGTACAAAATTCACGTGTCTGTCCGTCCGTACGCGGCCGATATATCTACATTAGCGCTGTCCCTCGTGTCGGGACGGGACAACTCTACACCGATACGAGTGTTACAGTGCTGGAAACGTCACTGAATTCGGTTTCTTTATTAACTTGATCAAGTTTATTATGGTGACGCTAAAGCTGGACGCGACCTCCGCATTAGAAGTTCAAAACTATAGAGTTTGCCATGTGTACTTACTCGTACATATATTTATGTTGCATTTGAGTTTGTTGATTGAGTATATTGCTAAAGTATTTTTTTTAATATCATGAGATTCGTATTTAGCTAAATAAAAAGACAGCTATGCCTAATAAAGATTTACAGGGTTGGCATAAATAAAACAATTTGTTTGAAAACGGTTTGTATATAAAACAATGTTTTTATCAAAACAAACTTAAAGACATAATTAAGTTTATAAACTTAGTTCTCATTCTACGGCACACAAACGACACACACTTGGCGCTGGTTTGGTTATTACTTAATGTGTAGGTGCAATTGTATTATTACTTAATCTTTAGGTACAATTAAAATGTTAATTACACAATTTTGCTTTAATAGGTATACAATAGAATTAAGGACAGCCGGAACCGTAGGCAAAAGCTAGTCGTCTTTAAATGAATTATTTTAGGTCAGTTCGATTTAAGATTGATGATATTACTCAAAATAAAAAAAAAACCCTTTTGTTAAATCATTTAAAACCGTTTGTTTAAAAACCGTTTTTCTTCCAACCCTGAAATACAATCGATACGTATTTGGCCACTTTTTTGTTTTTATCTAGTAACATATACAATTATTTGGCTTATGAATTATATTTTGTGATAAAACTGTTAAATAAAAATAAAAGCTTAGGCTATGTCGTGGCATTAGACCATGATATTTTTATATTAATGTATCAGTAAATGTTACAAAAAGAAAATATAGCGATGAAATATTTTAAAACAATACAGTATTTGGTAAATATTTTGTGTCAAGGTTTGTTGTGGACAGGAAAATAATATATCGTTGAGATTCTATTGTATTTTTCACTAGGTGCGACCTCCATCAGCTGTAAATCCTTGTGACGCCCAAGGGACGTCAAAAATGAAGATTTAGTCCCCGGCCGCGTCATACGTTACCGAGTAATGAAAACACGGCTCAGTGACGAAGTGGACTGCGCGCCGCTACACTCTTTGCGTCACTCCTTGTTACAGCTGTCCTTATTCTAACTAATATCTTTCTTTTAAATTGTGTTATCTGTGGTTTTATGAAACACGTGAAAGTCAATTTGTTTTATTTGTTATCATTTTACCATGAAATTTATAATATTGCGTGCGTATGTTTGTATAATATATATATATATGTAAATTGTTACTAAAATTGTTTACTTTTACTGGTTTATAACAATTTTTAGCTTAAATCAATATGATCAATTTTACGCAACGTTCTTTTACAAACAAAATATAAAGAATAAATACGAATTTGTGTTTGAGTGTTTCGTTTGAATACTAAAAATCATTTATGGCTTCACTTCGGCGTCTGCCACAGGTGATTATCGAAATATCTATTTGATCTCGTAGAAATTTGAAATTTAACATAAAACTAGAAAGCAGAAAGGAGATATGTATAGTACTAGCCAAATAACAGCTATTAAGCTTTTTAAAGCCAAATTTGTACTTTTGGTGTTACCTTAATTAGAAATAAAGATATTTTTTTTATTAAAGCACTTTTAGTAATATTTTTAAAGCATAACTTAGCTAAAACATTCCTATAGTTATTGATTGTTTTATGTTTATCTTTTCTGTTTCCAAGCTTTATTTACTAAAATGACACTTTTTTACTTTAACCGCAGATAAGTCTAAAAAAAACATGATCATTGAAAATAACTAAGTAGGAATATTAAAAAAAAAATATGCAAAAATAAACATTCATATTTCACTTTTTTTGACACTTTAGAAAACACCTAAATCGTTTAAACTCCACCGTATATATTTCCAAAAGTACGCCTAAGAGAACTAAGAGAACATAATATGTTAGAATACTGTCTTTCACCGTTCATCCATAAGTTATAGAGATCGTCCCATCTTTATACTAAAAATAAATTAATGAATCCAAAAAACACCTTATTTTCACTAAGTCCGCTGGGTCTACGGCTAAACCCATCATCATCACATATTCAAAGATTTCAGAGAGAGTGGTCCCTGGGACACATGATAAGAAGTCACAAAGAGCCTGCATTGCTATTCAAAGTGGCAATGCTGTAAGTGGTTTGTGTACGCTACCATCTGGCAGTGATTTTCAGCATGTATATTATTTATACATGCTAAGTAAGTAAGTAAGTAAATATGTAAGTATTACTTTATATTTTAATATAAGTATTAAGTTTATTTATTTTTATGTTTTTTTTTTCGTCATTTTGTTTAAGGCAAACTTAATTGACAGATGTTTAGTTTCTATATACATTAATGTTATAGTTTGTCAGTAAAAGTATTATTAAACGAGATTAAATAATTTATTTATAAATAATTAGCAACGATACAACGAAATATCATAGTTTTAAACGTACATTAACTGTACCTATCTTTTGTATTTGATTTTTAAGTAATATTGAGTACCTAATCTTCATTATGCAGTTAGTAAAAAGTATATGTACGAATATAAATAAATATAGTTTGAAGATAACTGACTATCCCACCATTAGCCTTACTAATCTTAACCCAAAACTATCCGGTGACATTAAGCGGCTCCTAGAAGCCTTTTTTCCCTATCTTCCTTCATAAACAGGGATCAGGAGCCTTACCCTTTCGCTATAAATCTGGTTCCACCCTCGAACCCCTGTTCGCCTTCCCTCCTCCCCCCTTCTAGGCCGCGAGGTGGTTTTGAATGGAGATTGAGCCAATTAAAGTAATCGCCGTGGCAGTCGGCGCGCCTTGGATTAGTTCTGCAGAACAAAGCGCTGTGGCGACGCAACGATAGTTTCAGTCTTAAAAAGGTTTTGTGGTGTTTATTATGATTTAGCTTTTGAGATAAGAAAGAAAGGAGACAATAAAATGACTTTCTTCAGTTCAAACTACAGTGTTAAGTATTTTTTGTCGTTCTTTGAAATGACTTACAAAATCTGTTTTAAAAACCATTCTCACAGGTAGACTGGACACTTAGGGACAGAACTTTTAGTCTTTACATGAGAGACAGATGTTTTAAAAACTAAAGAGTTCCATGATTCTAAACTAAAAACATGCCACTGCCAGGTTTCTCCTGAGATAAAAATGCCTTGTCTTTAATCCAGGATTAATATGGCACGCTGTTGTAACAACACAAAAAAATCGATTGTTTGGTTTCGCAGACGTTTGTGTACACTAAAAGAAAGTTCTTTGATACACAAAGCTTTTTCTTTTAAAGGAAAACTATTAACTTATTTATAAATTAAGCTAAGTGTCCTAATTTAAATAAATTTAACTATATCGACTCCACGGATTCCTGTTCCCTAGGATTAGCATCATACAATACAAGCAACGAGCGAATCCTTTTATTTATTGCTATTTATTGTTATTGCATCCTCTCCGCTCATTTCTCTCTTCTAATATTGTCTTCATATAAATTTCGCTTAACGTTTTCGGCTGTTTCGCTTGTTTAAAATAATATTTCGCTAATTACAAGCTCGCACTCGAGCCCGAGCTTTTAGCAGATGAGAGCTTTTTTCGTGGTAATTGTTAGTGCTATTGTTTTCAGAGACAGAATCTTTTGTTTAAGAATTAGTTTAGATAGTCAAAGTTTCTCAGCAGAATAATTATTGCATATTCCATTAAATTGTGATTTGGTGTAAGATACGGCATGTGGAGGTGCACAGTGCATTAAAAATATATAAAAGAGTTAAAGTATCAAGTTTGAATAAGGGGGCGTATATGAAACAATTGAAAGTCAAGTACGCTCAATTGTTGAAAAAAAAAAACAGTATTCACTGGAAGAAGTGAACATTATTGCGCACTTCACTCAATATTTTTTTAAGTGCTCTTTATGAGGCCTATTTAGCAGGCTTTACTCAAAATATTAGTTACAAATTATTGAAAAACAGTTTAGTCGTCAGGATTATACCAGTTCGAGATCATGAAGGAGACATAATATATTTATGAAAACTTTTGCTACCTATTACTTTACAATAATTATTTTTCGATATTTTCGCATAACCTTGGAAATAGGGACTATTAGCTTCCGATACTGAATTTATCTATCTCGCTTTCTCAATCATGCAGTAGTCATATAATAATAATAATAATAATAAGAATATCTTAATAAGAAAATGTGAAGGTTACGTAGAATTAAGTTACTAAAATATAATTTTGAATGATATTAAAATCAAATTAATAAGGGCTTACAAATAACTAAATTTCAAAATATAGCACTTACGGTAATAAAAGAATATCATTTATTGTTATAGTCAAACCTGATTTGTATTGAAGAATATTTGGCGATTACTGATCCTATTTGAATTCATTTTTTCATTCCCATCAAATTATTGGAATTGAGACTTGGTATATTGGCACTTTTAGTAAGACTGTCCCAATCAAGAACGGTACACCTGATGATGCAAGGAACTCCTAATTGAATAATATTATATTTATTTTATTATAACATGATATTATTATAAGAAGCAAGTGCCTCACTCGGATTGTCTCGTGGTCTGTGAGCCGTTTAAATAAGATGTGCATGTATCCTCCTATTATAAAATTAATCCACCTTTAAATTAAAAGAAAAAGCAATTCAATCAAAGTAAAAGTTACAGTTAAGTGTAATTATAAGAGTAAAAATGAATGTAAAACTAACATGATGTGGATAAGTAGTGAGAGTGTCGGAGTGCATATCAGTAGCGACGACATGGCGGGTCCCCGTTACTTCTCCGCCCATAAATTTGCCTCATCATTGGAAGCTCTCCGCCAAAACAGCTTTTGCTAATAACTCCCGGCGTTTTGGAACTGAACAGAGATATATGGATAGTTAATGTGCTGAATGATATCAAAAGATAAATGGAAAATTTGTAGGTATAATTACTTACGTTATACTTTAAATTAAATTACATTAAAATGTAAGAACTAATCCAGTATATAATTTTACTTTGTTGTATTTTCTTGAATCTATGATTATCAATAATCATAATAATAAACGTACATCACTCTGGCTCCAAAGTAGGAAACTTCGTAGTAAGTATGAGATCTAAAACAACAGTTCCGTGTCCAAGTAAGGATTTAAACTCGGAACTCACGAGTCCATTATTAGATTCAGAAGAAAACCTATTGTTATTGCTGCTTGAAATATCCTGAAAATCGTTATACAAGTGATGCTGTATCTGTATCTGTATCTATATCTGTATCTGCGGTAGATCTGATAAGCTTATGTATCTTATAGCGTTATTGCGATGTTCTATAGCCACTCTGACGATAAGTCAGCCACACGTGCATGATCCAGCCTTCACCTTATAAAAAAGCTACGACAAAAAGAATGTAAGTAAAAAGGCTAATGGAGTTGGAATGAAGACTAGTCGTATTAGATTCAATCGTATAACACCAGGGCTTGTGGAGTTTCAAATTGATTTACTAAGGGTATTTCACTTCATTTTTCAATAATATTTTTCTGTAGACTACCTTTGCGGACATAAATGTAACAAAGAGTCTGTTTGTAAACCTGCCCGCTTGTTTCATAGTTAGGAATTGAAAAGAATAAATAATTATCAAGCTATTACACAAACATGTTGGTTTCAAATGTATTCCTGCACTAGAATTCCTGCAATTAAGATTCTCTTAGTAATATGCAATCATCTTAATGAAGTTTTAAAATAAACTACTTGATTTAGAGGTAGAGCTTTAAGTTCATATAGAAAAATCTATTTATATTTAAACAGTTAATTTTTACACAAGCTTCCTCCGTGGCACGCCATTTCTCCCAGTCTTCTTCCTTCCGCATCCACCACCACCGGCCACTCTTTAAGGTTGTCCGCCCATCGAACTTCAGGACGTCCCATACTTCGCCTTCAACCATCGTTCCTCCGTCAGACATCACCAGCCCACTTCCATTTCACTTATTCTGCGAGATTTGTCGGTGACTTCTAGTTTTATAAAAACTAGCATTAAATATTAACCAACTATTGGCAAAACTTAAAACACCTACTTAAATAAATTTTATTAAATACTTATCGGTAATCGATAAACTTGTTAAAAGTAACAATATAATTTTACCGGTAATTCGGTTAAGTTAACTCAAAAAAGCCGCAGTAATAACTTCGCCACACAATATTCATATTTCAAGAAGCCATACCCTGAAGCTGTAGATCTCAACCCGCGACGTATATTTACGTCTGTCCGCTAATTTATCGCCCGTGACGTTGTACTTCAACCTTTTTAATGTAATAATCTTCCGCACAACATAATGGAAGTAAATAATCATAAATTAACTTGCAAGGTTTTTCTGGGCAAAAAGATACTTCTATTCAAGTTAAGACGCACTGGCAGACTTACCTATAGCTTATAGCCCTAAGATATCCCTATGATTTCACTTATTAATTAATAAGTTTCTTTAATTATTGCAAGTACTTAGTCCTGGGTCTAAAAACGTGTGTGAAAGCCAGACAGACGGACACTTGATTGGTTATTTCATAAATGTTTCGTTTAGATTGTATTGATAAAATACAAAAAAAAAAAATATTAACGCGTAAAAAAATAGTATACCTTTATAAGTGTAGATGCACTTGCTATATATTTTAAATCTTAAAGCGACTGACGAGTGCACGTCCAAATAAAGTCCGTGTTACTGCTAAATAGATTATAATTTGTTGTGCGTGATCGGCCGCGGCAGCGTGATGACCTCACTATTGGCCTATCTCGATGCTTAAACGGTTTTACCACCTGAACGGTTACCACCATCTCGGTTCGTGAACGGTTACCATTTGTCAAATTAGTGTGTTTTAAAAATAAAATGGCAGGGTACATAAAATGACAGGGTTATAACTCACAATAAAATACCAGGGAACAACTAGGCATAACATGCCAGGGTACAACTTAACATAAAATAACAGGGTGCAAGTTAACATAAAATTACAGGGTAAGACGTAACATAAAATGTCAGAAAACAACATAAAATGACAGGGTACAACATAACATGAAATGACAGGGTACAACATAATATAAAATGACAGGGTACAGCATAACATAAAATAACAGGGTACGACTAAACATAAAATGCCAGGTACAACTTAACATAAAGATCGTTCAATCATTTTTTTGGAATAAGTACTCGTAGTTTCATCTAAATATAGATGCGGAATCAATAAAGTATGTTTTCATCCCAACGATTCGTGTTTTCTATAAGAAACTTTTAACGGGCACTAATGAGTATTTAATCCTCTTTATGAGTGCGCCGCAATTGTCTTTGCCGCGCACTTTTTGAATTTGGAACATTTTAGTGTTCAGCACCAAAGAAATCGAACGCAAATATTGTTCGAATAAAGACTGGCTGGTACGACGGCCCATAGTAGCGCCGCCGGCTGAATAAAAAAAAAGCAATATGAAATTATAAACGCGCGAACTACAGCCTGCGTTTTCGTTAATTTTCACGGATTGTTAGAAATTCATGGTTTTGTTTTGAAAAACAAGTTCTTCAAGTGACAGTGAAAGTATAGAATTAACTCCTGAAAGTATAAGTAGTACGTAGAAAGTAATTGACGCAAAAAATGTAATGGATAATCTATAACCTGCAATATCCCGGAAGAAATATATGAAAGCCTATTGTAATTTTATTAAAGTGAGAAATGCAAGAGGACCCAAAAAAATTTCAGAATCTGTGTTTTTAGCCTACTTCCAGTACTTAGCCAAAACTAAACAACCTTCCACTCTTTGGAGTACCTACTCAATGCTAAAATAAACAGTCAGTTCTAATAACGACGTAAAACTGGACACATATTCGAAATTAATAGCGCATCTGAAGAAGATGTCTGATGCATTTAAACCTAAAAATCAAAAGTTTTCTCAGTCAAAAACGTGAAGACTTTCCTTAATGAGGAACCCGAAAAAATCTTTCTTGTAAGTAACTATGTATATGGTGGACTAGCTTTTGCCAGCGGCTTCGCTCGCCCTAAATTTGGTTACCGGCGTAGGATTCTTACGCCAACTCCTCAATTATAGAAAAAAAACTTAGAAGGTGAAAACATTTTAAAATAATAGGTACCGCCCTTCCCCCTCATGACTGCCCGCCGCCTTGCACATCATAAATGCGCGTGCAGTACTATATCATTATTTTGCTGACATGTTATTTTAAAACTGCGATATTCATTAAAATCGAATGATGTAAAGGGAAATTTCGTTTTAAATTAAAGACTTGTGATGAATAACGTATTTATTTGGATAAGGATTAATATCACGTTTATAGAAACACCTTCGCAAATAATGCAATATTTTAGAACAAATTTGGTTAGCATAAATAGTTATGGTGAGCCAACCTTAAAAGATAGACATATGCTGTCCCGGACTTTTTTTTAGAACTTTTAAAGGGAAACAATGCTATCATACATGATTTTTGCGAAACTTTAACCGTTTATGCAGCGCACGGAGCGGAAGCTCTTAAAAGGAAAAAAACTCCCGATTTTGAAACATTCTTCATTGGTGCTCCGCTCCCTTGCGTAATGATATATAACCTATAGCCTTCCTCGATAAATGGGCTATCTAACACTGAAAGAATTTTTCAAATCGGACTAATAGTTTCTAAGATTAGCGCGTTCAAACAAACAAATTCTTCAGCTTTATATATTAGTATAGATTAGTAAAGTATAACCACAGTGTTTTAAAATGCGCATTTTATTGTAACCTGTACTTCGATACATACTTGTATTATTCACATTCGGTTTTGTTACAGGTGGCTAAATTTTTTGGAGTACATGAAGCTTTTCGTGGCAATGAACTTTTAAAAATAACTGTTGATGATGTCGAAAATCACTCGGATCATTTACTGTTATAGACTGCTGTCATCAGAAATTACTATTATTTAAGTCAAAACTGACACAGGCTAAAAAGTAAAAGGTCAATGTACGAAATTCTTTGTGCTTCGCGTCCGTGCTGTAGTAAAGCTGACAGACACGAAAACAAAAATTGACCGATCCTTCGTAATCCGAAGAGAATACAAAACTATTGTACAGAAATATCTGGACCAGCGTCCTGCTGATATGAAGACCAATCGGATTTTGATCCGTTATCAAAATGGCAAATGCTTTAAACAAGTTATGGGAAATAATAAAATTTCTAAAGTAGAGTGTATCACTAAATACTATAAATATATATTTTTGGCTCGGGTGACGTACTTTGAATCCCTCGCCGTAAGAATATTATTATGAACCCTTGTGATGCAATCTACTATTTGGTGTTATTCCTTGAATGGAGACTTAAAAGTGCAGTTTTATACGGCCTCTATACCAGACTAGCTGTTCCCAGCGGTTTCAGTCAAGTTAATTTACTGTTCCGCTACTTAAGATTCTAGGGTAAAGTTAAATTTGTAGCCTGTAACCTAAATTTGAACTAACTTTAAATTTGACAGTAGTACCAGATACTAGAGCACTCAAACAATCGAACATACTTTTTAGCTTTATTATATTAGTATGGTCAGCTCTCTATGGTCAGCTTAAGTACCTATTTGTAAAATTGGAAGTTCTCCTACTAGTCAAAAATATTTATATATTTTTTTATCATATACAAAATTTTTACTGGAAGTTGAATCCTTACTGGCCTTTATATGTCCCCGCTATTGGGGCAAAGCTTCCCCTAACAAGCGAAAGTTATTTGGGACATAGTCCACTTACGTGGCTAGTGCGGATTGTGGACTGCACATACTTCTTTTTTTGGGCGTATGAAAGTTTCCTTGCTACAAATAATTAGGATGGGAATCATCATCTATATAAATCGTCATATTTGGTTCAACACGTCATTCGTAATTTTCGAACATAAAGCCAATACCATTTTTATGATTTTTTTCACAATTACGGATTTTTATACAAACTTCCAACCTCCCATATAGTTGATGCGTATAATAAAAGACCAATACACTGTATAAACTCAACAATAAAATTTCATCATTATTTAGTCAGGACATTGCATTTTAGAAACAAGTGTTCTACTCTTTTTATTTTATTATTTTATCCTGCTAATATTATAAATGTGAAAGTTTGTATGTCTGGATGGATGTTTATTACTCAATCCCGCTTGAACCACTGGACTGGCATAAACTGGCATAAACATAGGTTAGGTCCTGGAATAACATATAGGCTACTTTTTATCCCGCAAAATTGAAAAGTTCCCGCGGGAATAACTATAACAGAGATTAAAGAACAATAGATGTAGGTGTAGTAGTAGCTGATGTGTGTAATTTGGATAATTTATTTTGTTGTGATCGAGCAAGGTTTTTATGAAAGAAAAACGGTCAAGTGCTAGTCGGACTCGCGCACTAAGGAAAACTCGAAGACGGCTGGATCAATTCGGCTAATTTTTTTTGCTGTGTTTTTGTTTTTGTTTTTAGTGTTAGGGCAAGGTTTTTGTGAAAGAAAAAACGGGCAAGTGCGAGTCGGACTCGCGCACGAAGGGTAAACCGATTTAAATGAAATTTTGGTAATTTATTATGCAAAAGCCGGGGAAGGTTTCTGCGAAAGAAAAAAAGGGTCAAGTACGAATCGGACAGGGCAATAAAAGTCAACCGATTGTAATGAAATTTTAGTAAGTTGTTATGTTATGTTATATGTATATATTTTTTATAGTTTTATCATTCTCTTATTTTAGAAGTTACAGGGGGGGGGGGACACATTTTACCACTTTGGAAGTGTCTCTCGCGCAAACTATACATATATCATTTTTGAAGACCTATCCACACGTATGGGTTTGATGAAAAAAAAAAAAATTTGAGTTTCAGTTCTTAGTACGGGGAACCCCAAGAATTTATGTTAATTTTTTCTATTTTTTGTGAAAATCTTAATGCGGTTCACAGAATACATCTACTTACCAAGTTTCAACAGTGTAGTTCTTATAGTTTCGGAAAAAAAGTGGCTGTGGTGACATACGGACAGACAGACAGACAGACATAACGAATCGATAACGGTTCCGTTTTTTGGCATTTGGCTACGGAACCCTAAAAAGAGTCAAGTGCGAGTCGGACAGGGCAATAAGGGTAAACCGATTGTAATAAAATTTTAGTAAGTTGTTATGCACACGTCGGGGAAGATTTCTGCGAAAGAAAAAAAGGGTCAAGTGCGAGTCGGACAGGGCAATAAGGGTGAACCGATTGTAATGAAATTTTGGTAAGTTGTTATGCACACGCCGGGAAAGATATCTGCGAAACAAAAAAAGGGTCAAGTGCGACTCGGACAGGGTCAAGTGTGAATTGGACTCGCGCAATAAGGGTGAACTGATTATAATGAAATTTTGGTAAGTTGTTAGGCACACGCCGGGGAAGGTTTCTGAGAAAGAAAGAAAGGGTCAAGTGCGAATTCGGACTTGCGCAATAAGGGTTTAAATACAAATTAACTTGACATATGTAGGTAAATAAACAATATCTATATACAAACATGCCGACTGGGAACTTTACATGGCGTGCGCTGGCTAAGAGTTACATACATTTCTAACAGATAGCGATTTAATTTAGTTTATCGACAGAAGTAAACATGTCCGGTTCCATACACTTCTAACGAAAGGCGGAGTAAGTTAGTTTATCCTCATAAATCTTCGGATTGGGTAAGTATCTAATAGAAATCCCCACGGGTGTAACCGTGGGTAATAATGATAACCCTTGTTTGTAACAGTGTGCTTAGTGTGAGTTTTTGCGTATTCGTAAATCTACTATCGCGTTTGCGTATTCATTAAAAGTCCTATGAGAAAAAATAGTCTCGAAACGCGTCCGCTAGAGGCGCTCCTTCATTTCCATACATGTATTTTGTAGCCGCGAACGTGATAGTAGCGTTAAAATCTTACACTAGGCACACTGATGGTGCTACAGCGCATCAACTTTAAGGGCAGAACAATGTCTGCCGGGCCAGCTAGTTTTATATATATATGTTACTGTAAAAGCTCAAACTACGGTAAATCCTAAGATTTAAGAGTAAGTCTTAGGATTTGCCGACATGATTTGGTAAATGTAAGGATTTATGAAAATGAGACATTTTTTTCGAGCTTTTACTATTAGAATTTAGTACATGCTAGGTTTTACCACTGGCAACTAGTAAAAGTTGGTTTTGGGAATAAAATAAAGATTAATTCTTATTCATTTATTTCAGTCAAAAACTTAAATTATTTTCATTTGGAATTTATATTTTTTTTTTAGGAACAAGTCATTTTAAAACACCTTTAAGTTATTTCCTAAATAGTAAAAATTAAAACAAGTAAAATATCTTCTCACAAACATAACAGAATCAGTATTTTTTATTACTTGGTTTATTATTGGCATTTATAAATAGGTAGTAAAATTAAATTGGAAAAAAACGAAAGATAATTATTATTAACTAATATCTAGGTTAAAAAAAACTAAGTGCTATTGTGGCATTTAGAATTACAAAGTAATCCTGATGACTTGCAAGTGCTTTTCTTCGACGAGCATATTTTGAGACAGTTACATTTTTTGAAACCTTGTCCTCCAGTCAACGACAATTTCCAAACAACTTCTCGAAGACTCACTTCTTTATCTTTAACTTCTTCTATTTCTATAAAATCTTCTGAGCATGAGGTAAACTTATTCTGTGTGTAAAGCTGCTTTAATGCTGAATCGTTTCATTGGTATTGTTATTGATTTGCTTGACCTTCATCTTCTCGATTAAAATCATTGTGTTTTCTTGCGTTTCATATCTTACATTGTCACAGTTTACCTCCCCTTCAGAACCATTTTCAACAACGTTGTCTTCCTTGTTCTGTTCAATTATATTTTCGACGATAGTATTTTGTTCCGTAGTTTTTTGGGAACGCAACAAATTGTCTTAATCTTCTTCAGATTTTAAAAGTCAATCATATCTTTAGGCATTTCTGACGTCGCAATGCCCATTTTCATTGGACTACCAAACATTGCTTCGTAAGGTGAGCATTTAATTCCCTCGTGGTATGCTCTATTTTTCATGGCCTGGATGAATTTCAAGTCCTGTGATCATTTTGATAACAGATTTGTTTCCATCCACGTACTGAGCATTCAATGTCTTGATTGGCATGCTCTACTGATCCTTGACTCTGACTATGTCTTGGCTTTCCATGTCCGATTTCAACGTCTGGCCACATAGAGCATAAATTTTCAATTATTTGGTTGCAAAATTCCTGACCATTATCGGAATGAAGGATGTTCGGTGCTCCAAAAGTGGTGAAAATATCCAAGAGATGATATGCAACTTCTGTTGCGCGTTTAGTTTGAAGAGCACGAAGGATCACAAATTTAGTAAGATGGTCTTGATAAACTAATAAAAATTTATAATTTCCGTCAGGGTTGGTTTGTAGGTCTATGAGATCTACTTGACAACGTGAGTTCATTTTACTGTGAAGTATTGGTGTGATGACAATGCCCTTTTTCAAAGTTTTCTGTTTCTTTTGACATGGTTGGCAGAGCTTCAAATAAGTCATGATAGCCTCAACTGTTGTATTTATTTACTTGCGGTTACATTCTTAAAGCATCCTTGTCCTTCCACATGTCCAACAGCAACATGCGTTTCGTCAAGAATGGCGAATAAATCGTCGTAACAAACGTAATACTTAATTTCCCCATTTTCTTCTTTCATCGGCTCTATTAGCTTTTCTTCGTTGCCTATAGTCAAAATATCATAGCGCTTTATACGCCTGTAATGAACAGCTTCCCTTTTTTCACGTTCGTTGCAGTTTTTACTTCCTCTAAACTAGAGTCTATCAAAAGTCTTGATTTTGTTTGCCACGAGCTCGTCTATTATTTCATAAAATCTATGTTTTACACTCATGTTGATTCACAAATTACTTTTAGCCATCAAAAACTCAAACAGAAATCAAATTAAGGTGCGTGTAAAACAATCGACTGCGGCGAGCGGAGACGGTGAGGGGGGCGCGGGTGCAGACCATCCACAAGCACGACGCCAAACACGCCCTCTTCAACATTTACCGTGCCTTTAATGTAAATCCTAAGACTTAGCAAGTGACCAAGTAAAAGTGCGAATCGCAAAATCATTCGGGCTTTTACCATTAAGAGTTGGTAAATGTTAGGTTATACTCTTAAATCTTAGGATTTACCTCAATTCGTGCATTTATGAAACAACATCGTGTTAGTTTCTCTATTTATAACTCGAGAACGGCTAAACCGATTTGGTTGAATTGGTGGAGAGGTAGCTTAGAACCAGGAGACGGATACTTTTTATCCCGTTTGGTCAAGTGCGAGTCGGACTCGCGTTATAAGGGTAAACCGATTGTAATGAAATTATGGTAAATTGTTATGCACACTCCGGTGAAGGTTTCTGACTTAGTACAACCCTTTCACAATAGGTTGGTGCGGCAGTTGTTTTAAAAAGAAAGAACGTTCGCCGGGTTAGCTAGTTTAATATAACTTGCTTAAATATTTTTTCCATTCAGAATCTGCAAATCCAGATTTTAAAATTGTAAAAAATTTAAAAGGACCTTTTTATTTTAAATTAAACGGGCTAATTTGCTACCACTACTTAATTTTTTTTTAAAAACTAGTGTTTATATGCACAAAGGTTAAATGCACCTATTGTTTAACTTAGCGCAAACAGTACACAAGTTCTCATCACCGAGAAGTTTCACTATATGGAACAAACACAACACTAGTAAGTAACAATTAAACCTGAAAAATTACAAGAATTAATCACTTAACGTTCAGACCTCGCCTTAATTTCAACACAATAAGCAATTTAATTTAATGAATTTAGCAGACAAGTTCAAAATGTCGGACAAGAACTGACGCTCAAGTTAACCGACTTACGCAACTTGAAAGTGAACGTGTTCGAGTAAGTGACCACATGTTTTGCGCTAAGTGAGATAGCGTTGCTTTCTGATGTGTTGTTTTATTTATATGTTGATTATGTGGATGTTATTAAGTATATCCGGACGTTGCCTCAGCCGTTGTTTGTCCACACTGCAGCTTCTCTGTAGATAAAGGTAAGCTGAGGTCATAGTCCACCGCAGACGTTGTCGAGCTATAAGGCTTCTGACTTGGCTTGACAGCTGGTGTCGTTTGACAACAGCAGCTGTCCGCAGCAGTTTTTCCCTATATAGCTACAAAATACTTGTCGAGTTAACTAGTTATAGTGTTGCAATGGTTACACCGAATTTTCAAAGGTAACGAAATAAACAAGATAACTATGTGGTCATAATTTTTAAGGTTTCTTTACTAAATCGCAAATAAAGAAATCTTATTATTGTCTGACGTCTGTATGCCTGAGTAGCACAGCATCGTGACTCGGTCAGTAACACGCCAATTCCAAATTATATATAAGTATTTATAATTTTCAATATAATTCTAATTTAAACTTCAAAGGTCAAAATCAAAATATATTTATTTGCATTTTTAAAAACATTAGAATGATCTAAAACAACAAAGTTTTTATTGTGAAGTCTCGTATACGTGAGTAGACAGGAGGGCAGAAACACATGAGTGATGATACTTATCCAGGTAAGCTTAGCTTAAGTAAGTCAATATGTTGACATACTTTGCTTTACTTTTTCTAACTAACAGATCATTTGTGTATTTCCGTACGTGAAGGTACGTTAGTGTGTGAAGATCGGTACCTCTCATAAAAATTCGGTATCTTCTTCGATATTGAAACTAAATAAATAAACATTTTATACCGTTGATTTGTAGAACAGATATCATTTCTTTTTAACCTTTAATAAATTAGGGTAAGAACCTTGTAAAATCTATATCATATTTATTATAAGAAGAAACTGATTGACTCATGCGATGACACTTGAAATTTGGCATGAACCATCCTTACTTGATATAGGGCTCAATAAAAAAGGATTTTGAAAAATACTCCCAGAGGCAAGGTGGTAGAATGGTGTTAAAAGTTTAGACGAAAATCCAATATTTTTAAACTAAATGGCGTAACGCATAAAAATTGGAATTTGGCTTCAGGATAAAATCGACTTGTTTTACTGTTTTTGATAATTCATCTCCTAGGGAAAATTTGAATGAGTATTCAGATATTGTTGTAGGTAAAACTATTAAGAATAAAAAAATACTTATACCTAAAGTCCACTACATATATGAGAGTAAACTGACTGACTGATTGACTGATATGCGCATTCCGGGCTGACTTGAAATTTTGCACAAACGTTGCAGACGAGCAATAAGAGAGTATTTTTTAAAACTCTTTTAATATTGTATAATGGGGGTTGGAAGTTTTTACGAAATCAGTAATTTTCGAAGCTAAATGAAAAAAAATCAAATTTGGGCTTTAAGTTAAAAATTAAGAAGTTAAATGTTATATATGAGTGAAGTTAAGTGTTTTACAAATGCAAACAGAAGCTGCTTAGCTAGAGGGCAAAATAGGGGCTGGATATTTGTATGAAAGTTCCGGTATTTTGGTACGTAAAACCATTCCAAATATAAGTTTTAGTCTACGCGGACAAAGACGCTGCAATAAGCTAGTGTCATATAATAATAGTGTATATAATACATTGATTTACAAACAAACCAACAAAATAATGTCATATTCTATGTATTGTTGATCTATCTCTCTGTCACAGATTTTCCGCACTTTTTGCATCATAAGCGTTTCGTTTCAAATTTAACTGTGCCTGCATTACACGGTGTATCCCTCAACCGTTAATCGTCCTTATGAAAAAAAAAAGAAGGCTATGCAACTATAGTATGACAAAGAAGTCTACAAGAGAGTAATCAAGAATGTCGATCCACTTACGCTTTTTTTTGTTACCGGTAAAATAAAGATGCCTAATGTTTAACGTAGTTTTGCTAACCACATTAGCGGACGCGGAATGACCACGTGAACAGAATGAAACAGAAATTTCACCACACCTACTTGTGCGTTACGTAACGTTATAGTAAAGTACAGATACTACGTGATGAAGCCTTCGTTCCACACCCTACGCTAGCTGAGAGAGGAGACACTTCTTGAAATATTTCTAATGCTTGTATCGACGTACCTAAAATAGAAAAGAATTACATTGATTTGACTTTCAGGCAACAACACTAGATTCTACAAAACAACGTCAATAATACAAATATAAAACTAGCATAACTGTTTAAGCATACACCATACCATGTAGTGATGGTAACCAAAGAGAGAGAGAGAGAGAGAGATAGAGAGGGAGAGGGAAAGAGAGAGAGGAAGAGATAAGATTTCTGGAAAAAATATAAGTTTAGGATGACAACATTTCAACATTTTAACAAAAACAATGCGTTGTGCTTATGCTCGAAGATATACTTAAACTTAGGTTGCGTCTTTAATTCATAACACAATTTCACTTACATTACAATGAAATGTACGTTTGTTATGTTTTCCATCGATCATTTGTCTTAAAACTTTAATTTAATTAGTTTATGAATTACGTCTTTAGCCTTTTCAGGTGACGTTTTTTCTTATCTGTTCTGGCTATAGCCGGGTCTTCTGCTCGTGTTTTGCCGAAACATTACACAAAATATTGCTTCGCTAAAAATTTCTTTCTTAAAACTTTTTTTTAGTTTATCAAAACAATGTTTTTGCTTTCCAAGCTCGACGTAAAACATCTAAAAATATACCCTGACGAGGGTAGGGGGGCTTAATTTCATTTGTATATATGATCTGTGGTAACCAAATGGTCTCTTTTGGTGGTCATTTTATTTACTAAATCTACTATTTCTAAAATTGAAAATACGTCTTCTACGTTTAAAGTTATTTTGACAGTAAATGCTTTCATAAACATCAAACAATTATATCAAACCGCACACAATTTATTATATCTTTTTATTCATTTTAATAAATTCAGGCTGTGAAGATATTATAACATATTTTTTTTTTTTATCAAAATTCGCTTGCAGTGGGTGTTTAACTTTATACGCTAAACTAACAAAAGGAATTTCGTTTGCCATTGAACGTTCGACGATAACAATCATTTGGTGAATGACTATAAAACAATGGCAGAAATTACTCAATTGTAATTTTAAGATAATTGTGAAGAATGATTTTAGTTTAACTTAAATCATAGATAAGTAGCAGGAGATAACAAGCTATGTTTGGTGTGCTAGATAGACAAAGGCTCTGTAGATCATTTTTTTAATACTTTATTGAATATCAAAAAAATATTAAGTAAATACTAAGTTATTAGCATTATCTGGCAGTAAACCTAACATTGTGTTTGGAAAAAGTGTCGGTAGGTGCGAATTAATAATGATTACTTAATAAAAACATAGATAAATAAAGAAGAGCGAAGATGTTCTTTACCAGTATTTTTCTTTGAGGTAAATGGGTTGATCAGGATCAAAAAGGACTACATGGAAGACCAACCTCTGCTAATTTTTTTTTAATAACGCCATATATTGTCAAGTGGTAGAGTGTCGCTGTGTCTATATATACAGTATATATATATATATATATATATATAATAGTATTACTACTTGCCAGTAGATGTCAGGGAGAGTCATGAAAATCGTTGGAGATGTTTCCAAGATACAGATTTTAAATATATATATATATATATATATAAATAAACAAGAATTGCTCGTTCAAAAGTGTTAGATATCTGGATTAAAGAATAGATATATATATAGCTATTTTGACTTCCGAGACATGGTCTAATTTGCAGTCCGTAAATGCCTACGTTTAATAAGCGAGCAAGCTTAGACAATTGTTCTTCTGTAGGACCCAAACAAAATACATCACCGTCACATCACATTAATAATGGGTACAAGAAGAGAGTTAAGAATGAGCTTAGTAGCAGTGGGAAAAAAGGGTTTAAAGCGTTGTAAAGATTGTAGAGCGGCATAGAATCTGCGTAAAATTTCCTTCTCTTGTATTCAAATTCAAATGCTTTATTTCTTAAGAATATGATGTTATATCACTTCTTTGAAGTCAATAAAGTATAAGTTACTAGTTACCGTTTCGAAGTTCAAATGGCGTTCTGGTGAGAAGAAACGGCGGCAAAAACTCTCCAGCAGTCGCTCTTTTAATTTTGATTAATTATACAAATTATCAAGTAAATAATTACTGAATATCAGGCATTTTCATCATTAAGGTAGACTTTAATTGTGTTATAAGTTTTTTCGACAATTTCTGTTTTAAATTTTTTTTAGTTAAAAAACAAACTACCATCAGGCGGAACGTGTGCTTGTTTGCCACCATAGTGATATAAAAAAAAAACAGCTGCATGACCATTGTACAATCAAATTAGAAGACTAGAGTTAAAGAATAATGATTTTTCATCGATAGTTGGCAGGTGTTCAACCATAGACAACCTTCGATGCATTGAGTAAGCAATTCTACATATACTCCTGAACTAGCAAAGTTTCTCGAAAATAGAATTATTGATTTGGGCTCAGAGACTTTTATTTTAAAGAAAAGATAAAAAAAGAAAATCCTGGATCTGAAAGCTGTTCGTGTGACACCGCTAGGTTAACATCAGAAAAAAATATTAAGTCAAGCGTATCATTAGTGCTAGAGTGCTAGAGTGATTAGATGGCCACAAGTCCTAGAGTGCTAGAGTGATTAAATGGCCACAAGTGCTAGAGTGCTAGAGTGATTAGATGGCCACAAGTGCTAGAGTGCTAGAGTGATTAGATGGCCACAAGTGCTAGAGTGCTAGAGTGATTAGATGGCCACAAGTGCTAGAGTGCTAGAGTGCTAGAGGGGAAAATATATAGATTAAATAACTCAACAATGGAATGAAGCTTGTCACATCTCGAATTACGGAGAAGGCGGGTGTTAAAATCACCTATTCTTATGTGGTGCCTATTTTAGAATATCAGAGACTTAAGTACATTCTCAAATACACAATAAACAAATATTCATCTAAGGCGCTGTAGGAACCTGGCGAATGAGATATTCATTTAAGAAAGAATGGTAACACCGTCACCACCCTTATAAGAACGGGCGTTGCAAATAAGGATAAAGCCAAGAAGAAAGCAAGAGGTAGAATAATAAAGACGCTTAGGCAAGCTCTCAGAAACCCCTTTATTCCCAGTAGTTACATTACATTACATTGTATCCGCGTTGATAGTAGTGGTATAATATGACTTATTATGAGATTAAAGAGTTGTAATGCAGTGGTAGTCTTTAAATTATAAATGACATACTAAAATTGTTACTCTAGTTTAAGAATGTTATGCCTGTATTAGTATTTTTTCCATGTTAGTCACACAAATTACATAACAATATAAAAAAGAAGGGAAGGTATACAGACAATTATTGCGTTATGTAAATATATCATTTATTTAGAGATACATAAGTTAATTGACCTTCCAGATTTCTTGCGGTCATAGAATTTAGGTATTTTGAATTCTATAAGTTCTTTCATAAGCCAAGTAATTACTATATTGTTTGTGTGTTCATTAAAGTATGCAAGATTTTTCACATATAATAAGTAGGTAGGTAATCAAATGTTGGATGAACCTTTTCAAAAGTTGTTGGTGGTGCAACAAAATTAAAATGAAAGAAGAACACCTACATTAGTATAAAATGGAATATTAGGTGATGACAGGTATAGATATCATTGATATGCTTCTATGGTAATGAGTCTATCATATCTATAGGTCATCTCTAACTTTAGTTTAAAACATCTAAATTGCTAATTAATTTCATAACACACTAATGTCCTGATCACAAGCTAACAATAACCCCTGGTTTCATACATGCAATAATTTAAAATATAAGCAAAAGAACATCTAAGACGGCAAAACCCCAGATATGTAACTGCACAAGATAAAAAATTACAGTTTTTCGAACAAGTTCCTAAAACAGAATATCATTAAAAAAAAACTTCAAACTTTCCTATTAAAAAGTTTTAAATATTATCATCGGCTTCAATACCTATAAGTCAATATATAAACACGACTCCAATGATATCCTAATAAGAAATATATATGCTCGCTCAACTTTATGGCCCCCATGGCCCACCCATGCATAAACGACCTTACTGTCTCTTACAACATCTCACCAGTGAGCCAATAAAATAAACGTAGTTCATTATGCAGAGTGCAACATTCATTATTGCATCCTTTTGCATCTCATAACGACTTCCTACAGACGAGAAAGTAACTTTTATCTACTGTACCCATTATGGATGTGTCGATGCACTAGTTCATCAACATATTTGGGTGCACTTTTGAATGTCGAACAAGCTTCGATCGAAAGGTGAAATTTAAAACATTGCGTCATTTCAAATTGACCTACACCTTATTTTTCGGCAGCAGCCTCTCAACTAAGTCGGCAGTCAAAGTAAATCTTTTTGAGTGCGTTCGTTTTGGGTTTAAAAAGTTTCCACGTTTGATACTTTACTTTTGATATCGTCACTTTTGCCAGTGTTATCTTTCATCTGTATAGCTTCGCAACGTTACTACTTAACAAAATTATAAGTGTTGCAAAACGAACGCTTGACGTATGACTTGATTTAATTTTTCGTGGCAAATGCGATAAAAACTTTTTAACAAAAACAAGATTCGACTTCAAAAAGATACAGTTTAAATCTGGTGTCTATCTATTTAACTGTTTATAACACACTTCACTTGGACGACGCTTTCGACAAGAGAAATTCAAACTGTAATTTCGATCAGATATTTTGAAATAATAAGTCGGTTCTTGTTTTCGTTAAAAAGTTTTAATTTTTAATTTTAATTGATCTATGGGCTTATTTTTTCGTATAAAAAAAAACCAAATCGCCTAAAGTGTGCTTATAAAAAGTTTCCTTGATTTCTCCTGGATTCTATCATTATATCCCGACCTGATGACCATGAGACCATAAATATCCATTTGTTGTATAACAAAACCTTCTCTAGAATGTAACAAATACTTTTCTGAACACCGCATCAATATCGGTTTCACAAAACGAGAGATAATCGCGGACAAACATACATACATGCAAACATACGGATCAAACTAAGAACCTCCTTTTTTGAAGTCGGTTAAAAAAAATGGTGCACTTCTCTTAATCTCAATAATCGTCTTGAGAGATAATTACAAATAATGACAAATTTTAATGTTTTTAAATAGTTGTTTTTTAAAAGGTTGTCCAACAGGGAAACCGGGTCTCGACGAGTTTTGTCGAGTTTTGATGGTTTAAGTTGTAGTAAAAATCATGTTTTCCTATACATCGATACAAGCCACGACAATTCGCAAACTGCAAATGTAACAAAATTTTTTTTATGCGAAGTAATATATGTAACTACAAATTAACGATTTGTGGATTTTTCCCTTATGCCTTATTTGTTGCTAAACTTCATAATTCCTTTAAAATTTCATGAACTACACTATTATAAATATGAATTTATAAATTAGGGGGCATAAATGGCCGTATTTTTTTTAAGTTTATTTCGAATCTTGATATTTATTCCAGAGAAGAAGATCGTCATACAGACAGACGGAAATAAAAGCGATTCTATTAAAAAGTAGAAAGAAAGAAAGGAAACACGTGTATTTATCGCATACATGCAACACTGGTGTACCACGGTTAGAAAAAAATTAACCGTGGTACCACTGGGTGTACTACTGGGTGTACCACGGTTAACAAACGAGAAAAAGGTCTGTAAAAAGATTTAAACGACTTTGTGTATATCACAAATTTATAAGATATGACTAAATTTAAGTAGGTAATGTTAAATCCTCATCAAAATAAAATTGCTCTAACACAACATTGTACTGAAGAAGTTTAAATTTCACGATCGTGTTTTTGTAGAAACAAAATAGGATACACGACTGACTGACTATGGGAGTTCCAGCGATTGATATTGTGACGAGATTTAAAAGGGTGGGTAAAAGTTTGTATGGGACGGAAAAATATAAATCGTGCGGGTAGCACCGCGGGGAAACAGCTAGTTGGGTTAGCCTTGTTTATATTTTATTATTTTTTAATCATTGAGCAATAATTTTTTTATTGAACGTCTTAATTGGTCGTGAAAGCAGTTTTGGTCCGGTTCCCCATTCGACACCAAAAGCTGAGTACTACAGATGTCGTAAGGTTAAAGGTGACGCAAGAAAAAACTAATTGGTTTTATAAAAAAATGAGCTAATGAAATGATTTTAACGATTATATTGGCCCACAATACTACAAACCACTCTAAATTGTGCAAGTAAGGTGAAAAATTCGTAATGTAATTAGGGATGTGGCAGCTTACTACCGCTGCTGCTCCTTATATTATTGTAATGTAATGGGGGATGTGTCAGCTTACTACCGCTGCTGCTCCTTATATTATTGTAATGTAATGGGGGATGTGTCAGCTTACTACCGCTGCTGCTCCTTATATTATTGTAATGTAATGGGGGATGTGTCAGCTTACTACCGCTGCTGCTCCTTATATTATTGTAATGTAATGAGGGATGTGTCAGCTTACTACCGCTGCTGCTCCTTATATTATTGTAATGTAATGGGGGATGTGTCAGCTTACTACCGCTGCTGCTCCTTATATTATTGTAATGTAATGGGGGATGTGTCAGCTTACTAGCGCTGCTGCTCCGTATATTATTGGAATGTAATGGGGGATGCGGCAGATAATAAGTGCTGCAGCTCCGTATATTATTGGAATGTAATGGGGGATGTGGCAGCTAATTAGTGCTGCTGCTCCGTATATTATTGCAATGTTTTTTTTATACCGCTAAGGCGCCAAACAATCATACAGTCCGCCTGATGGAGGATGAGACTCCTCCGTATATTATTGTCATATATTCTTAATGTAATGCTTGTTTGATTAATTTAAAAAATATAAAAGAGTCATGCTATATGTGGAACGTTTTGTATTTTTTATTATTATAGAATATATCTGTGTGTAGTAAGTAAGTAGAAGTAGTAAGTAGAAGTAGTAAGTACAAATAGTAATTAGAAGTAGTAAGTAGAAGTAGTAAGTAGAAGTAGTAAGTAGAAGTAATAAGTAGAAGTAGTAAGTAGAAGTAGTAAGTACAAGTAGTAAGTACAAGTAGTAATTAGAAGTAGTAAGTAGAAGTAGTAAGTACAAATAGTAAGTAGAAGTAGTAAGTAGAAGTAGTAAGTAGAAGTAGTAAGTAGAAGTAGTAAGTAGAAGTAGTAAGTAGAAGTAGTAAGTACAAGTAGTAAGTACAAGTAGTAATAAGAAGTAGTAAGTAGAAGTAGTAAGTAGAAGCAGTAAGTAGAAGCAGTAAGTAGAAGTAGTAAGTAGAAGTAGTAAGTAGAAGTAGTAAGTAGAAGTAGTAAGCAGAAGTAGTAAGTAGAAGTAGTAAGTAGAAGTAGTAAGTAGAAGTAGTAAGTAGAAGTAGTAAGTAGAAGTAGTAAGTTGAAGTAGTAAGTAGAAGTAGTAGTAAGTAGAAGTAGGTATTTCTGCTGAAAGTAAGCTTTCTAAGGAGATGAGGAAATCAATACCAAATTCTGCAACTTTACTATTACAGACATTTAACAAGTAGCATGCAAGTTAACGTACTTCTTTAAATTTTAAGACAACTTGTTATGAGAAAACATTTCCAAATACGTGTTTAGGATTTTAACATTCTTTCCGAGTCAGCTTCCTCATGGGCGATTGCGCAAACGTGGCGCGCGTGTGAACCGACACTTGCCTCCTGACTGACCACTGACCACTATACAAGTTATGAATGATCCTACGGGCAAAACTCATTTTAGCTGTGATCTGAGTAGGAGTTTGCATTAGAGAAAAATAAGTGAAATTAAGTAACGCCGGGCGTGGTCTGGATGGGTGACCGTCTATTGTCATTTTTTAGAGCTCCTCTATTCTTCGTAGGACATATTAATCCGTCGATCTTGACTGCTGTCATATTATGATAACAGTCGTTAAGCCAAGTCAGAGGTCTTATGAGCAGTTTGAGAAGTCTGAAAGTCGAATGGCCTGAGCCTCCTTCGACAAGGGGACGCCCGTGACCCTACATTAGGGCGTCTAGAGGTTGAAATAAAAAATCAACTTTGGAATTTGGCAAATTTTTATCACCTCTCCTCGCAGTCTATTCTTTACTCAAACTGAGAATTTTAAAGAAATTTAAAAGATTAACAACTATCAGCCATGACACCTCTCGCGTATTTATATTAATTAACTTAATTAAACGATTTAGAATATGAATAATTTATGACGCATTATACAGCACTAAATTTAAAATGTCAAAATTTAAAGTATGGCTGTACGGTAGTGTCTTTGCCCACATAATATTATCTTCATTACGTTGAAGTGCAGATAAAACAGAACTATTTTCGCTTTTTTTATTAAAACTATATTAAAATTATAAAATAAAAATTAAGACCATCACAATTAGTTCTTTCATTTTATATGTCACGCAGTACAGTTTGCACTCGTAAATCTATTATTTCAATTTATAATTTGTCGCCAAAAGGAACCCATGGACAGAAAGGACCCGTGTACAAAAGGGACCCATTTACAAAACTTATTTATTTATACATCAAAATTTTGGTCACAGAAATTACTTATAAATAAATTTGTGTTCTATTTTAATAAATAAATAAATTAGTTGTGACAGACAGACACACGACTGTTCTTATCCTATAAGTATTCCTTTTTTTCATTCGGATGTAGGTACGTAATCTACGGAGCTCGTTGCCATGTCATATCCGTCTGAGGAGCTCGTAGCCCAGTTACAGTCGTCAATCAGAAACGATATGCAAAGTTTAGCAACGTCGGAAATGGTCACTATCGATGGGTGACCGCCTAGTGGCACATTTTTCTAAAAAGTACCTCCGTCGGACCTAACTGTTGTCTTAAGCCAAGTCAGAGGCCCTATGGGAGGTTTGTCAACTTTGACAGTCGAGTGGCCACTAGCTTCGATAACATCCGCCATAATTGTATACAAATAAACTATTTTTATATCAAAAACATACACCAACTTCAAATCCACTAAAAAGTAAGCCCCTAAAGTAGACTTATTGACAAAACATTCTGCTACATGTTTTTGTTATAAAAATAATTGATTTTTAGTTACCCTATTAAACATTTTTCAGTTGCTCATTAAAGTTAATATTAAAGAAATTTGGAACTCTCTTTCATTTTTCTTCGAAACCATATGTAATTCAAGCGGACGAATGATAATAAAGGAAGGATAGGAAACTACAATGGTTTGATATTTACCACAAATCTACGGAATCCCAAAACCAAATTATTGAAAATACATGACAAAACTATAATCGTTCAAATTATTTTGAATTTTTGTCTGTGTATATACATTATACAAACCTACCACTTTAGGACCGACGAACAGATATGTATATATATATATATAACACTGTATAATGGCTAACGTTTTTTACCCTAAAATTGACAAATGGAAGAACAGATGGATATGACGAAATCCGATTTTCCCAAGTGACTAAAAACCCTTCAATTTAAATTTTAGTATATACGCACTTAAGTATACATATTAAACCCCACGAACTACGCAAAAACATCCGCAAATCCGCATCCACGCGATTTGCAGATAAATGACGGAGTTTGAGGTTGAGGAACATTAAAAAAAATACAACCGAATTGAGGAAATGTTTTCCCCGATATTCTAAGGCTGGGTACACTGCGGCGCGGGGTTTGTTGCGGTATGCAAAATCGTAACGTATCATATTTGGTGCGCGCTTTAAATATGAATTGGATACCCATACGAGTTTGAGGCCAGCAGTAAAAATACAAGCGTAGGTAAATAATTACGTATAAAGCATCAACTGACAAATTATTGTTTTAATAATTACACAGGTATGCGGATCCGGGTTAAGATACTAAAGCTATTAGAAAAATTTTCATCAAAATCGGGTAGGTAGAATTTTAAAGATTCGTTTACAGCACAACAGGCCAGAAAAAACCAGTTTTACAATATTATTACTATTTATGATGACACCTCATGAAAAAAATAAGTTAATGGTGTTTATTTTACATTTTTGGATTTTACATGATATGGATTCAAACAAGTCCAGGAATTTATTGCAATAAGTTATTTTTTATATCTTGAACATATGACTTTCTACTATTGTGGCAGATAGTAGGCTATAAATATACATAGTTTATAGAGTTGTCCCCGTTACACAGAGTACGGTATGCCACAGTTCAGAGCACTGGTCACCGTTCAAATACCAGAGTCATCCGAGCTTGCGCCACTTTTGCATAACGCTTAGATTACCACCGGCCAGGCCAGCGTGCCTGCGTTGCCAGGTAATAGGAAAGGTAATAGGAACACAGGTGTTCCTTTAAAATATTTCCATCTTCACGATTAAGCAAAAAATACCTTTAAATTGTTACAGGTTTCTTTACAGTCCTATGGCAATGAAACATTTTGGAAGTTTGAATATTTTGATGTTTCTATTGAGCAATTGTTTTTTACACAGGCGTCGTTCATTCCTTAGTTGTAAGGATGAGAAAACATGGAATAGGTCTCACAGGAATAATTTTAGAAGCGCAAATAATTAGCTTGATTTTTTCAAAACAGAGTTAGCTGAAAGGACGAAGAAGAAAAAAGGGATAGTTGAAGAGAGACAGGCGATAACATGAAATACTTTTTATTTTTTATAAGTATTCTTATAAGCTTCTTTTTGCCATATGTTGACATTTAAAAAAAACCTTTGTATGAAGAGAAAATCAAAAGTGTCTTATGACGACGGTAGTTAGCATTCATACTAAGTGGGTAAAGGGGGTTGTATGGAAATTTCTAATTGTATAAGCTAAATGCACAAAAATTGATATTTGGTCTACTGTCATGTTTTATCGTTTCTGGAAAACAATCCCCTTAAGGGCAAAAGAGGGGATGAAAATTTGTATGAGTACGTATGTCGATACTTTCGCAGGTAAAACCGTTAACAGTTTAAAGTTTCTTTTTTAAAACATCCAGGCGGACTCAGTGGTAATAAGCTAGTCTATTAATATTTCTGAACGTTGCTGTTAGTGGCAAATTTATAAAAAATATATTATGAAACTACAATTTTGTGTTTTTTTTAAAGTCAAAGAAATTTTTGTTAGTATTTAATTTGTAATTTATAAAGTAAGAAGTTAAATAAGGAGAGTTAGAAAAGTGGAATAAAAAAGTTTGTTAAAGAGTTAATAATTAGGGAAAAAATAAGGATTTTATGTAACCCACGACCAAGTCACGGCAGAGAGCTAGTATTTAACAATATCACGTATATTTATGTCATCAACCGGATACTGTGTTTCTGTAATAATTAACAATTACCGTCTTTTAGCTTTAAACCTACATCGTGCGATGTACAAGTTCAAGAACCGACTCAAGTTTTCTCACTTCTCAATTTGTTGAATTGATTAAGTATCTCATGATGACTCGTAAAGTCATTAACTTAATAAAATATAATTCTTCTTGACCCCAGGTTTAACTTTGACCACTCGGGACGTGCAAAATATTTATCTACCTATTACTTATTTTTCGCTTCTACATTAATGTCATAAGGTGGTAAAGTTTGTAAGTTTGAATGCAGGACCTACAAACGATGTGCAATAGGAAAGAGGGAACAGTTGACCTAAAAACAATGCACAATAAGTAAGACGGTAACAGTGGACCTTAAGGCAATGCGCAATTGGCAAGAGGGTAACAATGGAACTTAAAACAATTCGCAATATTTAAGAGGGTAACAGTGTACCTAAAGACAATGCGCAATAGGTAAGAGGGTAACAGTGGAGCTTAAGACAATGCACAATAGGTAAGAGGGTAACATTGGAACTTAAACCAAGGCGCAATAGGTGAGAGGGTATTAGTGGACCTAAAGACAATACGCAACTGGTAAGAGGATAATAGTGGACATAAAAACAATACGCAATAAGTAACAGTAAACTTTAAGACAATGCGCAATAGGCAAGAGGGTTACAATGGACCTTAAGTTATTGCGCTATAAGTAAGAGGGTCACAGTGGATCTTAAGACAATTTAGCCTAATATCAAAATGTTTCTGGCAAAAAAATTATAAGAATATTATGAAATTAGTTTGCATGTAAGGAGGTGGTAAGACTCATTTAGTTAAGCCGTCAGCCTCAACCTTCACATTATCATACATCTGGGACCTTATTGGGAACGGTCTCGAGTTATTCAGACTGTGGAATTCGAAAGAAAAATAAATTCAAAAAAGAAAAAATGAATGAAAAATAATTCGAGAGAAACACGTGAATAAACTTGCATACATTTTTCTTTAGAATTCCAGAGTCCGAATAACTTGAGAACAATATAGTCCCTGGTGGGAGAACGTCTCACGCTTTGCTTGTCGGTAAGTGGTCGCCACTCGAGAACCTTTTTTCTTCGTCGGCCATTGGTCAATAAAGCTATGTGACATGTCCACTGCCATTTCAGTTTTGTCGTTTGGAGAGCTATGACGGAGATTTGTCGAATCTTCTCATTTTTGATTCAATCACAGAGAAAAACCCTGAGCTCTTTCCATAGTTAGCGGCCATGTCTCAGTGCTGAAAATCATCATTGGTAACGCATATTATTTGAATATTCTCGTCTCCTTCACTGGGGCATTATGAACTAGAAAACGTGAAGTACGCAATTTTCTGAATACTTACTGATTACGAGTTAGATTGGGTGATAAAACTCTTCCTCGAAATTGGATCAAGCCCAATTTAACGCATGTTTTGACTCTCGCAAAAAAATAAAAACCTTTAGATAACAACCCCTTGGCCAAGAAACATGAAACTCGTCAAGAAAATATCCGAAAATCGTTATTTTTAAGTAACAAGTACATCACTTCAATAAAACTAGCAATATGAAAAATCTAATATAATAATTTAATAATAAAAAATATTTTTTGTGATTAAATTTGCATTATTTTAGTTACAATGGTAAGTTTGTTTTTCCATAACTATATCTATAAACAAGTTAAGGAACAGGATTAAACTATTACTGTATTAAAGTAGTATTATAGGTACACTATAATACTACTGCATGTATGAATAAATATTATTCTGAAAAGTACACATAAAACATCATACATACCTTTTAACACACAGACACATACCTATATGCTGCCGCTATCACACTCATTGTCACACAGATATGCCTGAGGAATCCAAAAACAGGTTTACGACCTCCATAAAGCATAAAGTTTAGTTTCCACACAGTTATATTGCTTAAACGAAAGTGATGATTCTATTGTTCCATCTTTAATTCGTCTAAACGTAACGTTTATGATTAATTCGATTTTTTATTACATCACTAAAGTTGGGCCATAAATGTTTATTGGTAACATGTGATTTTTGGAACACGTACTTTTACTTCCGATATTTTATGGTTTACTGCATTTATTTCGAGTTGGCCCCAGTCAAATAACAGTTTTGATTGTTTAGGGTTCTTTTATTTACAGTTATATATAATCATTTAAACACAAGGATAACAATGCCATGGGTTCCGTCAGTATTTTTCCCAGCGGTTTTTTTGTAATTATTTTATCAAAATAGATATCGATATTAAATAGATTCGGAGCAAATAGGCTGTGATAGGCGGACGGACAGACACAAGAGTGATCCTATAAGTGTGCTGCCGTTTTTTCATTCAATCGTACGGAACCCTTAAGGCGCATATAGCAGCTAACTAGCGCCGCCATTAAATATCCTCAATTTTCTCTTCATAGAAAACGAATTTCTAAAATCCAAATGTCGCAAATATAAAGCTAGTCATAAGCTATTTTAAGAAGGTTTTATATAGTTTCTAAATAATATCTGTGAGTTGTAGTTAGCATTTCTGGTAAAACCGGCCACTTATAGCAAAAATGCCAACTACAACTCACAGATATTATTTAGAATCTATATAAAACCTTCCAAAAATAGCTTATGACTAGCTTTATTTGGATTTTAGAAATTCGTTTTCTACGAAGAGAAAATTGAGGATATGTAATGGCGGCGCTAATGGGGTGTAAGAGGGTCCTTAAAAGAGGTAAACATCATACCTTCTTCCGTAGCCATTTAAGTTTAAGTCCGAAAATAAACCTTACTTGGTCTGCTATATATAAAATATTCGACAGCAGTAAGTAAAATGTATCCCACTCAGCTCTTTGTGCTCTTTCAAGGGAATCGATGAATTCATATTGACCTTCAAGTCCGTATTCCTATTTCATCCAAATCTCATATTAAAACAGCAAATATTGAGAACTCAAAATAGGCTATTATTTTCTTTCTAGCGAATCGCGATGACTATTTCGAATGCCATGGCAGCAAAGCCGCAGACACTAATAACTATAGAAATAACACAATTCAGCTTTATTGAGCGACAGTAAAATTTGACGTCTTCTTAATAACTAAAATCTAGATCCTTAATCTAGATTAATAACAATAAACGGCAATGAAAAGAGTTCAACGCAAAAAAACACTACACATGGCTCCTGGTATAATTGGCCGATATATGACCGAGCCGAATTCGATCACTTTGGTGTAAGTCACGAGCGAAATGAACAACTGTATTAACAACATTATTTAGTTCCCGATGAAAAGATTTATTTTTAACACAATCACATGCTATAAATAATTTAAAGATGACACCAATAGCATTTTAGGACTTTTTCTATATATCGAAAATATGTAATTTAAGGTAAAGTTTCGTGCCAGCTATGAATACGAACCTAAATCTGCCATTTTCACCGTGTAGCAGCGTGTGTATATTAAAATATAAAGTAGTTCTTTTAAAATAGTTTCGGACTAAGATTTGGATTTCTTCAAGAAAGAAATGAAGAGATTTTTAAATGTCAGCAACGCGCGAGTAATGCCCATGGTGTTGCAAGCTTCCATAAGCTGAGGTAAACGCTTAATTGTTTATTAGCTTGGTTGTATAAAAAAACTGCAGGGTTTGCATGCATGAGATCAGAATCAAGTTCTGGTTATAGTCCGTGAGCCAGCAACAGGTTTTGTGTGCAACAAAATGTGTCGTATGATAGTTTACATGCAATTTTTGAATAAATAAAAACGTCAGCTGGCTCAATGTTGGTGGAAAACCCGTCAGCTGACATTAAATTAGCAATCGGCGATCACGTCTGTCTCTCATGCTCCACCTTTCACTGCATCAGCTGACGACCTTTCCACCAACATAGAGTCAGCTGACGTTTTAATTATACAAAATTGCATGTAAACTATCATCTGACACAGGGAGGGAGGAAATGATTGAAAACAATTTTTTTAACGTGATTGAGAGGCTGCCGCTGCCCCACCTACCCACGGAGCGGCAGCTGACGTTCACCATGCTGCAAAATACGACTCTCCAAAGCATTTCACGAGTTATCGCTTGAGAGGAAATGACTGACAAAATATACTATCTGGCTCACGGACTATTAACAGCAATAGCCAGGCATAAACAAATCTTTGTCAGTTTTGTCAGAGGCATTTGAATGTTTTTTCTGAAACCGAAAAACTAATAAAAAGTTATATGTGTTTATAATACTTGTTTAATACAAATCATCCGACGAATATTATAAATGTGCAAGTATGGATGTTTGTTAATCAATCACCTGTCAATCCCTAGACGGATCGGGATGAAACTTGTTACACATATAGGTATATATATAGGTATATAGACTACTTTTTTATATCGAAAAATTCAAAAATTCCCGCAAGAATAACTATAATCGAGCTTTAACGAACTATAGCTACAGCTGTACCTCGCTAAAGCAAACTTCATAAGTATAATTAAGGAGTTGATATAGAAATTTCACACCAATAATCAAATTTGGGATGGGTGACCGCTGACAAAAACTAGTATTTAATAGAAATTGTAAAATGCCTAAAAAGATTTTAACTTTCAAATCATGCTCAAATCACAAAATAAATTAGTTTAATGGCTATCAAGGATCATCGGGTAAATTTATGTGCACAGATTTAGATGACTACAATTATGGAATTCAATACATATAATCCGCTTATAAAATTATACATCAACATTTAAGATTTCTTTACCACTTAATATATGAGGAAGATATCTCCTAGGGCTATAGCAGGGATAAACATTTTTTATAACTTCTTCGAGGTGGGTTCGTAGATATGGACTTTAAAAACCAATTTGTGAATTTTTATACAACCTTTCAAAATTATGATCCGTTTTGAAAATATTATAATCAACATTAGCCATTTACGGTTAGGTTCGTGTCGTTCAAAATATCACCCTAAAAGATTTTAAAACCTTCGTTTAAGTCACGAAAAACTTCAACAAAGGTTTTAAAATTAAATAAATTCTGTGACCATTAACAACTCCTACATTTTTGAAAACGCCCCTTGCTTGTCGCTTAACCCCACAGCGGATATTATATAAGGGGCGCCCGCACAAGATTGATCGTTCAACCTGTGCATTTCTTGGAATATTTAAGACACGGGCAAAACTAATTACACTCATTTAAGTTTCATCATGTAAGAAAAATTTATCTTTAATTTAATGTTAATTTAAATAACGGTAATTATTCCTGCATCAATATTTAAGTAATAATAATAATGGTATTTGTGATTATAATTTTGATAGTGTATGAAAATGTGTAAATGCGGATTTATGATCCTGAAATATATATGCTATTTTATAGACACAAACATATAATATAACAAATCGAAGCCGAACTAAATTATAATATCAGCTAACTGATATAAAACAATTTAAGTTATATGTTCCAAAACTACTTACATTCGTCAAAATTAAATTAAAAAATTTAAAAACCGTGCATTTTTTTTTTTTGATTGTTGAAAATGATATTACATTAGGTACAGTCTTAAAGGTAAAAAAACACTTTATGAGAAACTACAATTAATTTTTCCTAATTAAATAAATTAAAATCAAGAACTTCAAATAAGTAGATCATAATAAATGATATCCTAAAATAAAATAAAAAACCTTTTTTTTTTCTGTCCAAACTAATATATATTTGTGAATGAAAGAATACCGCTATGAGAAACAAACAATTTAGCAAAATGTTAGTACAAAGGTTGTTGAAGGGATGAAAAAGGACATATGCCTTTCGTGAACCGGATATTTTAAGTTCCCCCAGAAATAGCTCGTTTAACCAAATTCCATGTCCACGAACATCTACAGCTACTTACTAATCTAACAGCGATAGCAAAATTTAGAGCAGGCGGAAAAACCTTTTTACTCTATATTTTTTTTTTGGTGAATAAATGGCCAAAATAATACTGTTGTGAGTGTTAAAACGACAAAAAAAAAAACAATTTTCTAACAAATTTGTATTTATTACTATTCCTACATAAACCCAATAATTATGAATTTAATTTGGATTTACTCGTAGTTATTAATTAATTATGCTGTAACACATTGAGAAGTATTGATTTATTTATTTTATATTCTTACTATTTGATATACTTGAAGTTTTTTATTGTCACAATCAGAGCTAAAATTAAAATTTACAATTGTGAAATTTGATATAAATAAGTGCGAGTCTAATGCAAAAATAATACCGAACCGGTGGTAAAAAAAAATTGAATTTTATAAGAATAAATAGCCATATTAACGATTTAACATTGCAAAAGATAAATTCAAATAATAAGTAGTTAGCAGAGGTTTTGGTTAATTTTCCGATACAAAAATGCAGAGAGCGTTTGTCAACTGTTTTAATTCAAATTGGGTTTTAACAAACACTTTTGAATCGTCAAAGTTATAAACTTTTTCCACCCTTTTACATCCGCTTGTAAACGGGTTACATTGTATCTGCCCTCATAGTCATAAAGCTCACCACCAGCTGATGTTCAAAATTGGCCCAGCAACAACAACCGCACGAGTAACATCTCTCTCTCTTCTTTGATAACATTCGGTATGATTATTGCTCATGCACACACACACACACAGACATCCTTTTAAAAATGTATATAAGAAAATCAGTTTATATACTGTTTATTTATTTTAGTTAAAAATCTGTTCTGGTTATACCGGCCAGAGCACATTCATGTAGATAATTGTGGTCTTTTTGTTTTTAACGCCCGACGAAAACAGAACGGCGCCTAAACTTAAGAACCGATTTTGATTTAGTTTTTTTTGTTTTGAAAGCTGACTTATGTAAACAAGAGTATTCTTAGCTATGATTCATAAAAATCAGTTTAGCCGTTTGAAGATCATCGACTCTTCTTTCGACCTGTCTAACTCTAAACTTATCAGAAATAAACATAACCTATTACCATTCAGAATAATATAACTTTCAGAAAGTGAAAGATTTTTTTGAATTTCACTTTACCGATTCCGACTATGACACTCTACATATAAAAAAGCCTTCTGTCTCTTTCTTCTACAACCCAACTTCTACAGGTCTGATCGATTCGAAATGTGGTACCCTATTACTTCAATGACATTGTAAGATCATAGACCCTTGAGTTGATGCTACATCACCTGGAGGTAATTTTTAACTGGAGTAGAAAAAAAGACCGGCTAAGTGCGAGTTGGACTCGCTCACGAAAGGTTTAAATAAATATAAAACGCCCCCCTTAAATATTTATGTTATTATATTTTTTGGTATTTGTTGTTATAGCGGCAACAGAAAATACATCATCCTTGAAAGTTTAAACTGTCTATCACGCTAGATGAGATACAGCCTGATGACAGATGGACGGACGGACAGTGGAGTCCCGTTTTTTACCCTTTGGGTACGGAACCCTGATAGGATGTTCAGTGCCGCTGTACAAACGTATGCGAAATAATTTACTTGACGAAAATGGCAAAAACTTCTTTTCCTAGATAATAACTTACGACTTTTCAATTATAATTAGGTATTAGAGGTATTAAGTTAGCAAAACATTTGAAGATAAAACAGTCAAATTATCAAATGCAAACTTAAGACAGATACCTACGTTGTTGTCACTTATATTTATATACAGAATTTTTTTTGGTTGTTAATTCTCCTTTTTATACGTCAGTTAAATTTTATTAGTTTTAAATATAATATTTTTAATTACTATCGCTATTCTGAGGCTCTTTGTAAAAAAAGTAAAATCATATTAAATATTAAACTATATTACTTATATTAAATGTTTCTATTTAATTGTTGACTTATGTTAAATTATCATGATTAATAATTATTGACAAAGAAACAATTCGTAAAAAATATTTCTTTCAAAAATTTATTTAATTATGATAGATAACTAAAATTACAAAATATTGAAGATTTTTGATTTTATTTTTGAATATTTTTAGTAAATTACAGTGTTTTGTTGAACTTTATGAAATAATCTATTACCATTTCATTTCAGGGTATAATGTAAATGGTTTTCTTTGTTATATTTTTTTAATAATTTAATACCCTAGTTGGACAGTGGACACCAGGTACAATTTGCCAAGCTTATTCCTGTCGATGTCGCAAGCTCTTGTCCCGCGAGTGTTGGGTACCTACCTACAGTCAGTGGTCTGCGGGCACAGTACGGGTTACATAATGGTCAACTATTTGTTGTCGAGGAAACTTCCTTGCAGTGTTACCTTTTACTTAACAGCATTTACAGAATAGGCCTGTTGCAACTCGAAATCTCATGAAGAGTTAAGTCTATGCGTTAAGTTACGTAACTTTGGATCATCTAGCTATGTGTTTGCAATTAATAGACGGTCAATACCGAGTTCTTAAGATTAGTTTTAGAATCAATTTCTGTTTTATTTATTATATGATTATCTGTTTCGAAAGTATCGTTTGTAACAATTCGAAAACTTATGTTTCAAAAAGGTATCATATGGAATGCAGATGTAGTTTTTACAAATCTAAAATCTTCCATCTACGTATAAGAAACATGTAACCCTTTTAAAATCGTTCAGCCACGTATGACAAAGAAGTAACATTTTAAAATCTTCTATCCACGTGCAAGAAAGTAATTAATTTTTTATAACAACTAAATAATTTATTTTAATAAGCATTGACAAATAAGACATAATCATTAAGATAAAGAAATATTAAAATAAACTTAACTAATAATTAAATAACATAAACATACCTTGCATATAAAATATAATAACAAACAAACCTACATAAACTAATTATATAAACTGGCTGTGTGGCAACACTGTTTGCATTTCCTCTTTGGACAGCAACACTTATTCTCTGGGCGAAGCAGCCAGTTCTCTTGTTACCCTCAACTAATGAAGTTGTTACTTTTTTAGAAGAAATCTTAGCGCTAGGACCCCAAGGACCTTGGGTCTCCACAACAACCCTGTTTGTACCTTTACTTTTTGTATTCAGCCAAAAGTGCAGCAGCCACTGTGTCAACAGATGTTTTAGTAGGAAGAAAGAAGAAAGAAAGAAGTTTTAGAAACATGAAAGGGGGCTCAACACACGTTGCGTCCCAGAAAAAAGCATGTCCTCTCTTTCAGGCTATACAGGATTAATCATCTGTTATTTTATATATAGCTACACATATTCCTTTACACTTCATCCTAATATAATATTATAAATGTGAAAGTTTGTATATCTGGATGGAGAAATTTGGCATACATATAGGTTAGGTCCTGGAATAGCATATAGGCTACTTTTTATCTCGAGAAATTCAAAAGTTCCCGCGAGAATAACTTCAACAGAGTTTAAAGAAAAATATATGTAGCTATAGCAAACTTGATTAGTATAATTAAGGAGTTTCACGCCGATAACCGAATTCAGGGCGGGCGGAGCCGCTGGCAAAGTCTAGTGATATTATAATTTAATATACCTACTCATTATTTTTTGGTAGAAACAAGCATACGGCCCGGTTGACGTTAAGCATGACACCTTAGGCTAGGTCGCTTACAACATTAGACGCATAACTCTCGCATTGCCGACTCTTTTAAATCACTTCTTTCTTAAATAACCCCATAATGCATTTCCTAAAGAGAACTTCAACACCAAGCTCATTGCACAAGCCTAAGATCTTGTCCAGAAACTCCCTCTGCGTGTCGAAGAACGTGTCAAAGTATTCAGACCAGTCTTGAAGTCTCCACATAAGCGCCGCTGAGGGGCGCTCTTCTTCTGTCTTCACGGTTGGTTGGTTGGTTACCAGTATCTTCATGTTTTCTGTATCTCTTGAAAATGATAAACTGTTTATTTACTTCTTAATAATTTTGTTTGATTTGTTTCAATAATAATGAAGCAATTAAAATATTTATATCAAAATTTCATATTTTCGATCTAAAAGTTTGAACATGACTGTCTTTAGACCAAGGAAAGTGTCAATATTTTAAATTTAAACAACCTTAACATGTGAGTGAAAATTAAAAAACCAACACTGCAGAGGTCGCACTTACTAATTAAAAGAAAGATATTGTTAAATGTTACAACCTATATATCTAAACTAAAAAAAAACTCCAAAACTAATTTGGACATGCTTATTTGATAATAAGAAAAAAGTAACTTACTGAATAATAAAAAAAAAACTATTCATTCCAATAAAAAAAATGGTGATCATTTAATAACCAAATTGAAAAGAGTGTAACAAAACTAAAGAAATGCATAATTTAAAAATCTTGATAAAAATAACGATAACGACTCCCCGGGCATCTTATGTATTTATTGGTCTACGTTACATATTGTCTAAGCGTAGCGTGTAACTTGTAACTTGTAACGTGTAACGTGTAACCCCTTGCATAGACTGAACTAAACTTTTACGCATATTGTTGTCCTTTTTATGATAGAATAAATCTTTGGTTATTGCAATTGTGTGTTATGGGTATATAACTTAGCGTCAGCTGAGCTACAAATAAGACTTAACTTATATGGAAGCTGTTATATCACAGGTCAACTTAGGAAACTTAAGTGCTTAGCATACCTAATAATCGGGATACGATTTATATTACGACTACTTAAACGATGATCTGATGTAAGGACGTTCATAGAACTTGCGAATACAAACTTATAACCAAATAATACTGATATATCATTATAAGCAAATCATAAATTCGTTATTTTTCTATGTTAATATTTTTATTATATTAGTAAATTTACTTAATTATAGTTTTAACTGTAACATATGTTTTTCACGTCAAAAAGTGTACTAAGGATTGTAACAAAATTCATCTAATTCTTGCAAACTTAACTTGTTTGGGTTTGCGATCACCCTAACCGTGGTAGTGAGTGGCTCGCGAAATAATTGTCAAACAAGTCGTGCATGTGGATGTATCATAAGTTTGCCGTTATACAATCGCGGTATATGTTCTAAACTCGTATTACCACTATCTAAAGTGCGTAAGAGATACAAGACGAGGCGTAAGACATAAAATTTAGATTTTCTACCATTAATAAGATTTATCGTTTACCTGCATCTTGATGCGAGAGTGTCCAATGTGTGTCAGTCTGACTTTGCCGGTAGTTAGCCAGTGAATTTTGCGCAATAAGCAACTTTAAAACTAACCTAGGTATCATTTTAAAGGTGCAAGAAAAACATGTACAAAAATGCTAATATGAGAAAAATATTACCAATGTTTTTATTATTTTTAACTTAATGCCTGAAAAACATTTTACCATTCAATCTATGACTGTCATTTGTCGTTAATTTCATTATAAAATCAACCACGGTCAGTTTAAACAAGTTGGTGTACATATCATCGAAATTGTCGGTTGCATCATTTTGAAGGATGATATTCCGACAGTCAGATTTTTTATGTCCGTCTGACGTTTTTAAAAGGAACAATAAAAATTTCTAACATACTTATTAAATAACTCGACAAAGCTCGCTCCACTCCTCTCACGCAGATACGTCTACTGACGTAATCGATCCAAGATTTGGAGCGGTCCGGAATACAGAGGATGCAAGGAGAAAGTGCAGGCGAATTAACGGGCAAGTATAAGTGCAAAATGGACCGCTGTGAATGACGTAACGAAGTGGGCGGGGCGCTTTTTGATATTGAACTTAGGATACTGTCTGTCTTTATACCAAAATGTATATATACATGAAAATATTTCAGATACCTATACGCACTGAACGCAAGCAAATTCTAATTAAAATATTTTATATAATGTAATTTATTAATAATTGATAGAGTAATTTAGACTAATACATATAAAAATCTTTGATTTTAAATATACTCCAGTAATAATTTTATTTAGATTACAATACGACAACTGTAGAAAAAAAAAGTTCTTCTTCTATGATGATTTGTGGTATAACCCCCGTAGAAGAATAACAGATAAAAGAGCTGTATAAATAATTGTTCAAACTCACACTTGAATTTGCCATGTTATGTATGAGCTCGAACCTGTGCCCACTCGCGTAAGTAGATTAAAAAGTAAAAGTGAGTCAGGTGAATGCATGAGTCAGGTAGACCGACAGCTCCTTCGTGATTGCCAGGGAAGTGTTTATTTAGTAATTTCTTTTTTTTAACAAATACGATTGAGACATACCCGTCTAATTTACATGAACATACCTACGAGTGAAATATCTCAAAGGTGATGCCACTCCATCACATTAATCGAAACGTAATATGTAACATAAATTCGATTCCGGTGTTGAGTTATGTCGAGTTATGTCATTTCAACTTCACTCAACGTTCAGTCGATCAATATGTTTATCATAAAATCGACTGATGCACTTTCATTTTCCACCGTAACTTACCAACCTTCGCGAACTCTGCCAATTATACCTTAAACCTTGACGTTTCCTCGTAAATTTTTATGTCCATAATCGGTATAATGACCATGGTCATACGTGTACTACTGTGCAGACTCGCTCGACTTGTCAAGAAAGTGACAAAATTATCGACATTCCTTGACCACTAAAACCACTCTCATTTACCACAATTCAAATTAAAATATATAGCTACAAAAATAGAAAAAGTTTTATTTACAGAAAAAATTAACAACAATTAATATAATACATTATTATAAACCCTAAGAATGATCACATGTTTCGTAAATTTAATGAGATGAAATGACTACAAATCGGTGTTGTTTTAATGGTGTGGTGAGCCGTACGACTCTGAGGGGACTCCGTAGGATCCGGAAGGGACGCCGATGGTATGGTAGACTCCTGAGGAGCCGGAGTCACCACCCTCGTATCCACTCGCGTATCCACCCGCGTATCCACCCGCGTAACCACCATCGTACCCACCCGCGTATCCTCCGGAATATCCGACCTCGGCTTGGTGATACTGGGCGACTTGGATAGCTTGTTGGATGTGCTCTAAGTCAATGCCAACAATCCTGTCGTAAGGAACTCCATAGACTGGAGCTGGAGGCCCGTACGAGGATGAGATTCCGTGTCCAGACGAACTGGAGGATTGGTAAGCTTGATTCTGTATTTCGTCCTTGAGGATGATATGCTTAACTTTTTCTAGGAGATGAGGGTCTACGTTGTATCCCTCGGAAGTTTGATAGCCGACTGGAACTGGTGTGTAGTGGCCGCCGCCGCCGCTTAATCCTCCAAAACCATGTCCTCCTCCAAAGATTTGGATTGCTGAGGGTTGGGAATAGCTGTATCCTACTGGAGGCTCAGCCAGCACGGAACCCACCAGGGCAAGGATGACCTGGGAAAAAAATGATGGTTTAAATATTATTTACATTCAGTACATCTTTCATGCTATAAGCTCTTTGGCTTGCGTCGACTTTAATAAACAAACTATGGAAAACAAACTTTAACAATGTGTCTTGTTTAGTTTTAATTTTGATATGTAATCCTGATTTCTGAGAAAAATTACTTCCGTGGCTATTTTCTTATCCACGAGGAAAAATCTTTGCAAACAGTCTAATAAAAGGAAGATCTTTACGTGATAACAATTATGGTGTGTGTAATAACTGATGAACATGAACATCACGTTCCACAATTTTTAGTGTCATATATAACATGGGCACTTAAATCTATGCATGTACGTAATATTTAAATATTTTTAGTGAAACCTTTACAACCTCAAAATTTGTTTGAGCTATTATTTTTTTCGAAGTTAGTACAATAGCTAAGAACATTTTTTAAATAAACTTTTATTTAGTAAAAAAAATTGCTCAAAAAACACAAATTTCAAAAATTCTATATTTTAGTCCTTTACAGGATATAAAGCACGTTTTACTAAATCCCTATTTAAAACGCAAATCCATCTATGTCCGTTCACGTCACTGGCACTTCACTCCACTAAACACTTGGTTGGAACTTACAATGCTCCACTTGGCCATTCTGATTGTTGTGTACACACGGGTCTGGGGCGGGAGGTCGGAATGAGCAGTCACACCGTGGTCACTTGCTTTTATACCAGATATTCTGCCAACTACTTTTACTTATGGTCCATCCGATCAGCTTCGGATCGCTGCCGAGGACGAACGCAGGTTGCAAACGATCTATATTTTTTATTGTTTTTTTCGTGTGAAAGGTAGATAAAGGTTAAACAGGATACTGTATATATATAAAGTGTAGCAGTGTAGTCAGCAGTTTAATGCTCAATCTTGATTAATCTTGTTGTTTATAATTAAACAAAAGGACTATTTTAAATCAAAACAATTGCAGTTTATGGTTTTGGTTATTTGGTATTGTATTGGTACATGAATGTAAAGGAGATAATTTAAAGGGTGTAACTTTTTAGGCTGTGCAATTCAGGTAGTTTTCCATCAAGAAAACATTAATTACTAGTAAATACACGTGGTAATATTACATTTATATTTAATCCAAACTAAATTACCTATCTTAAAAATTATTATTAAATTTATTTTAATTTTCAATATTTAGTTAATTATTTCTCTTACATACATACCTTAATCATTTTAAAAGTATGCAGGGTTCAGGGAGTGAGAGTCAGCAACCGATGCCGAAATTAAAAATCCTTAAACACCCACAGTACTAAGTTCCTAAAGCCCTGCTATTAATTAAAAAAAAAACAAAATTTACTGTTTTTTGACTTTTACTAAAACTTATAGAACATGTTGCATACCATAACATCTTTTTTTTTATTATTTAACTGGCTTTTGTAACAATTAAATATACTTGATAAAAAGACAGAAATGTTAAAACAGTTTTTTACAATCCTTCAGATAGCTTTGCTACAAAATTTGCCTACATCTTAGCCTTATAAAAACAGACCCTTTGTCTTGACCCATTGTCAATGAGCACGGATCATATAAGTTACATTGTAAGTGACATTACACCCAGTATGCAGAAAAGTTTTTCAACTAGAGACAACCATGTAAGTTTCCATCCTAAAACATAAGCAAGCACGTTTATCTAAGAACTAAGTTATTTGCACTACACGCCGTAAAATTTCTAGACTTAGAAGATTTGGACTACTTACAATTCATTAATGTACATATTTCTCTAACTTATATAAAGTATGTTTTGTCAACAGGTTTTTTCGTTACGTTACATACAACAAAGCACTATATTATGTTAATTAAATTAAATCTACGTAATTAAATTACACATAAAAATATTTGAGGTTATTTGAACATTTCGTGACTCGCACTCATAACAGAGGTAACGATGAGGTCGCACATCTGTCTGTCCGTTGACGGCAATTAGCTCCAAATTAAGTGTGTTTGATTAAATTTTATCACCTTTTCTTATATTTAAGCTTATTATTTATAAGAAAATAGTTATATATTAATATAACAAAGACGGTGTAACATAAATATATGTGAAATAATATTTACAGAACCTTAAAACAATAAATACAATGAATACGAGTGTGTTGCACCATATTTAACTCCACAAAAGGCCGGGGCAGACAAACGATGGCCAGGAAGCTAATTCTTATTTTCCAACGAGATACCTTTCTATTTGTTATAAATAAAGAAAAAATTATGTGCACAAAAACATTGTCTATGGCTCAGAAAACAGACCGAGTGCAAAACCCTCTTTTCACGGAATAAAGTCAGAGATTGATGTTATAGTTAATGAGTAATAATACATTTTAATGATGGTCCGTAAACAGCTGGGTTTATTACAAGTTGGTTGCAAATTCTGTACACAGATCTGTTTTATTGACTTTTCAACACCGGTCAAGTGCGAGTCAGACACGCGCACTAAGGGAAACCATTCATCCAATTGTTATATGATATTTTAGTCAGTTGTTGTGCACACGCCGGATGAGGTTTTAGAATGAGAACAATCCTTTGACAATAGGTGGCGCCAGTCGTTTCAACATAGGAGACGTAACATCAATCAACAGGGTCAATAATTGTTTAAGCTATGTGTGACTTTGAACTTGTGGACCATTCCCGCTGTAAATATCCACATACACACAGGCAGCGTAAGACATGACAGGTAGGAAGGCGAAGCTTTCCAAATGCTGCCCGATCTGGCTGGATCTATCCTATCCTTCATCCTCAAAGTTGTTCCGGCTCAATTGGATTATCTGTCCAAGTTTAATATAATATTGGACTATCTCGAGTAGAGGTATCAGGAACGTATTCAACATAACTTTTTCTGTCTAAATGCATGCCTAGCCCCACTCCTCAAAGTATGCATCTATAGGGAGTACAACATTTCACTAAGTTCTTCCAGTGACTCAGCCCTAACCTAAGGTGTGCGATGTATTTGCTGTTTACGTTTATGCCTAGCTCAACTCAGTCCATGGTTTTAAAACTAGCAAGCGAAATATTTAGTTATTTATATTAATAATCATGCATTTTTCCATTTAGCAAATACTTACATGACAATTATAACCTTTTACAATTAAATTCAATTAGTCAATGCATGCTATGTCCCAAAAATGTAATAATTTACATGTAATTGACATCAATAATTATATTAATAACAACTATTATGTAGGAAAACATAGAAATTGTGTATCAAAATCTTATAAAAGACAGATAGTACGCTCATTGTCATATTATTTAAATAACTTAGCCAAGAATTTGACTTGTGAAACCGCCTCTTTTGGGCATAATACTAGTTTTAATATACCGACTTTGGAAACGCTTCCAAGAAATTCTAGTCAAATTGCATCTATTCCAAATACTTTTTTTTAGCTAAGTGAACAACAGAGAATCCCTCTGGCTCGACTTCTGTGTCTGATAATAATTTACCCAAATGTTCTAAAAAAAAAAACATAATGTAAAGAATGTAAAATCCCTAACATAGTCCACCAAAATATTCAAGGTATGCTTGGAAAAGACCTTGAAATAGAGTTGTTCATGAACTGCTGCAACATAGATATTCTATGCACTACAGAACATTGGCTACAATCTCACCAGTTCATGTTCAACTTCAGTAGTCACCAAATTGGTAGTTCGTTCAACAGGGAACACGCTATTCATGCTGGCTCTTTGATTCTTGTAAATAACAAATTAAAACATACAGATCCGAAAGAATTTGTGAGCCTCTCGGTTGAACGAATTATTGAAATAGCCTGTGTGGAGTCAGAGCATTTCATTGTTGTAAGTGTGTATAGGCCGCCCTCAGCGGATTATGTCATTTTTGAAAATAAAATGGAGGAGGCTCTATCCATTATTTGTAAAAAAAATAAAAAAGTATTTGTTTGTGGAGATTTTAATATTGATTTGTTAATAGAAATGTCCTCCTTAGGCATACAATTAAAAAGTCTATTTCAATCATTCAACTGTAAAAATATGTTTCTATCACCGACTAGAATAACAGCCAATACAGCAACATGCATAGATAATATTTTTACAGATTGTATTACAGTTACAAATAAAAGTATTATAAATAAATTTACTTCTGACCATTTTGGGCAGTTAGTGCAAATTGAATTGTTAACGGAGAATAAATGTAAGGAAAAAATTGTTATAAGACTTGAAACTAAACTACACTTGGAGATAATTTATTGTTAAAAATTCCGTCTTTTGTCCAACATAATGATCCAAATACACAATACAATATGTTTTTTAAAGTTTTTAGTGATGAGTACGACTTTGTATTTAAACACAAGAGTGTCTTAACTAAACAACGTCCATGCTTTAGTGATTGGGCTACTGTGGGCATCCATGTAAGCAGAAAACGATTGTATGAGTTATATAGTGAAAGAAAGTTTAATATAAGTGAGAAATTTAATGATTATGTTAAAAGACTCTAAATTATTTAAAGTAATCTGTCGTATAGCAAAATCACATTTTTTACGTGATAAAACCAAAAATAGTATTAATAAAATAAAAACTACTTGGAGTATTATTAATGCTGAGACTGGAAAATCAAAATCTCATAAAACTGATTATTGTCTAAAAGTTAATGGGAGTATTTTAACTCAGAAACAGATATTGCCTCATTGTTCAATATTTTTTTCCTGGATATTCCATTCTCAACTACCAACTCACTAAACTCATCTCCATTAATAGCAGAGGCTCTCGGCTTGAAAGAAAATGTAAAAGAATGCCCAAAAGAATTTAAATTTAGACATGTAAATCATAATTTTGTTATCAAAGCATTCAATTCTCTAAAAATAAAAAAATAAAGTTGACCTCTGGGGCTATTCAGTTACCTTAGAAAAAACCATACTTTCTGTGATTGCTTCCCAACTAGCTATAATATTTAATAAATCTATTGATAGTGGTGTATTTCCTGATTTAATGAAATACAGTAAAATTATACCTATATTTAAATCAGGTAGTACTAGCGACCTCTCTAACTTTAGACCTATCTCTATACTACCTGTTTTCAGTAAAATCTTTGAAACACTGATCTTAAATCAAATGAGTAGTAATTTTACTTCACAACTGACTTGCAAACAGGTTGGGTTCACAAAAGGTCTTAGGTTCTCGTTGAGCTTATTCAGCACATATTTGATGCATGGGAGGATTCAATGGATGCCTTGGGTGTTTTTTGTGATCTATCCAATGCATTTGATGGCGTCCAACATGAAACCCTTATTAGGAAACTGCATTACTATGGTAATAGGGATACTGCACTGAAACTCATTAGCTCGTACCTGGACAATAGGATTCAGACAGTTTATATAAATGGGAAGCGCACCCCTGGATCTAAAATTTAAATGGGCGTTCCACAGGGCTCCATCCTGGGGCCATTCCTATTTCATATATACATTAATGATCCTCCGGAGGTCGTTAAAAACAATCACGAGATAGTGTTGTTCGCAGATGACACATCACTTTTGTTTAGAGTTAAAAGACGCGAAACAGTTCTAGATAATGTAAACACCTATCTGTCTAAAGTTGTCCACTGGTTCAATATAAATAATTTGCTTTTTAACAGTAAGAAAACTAAATGTATTAAATTCTTAACGCCAAATGTTAGTCAAGTAAGATCCAGTGTACTTATAAATGGGGAGCAATTAGGTGTTGTAGATAGCGCTGTTTTCTTAGGCATTACTGTAGATGCAAAACTTCAATGGGGCCCACACATAGCTGGATAAGCGAATATACTTAGTTCTGCAGCTTTTGTGGTTAAGAAGGTTCGTCAACTTACAGACGAAGCCACAGCCCGGCTAGTATATTTTAGTGACTTTCATAGCGTGATGTCCTATGGTATCTTATTATGGGGACACGCAGCTGATATACAGACAATATTTGTACTGCAGAAGAGGTCTATTCGAGCAATATACAATTTATCTTAAAGACACTCTTTAAGGGATAAATTTATAAAGATCAATATACTAACTTTACCAGGTCAATATATATTTGATAATTTAATGTATGTTTATAAGAATATTAATCTTTTTTAAAAAAATAGTGATGTTCATAATCTAAATACAAGAAATAGGCACAAACTGGCTTTGATCCACACAAGGCTTGAAAAATTGATAAATCATTTAAAGGACAATGTGTCCGTTGTTACAACAAAATCCCTGCTTTTTTTGTTAAACAGAAACTTGACAAAAAAGCTAACTATTCAATTAAAGACTATCGTATAGATAAAAACACATGGAAATATCTAAAATACTGCTATCATAGTACTTATATTTGGAAATTTACAAATCGTTATAATTAAAATTGAAAAGAGCGACAGCTGGAGAGTTTCTTTCGCCGTTTCTTCTCCCCAGAACGCCATCTTGATTCCGAAACGGGAGTAGTTTATGAATTCCTTGCATATTATACTGACGTCAAAAGTGATATTCTAGTGTATCCTATTTTTGAGAAATAAACTATTTGAATTTATTTGAATTTGAATTTTGAAATTTAAGTTGTCAATAGTTAACCTTACAAAATTCCACAAACTTACTTATACTTAACAGAACCAATTTAAAGTCACTAGAGAAGCTTTAAATATTTTTTTAATTAAGTAAATGTTTTTTGATGGTAGGTGAGATTAGGATAGCTCTTTTTTAAGAACAGCAAAGCGCTGGGTTAAAACGGTATTGCAGCGGAGCTTCTCAAAGCCAGTGGAATTTCAGTTCTGACGGAATCTTTTCAATACCGTCTTGCATAACGGAATTACACCTAAAGCGTGGTGTAGGAGTGTGAGTGTGATAGAGCTCCTTAAGAATTACAACCCAATGTAATTCCTTAACCATGTCTATAAGCCGCTACCGAGAATTGTCACGAATCGTCTTGTCTGGAAACTTGACGACTTTCAGCCTCTGGAACAAGCTGGGTTTTGGAAAAGCTACATCACATACTGCGGATGATTATACAAAAGACCAAATACTAGCAATCCCCAGTGTCTTGTCTTTGTGGAATACAAAAAGGGCCTCGATTTCGTGGTAATCTGAGCTCATCAAGAATCCTTTCAATGGTGCCAAGTTGCTTGTCGATTATTATCTAGGTGCTGTGATGTCTGTATGATTCCACTAATTTTTTTTTTTTTTTTTTTTTTTTTTTTTTTTTTTTTTATACCACTAAGGTGGCAAACAAGCTTACGGCCCGCCTGATGGTAAGCGGTCACCGTAGCCTATGGACGCTTGCAACACCAGGGGTATCACTTGCGCGTTGCCGACCCTTCAGAAATCCAATGACTTCTTTCTTGAAGAACTCCATACTGTAGTCCTTGCAGAAAACCTTGGCAGGGAGCTCATTCCACAACTTAAGCGTTCGCGGGAGGAAGTTTCTCTGAAACCGCACTGTACGCGACCATTTAGGTTCTAAAGTGTGAGAATGAATTCCCTGCCGATGGCGAGCGGTGCGATGGTAGAAAGTAGCCGTGGGCATCATTTCGAACAATTCCTCAGAACACAACCCATTGTACAAGCGGTAGAACACACACAGTGAGGCAAAGTCTCTCCTCAGACTTAAGGGCTCGATACCGCAAGTGAGTTTGGAATCGTCGACAATTCTCACAGCCCGTCGTTGAACCGAGTCAAAAGGGCCAAGCTGGTATCCGGGTGCACCTGCCCAGAGATGGCAGCAGTACTCCATATGGGGCCTAACTTGCGACTTGTAAAGTAACAACCTTTGCCCCGACGTGAAGTACTGCTTCGCTCTGTTGAGTACACCAAGTTTTTTGGACGCCAGCTTTACCTTATCTTGTAAATGATCTCGGAACTGAACATCGCTGGAGATGTCGACACCAAGGATCCCAATGCTCTTGGAGATGGAGAGGGGAGTGTTCTGGAATTGTGGGACCACAGTAAATGGAGTTTTCTTAGCGGTGAACGCGCACACTTGTGTCTTTGTAGGGTTGAATCGGACCAAGTTTACCCGTCCCCAGTCAGAGACCTGGGACAGTGTAGTCTCGATTTGAGACACAAGTTCTCCGCGGTTTTCCTCCACAACGGAACGAGGGATGTTTGCACGACCCGTGTAAAAAGCGTCTCCAGTACTGTCATCTGCATAGCAATGTATGTTGTTGATGTCCAACATGTCATTGATATGCAGTAGAAACAGCGTAGGAGACAGCACAGAGCCTTGCGGGACACCAGCATTAATGTCCATGCTATCAGAGCAACTACCGTCAACTACGGTTCGTATGCGTCTGCCGGACAAAAAGCTAGCCACCCATTTGCACAAACCCTCGGGCACTCCGTAAGATGGCAACTTCGATAGAAGACCGCGGTGCCAGACCCGATCGAACGCCTTCGCTATGTCCAGGCTACATGCCAATGCCTCCCCCTGACTCTCAATGGCTAGTGCCCATCGGTGTGTGAGATACACTAGAAGGTCACCAGTCGAGCGACCGTAGCGAAAGCCATATTGACGGTCACTGACCAGATCGTGTACTTCTAGGTATCTTAGAAGCTGTGTGTTGATCACACGCTCCATCACCTTAGAGAGGAGAGAGGTAATAGCGATAGGCCTGTAATTCGATGGATCTGATCTATCGCCCTTTTTGGGCACCGGGTGCACATTCGCAGTCTTCCATGTAGACGGAAATTGCCTAGTGTGGTAGGAAAGCGCGAAGAGGCGCGTGAGTACAGGACATAACTCAGGAGCACACTGCTTAAGCACCACTGCTGGTATACCGTCTGGCCCACTCGACTTATGAACGTCTAGAGAAAGCAACGCCCGCCTGACCTCCCGCTGCGTTATGGAGATTTCCGGCATGGACTTACCGCACCACGGTATAGTAGGTGGTACAGCGCCTTCATCGCTCATATTCGAGTTCGAGGCAAAGAGACTGCCCAGTAGATCGGCTTTCTCTTTAGCACTATGGGCCAAGTCACCATCGGTCTTTCGCTAATATGACAGAACAAATACTGGACCAGCAAACAAAGTTCATCCAGTGGTGCAGAGCAGTACGACAGGGATATATAGTTCTTTTAGACAAGTAAGTCTTAAGATAAACGAAAATAAGACGATAATCATGTCATGTCTAATACACAGGTTGACTTCAGACAAGTGGCTGTCGCTAATTCTACAATCGAAGTTGTTGTGAAGTATGTCTACGTGGACAGACAATTACGCATTTGGAAAGTTGCGCCAGGGCTTCACGCCACCCACACCGCAATAATTAAAAATAAAAGTTAAATCGATGTGTCTTCCATGTCATCACCTATGATCTCAGCATAATTAAGATAAATGGGCAGGTTATATTTGACATAGAACCGTTGGTTGTTAAGAAAACAAGATTTAGAGTAAGACCACGAATTGGTAAGCGCATCGTTGGTCGCCCTCCGGTAAGGTGGATCTAGATTAAAGAAGTTCGTCGGAAATAGCTAAATGAGCAAGTTGGAGTACTAAGCATGGTGGCGTTAATTAAAAAATGCCTTTTTTCGACAGTGGACTTTTCTAGCCGATTGATAAATTAATAATCAAATTGTAAATTTTGAATCGTCGTTGTCCAAACTGGTGCCAGCCATGTGCCCTAGAACAGGTTATACCCGGGTAATTTGAGATTCGAGTTTACCTGGGTGCATGCACCTATACGGTAGTTGCAGCGGCACTAAGTTGTTTTAGATATGCATTTAATATAATTGTCTACCAAATATTCGATATACACATAGATATGTCAATTGATTCTGGAAAAGAAGGAAGAAGAAATAATACCTTTACTATGGTTTGGTTTGGTACCTTTTACGTAGTAGGTATTTTTACTATATAATGAATTGCTCTTAAGGTGAAAGTATTTGCCTAAGGTGATACAATAAAATAAAAGTGTATTTATAAAAGTAGCTCGACGTGAAACATAAACGGATCCGCCTAATGTCATAGTAACATTACTCAGTATGTTTATATGCACATCGTAAATGTTTACATGTCCGTCGTTAATGGTTACATGCACGTCGTTAATGTTTACATGCACGTCGTTAATGCTTTCATACACGTCGTTAATACGAGTATTACTAAATGTTATTCTCTACATTCTTGTTTTTTTGCAATAAAAATAGTAACGAACTTTAACACTGACGTCTATAAATATATTCCGTTAGGGGATGAATTTTGCAAAATGCTTACTTAGTGCTAGTCTACTTTATACAGAAACCTCTGTGCCAAATTTCAAGTCTCAAGACGCAAAGACCTCGGAATCCTGATACAAATTTTTATTCTCTATTTGCCCAAACCGATGTAACACGTCAATCTTAATTTTAGACCTTAAGGCCAAATATAAATTTTATGGATTCATCATGATGAATTGCCGTACACACTTCCAACCCCTATTTTACTCCCTTAGGAGAAGAATTTCGCAAAATCCTTTAGAACTCCTTTAGAAACCTTAGTCTACAAGATCGGAGAGACGGCGGTAGTCAGAGTTTTTAATACAATGGTCATTAGCATATATTTGCACAACGGCTAGACAAATGTAACACCGGAATCTAGATCGAACGAGAGGCTGGGGCTACCGATCTACTTAGGTAGATGAAAGTGGTCACAAAGCGATGCTTAGTAGCATTATTACAAATGTTTTTTGTTCACAATACAGTTTGCGGGGGAAAAATCGCCTTCTCTTCAATTTCTAGCAAAAACAAATAATGTATTTGAGCGACAGCAGTAAATATTGACTCCCTGGCAGCCTAGTTAGTAGTGTGGCTAACTGCTGCGGCAAAGGGTGTGGGTTCGATTCCTTCACTGGACAAACATTTATGTCATAATATAAATATTCGTGTTTGTCTTAAGCCTGGGTGTATTTATGTATGATATGTATGTGTATTTCAAAGAATAAGTAATATTTATGTATTTGTATCCGTTATCTGGTACCCATAACACAGGCTTTGCTTATTTTGGGGCCAGACGGCGCTGTGTATGATGTCCAAAAATATTAATTTATTATTAAAACCAGCCAAGTGCGTGTCGAGCTACGCGCAGTGTAAGGTTCCAAAGTTTCCCTATACAAATACATTTTATAAGTTGGTCGTTTTACAAGTTAACTAGTAGAGCCTGCGTACCTTTTAACTTCTAATAGCAGTTTTTTCACATAAACCAAAAACAATTATTTAGCTGGCAGGTGATGACACTTGTCTTTAATCAAAATTAGCACTTTAAAGCTTAATGTTTCGCAAACGAATCGCTTAATTGAAAAATGTGTTCACACACCTGTGATATTTTCGAAGGGCCTATCCAAGGACACCCCATACCAAAGAATATACGAGAAAAAATTCATCCCTACTTGACGTGTACTCCAAAATCAATTCTAAAAAGACAAAATCCGGTCAAATGCGAGCCGGAGAGCTCCGAGAGTGTTGCAAGGCTTAGGATTGTTTGGGTTTTAGCATAGCTAACAAAACACCTACATCAAGAATCAGCGTTTTTAGTATTTTCATTTTGTGAACCGTGGAATGTATAGCTGTAGGTATAGATATATTCACAATAAAAGGAAATTTAAAAGTTTATTTTTGAAATAGACTTGTAACAAGATGTTCTCAAGCAGACAACTTACTTTTTAAATATTTTTTTACATTATGGTGGCTTATATAGGAATCTACAAAGTGTTACATTAATTAAAGATAGTTTATACCTCTAGGGGTTGGGAGGTTGAGTTAATGGCAAGGTTGACATATTAGCAAGCACCTGCCACCTGCACTTCAGGTAAAGTTATGTGTTGAATTCAAAGTGAAGTCGCCAAGTACCTACAACTTATATCTATTCGAACTACGAGTATATATATACTAAAGTGACTATTATTTTATACTTTTGTAAATTTATAGCTAGTATAAATTTGGTTATCGGCGTGGGATTCCTACAGTAACCTGTCGTATATAGTAAAACAACTGACTTTGTTATCAATGCTAAAGTGCCGATAATCAAATTTAGGGCAGGCGGAAAAGCCATTGTAATAATATATTTTTGTGCGGCCCTACATAAGACTGATACAGTTCCAAAATAAAGGAAGGTTGTGTACTCTCGCTAACACTGCGTACCTAACGTTCATTACTGACTACTCCCAATAGTACTCCTAAACTAAACTTTCTTTACCTTTTTTAAAAATTAGCATGCAGTTCACTTATAATCTGAGACATCAATTGAGATAGTCATTTTATAGTGGTTTTTTTTTATTTATACTGCAAATGAGAACTAAATGTATGAGCGTGACCACTTGACCACTAATGCGTATCACCAGAACGAATCGAGCATATGATAAAGCCATTTGAGCATTTTGTTTGCCACTTTTACGTTTACAATGTATTTATTTACTTCAGAGGTTAAAGTAAAAGAATGAGGATGTTTTATATTCAGGGACACAAACATATTGCGGCAAAAATCGGGTTGATGTTTCAGTATCATTTGAAAGTGTCTTTACTTAAGTCATACTTTGATGTAATCAAAATATCTGTAAAAATGAGTCGTAGGTTCTATTAATAAAAATCCATAAGTAATATTGTGTTTACTTGTAATAGTATGTTGACATGGAATTAAAGATATAGCTTTGAATATTACATGATAATTTCCTACAATAATTTAGCGTGCTAAATATAAATAGCGTTAACACTAATAAATAGCGTTGCTATCTTCTCCTTATCTCAGAATATTGATGACTACTTTAACATTCTTATATAACCAGTGCTACTGCACAAAATACTGGTGACCGATGACATAGGTCACACGCGTGTTTTTTTTTTTTTTTTTTTTAAGATGGCAAACAAGCTTGCGGTCCGCCTGATGGTTAGCGGTCACCGACAAGTCAAATGTCAGTGTCACAGCGTCACGAGGTCAGTGACATCGCAAGCGGATGCTGTCAATATGACATGTGATAAATAAGTATTTCTGGCACAAAATTGTCATTGTGTAATCGTGACAATGATTTATTATAACTATGTCAATAAATCGTGTGTAGATTATTTAGCAAGCGTGTAAATTCTTCTAGTTCTAATCTAAAAACATTTTTTTAAAAATCCTTGACTTCAAGTCATTGCTGTCTGTGATGGGATCTTGATGTCGTTTGTTTGACTTCACGTGACCAATGTAACATTTGTGAATAAGGTTATGAAAGAAGGTCACAGATAAGATATGGCATTTATGCAGCGATGGCAAAACAAAATATGTTTTGTTGTTTGATTGTGTTGTTTATTTCTGCATCACTGGCATGACAATCTACTTGACGAACAAGTAAAGTTATCTAAAAAATTATAACCCTTGACTTCGTTTAGGCGCTACGATGCCACAGACAGATGCACATACATGATAAACTGATATATATGTTATGCATACACTTATAACATTTCCGTGTTACATTTTGCGGTTCAAAAATATGTAATTTTTTTTAATCTTATGAAATTGTTATTCATTACCTATATCAAATTAAAATTTATATTATCTTAATATATATATAAATCTCGTGTCACAATGTTTGTCCTCAATGGACTCCTAAACTACTGAACAGATTTTGATCAAACTTCGTAAATATCTGTTATTTAATCCAACTTAAAAGATAGGATAGTTTTTATCTCGATATGTCAAGTGCGAGCCGGACTCGGGCACTATAGGTAAAAACCAACTTTCGCCGGGTACAGAGGGACGGCAGCGGAACAACGTTCGCCGGGACAGCTAGTATTATATATAAATGACAGCGATGGTGTGAGAGTACATTATAAAGATAACTTATAAAAATCTTAAAAGGTTTTAGTAGTATAAAATAATTTGTTCGTTTTATAGGTTATAGGTTGTTGTGTTTATATGGTTTTTTTTAAGAAAAAAATGCTGATGGAGATTAGAGTGTCCCAGTAGAGTTAAGCGATTTTATTGCTTCTGTGTTTGTTTATTGACTGTTTTAGTATGTTGAGTGGAATTTGCAATCGCAGAGTGTCCACTGTGTCGAGTCCAACAAGAGAAAGTGTTTTTATTTATATTCAGACAGAGATTAGATTCCTTATACATAAAGAAATACTGATATTTGTTATTCGTATAAAAGTCACATTAGTTGTGTAAATTATTATGTAACAATAATATGTTTAAAGTTTCGTTACGTGTGAATAAATAAGTCTGTGAGTTAAGTAAAATATGTTTGTCGAATAAAAGTAAAGTAAAAATCCAAGTTTAAGTTTGAACCAGAACCACATATATAAGTTTGAGCCAAAACCATATATACGTTATTCCCGCGAGAACTCTTGAATTTTCGGGTATAAAAGGACTATGTTCTAATACATTTCGGCTCCTTTGGATGCTTCGTTGCAGCGTGATAGAGTGACAAACAAACAGACACACTCCCAAACTTTCATAATATTAGTAAGATTTATGTAAATACGTGACATTTTTCAGGTGTCGCGGCAGAATAGTTTTGACATAAATACCACGCATTATGTGATTCCGATACACAACATTTCACCCCACACCCTCATGCTCGTGTGTCTCTGAAACATGCGACTTTTTTGATTTTAGCTGAATAAAAATATTCATACCTATATCGTAAAATTTTCAACTTCAAGATGAATACAAAATCCACTTAACAGTCGCAATGAACTCACGCATCTAATAAAAGAAAGATGGCCAACTTTTAATTTTGTTAAGTTGGTAGTAATATTGTTGCCAACATAATAAAACATTATAGAAGATAGGATGCGTTCCTAACTGTTCGGAAACGTCTAAATCTTAGTCAAACAAAGGACGTTATACAAAAGAAGAAAAGTTGAGACAAGTTTTCTTTAAGAAACTTAAGGCAAAAATTAATCAGTTACGATGACAAAAAGTATATCACAGACAAATATTATAATTACCAAACAGAGTTCATGCAAAAAATATGTAATTTTTCGACTGGTTCAAAAGTAAACTTGATTTAGTTTTAACGGCGGTGGGGTAGGACATAAAGTTTTTGTATGAAGAAAAAAATATACCGTTTTTTCAAATAATTATTCTACTGGTTTATTAATTCCAGTTTAAATGGTCAATGTGTATAATTAAAAAGTAGTAGTAGTATTCATTAAAAAAATATATCATATTAAAAAGTTTTCAATTTATTTTTTTATAACCATTTTTATAGTAAAGACATCCAGTTTTTTTAAAATGTACAATTATTATGCAATTGACTCAAATAGATTTGATTTTTTTATATTATAAAATAAACTTTTGTGACTATTTTACTAGAATAGTAATTTTGAACTTTCGACTCAATTCCAGTCATGTTCCTTAGGTTAATTTTTTTTTTTTTTAAGTCTAAGTATATATGTACTACGGATAGTATTATATAATGTCTGTGTATAGTATTATGTAATAGAGGTGACAGAGATTACGGTCATCATACGGATTACCAATACCATCCATTGACGTCAAATAGAAAAATATCAAAACTATTTTTATCATTCATAACATTCATTAAAATAATTCTATTTCTATCTCCTAAATTGCGGAACTTACATGGCGGTGATTGATTCGGTTAACCATCAATATAGTGCGTTTAAATTTTATCTATAGACGTCATATCGCCGACCATCCTGTAAATCATGCGAGCCCAACTGTTCTTTGAAGGTACTCTAAGACTTTTGCAAGTATGACCCACACTGGAGATGTGTAACTCAGGAGTTACTGATTTAAAAGATGTGAATCTGTAAAAAAGATTCAACTCCCTCGCAGCTTAGTTGGTAGTGCGGCCGACTGCTGTGCAAAGGGTGTGGACAAACATTTATGTAATAAACATTTGTGTTTGTCTTGAGTCTGGGTGTAATTATGTATGATATGTATGTATTTACAAAAAAAAAAGTAATATATGTATTTGTATCCGTTGTGTCATAACACAAGCTTTGCTTACTTTGGGGCCAGACGGCGCTGTGTGTAATGTCCAAAAAACTATTTATTTATTATTTATTTATTTATTTGCTTCCAAAACACATCTTTAAATCACTGATTTAAGATTTAATATAGAATGAACTATGTGCGTGTAAAAGTGATTTGAAAAGCAAAATGAACGGAATGAAAGGTTGTTCCTGCAAATTGGGTAAGTAAAAAAGAAAAAAAATAGTGTCGTTTGCCGCGCATGCGTATTGCGAACTAGTAGTGGTAAGGTACGAGTGAGTTGCAAACTGCAAAGTTCAATTATTTATAATAAGCTTTATTGTTATTGTAAGAAAGTATAACTGCGTTTGGAAGAAATTTCACTTGACTTTATTATGAGCGTTGTAAAGGTTTATACTTTCCGTACTTTTAGTAAGGTGCAAATTTATTTGTCACAAATGAATTTATTTTGAAGACTAAGACTATTTAAAATTTAAGCGTTGATTGATTTATTTATCGATTAATGCCCCTGTCAAAATATATTTGTTATTGTTTTGTGTAATAAAAAATAAACGGGGAACTGAATCCTAATTAGGTACTGAGTTTGTAAATATATTTAAAACTATGGAATAGCGTACTGTGTGTAATGTAATAAGTTAGGTAATTGTGATAGATAGGTACCCTAGGTATCTACATATTAGCCTAAACTTTTTGAGTAATATTGTGTATGTAAATATTGTAAATAAATCTTTTGATTATGACGCCTAAAAGAAAACGAAGTGAAAATCATTACCCTCAATTTGACTTAGACATCATCGGGGAAAATTTAATTTCGATCATTACATCAATCAAAACCTATCTTAAATCTATTTCATATAAGATTTATGATAGATATACTTATGTACTAAATCACTGAACTAAAAACGATATGATCAAAATTCTGTACAAGCAAAAGATTTGGTTGTGATTTAAAGATTTAAAACAGTGATTTAAATCAAAAGATTTAGTTCCGATAATATATTGAAACTGAGAATTTCTAGCCCCCCTAGGGATAGTTCCTATAGCGACAACAACTCGAGCGTAAGACGTAATTCATTAATTAACTGTTGCTACATACATTTAAACGTACAACAGTTGTTCAAAAATAAACATCGTAAGGAAACCTGCATGTTGAGTGTTGACATTTTGAAAGTGTCATGAATGACGAGCAAAAACCAAACCATAGCTAGTAATTTAACGGTACAGCGCCATCTATGGACTGTTTCGTGCATTTGTGACGGTAATATTTAATACTAAAAACTTTGTATAAAACAATATCATGTATTAATAAGTACTGCTTCTTACAACTAGACATACCTCCCCCCCCCGCTTGAACTTCTTAAACGCATGCTAATCAGTTTCCGTCACAAAAATTTCAAGGAATGCTGAATGTAGTACTGTTTTTTATATTTTTTTTTTATATTAGTGATTTAAGGTTTTTTTTTTGTTTCGCTTTCATTTATATTATAAAGATTATGACATACGAAATTTTTCGTCAATGTTTTACTCAATTAAGATACTAAATTTTATGCAGTTATGTAAGTATGTATATGCAATTGTCTAAATATTTGTTATGGTTTTAGCCGTTAGGTTATGGTTAAGTCTTGTTAAACTTTTTTCTTGTATCTTGTAGATTCTCTCTCTTATTATATTCAGTTCTTAATTGTATGCGAAAATGCGAACATTCACTATTGATTTCAAACACTTAAAAAGTTGACTAGAAAAGATGCCCTATGGGGATTAGCCCGCCTTTTGTATAATTGACATAGTTTATTTTCTAAGTGAAAATTCTGTATATTTTTTTATACAATAAAGTGTATACAAACAAACAAAATATGTGGAATTGGGCTATATTTCGAGAAAATATCTTTTTCGAGAATATATCTTTTTAAAATTCACATTGTGGTCTGAGTCTGATGCAAGATCGGAGTCATAAAATTGTACCTTCATTTTTTTTCTTTTTGCAGGCAATGACCTCCTCAGACTAAACAATTTAGGACATGGATTTGGAAAGAAGAAATGTGTATTTACTCTTACAATACAATTAACTGCGTCCAAAGAAGCCTGTTATTGTGGATATTATACACAATAAAAAATTTGTCTAGCGTTTGTGCAAAGTAATAAAATTGGTTCATCCCGTGCCCCTATGCATCTGTAAACTTCTGAACTTGAACTAAACTAAGTGACAGTATAAATTGTGAGACAAATAAATTGTGCCTCTGGCTGCCGTATATCTATATGCCGCAGTTATCTGGTCAAATAAGCCAGTTAATTGGGTGCCTAGGCAGTATGGAAAGGTTCCTTTCTTTTCCATTCTTGACGATCTGACTATATGGGCATCCAATTAACTGGCTTATTTAACCAGATGGCTGCGACATATATACCAATCATCAGAATCAGTCAACATTAACAGAAAGTTATATATAAAACTGAATAACAAGATGGTGTACCATAAGGTGTATCCAAAATGTGAATAGTTTTACTCGGCTGAGAATAGGTACTGAATGTCACCCAGGTGACAAAAGAATGCAAAGTTAAATTATTTACACTGCCATTTGAGTTTTACTTATCTATCATTGACTGTTCAACTGTTTCGGTTTAATCTATTCTGTGCCTTTCCCTAAACTTTCAAGTTTATGAATGAATTGAGCAAACATTGATAACACTACATTGTAATTAATTTTTACTCTCAACTGTAGTCTTGTTGCTCGGTAAAGTTCATTTTAGAATTATTTTGAACGAGTGTTTGATAAGTAATATTTATTTATTTACTGACAGGAGTCATTTTCAACCGTATCTATGACAGTTAAAATAATTTAACTTTACATTTTAATAATATTTATTTAATTTTGCGTGAGTCAGGCCTTTTACAACTACCTTTTCAACTAATACGTTGAGTTCTAAAACACATCCAAAGTGTAACACATCCATATTAGCAATTTTTGTTGTTGCTTTGTGGGTGACTTAAAAACCCTCTCTGTTGCTCTCCTACTAAACCATTATATTTGTATTTAACTCATAATTTTTACATTATATGATGTCTAAGGTTTTTTATTTCCCTTTTTAAGAATACTTAAATATTTTGATTTCGATTCATATGTTTCAATTCCAGTAATTATATTTATTTACCGGTCACTAATTAATATCAATAAATTAAAGTAATAAAAGCATATACACATTTATATCATATAATGAATTATTAATTATATCTTCCAAAATACAAATTCTATCAAATTTTATTTTTTTATTACACAAAAAAAAATGTCTCGGGGACAACTCATGAAGCACTTACATTCGGTCACAGCCTCCACACTTACACAGCCACTACTGGGGCACGGCCAACCCCAATAATGAATAATTGTATATTCTTATGCCTTGGGCATAACATAGTCCATCACGCCATCGCTGGGTCAGTGGCAGCCTTGACATATGTCTTATGATGTTTCCTTCACCGAAAAGCCGATAAATAAAAAACGCCTGATGTGAACGACAAATGATGAGAAAGACCCACCCACATACCTACTTACAAATAGAATGAAATCGTAAATTTTATTAAAGTTTTTATGCAGTATCTTGACGGTACATGTATCATCCTACGGTACGGTCAAAATTTACACCGTTCAATCATTTGTCACAAATTCACATACTGATGCAGAGAAAGGCAACATTTCACACTACGATGTATAATGTACTAATAAACGTTTATTACAGTGAGTTTCCATTACATTTTATTAACAAATGGTGTATTTATATAATGTATAATTTACTTTTTATAATAAAGTAACATAAAGATTAAAGAGCAAGTAGTATTTCGGTTCCTTCGAGACAGATTTAAAACACCTTTTGTAAAGAGTTCTTCTTCTTAATTAAATTGTTTAAAAGGTGGCAAGTAAGCTGGTTCCTGAGACACCGGATTACCTAGTTAAGGTTCCCGGTTACCAAATATCTGCTTTTTTAGTTAGGAATTTTGCATACCAATATACGCAAAATAACTAACTTCATATTATATGTAATTTTATCAGTTCAATAAAGATTAGTATCTTGACTGTTATTTTACTGGATTGTTAACTTTTAAAAATTAAGTTTTTGAAATGGTTGTGAAGTTTAAGAAGTTCAGTAAGTTGCACATACTAGAATATACCTACTAGTGTACTCGTATGTCTCACAATCTAGTAAAAATATTTTAGTATACACCGTAACGTCGTGTGTTACAACGTGAACCCGCACTTTGTTCTTCAAGTGCCGAAGACTTATGCAACTCCGGTTTTAGGGTTCCGTAGTCAAATGGCAAAAACGGAATCCTTATAGTGTCTTCATATCCTTCCATCCGTACCTTTACGTTAATTCTAATGAAAATTTACAGAAAAGGTGTCTTTTGTAAACCGCCATACTGTTTTGTAGTGAAATTGAAAAAATAATTTAAAGAGTAGGTACATGCATCAAACTGAGGTGCGTACACCATCGTGTAGGGTGTCGATGGATAGGTATTTTAAAATATATTTGAGGTTCCGAGAAATTGTTTTTCTAAAATGTAAATTTTAGTCATTGCCTTCCGAACTTGAAAAACTTATGTTTCACTCTCTAATTTTGAAAGCTCGTAATCTAAACATGTAAAAATGACACTATAATAGAACTATATAAAAATTATTAATTATTATTATCAAACAAGCGAAAAATTATTTTTAAACGCTATTTAGGCTATAAACATTACCCTTTCAGAAGTAATTAAACGTTAATACGACCGCATTTCAGCACAAATGATAAGAATATAAATCTTGTAATCGCTTTATACTCACCATATAGTACGCTAATCATTCTTATACATGTCATAAAATCGCATACCATATGGTAATTAGTCATATGTGAGTAATGGATTTGCTATAATACAACCAATTAGCCTTTTAACAGAAGCGGTATTCTGCTATAAGTGTTTGTTTCTTTAGAAGCGTTTCCATTCCCAAACAAGAGATAGATTTACTAACTTATTTACAAGTTTTGACTTGTGACTAAATTATTTGTGCCTAGAACCAATTAGAATTCCATCGACTTCAGCTACATGTTTAGATAATATTTTCTGTAACGTTGAAGTAAAAGATAAATCTACTATTAACAATTTGCCATCCGATCACTGTAGTCAAATAATAAAAATTCTACACAACTAAAAAAAAAATCTCAACTAGTAACTTGTAGACCTGTGAGCACTGCTCGATTAGACAATTTTAAAGCAAATATTGAAAAGAAAATTCCAGTTTTACATTTCATGCATGATAACGCTAATATTCCTTATAATTTATTTTTTTTGATTTCCTAAGTGGTAGTTCGAGAAAGTGCTTAAAGTAAAATCTTTTAGGCCAAATGTCAAAATGAAATTTAAGGACTGGGCTACTGTAGGAATACACCGAAGTCGAACTAGGTTGTATGAGTTGTATGAAATGAAACAAAATATAACCGCAGTGCCACATTCACCAACTATGTCAAAATGTATTCAAAAATATTTAAAAAAGTGTGCAGGGTTGCAAAATCAATACATTTAAGTTATAAAACTAAAAATTCTGATAGTAAAATAAAGGCCACATGGAATGTAATAAATAGTGAAACAGGACAAATTAAACCGCGTGACAATCATTATTCACTTACTGTAAATTCAAAAATAATTGATTCCGATCTTGATGTCGCTAACTCTTTTAACTTAAATGGATTACTTCATCCTCAACAGTTTGGTTTTCCACAACAGGGTTTTCCACAACTGACGTAGGTGTTGCCATTAGTATCTTCGGTGATCTATCAAAGGCATTCGACTGCGTGCAACATGAAACCCTTATACGAAAACTGAGTCATTATGGTATTGCAGATTTGGCTCTTGAGCTTATCCGCTCATATTTAGGCAGTAGAATGCAGAAGTTTCAAATCAATGAAGTAAAATCCAATGGCTCAGAAGTAAAATTAGGAGTTGTTTAAGGTTCTATTTTAAGTCCTTTTCTATTTTTAATTTACATAAATGACTTGCCCTTCTTTGACGAGAAGCTGTGCAAGATTGTACTGTTTGCCGATGACACTTCTCTTTTATTTGAAGTCGACAGAAATAAAACTAATTTTGACGACGTAAGTAGTGCACTTTCTCAGATCTTCAGAGGTTTACGGCAAATAACTTACTTCTTAACGCGAAAAAGACTAAGTGTTTTAAATTTATGATGCCAAATGTCAGAAACATTTTAGACAAGTCCAACGTTCAAATTTCAAACTTTAGACAAATACTTAAATATCGTAAACAACAGATTATTGACAACCCTAAAAAGTTCTTTGTCTTAAAAAAATCTCTTGACATATCCTTTTTAAATCCTTGTATACTGTAAAGACTTTCTGCTTATGCTGGAAGTGGCCCTGTTCTATTACACCCTGTAAATGTTCTGTTACACCCTGAAAATGGGGCAAGATTTATAATTAAAACCTGTAAGTTGCTTATGTACGTGTATTTAAAGTCGGTAATACAGCCGCACGTACGTGGAAATCTATGTATCATAAGTAACTGGTTTTGTAATTTTAATTAATTACCACTATAAGAACAATTAGTATTTTTATTACAATAATAGAACATCTAAATGGCTTTAACTCTTAGTAGCAATCATGTGTAGATTGACAACAAAATCACTTTTTTGTGTGTAAGTGGTATTAAATATTTTGAGTTTGCATTTTACCTTTGTATTTTGCGCTAGCTACATACCTAATACCACAACCTAAACAATCATTTCATTTTATCGACCATCAAAGGCGTCTAGACAGAGCAATCGTGAGGTAAGTTGTGAGGCATGAGGATGGGGGACAAGTGCACCCGAATACCATAATGCTGTCACTAGTATAGGCTAGTCGGGTGCTGTCCAGCGAGTCATACCTTTGTTGCGGCGCCATGACGTCGAGACGTTGTTGGGTTTATCGTAGGCGATGGCTGACGGTGTAAATGAAATTAATGTTTAGGATATGCTTACAGATAAATAAAAAGTAAATTAAACTCCATTTTTAAGTGGCGGGAATTGATTGCATTAGAGAAAACAATGCCACCGCCAGATGGCGGTAGATATCAATAGAATTTATAAATTTAAAAACTTAAGTTAAAACTAAGTTAAAATTTGCTCGCTCGGTGCGTAGTTTATATTTTGAACATACAGACATGACAGGTACATACATGACGCATCTATGGCGTCATTACCGCCCATGGGAGTAATTAAGGTCTTAGTTCCCGCTAGTCCTGCACGTAATTACACTGTTTACGAGTAAGTGTAATGAAAAAACTCTAATAGCATGCTTTTAATGCTGGTAATGCTTTTATAAAACATGTGTAAAAAGTCTATATAACCTTTTAGTTATATAGCGGTTTTGCTAGTTAACTGTCAACAAACATTTTTTTGAACCAAATCGGTTCTCAAATTTTTCAGATATCTGCAAAGATTCTACGGAACTCTAACTTGATGCGTGTACGTGGACGACACATCCGATTTTTGCCTTTTAATTATTCGTAAAATATGCAGTCCATAAATTTTAAATGCTGATTGGCCTAGTTTTTAGCTGCTATTTGAATGTACTAGATATTTTACTAAAGCTTATAACGTGATTTTTATTATTAAGGTGTTTTAAAAGGTCGTGATTGTTTTCTATGTTTTTATACTATTAAGTTTTTAATATATGTAGGTATTTAGGAACGGAAACTACAACGTCGTTTGACCACCACCCAGGTAGAACAAATATCTAAAACCGGCCAAGTGTGAGCCGAGGGTTTCGTTCTACCATTAGCGATCCGAGTCGCACCGGGCCTGCAGAAGAGCAATACATACATCAAAGCATATAGGTACAGTCGGGAAGTATGTACTAATACTAATTACGTTTATATTTGAGTGCCATCTAGTTTTAACTTTATTTACTATCTTAACTCTAAAAATCGGCCAAGTGAGAGTCGGACTCGCGCACGAAGGGTTCCGTACCATTGTCTATAAAAGCGGCAAACAAATCTTTAAATAATTATATTTTTATTTTTTTTTAATATAATTATATAATATTCTGTGAATATTTCAAGCGTCTACCTGTTGCCGTTATCAATATCGAGCAAAAACGAGCAAAAAGCACGTTTGTTGTATGGGAGCCGTCTTAAATATTTTTTAATCCTGTTTTTAAGTATTTGTTGTGTGAACATTTCAAACTATCACGGTTTATGAGATACAGTTTGGTGACAGACGGACGGACAGTCAGCAAAGTCTTAAATATTGTATCTATTTTTTTATCCTTTGGGTACGGATCCCTAAAAATGATATATTATGTACTATTGCAACATTATTCAGGAAATTGGTTTACTAAATAATCAGGAATATTTTCGCTAGATAGCCCTGATTCTTCGTAGTTCTTAGTATATTTTCAATTTTAGTGCAATCCCGACTCACACTTGGCTGGTTTACTTAGTTAAGTTTTTAATGTTGTATGTAAGAGCCTGCTCTACTCTACAACTACTGCTAGTTTGAAACTTGTATTTACAGTAGAGCATAAACAAAAAACATTACATAACAAAAATAGTAATTGTTTTTTACTTTCTATTTTTAAGGACTACGAACCAGAATGGTAATATGGAACCCTTATCGTGAGAGTTTGGTGTCTGGGTGTACCTTCTTACGCCACAGTCCACTGTCGACTACACCAAGTTTTATGGACGTCAAATTGTCCTTGTCATCCAGTGATCTCGGAATTGAATGTCGCTAAAGATATCGACATTGAGGTACAGTCAAGGAATTTGATTCCCTACCCATTTCGTGGAAATGTCGTTAGACATTCGCAATTCATTTAGGTCGAAAATTCTATTTCTATTAGGAATTGCCTACATGCTATGAATTTTACATCACAGGCGGCCTGCGAAAAAAATTGCCTTGACCGAGAATCCTAAATTAGCCCGACGCCGTTTCTCGTGCCAGTATTTAAATTTTGACTGGACTTCTACAGCTTTTATTAACGAAAAGACATTTTCAAGTTCTCAAACTGGAAGATTACACTTGTGGCGGTTTGAGCGTTTGATCGAACCAGGTACACAGAAGACTACGTCGTGGCTAATCATGCATTAGGACGAATTACTGCAAACATTTCGGGTTGGATTTCTTCAGCTGGTGTTGGAGAACTCGTGCATTTGCCACCCAGAGCAACCGCTCAGGACTATGTAGACCTGTTGGATGAAAGTGTGCTTCCGACTTTACGAACTTATTATCCGCAACAGGAAGTTCCTAAAATTGATTTTTTGCAAGACAACGCAACCATTCACACCGCTGGAATTGTGCGAAACTGGTTCAGGCACAACCAAGATCATATAAATGTTATTCCTTGGTCTGCAAAAAGTGCTGATTTGAACCCTATAGAGAATCTCTGGGGCATAATGGTCCAAAGATGGAACAATCAGAACGAAAGAACACCTGAAGCACTTATCATTCACTGTCATAGTGTATGGGAAGATTTCCGTGGCACTAATACATGTGAACAATTTATCTCATCTATGCCGGAAAGCCTTTTGAACGCCATTCAAAATGATGGTGGATATACGCGTTTTTAATCAAAACCTTTTTTTATTACTATTTAGTTTATTTTATTCGTTTCGTTAAAAAGTGTCATTATAGTTTTTAATAAAGACTGCTCAGTGATTGAGAACAGAAATAATGTTTTCGATTTGTTGTTTATGTCAAAGAAAACGTTTATAAAATTGTGGTTTAATTGAATTACTAGACTTTGCCAGCGGCTCCGCCCGACTTTATTTAAGTATTAATACTGTGATTTACTCCTTAATTACATTAATGAAGTTTGCTATATCAAGCTGTTGCTATAGCTATAGTTAAAGCTCGGTTATAGTTATTCCCGCGGAATCTTTGGAATATTTCGGGATAAAAAGTAGCCTATGTGCTATTCCAGGATCTAATCTATAAGTGTGCCAAGTTTCATCCCGATCCGTTCAGTGGCTGAAGCGTTATTGAGTAACAAACATCCACGCATACTAACAAACTTTCACATTTATAATTAGTAGGATAACTTTCATCGCTTCTGCTAGTTTTTGGATAGATAAATTTCATATCAATATCATATAACAGAACTAGCAAGATGACAAACGAATCCGGACTCCAGTTTTGGCAATGGCCATGGCGTCCCAAAGTTCAGTTCGCCTGTCAACGTAGTTGATCTGTTGCCTAGTTACTAATATAAAACAATGCATGTTATATGTCAAAGTAACATCCTGTTCTAGCTAGCTCTTATGGTGACAGTTTGCTATACGATATTGAACCTTAGGTGGGTTGGAAATTAAATTCCTTGACTGTACAGTATAGTTATTATGTCATGACTTACGCCACCGAAACGTGAACACGTACAGCAGGGCTGGTCCACAAGTTCGAGGTCGCACAGCGCTCAATGCAGCGAGCTATGCTCGAAGTGTCTCTAAGGGATCGAATTCGATATGAGGACATCTGGAAGAGTCGCAGAATTAGCAAGTTGAAGTGGCAGAGGGCTGGCCACGTCTGTCGGAGGACCGATGGTCGATAGAGCAGACGTGTCCTACAGTGGAGACCGCGTATGGGAAGGCGAAGCGCGGGACGCCCTCCAGCCTGGTGGACCGACGACCTTAAAAAGGTGGCTGGTAGTGACGGGATGCGGAAGGCAGAGAACCAGGAGAAATGGCGCGCCATAGAGGAGGCTTATGTCCAGCAGTGGATCAATATAAACTGATACGATGATAGTTAATATCACTACTGAGGATCTCAATGCTCTTAGTGATGGTAGAAGATGTATTTTGGATCGGCCAAGTTTTCCTGTCCCCAGTCAGATATCTTGGACAGAGTTGTATTAAATTTCGACGCAAGTTCCCCGCGGCTTGCCACAACGGAACAAGGAGTTGTTTAAGTGGCCCGTGTAATAAGTATCACAACTACCATTGTATGTCGTCGATTGACAACATAGTTTTCGAAACCAATGATTGTTAGTAATTAATATCTTAAAAATTCTATTTGGTGTCCTGTAAGGTGTTAAGTGTTAGTTGCAGAATCCTCGAAGCGTGAGTCCAACTCACACTTGTTCGATTTATTTTATAATAGCTTAAATAAACTGTTGTAATAACACATATTATTTGCTATGATTTCTTTTATTGATACAAAATACATAAAACACTGACTAATTCAAAAAAGTATGTACAATAATTTACAAGAAAAAGTCTGCAGACCATTAAACAGTGTCCAATTTTAAAGTTGACCGCTCATTTTTGACTTAACTTTCTTTAAGAATCGTGCAAAAATTACGCCTTATTATAGTTATCATCGCCTAATGGTCTTGGCGTCTGCCTAGCATTCTAACGGAAGACTTCTAAGTACTGACATTTACCAATGAGCCATTTCCTAAAATTTTCAAGAACATTGTGCACACCACTACGTCGTCGGTGAGACTGCAAAATTGCATAACTACAAAAATTTCGATATCATGTTCTTAATGTCGTCCTGTGAATTTGTAGAGACGGCTATCTCATTTTGCAATTTTTATAGATACGCTGAAAACTGTCATATCCTATATAATTTCTCTTTTTTTTTTTTTTTTATATACTACTAAGGTGGCAAACAAGCTTGCGGTCCGCCTGATGATAAGCGGTTACCGCCGCCTATGGACATCACTCGCGCGTTGCTGACTCTTCAAAAATCTTATAACGTCTCTCTTGAAGAACCCTATACTCTAGTTCTTAGAGAAAACCTTGCCAGGGAGCTCATTCCACAAGATAAGCGTTCACGGGAGGTACTTTCTCTGAATAAGTCATAGAAACGTGAGATTTATTCAAACATAACTGCGTTAAAGCGAGACCGTTACAAATTGCATTTAGTCCATCTATCGTGTCTAACGCAAAGTGTTTTATCTACGTGAATAACGAGATATCAAACCGACTAAGCACTGCCAGTTATGTAAGTACTAACTTATCTGTTTGCTACTACGTTATATGATGAATAAGTGTGTAATCAATCTCATCTGATATTTGGAAACGCATATCTGATTCCGGTTAATATTGCGGTTTCTAGTTACAATTTACTTGACATGCCACTACCTAGTTTCTTAAAGTGAACTTTATTCCGTTGAAATTAAATGCTGGATTGAATTGTACTGTTGTTTCAAGCTTTGCGTATAAATGTAACTGTAACGTATGATTACGCAGTATTATTTAAAACGCGTTTTTTAGTAGGCTAGCCTTGTTTTGGGCGTCAATGTATGCGTTATTGTATTTGTACATTTGTTTAAGTGTGTGTTATTTTGAAAAGGTAAATATATATTTTAATATAAAAAATCGCCCGCTCAGAGGTTCAAACTTAACTATTTTTGTGGGTAAACTTAGGTATTTTACGTCACTGATGGAAGTTTCTAATTTTTTTTAATTATTAACATTAAGTTTATTTAGTAACAGTAATATATTTATAGTAAAAACAACCAAAACTTTTTTCGAGTTTCTACTACGTTATTCCAAATAAATGTTTCATTTCTGTTTTTAAGGTGCGTTCCGAATTTGCACCACGCCAATTTTTAAATTCTTGGAACAAAAATTTATTTGTTCTTGTTGTATTTAATAGTTTAAAACAAGCAAGCAAACTAAAATAAATTATCTATTCAATAACATTAAATAAAATAAAGTGTTATAAACTAATCACTAATGTATAAAGTAGTACGGAAGACCCACTTTTCTAACGGATTCATTATGTTTGTTTTTGTAGAATTAAAAAAAAAGTGCAAGCAAATATAGTAGGCTTTTCCACGGAGATTTAATCAGATTTTAAACGAAAAAAGTGAGCCTTTCCGAGCGAGTGAGATGAAAATACAATTTATATAATATCCTCGACACCGTGCAATGTCAATCAAACGCAGAGCATGGGTATTCTCATTCCTTACGTCCACTTACAAAGATACACACACCGCCAAATTCCAAAGCATCAGATATAGACTTTATGGCATTTGCTAGGACGGTGCCTATTCTTTAAAACTGAAAAACTTAAAGAACTGTGGATTGCTTTAAGAGTAAGAAAAACATCGCGGTACATTCCACTTCACTCCTTTGAAGACAGAGTTCCTCTAACTTGTCTGACAGCTTTACCAGCTATTCATTCTTTAACCGGCTGCCACACTACAAGCAAGGTTAGTACAAAGTTAGCTGCTTTAAAAGCTTGAATCTTGTTCAGAGGAGGTTGTTGAAGTTTGGCAAAGGGTCACTGAATAAGAACAAAAAGCAGAAGAATTCTTGGTTCGAGCACCTGCTTCCAGCTTAGAAACAATGGTTAAATTGCATTTTCATCAGTTTCATCACAAAAAAATACGAAACTTGCGAGATTTGGCCCTTACCTCAAGTCTTCATATCATTAGAAGCAAGTTGCAATGTTACAAAATGAAGTCATGCTTTGAAACCGTCTGAGAAACTCAATTGATTGGACTATGTTTAAATACAGGAAGATGACACTCCGAAGGCCCCTAAAGATTTCCTTGAGCCATGTGATTGCCAGACTTGCTTCAAAGGAACTGTATGTCCCTGTGGAACATTGAAAATAATGTGCTGTGACTTTCATAAGTAAATGGAAAGGTAGTGTTTCGGAACGATGCAGTAACCTAATCTTCTCTGTAAGATTTGCAATAATTTTTTTTTGAAGACTATGTTATAGTCTGTCTGTCTGTCAAGATCCCTTTTTCTCAGGAACGCGTGAAGGCATCAAGTTAAAATTAATGTCGAATACTAACGTCTACGGTCACTTAAAGCTGTAAAAAATCTTTTTCAAGCTTCTAAGTAAACGCAATAAAAAAAATACGGCCGAAATACGGACGTCGACAACTGATTGTAGGTGACGCGGGCGATGATGCGAGGAAGCGTTCAGGTAACTGTCCGTGTGTGTGGGTTTCCGATATGTATGCCCTAGACAGCCATCTTCCCTTACATACAACGTTCACTTTCCATTTCATTTGTTAAACGTATTTTGTTATGAATGGAGTTAAGGTGATCTAGGAATTGTTCTACTTCCTGTCTGGTTCCTTTAATTAAGCAGAACACGTCATCAACATATCTCTTCCAAAGTCGAACGCTAAAAGGCCCTGAGCTCAAAGCTTTTTCCTCAAAATGTTCCATCCAGATGTTGGCTAACGTTGGTGCTACCGGACTACCCATTGCTACTCCATCAATCTGAAGGTAGTGCTGACCTTGGTAAAGAAAATAGTTTCCTTCTAAACAGTGTTCAAGCAAAACTATATACCTATCAGGGACACCATTTGAAACTAGTTTATTTTTGATAACGTCAAGGCATTCTTTAAGTGGAACATTAGTGAATAACGATTCAACGTCAAAACCGTAAAAAATTATTTATATATAAACCCTTATCAGTGACTCACGAATAATAGACTAATATAACTGTAATAGTCACTATATTGACATACATACTATATGTGTGCGTGCGTAGACTATGTGCCGAGTGTAAACAGGTGAGTTGTAGGTATTGCGTGTGATAGCAATGAGTATTGTGTGGTAAGTACTACATAATGTATACCTTAATTGTAATAGATACAAATAAGGTGTGTAACGGATTGATGATAATGGCACGTAAGATAAGGGTTCGCGGACGCAGAGAGTGTGTGACGCTATAATGTCTCAGATGTGTGATGTAAGGGGCTCGTTCGTTTTGGAATTAAGCGTTCCCACGAATGATACTTTTCACACTTTTGATAACGCCAGTTTTGCCACCGACACCTACCGTTCGTGTAGCTTTGAAACGTTATTAACATAATTTTTGGTTACAAAACTTGCAAAACGAACGGTTGACGTACACGCACTACGATAAAACACACACACACACTACTATAAACAATGAATATGCATAGGCAGTTTGACAGATTAACACAAAAACCCCACCTCCAGACATGGGTCTTCGGTGGCAAAACTGACAAAAATAACAAAAATATCGTAAACGAACGCATGCCAGTTTGTCACAGATGATATTAAAATTTTGATATTTTTGATACCAATGCTAAACGAACGAATAACAGGGGACAAAAGTAATGAAAATAATGATTCTGCATCCCATAACGAACGCGTCCAAGGTCGTGCGTTTGCTGATATCTAATTTTGTCTAAAGATCTAGATCATAACAAATTATTTTAATGCTTCAATGTAAATGTCAGACAATTGCATGAACCATGACACTACTGAGATTGTCCTAGCGGCCTTGTGAGTTTTGTTTTTGTATAGATTTGTCGTGTTTTAGCTTTTGGATAATGCGAACCCCCCCTTCGAAATATTACGCTTCCTATAAATATTACGCTTACTATAAATATTACGCTTACTATAATGCAATGCTTAAGGTAAGCATTTGATGTTTAATTTATTTATGTAATTAATTGATTAGATGTATTATTGATAAGTAGATTTTTTAAAAATTAGTAAAAAAGCAATAAATAGAGTATCAATACGATTGATCTATTTGTTTAATTCTTCATATTAAAGTGCTTGCAAGCCTATTATCAAGAGCTAGTGTTAGTTCGTTTGTTTGTCCGTCTGGGGCTATCTCTGGAACTAAGTGCTTGCTCGAACCGGACAGATTACCCCTAAGCAATGTTTATATAGTTTGTAAATTGAAATATAGATTATAGCAAAAATTTCAATTATCTAATTATCACGGTTCATGAGATACAGCCTGGTGGCAGACGGACCAACAGACGGACGGACAGCGGAGTCTTAGTAATAAGGTCCCGTTTTTTACCCTTTGGGTACGAAACCCTAAAAAGGGCTTGTTAACAATGACCTTCTGCTTAGAATTGCGAGTTAAGTAAATTTTTCTCGTAAGGGTCGGCTCACACCGAGACGCGTCGCGCCGCATCTCGTTGCTCGTAGAGACATGGATCGTCTTCTAAACAAGCTCTCCAGTTCCAACTTCCGATCAACCGACTGGCCATCTGCTGACAGTCAAGAATTTTATGTACCTACCATAGTATATATTTATATTAACAAATCACCCCAGTATATTTGAAGTGAAGATTTCAAAATCTGGGCGACACCCACATCCTGAAAGAAATAATCTGTTTAAGTACGTGCTTATAGTTATAGTTGTAGTTTCGTATCAAAATCCTTAGAAGATAAAATAGGGGATGAAAATGTGTATAAGAATTGCGACTATTTTGTTGGTGAAACCATACAAATTTCTCAGAAGTCCACGCAGACGAACTTGTGGGAATAAGCTACTATTAATATGAGGCATGATACACATGTGGCGTTACAACATTGTGAATGTTTAATTTACCTTTACATTTAATGCGCAGCAAGATTCAGTTGTCTTAATTATCCGAATTGCATCCGTCAGACGGTAATTTTACCACCTAGTTGTTTAATCACACGTTAGGTTAAAGAGACTGCAACGAACAAGTGGCCATGATTCACACTAGGAGATTCCAGGATATTGGCTTCTAAGAAAGTGTTTTTTGTTACAAATATTTTGACAAAAACTAGTTGCTTATAGGATCTATTCATTATTAATCTGCAAAATTACAATATAACGTTAATTTTAAAAAATGTATTCATAGTGCTCAAAAATAAAAAAGAAATATTCAACGTTACGTAAATGCAATTGGTAATTATAACTTTTTTTAACTAAAACTGTAATTTTCGAATTATCACAATCACAATCATTTTAAAATAAAACTGTAATTATCACTAACTTTTAATCGTGAGTTATAAAATTTTTAAATGCTTCCAAAAAATAATTGAATAAAGTTGATTTACGCGTGTTTCATATACTTATTTGCAATAATTCTTATTCTAAGCAACCCTACATAACTTTATGTGAGTACGACACATCCATTTCAAGTTTCACAATTCCTGAAATGTAATAGAATTTTTCTGCAGTCTAATAAAAAAAAAAGTAGTATCCTAACGATAAATAAAATCATCTCCACCCTCTAAACAAATGCAACAGAACGCGCCGCCACCGTTGCGACACGAGCGACACGGGCGCATTCTGACCGTAAAGCGTCACATTTCGTAACAAATCCATTCCTGATATTATATTACTCATATCTTACAGTATTGTTAAACGTTGCTAAATTATTGTAAAATTCTAATTTAGCACTTTGCGATTCACTTCAAGATAAAAGTTTACAACCGTTTAAGAACTTTCGACATCGAACAACCTGATACACATATCTTCAGTTGATTCTAATCTGCAACCAGTAAACTACTGCTTCGACCTCGCTATTAGAAAACCAAAGAAATAATGTATTTACTTGCTGACGACCCCAGTTTAACTCTTATTTATTTCGGTATAGCTAATCGTTGGTTATATAAAGTTTGTGTTCCACCAGGAACATGGCATGTTTCTTAGTCCTATACTTATTAGCACCAAATAACACAATAATAGAATTACGACTTCGCCATTATTATTGTCCTAGTATAGACGTAAAGAACTGTAATGTTATTGAAAACAGGAAGTAGATACTTAAGAAAAAAAATTGTTTTTGGGAATAGGTAAGTAGTTGGTACTTCAGTATAAAAAATAGGTATTGGGAATAGGTTTACAAATTTGTTAACCTTTCCTTTTAATATTGGTAGTTTATATTATAAATTGACTTAATTCATACTAATATTATGAATGCGTAAGTCACTCTGTCTGTCTGTCTGTCTGTTACCTCCTCATGCGTGAGTCGTTTTTTTTTCTATAATTGAAAAGTTGCCGTTGAAATCCTATACCGATAACCGAGTTTAGAGCGAGTGAAACCGCGGACTAAGGCTAGTACTTTTTTATTTTCTAATTTAGTGCCTACTAACCTGTAAATAAATATTTAAGAACTTATATATACAATAACGTGGGGGACTTCGGTGATTATCGAGCACCCATTCCCCAAATATAGATCTTCATTTCTGACTACATCTTGAAGAAGCTCTTTAATATTATAAGATACCGACTAATAACTACTTTCCTTAATAATAACTTTCCCAAACGTGATTAAGTGTAATTTAAGCTAATGTTGTTACTACGTATAAGGTATCACATCTACTCTGCTCGCAGTAAGTGCAAATAACCTTATACAACAAAATTACCCAACACTCTAAAACACATCCATTCCTTTTATTACAAAAAATATAAAAGGGCAAAACAATATTCTCAACATGACGTAACTGTACCGATTGGGATGCGGTTCCTCTCTATTGAGAAGGTGCATCTATCTACATCTACATACACGTTACTACAGTTACGCAATATTCGCCGTTTCCGTTCGGTATGGCGTCGATTGATATTCATCTGATAATAAAATTGCTAAATGATTGAGCGCACTTCACCTCGCCTGACGCCTGACGCCTGACGCCTGACGCTCACGTAACCGACCCGTGAACTGTATCAATCAAAAGAGAAAGAACAAAACTGCTTCAACTTTAATCTATACTTAACATTTTCACAATAGGGTGCTGCCAAAGAAGTAATTCGAAAAAAATATAAATATGAAAATATATAATATACTCGCCAAAGTATATAAATTTGTATGTTTATTTTTTAAATTACTTGAATAAGAATAAGAAATTTATTGATAATAATTATTACATGTCAAAATTATTACATGTCAAATATATATATAAAATATAACATCTACATATAGTAGTATCTCAGAGCAATAAGTAGGATATAAACATAATGTCAGACAAGCTAAAATTATTAGAGTTGCTATACTATATCAACAATTTAAAAATATATATATGCATTATGTTTGTCAATTGTTTTTCAATTTCGAATTCATTGAAGTTATAAAATGTTTTGGTCAATAACCATTTCTTAAGCTTAGCCTTGAACAATGTCAAACTGCTAGAATTTTTTATGGCCTCAGGTAATTTGTTATATATAGCTGGACCGCCTATATATACACATTTAAAAGACTTGGATAGTGTGTGTAAAGGAGTCACTACAAAAAAATGTATACCACCAGACATCAGTTGTACTAATGGACAAAAATTGTGTCTTAATTTTTTCAGTTATATTTTTTATATTAAGGTACTTTGTTTATACATTCAGTTCCTAATAAATTCTAGTTATAACAGGTGTTCAATGTTATAGACACGAATTCCGTAAAAAACTTCGAAGGCAAGAAGATACACACGTTCGTTGACGGCAGCCTATAGCTGTCGCTCAGCCGAAAGCGCAGCGTTGCAGCTGTAGCTCCGCCGACACCTCGGAGGAGCTGAAGAAACTTATCGGTTTTGTGCTTGTCTGTCTTGCGTTGACGGCGAGAAGACCTGGGAGGTTATTTGAATCAGTCCCTAGCACGCAACATTGTGGAATTGGAGAGAAAAAATTATGCAAGTACTTTCACAAGTCTCGAAAGGTCAGATCTACTGGCATACATTTTTCTGCTGTGCACTCAAACGACACACAGTAGTTGACTGAATGCACAACAACTCATAATGATTAAAACATAAGACGGTTACCTCAAGGACCCCGAGTTATTATGTCGGGGATATTTTTAAGTAAATAAACAAAAATAAAGCTCCCTTGCGTAGGAATGATATGTGTAAAATAAATGTGGAATGTATGTAGGTATGTATGTAGCATGTGCAGACGAAACATTCCTTAATTGGCGAATCTGTGAAAGGCACCGGTGCTGCTGATGTGCAGCCACTTATTCGTCACTTTTTACAATCCGGTAAACTAAGCAATAGCGAGATTATAGCCGTAGGTAATCTAGAAAGACAGTACCAGTTACCTGATTGTGAGAAGTCTTGAGAACTCTGAACTCGAAATTCGAGAGAAAAATGTATGTAAGTAAGTCTTACCTCTTGAGCACCGTGAAAGACATTTTTTTATAAGTTCCTTGTACTTGTGGGTATCTCGTTCTACCACAAATGTGTTATAAACAATGTGTTATAACTATAAATTAAAAAAAATTACATTTTTTCCTATATTTGCGTTATAAGCGTTGTTTCGTATAAATTTCATGATTCTAGGACAGCAGGAAGTTATTACTCCATAGGTTTTGATACATTTGTGAATGCAAAAATATGCAACAAAATTTTTATTGCGTTTATTTAGAAGCTCGATTTTTTTACAGCTTCAGGAGACCTAAGTATTTGATAATATTTTGAACTGGAAACCTTTACGCGCTCCTGGTAAAAGGGCCTAGACAGACAGACAGACAGACAGACGAACAACAAAGTGATTCTATAAGGGTTCCTTTTGAGTTACGGATCCCTAAAAAAACTCGAAGTAAACAGAAAAAAAAAATTTGACATTTTTTATACACTTTATGAAATATATATCGTAATAACGTGTATTTTTGAACGTTTACATCCCTTTGCCCACATGCTCTATATATCAACCTGATAAATTTTTGTTCGACGACTTTTCCATTACAATATTATATGATAAGTACATTAAATTTTTCAACTTCCCATACTGAATGACTAAACAGCTATTCTTCAAGCGCTTTTATTTAATATCTATAATAAAAGGATTGAAAAAATATGGAATCAGCCATCTTGGAGCGGCGGCCATATTGAATTTAGTGTAATGTTACTAACTTTATCGTTTTCTACTCTTTAAGCCCTTTAAGTTGATACCCATATTAAGGGGTTTGAGAAAAAATAGGCTATCTTGAAGCGGCGGCCATATTGAAATTATTACAATATGGAGTATTTCACATTGTTTTGTCAACTAAAGGCGTATGCAAAATTTCAGCGCAATGAAATACCAACATATAGTTGAAAAATAGTTTGCAAATTTTGACGGATAACTTACGAACATACGGACAGTGCAAGTTAAATAATAATAAAAGCAAATATGGTTACAGACAAAAAAAGCATTGGCGATGCCGCGCCGCCGCACTGTGGGGACCTCCCATACAAGAATGTCTCCAAAATAGTTACGACGAACTCATAATATCCAAGTATAGTTGTTTGTTTTACATAATATAAGATTAAATAATATTCATATTTTACTGTTTTTATTCACTGTTATCGATGAATACAATGCTCTTTTTTGAGTGGCAATGGTAAACAATATTTTAAAGCAATATGTTATATGTACTATGTTATACCATAATGGATTTCAAACGAAAATTGTTAGCAATCTTTTTACGGAATCGAGCCACTGGCCACAATAAACCTCTGTGTTTAACAGTGGCCGGTGCAACCTACGTTGGGACAACTCTCTGCTACCAGCACCAGCAGGCCGCGTGGCCGTAGAGTATACTCGTGTTACAGAGGATGCTAATTTAATGTTATAAATTTATTGGTAGCTACTATGTGAGAGAATTTGATAGTCTCCCTAATTAAATTTAAACCCTGACTCAAATTCAAACTCAAACTTTTTTATTCAAATAGACTTTTAAACAGCACTGTTGAATAACTGATGTTTCGGTAAATTATTAATTTTAATAAAATATTTAAAAAATAAAAATAAAAACCGACTTTAAATCTTGACAACCTTAAGTTAACTTAAATTTTTTTTTGACGTGACAACGTCTTATAAATTGGTTTGCCGGGTGACACTTCAAGAAACTGCGTTACGCTCCGCTCACGTTATGCGCTCACAATGAGAGCGAGTGAGAGGCACGCGGCATGGTTAGCCCGCCTAAGAGCGAGAGAGACAGACATAAAAAGTGAAAGGCACAAGTTGTCACGATTCCGGACGGTTGTCCGACACTAATTTTTTTTTATAAGTTCAAGGGAGAAAACGTTAAATGACAATAAAATTACTACTATTTAATATCAATAGCAGTATCAATATCTAATGTTAATTTTGGAGTCGGTGCCAGTAACAAACCTACAGTAATTTTGATTTAGGTATATGATTCTCATAAAAATAGGTAGCTATTAAAGTATTATAGGGTATTTCTTTGTTTTTTTACCTTAGCAAGTGTCACGGTCCCCCCTTAAGGTGTCCCTACTGATCTACCCAGGAGTGGGTGCGACAAAAAAAAATTTAACTTTTCAACATACTACTATATTAAGATATAAAAATTTAAAAAGATTATTGAGTTTAACAAATTATTCTTTAGATCTAGTTTTATATCTACTACTAATACTATTCACAAATTGCTTTAAAGTGTTGATCAACAATTCTACGTTAATAGAAGTCGGCGTCTATCCGCCATCTTCGAAAGCCGGCTTGCATGAGAAAATCAGGGAGCGGGCCACCGGTCCCGATCGATAAATTAAGTGTTGATTTTAATTTATAAAAAACGCGGGAGTGTTCGTAGGGTTCCTTAGGCCTGGGACTTAGCTTGAGGATTGCGGTTTTCAGTGGCATCCTTCAGGCTCGCGGCACGTGGCAGTTACCGCCTTCTATTCGTATTCGTATTTCCCGTGCATCGTCTGTGTCCCGTAGGTAGTTAAATCCAGTACGAAGTTCTATCCCATAAGTGGTTTGTATTCCGTACTTGGTTCTGAAATCCAGAGAATTCCGTAATTTAAATATCCGTTTAGACGGACAAACATCGGCCATGGCTCCCTTTTTGTTTTACGATCGTTTCAATTTAATAATTAATAATTAATCTAGGTTCTATCCACTCAAAGAGCGAAGCCATGGTCCAAGCACGTGGTTTTCGTTGGATTTCGATTTACATGTAATCGAACTTCAACGACTACAACAAGGTATTAATGCTTAGGTATTACAGAAGCCATTAGCAAATTAAAATTATATTTTTGTAGTGTGTCAGAGTAGTGTGGTATTTTAATAAAATACGTAAATATTATATTTTGCTAAAAATACAAATAAATATTAATAATATGAAGTGTGCTTAAAATTACATATATATTAAAAGACTTACCCCATAAACACTAATTATACAATTTTCTACATTAACTTTGACGCATAGCTGTCTGATGACCGTTAAGGGAAAAGTGACGGAGCTCCTGTCTGTATGTTTCAGTTGGTCAAGATTTGAAGTTGGTTTTTATTTTTATTTTTTAAATATTTTATTTAAATTTTTTTGTGCAATTGTAGCTTGTGTGTTTTTAGTACGGAAAGGCCTTCTAGACGCGCTGATTAGTCAAATAAGACAGCGACGTTTTAAGGAAACTAGTGACGAAAGAATTCATCGTTTATTTAAAAAAAATACGTGTTAAGCATAAAATAATTTTGCTGAATGCAAGCCCAGAATGCAAGCTCGATTAATGTACGTTTATCTAACGAATTTAGAGCTACGTTCTCATCGACTCACTTTGAAATACGAATGTTTATCAAACTAAACCGAAGGGCTACGTTCTTATAGACTCACTATAATATACGAGCGGTTATCAAACTAAACCGAAGAGCTACGTTATCATAGACTCGCTTTGAGATACGAGTGTTTATCAAACTAAACCGAAAAGCTACGTTCTCATAGACTCGCTTTGATATACGAGCGTTTATCAAACTAAACTGAAGAGCTACGTTCTCATAGACTTGCTTTGATATACTAACGTTTATCAAACGCAACCAAAAGGGCTATGATCTCATCAACTCACTTTGATATACGAGCATTTATCAAACTAAACCGAAGAGCTACGTTCTAATAGACTCGCTTTGATATACTAACGTTTATTAAACGCAACCAAAGAGCTACGTTCTCATCGACTCACTTTGAGTTCTTAATAGGCTCGATATACGTATAGTGCAACAAATTGTTCTGACTCTTCTGACAAAAGTCAAAACTGTGTTAATCGTTTTAAAAATTATTGACTTACTTCTTGATAAGGCTAACTTAATATGAATTAACTCTGATGAAGTTCCGCCGGCGCATGTGCCAGCAAAGATTACACTGTAAAGGCTCGTAGAATACACCTTGTGTCGGTAACCACAAAGACGCGGCGCTATGGCCTATGGCACAATCACGCCTTCGCAAATCGGAGCGGCGCCGGCGACGTGTGGTAGGCCGTAAAATTACAGGCCATGAGAAGCCACCTTAGCATGGTGAATGTCAACTAGAGTACGACCTATATAACTTTGCACGTAGTGAAATGCGAAACTATAATTCAATGGTATATTATTTTGTTTACCCTCATTCACAGTTGTAAAAAAGATCGTCTTAAATGATACAATTTCAGACATTTAACGCAGGTATTCCCGTTCATATACGTAAATATTGGTAGACCCTGTTCTTAATCCGCAAAGATATCGCGTAACACTCATACAGAAAAAAAAGAACACAGACGAATTGAGAACCTCATCTTTTTTATGAAACTGTTCAAAATTTGCAAAAATGTACCACCGGTTATGAATGATTAACTACCGAGAAGAACCGACAAGAAACTCAGTAGTTAATCTTTTATATTTTTTAACTTGTTTTTCATGTACATACACAATAACATGCAAGCCCTAAAATGGCATATCTGAAGACTTAACCTGTATAGAAAATTATACGGCTAGCCCACGTGTTTCTTTATGGGACGAGACCTGCTGTAGGATGTTGAATAGGCACAACAGGTGACAAACAGGTGCAAAAAAGCATATTATTTTTCTTTAATTTCATTAGTTAGTAACCAAGTAAGTAGCAAAACAAGTAGATAAATTACAAAAAATCCTTTAGATTATATTATGTATGTATCATGATGGTTTACTAATCTAAATTGTGATTTGTTCTTGTTATTTTTTAAATGCCAAAAATTGATACTGTTTAAAGCACCACACTGTAGTATCTAACTTGCGTCCGGGTTGCGTTTGTGGAGAGTAAATCGATCGCACTCATTAATTCAAAAATAACATCTGTGTTTTTCTTGTTTCTTAAAATTCTCCCTTCAATAAATCTCCAGTAATTTTATTTAAATTTAAGTGAAATGTATTATCATTTTTGTGGCAGCTCTACTTTCGCGTATTCCGTAATTAGTGCATGTGTGTCGTTTGCGGAGTGACCCGCTTCTGACCACTTTTGTTCTTTTACCCAAATGTAACTATCACGTCTTAAAGTAAATTATTATTAGATTAAAATTATAGATTGTATTTCTGTAATCCCTATTTTGAAATGAAGATCTACGTATGAGGAGCTAACTTTCACGTCGTTAGGGACAAGAATTTATAAAATACTCGTACATTTAAATGTTGTCATATAATGTTTACAACATTCTTATACAACGAATTTACGGTTAGAAAATTTATTTTTTTCTTAAGATCCAATTTAAGTCCTTTTTTCGCAAAATTACCATTTTTTGTATATTAAATTAGTATTGGCGCATAAAGTAAAATTACATTTTAATAAATTAACTTAATATATCATAACAAACAAATAAAAAAAATATTTTATTTAAAAAAAGCAAAATAAATTGCTAAGCTAATTCAAAAGTTTGTTTTTTACTTTTTACCTACTTACATATTTTTAACTACCTGAATGCTTACTAGCTGTTTTGCACAAAAACGCAGTTTCTATACGTTAAAATACATGACCTACAAATTTTAAGCATTTTTTTACTCCCCACCAAATACTGTTTATTTCACTTCCAATATCTTATAAACTTAGCTTAAAAATTAAAATTAAAAATTTAAAACTTTTAAATACTTTGTTGAATGGTTCATTTTTAATGAAAAAAAAACACACGACAGATCGTAAGTAAGGACAGACAAAGCCACAGTCAATTTGTTTAAAACAGTAAATGTGCAAGTCATTTTCAAATACATTCTTAAAACAGAAATTTAAATACCTTGCAATAAATAAAAAAAAAAAAAATATTCGTACTTCATTAATAATCTGACCTAATCTAAAAATCTAAAAAAATCATGAGCTATTCAAAATTTTACTATTTATTTCGTTATTCATTTAATATAATATATTTTATTCTTAAACGAAGAGAGATTATTTCTATATATGTATATTTATATTTTATTTCTTACTTCAATGAAGATTTTGTGTAAATAAGATTGATGTACTAGGACTTTATAAGTCACTAGGAGTTATTCATTTAAAAATCTTTAATGGACTTTTTTCAATTTATTACAGAATGTCTCAGATGACGATGTCTGTTTTATTTGGTTATTTAGTTTATTGTAGATTTCAACACCTACCGCCTTTAGTGATAACGTTGTACGGCTAATGCGCGTTTATACTGTTATGAGTTTTTTACATTTACGTTTAGATTTGTATGTTTTAAAATCGGTCAAATGTCGCCCCATATATATTTCGAAACTTCATATATATAGCTGCGTTTATACTGCGCCACTGTGAGTATTTCTAATTTTTTTAAATATTGTTTTGGTGGTGAATATGGTTTTACACCAGCAAGTGTACGTCTCTTTTTTGCATTATAAAAAAAAAATCTTTCAGCCGCCAGACCCTACAAGTAAATGCCGTATCCCAGCAAATAATTCACATATACGTAGTAAGCCCTGCGCATATTTTTTGTACGAATCTTTTGGGCGATTCTACCTAATGCAAAACAAGCTTGACCGAGTCCACTTAGTTGTGGATGGTAGTAAAACTAAATTACCATCAAAGAGGAAACCTAAAAATTTTACTTCTGACACTTGTGTAATGTGGATATCATTAAATACAATGTTAAGAGAGTTAGAATATAGGCCTCTTTGCCAAATTTATCAAATTTTTTTTTTCTAATTTGGACACACAACATAAAACAATTATTCCAAAATACATTTATTTATAAATGATATTATGTTTCTAATGACAAATCTTCCCTTCCGTAACTCAATTATGTTACAATGTCTGTGGTTCCGCAGAAGTGTAGCACAAACCAAAAGATAACCACATCAAAGGAATTCGCTATTTCTTCCCAAAAAATCAAGCTATTGAAAACGATTTCCTGTATCGGTACGAACGAAGCTAATAATGTAAATAAGCAAAAGCCTCGTTATGCGGTTGTAGTTATAACATATTATACCTTTTTTGCGAAGTTGGTTTTTTGTAATGTACGACAGTTTGCAAAACCGGCGCGTCGCCTTGCCTGTCTGTCGCCGCACAGTATACGTGTCTAGTTAACTAGATCACATATTTTATTATGTAATCTTGGATTATACATTTCTTTAAAGCCATTAGCGTAGGGTCTAAGTTATAGAAGAGTAAATTATTTATTTTCAATTGTTACAGTGCGCACCTAGGACAATTTAAACAAAGAAACGCGTTATTTGTGGATAATTACACTACAAAAACGCGCAAATGTGTGTGGTTACACAACAGTCATAGAAGGGCTGCGGGGTCGACTCTAGAACCCTAAAACAAGCAGTATGTGATGTGGGTAAGCTTATTTGGAGTTGCAATATTCTTTGACAGGTTTATGATTCTTTATATTTCAGCAATTTATTTAGCGATTTTTCACGGTCTTACGTCAGTCACTGTTCTAGTTCTTGTATACATATTTTTTATTACGAATCAAAGCTAGCGTTGTCTCCTCTAGCTGTTTGTTTGTATTTGGCCATCTCTCCATCGTTGACTCTGACAAAACTATAAACAAACATTACAGTTTTGTAATGAAGTTCTAAAATTTATTTCAGAGGTAGCTCCTCGTGCATATATTTTTCGCGCAATCCATTACATGGGATGTTGTTTCTGTCCTAGGCAAATTTCGATTGTTCGATTTAACTTCGCGTTCGTCGAAAACTTGACTGATTTTTTATCGCGGAGCAGTACTATGGACTAGAGTTGCTTCACAGTGTTCAAGCAAAGTGGACACGAAACGAAAATGCACCATACCAATAGTTTTGTCAGATCCAGCCCTGATCACTTATCGACCCTAAGCCACGTTGCTTCCGCTCATCGTCGTCGGTGAATCCAAGCCCTGAACATAAAAAAAATATTTCAAGCTGCCTGTGGTCGTGAGCTACGATTAAATAAAAATATTAATAATATAAATTTTAACGACCTCAATTATATTGCTTTCTTTGTAAGTTAGTTTCATTGGAAACTAACTAAGTTACCATGTAGGTACATTACCATTCATCTTTATTTGATTGCTTTCTATTCACCCGACTTATTAGATTTTACGAAATATATCAAAAGGCTGCTCCTCGATTTTACTTCACTTCCGCTTTCCGCTTTATTCTTGGACGGATATATGATCCATAGTCATGTATTTTTGTATGTACGACCATGGTTTGTGCTTCTGACCCAAAATGGTTGTAGGTCGATTATCTTTATGGTGTTTAAATGTTAATTTTTGCTTGAGTGTAGCTTTAAGTGTGTGAAGTAACACAGGCTCTGTAGGTACGTTAGGTGATGATTGTTTTGGATGGTGCAAATAATATGGTCATAGACCGAAACGTGTGACAGTGAAGTTTTTAAGATCACTTAATTTCTTTATTTATTGTTAGGGTTTTAGGCCGTAATAGTGTTGGACACTAAATAATAATAAATATTTTTGGACATTACACACAGCGCCGTCTAGCCCTAAGGTAAGCAAAGCAGATGAGGTCCACTTTACTGCACGGCCGAAGGGTGGGCTGTACCCGTACCGTATCACTTCATGTGAAGGGAGTTCTAAACTTCATGTGGCATTTCAAAAATGCAAAAAGAAATATATCAGCAACAGCAGGGTAACAATAGGGTAAAAACATTTAGCTGACATTATCACACAAACCTTAAATATCGCCAGCCCAAGGTTTGATGATACATTTTGTTACTTTCAGTTTTAAATTTCAACATTACTTGTTGAGTTAACTTTTGCTGCAATCGAAAATAAGAGCAAATACTTTCAATACATTACCACCACCACCCACGATCTGATATTTAACAGTTTTAAATAAATCTTGAAGTAGAAGAGCTTATGAGCTCACTTAGCTTTTCAATATGAAACAAAGTGCAATTTTCTTGCAAATGCATATAGTTATTCTTTAATTTATAATTGCACTTAGCATAACATAGTAGATATATGTTTTTTAGAAATAGCAGGAATATATCTAAAAATATCAATGTACCTGTCATGTCGTGTATCGTCACGAAAACAATCAGAAAACTTATCCCCGAAGAAGTGGTCAGAGATAGTTATGTCGACTGGTGCGACAAACAGTTAATAATTCAAATCAATCAATGAATATTCATTTTGTAAAGCTTTACGTAATACTACGAGTATAATTATGTTTAGTTAATTTAATTCTAAAAACTCAATTCAAAGGCACTCGAAATAGTAAGAAAAGTGATAAAGTTTTTAATTACACTTACCGGGTGTCCAGTGAAGTGACGTCCAAACGTAAAATATAGACGCCCTATCTCTGAGGGGTAGCCGAATCGCACACCGAGGTACGTTCCGCGATTATTAGAAATTTAAAAAGATTTTTTTACGATTTGACCTTCTGACCTTGGATGTTTGGTCGCTAGTGTCGTTGTAAGTTTACACCCTTTAAATATGGCGACTTTTATTTTGATTTTTGACCACCGGCGGCGGCGACGAGTTAGAAAAGTTTGTTGCACTATACATTGATGATGTAGCCGTTCACCTTCAGGGAGTCTCAAACAAAGAAAGATTATTTCTACTTATGTTTATTTATAATGTATTTCTAAATTCCACGAAGATTTGTAAAATTGATGTAATAGGACTTTATAAGTTACTGGTAGTTGTTCGTGTCGTTTGTTACGGGCGTATTTACAGAGCAAAGATGTAGTAGGGGTTTTCATTGGTCAGATAGGTGCCTCGATAGCTCAATTAGTATAGCCCTTACACGGACTGTTAGGATTGTTGCAGGTTCAAGTCGTGGCTCGATCTGACTGCATCTTCGCTATAAGTTGAGATGTTGCTGCACTACTCAAACACGCTTAGTTTCAAATCGCATCATCCTTGTTTTCAATCAAGTTTTCTGTCACGTAGTATACGCCTCTTAATTTATGAAGAACAGTAACTGAACTGAACCGCATGATCAAGGGTAAGAAATGCAAACGAGAACGTCATGTTTCGATTTTAATGATGCAAAAAGTACTGATAAACATAAGAACTTACCAGATATATATAATTTAAGTAAAATAACGAATTTGTGAGGAGTTCGCGGCCCAGTTGCACGCGTCAATCGGAAACCATAAGCGAAGTTAGGCAATGTCGGGCGTAGTCAGTACCACATTTTCCTGAGTTCCTCCAAGCTTCGTAGGGCATGTTAAATCGTCGGTCCTGGCTGTTGTCATGCATATTCTTATGATAGCAAGCAGTCGCTAAGCCAAGTCAGAGGCCATGTGGGCGGCTTGAAAACTCGAGTAGAGTCAGTCGAGTGGCCACTAGTTCGACAAACATCCGCCAACTCGAACTGGGCCAGCGCAGTGGACTGTGCCCTAAGCTCCCTTTCTCTAAAAAGAGGTCTGCCCCTGCAGTCGGCTGTCTGGCTGAGGCAAGCAAGCAAACAAAGCAATTTAAGTGTAGGCCTTATTTCTTTTGTCCCGGAATCCGTGCTAGGCAATCTGCCAGATCCCTAGTCATTCATAATTCTAACGCCTGTAAGTAAAGTAATAAGTACCACAATAATTTATCCTAAAGGCAGATTTTTTATGCGTAGGTACAGACAGACTTATATAGACAAGAACATTATCTGAGAAATAGTGTTTTATGAGCATTATCTAAAATAAATTGGTTTATTACTATTTAAGAACTTAATTGTTATAACTATTTGTACACACGAAATAATTTCTTGTTTCTTAATATTTTTTTCTTTTAATTGAAACTCTTAATAATACCGCCTCCCTTTGATTTCATTAATAGTATACATACATATTTTTTGAGCTTTCACGATAGAACAAACAAAATGACTCAAAGTAAATTAAAGTGTTCTGTTTTAGGTTTTTTAGTTACTATACATGAGAAAATAGAATACTAAATTCACACCGGCCGCTGTTAAGACCCGCTTACGTTAAGCTTGGGTTACAACGAATATTACGAGCTATTACTGCTGGTGATAGATCCAACGTGTAATCATGCCGTTAAATCAAATCCCTAAGGCCTACTCCACACGATATCCCAGCAAGCTACGACCCGGTAAACACTCTGCCTCGGTACCTGATCCCGAATCCACATACAAAGTTATGGAATTAGTCATAAAATGGATTCGTGACTCAAATACCTAACTATACAATGTGGACTGAGCTTTGTTTCCTAAAAACCAACTAAAGGTCATTTTAAAAAGGTACATAAACTTGTTGAAATAGAGTTAAGTGTTGAATGAGTTAAATTTTAGTTGTGTTGCTTTTGTTCGGAAGACTGCAACGATACCAGTTGACATTCGATAGTGAGGGCGTCCTGTGACGTCATTAAATCAGTAACCAACAAAATTTAGAGCTCAGGGTGTCTGATCGGAAACGGTCTGCAAACAAAGCTTAGATCAAGTTAAAAAAAATATTTTTCAGTCTTGATTTTATGATGTCTACTCGGTCTCGTCAGCATTTTTTTAGGATTCCGTACCCAAAGAGTACAGAACAGGAACCTATTACTAAGACTTCGCTGTCGGTCCGTCTTTTACCAGGCTGTGTCTCATAAACCGTGATAGTTACACAGTTGCAATTTTAACTTATGATGTATTTTAACTTATGTTGCCGCTATAACAACAAATACTAAAAAAACAGAATAAAATAAATATTTAAAGGGGCTCCCATACAACAAACGTGTTTTTTTTGCTGGAATATGATAACGGCAACAAGTAGACGCTTGAAACATTTACAGAATATTTAGTTATATATTCACTTTAAAAATAAATAATTGAATTAAGATAAAACAAATATTTAAGGGGGGCTCCCATACAACAAACGTGATTTTTTTACCGTTATTATAGATAATGGTACGGAACCCCCCGTGCGCGAGTCCAACTCGCACTTGGCCAGTTTGTTTAACGATGAAATTTTACAGAAAGTTATTTTAGGTGTCTTATACCAACCGCCATACCGTCCCCATAATACTGAGGCTATGTACTTGGGTTTGCTCCCTGCCCCGCACTAACAACACTATTGCTATTTTTAACCTTTAATTAGGCGCATGGGGTCAACACAATTTCAAATTGAACAAAAGATGTGTTAGAGTGGTTGAAGTGGGCGAGCGGTCCTTCTAGCTTCCTAACTTCCCACAGGGTTCGCAAAATAATCGCGACCAGGTGTAATTTTTTTCTTTCTTAGTTTTTTATTTTTATTTTATTTATTCGTTAATTTTTTAATTTTTTTTTTAATAAATTATATTCTATTTTCATAATAAATAATTTGTTTTATTTATTTCGTATTATATCATATTTCTATTTTGGTTGGGGTCACTTGAGACACCATGCGACTAATAATAATTATGTAATTTTCCTAATGCGCCTAATTAGGGGTTTATTCAATTAAAATGTATAAAAAAAAAAGTAGAAATAACATCTTAATATGGCTAATTTCATTCAATTATACAATAACATAATAAAGGCTTTGTTCTCTATTAATTTAATCCAAGTCGGTGTCTGAGTGTGTAGCACCAGCACGAGCACCAGCTCCACGATCGAGCCCGGCACTGATAGACACATTTTTCGTTCAAAAAGGAAGCATATTACTGGTTCAAAAGCACGTCAGCCGCAAGGTTCCTTTGATCGGGCAAAAATACAGATATGTGGCGTGCTCCACAATGGCGGCGGTCTGAGCGATGAGCTAGCAGCGGGATGTAACGGGAAGGAAAGGATTTTTTTGCACGCATTATTACCACAAAAGAACGTAACTTTGATTAAAAACAATATCATTTGCACGTGTTGTTCGACGTTATAACTTGCCATAGTGTGTAAAAAATTAAAAAATGGAAAATTAACAACAGATAAAGCATCATGGCCACCATGAATTTATCAAAATCTACCCGTCCCTATTGGAAAACCCTTTACAAGTTATTACAAATTGCAATTGGTTTCATCAAAATTCAATGACCATGTCAACTACCCTATTATGATTTTATGAAATGTTTTCTTTTCATTTTTGTACAAGCTTAGCAGAAGTTTAGGTAGTACGCAAGTAATACAATCATTAAATTAAATCAAAATTAAAAAAATTGAAAATCGGTAAATCAGTTTTTAAATATATTTTTTTACGACTAAGGTAGCAAACAAGATTACGGTACGCCTGAAGGTAAGCGGTCACAGTATCCTATGGACGCTTGCAACATCAGGGGTATAACTCGTGCGTTGCCGACCTTCCAAAAATCCAATAACTTCTTTCATTCTGTAGTCCTTAAAACACTCCTAGGCAGGGAGCGCATTCCACAACCCAAGCGTTCGCGAGAAGTTTCTCATAAACCGCACTGTACGCGACCATTTGTCTGTGTGCGAACCACTGTTCTAAAGTATGAGAATGAATTCCCTGCCAATGGCGAGCGGTGCAATGGTAGAAAGTAGCCGTGGACATCATTTCGAACAATTCCTCAGTTAAAATGGGGTTGTTATACAAGGCACTAGTCATTATCAGTAAAAAAAACGCCAAAAATTCATAAAAATCATGAAAAGAACGACGTAAAATTCCAACGCTATAGAGTTCAGAATCATGTACTAAACCTATGGTTTCAGTTTTCGTCACGATGTCCCTTACACCACTTTATCACTTACTTATATTTACCACAATTCATATGTCTATATTTCATTGTCCACAAGTTGAGCCTGATAAATCCTGTGGCTTGAACTACACACGATAGTGCCCAAGGCGTATCGTTTTCCGCTAAGCTAATGAGATGTCAGCACAATCATTTGCGCTTTTACCTTTGCTGATCAGGTTTTTGGCCTTTAATTTTGCTCGCCATTAAATTGTGATGTTAATTAATTTATGACATAGACGATTAATCAAATAAAATTAATTAAACTCCTACGTGACGTATTTTAAGTCGGAAATGTTAAAAGAAACTAAACTTAAACAAAAAATTAAAAAATATATATAAAAAAAATATTTTGATTAAAATCGAGATGATGCACACAGGTCTTTATTTATTATATTTTTAAGATAATTTAAACAACGTAGTTTTAAGTAAGTTATTTGTCAGAACAAAAACTGCGTATTACCATCACGGAACCTTACTGGTAGTAAGATATTTTTCGAAAGTCAACTATTATGGCAAACAGGCAATAATGCTCATATAATTCTTTACCTTTTTACCAACATAATATTCCATCCTGCAAACGTGATAGATGCTGATTAGTTTAAATACACTGTATCATAATAGTTTTACTTTGTCGTTAAAACTTAGTTTTGGGCTCCATGATAGTATTACTGTCGAAGCCGTTGAGCTTTTAGAGCTTTCATATAATTAAATTAAAAATAAGAAGTTGGACAACACTATTTGCGTTTTTAAGTATTTTTATAACAGGCCAAACAAAGAAAATGGGATAGGAATTTTCCCTTTTTTGTTTCTGCTTATTATCAGCAATCGAGAATCGATGTCCTTCTCGTGTTTTTTTTAAAAACGTTGTTTGAACTTTTCATAGCTTTTTTGAGTAAAAGTTATTTATCCGTGCTAAATGTATACAGGAAATCAAAAATGGCGACGGCGACCGGAATACTAATTTTAAATTTGTTTTGAAACGATTTTAAGCAAACTCGAAATTGTCAAACTCAAAGGCAATTTTTTTATTCAAATTAGGTTTGAAAACCTAATTTTTGTATTTGTAATTTTTGTAAACAATCACTTTTAAATCGTTATCTTTTTGACATGTGTCGGGTAATTTAGTTAGTTAAAAAAAAAGAAAAGGGTCAGTCTATAATTACTACTTCTTACTTTACTGAATTATATAATATTGTATCTCTTTTTACGCCACTAATTAGCAAACAAGTTTACAGCCCACCGGATGTTGAGCGGTCACCATTGGCTACGGCGGACGCTTGCAATGTCAGGAACACGACGCCAACCCCACACCGTAGTCGCTGGTGAATTCCTAGACAGGTAGTTAATTTCAGACCTGAAGTGTTCGGGGAAAGAAGAACCCCTAAAACCGCAAAGTGCGAGACCAAGGTTCTATGGTGTGAGTATAAATTCCCTACCCATGGCGAGTGGTGTGTTAGTAGAAAGTAGACGTAGACATTATTTCAAACAATTTCTTAGAACACAATCTATTAAACGTGCGGTAGAACACACAACTCTTTACACACCAGCAGCATCGGTGCTTTGACCTTGTTATAGCCGTCTTAGACATTTTTTTGTTTAACAACGAATAACTTGTAAAAATTATTCTGATTGACGCGGGGTTTTTTCGGGAATTCTACTTTTATATGATTTTCCTAAAGAAATACTTCGGAGAAAAATTTCTGATATTTGTGTCTTGGGTAACTAGACGGAATAATCGTTAAAACTCAGCGCGGTTACATACTGGGCTGATCCTTTCAGCTTATTACTCATTCCGTTAACGAGCTAGATCCATGTGATAGACAGACAGACAGTATGTGTTTGTAATTTAAACAATAATTACTGTGGATTTTATATTTTATAAGTTTCGATTCGATTGTTATGGCAACAGGTTATTAGGTCACGCAGTCACTTGGCGCGATTTCTGCACCCGACGAATATTCTGGTGTAACAAATAATTCGATAGGACTCTGAGTTTACGAATCTTATTAAATATTTCCGAAATAAAGATTGAACGGATACAAAATTATATTTGTACAGAAATCAAAAACATTATTAAAATTTTATAAATTACATAAACATTAGCATTTCAAAAGAAACGTCGTCAGCATGAAGCAAAGATGTTTGTACTCCATGACATTATATTAACTAATTGAATAAAAAATAAACCTCTTATTTCAAAGGCGAATTACCCCCGACTTACCCCCGGGCCAATCGGATAATTATTATTTTACTTTGTTATTTGCCTTTGTTTGTGCCCACGTGCCCACTGTTTCTTTTGTCAGCCGGTCCTGTGTTGCCTGTTACATATTCTAATCATCTCTGGATGAGACATCTCGTGCGTGAGGTTAAATCAGTTAGGTACGTTGGTACCTATTTGTTATGTCTCGGTACGCACTCACACATTTTTCTTGCTATGACACAAAAAAGGAAGGTTATCAGTTTCTTTTATTAAGGCGCCAGAGATAACGAAAATACAAAATCATAGGTAATAAATAAATAATAATTAAACAAATATTTTTTTAAGTTAAGTTATTTTTTTATGTATAAGTTGCTGCTGCATAGAATGTAAGCAATAGCGCTTTACTGAAAAAGAAAGTCCCACATAAAAAAAAATCTAATAATTCAAATAAGCCCTTAAGGTAACCATACTAACACAACAATGAGTACGTGTTCTCTTCGTCTTGCATCGAATACATAAGAACAAAATACTTATATTTACTGCAAATGTTTGGCATTCAATTTTAAAATGAGACTACCCCGGACATACATGCACCCGGGGTAACTCTCGACACTCAATTTCTACATATAAAAATTTTAACATCAAATTAAACCACTTATAACATTATTCTTTACCTGAATATATAAAGATTATGAGTACTCATCACCAAATCTAATTACAATGTTAATATTCAAATATTTTATTGTTGGGATTTATACGTGATAATTATTGGAATCTTAGTTGCTGAGATATGTGTTTTTATTCAAATTCATTGAAATATAAAACGCATCACTGCATTTTGTATAGTTTGTGTGAAATCAATTACTTTTGTAGAAAAATCTGTTAATACATTTCAATCACCTCAGCAGTTATACAGGCCTCTCCTTTAAGATGGAGGCTTAGGCCTACACCACACTGGCTGATGTGAATCGGCGGACGTTGTCAAACTAGTAGCCAATCGACTGACAGAGTTTTCAAGCCAACCATAAGGCCTTTGACTTGACTTCACGACTGCTGGTATATGACAAACAGCCATAAACAGATTTTTTTTAATCTCTATGTATGCCATAGACATAGAGAATTGGACAGCGCATTTCCTAGACAGGTGTAAAAAAATGGTCACAAATGTGTGACAAAGGCAAAGCGAAACTAAGGCCTACATACAAAGAGAAAAAAGGTTTGCTTTGTCTCTTTCTAATTATGGTCATTTTGTGAGGCTATTGCGCAGTCCATAGGACAAATACGGGACTCGAATTCTATGGAGACGATAATGCACAACCTACAGCCGGCGAGGGATGCAGTTTCGTCAAATTTTAAAAACTACTATTTAATTTTTATAAATAGGGGAACGAAATGTGATTTACAAAAAACTGTGTTAATACATAGGAACCTACAACAGATCAAGTATCACTAATATTGCCCTCTTGTACACCCTGACTCTCCATAACGTCCATCCCCAGGTCCTAATGATACAGTCTATTTTTGAATTAGTTTTTTAAATTAATTATTTTTTTGCCTATTTTTATGCGCTATTTATTATATTTTTTTTGAATTTTATTATTATAGTGTGATATAAAAGCAAATAGTTGCTCATCAAAAAAATACAGGCACTATGAATTATTTAGAAATATTGAAGTAAAAACCCAATGTTACTTTTTGTGTTAGGGCTATTTAAGTACTTTTTGTAAAGAATTTGCTTTTATAGTCACTCTCGGAATAAAAAATCCAACTCAAAATAAGCGAAGAATACAAAAACCCTGGTAATAATAATTTTATTTAAATACCGAAAGGCATTTTTTAGAAAAACCTTTTACTTAGTTAATAGTAAATACCTCATTAAAAAGGTACTTTAAACGAAAATTGTTTTGAACATTATCAGTTAAATTTTTATTCTAATAGACACTTGGACGCTTGCAACACCAACCGCTTGCATTACTCGCGCGTTGCCGTTTACTTCGAATGTGTTATTCAAATAATATTTATTATATTCTAATATAAAAGGGCTATAATGTCATATTTTTAATTCAGTATTATTCGTCATGGTATATATCTGAGCGACGATATTCTGATTATTTTATTTTTTTAATCAAGATTTTTCACCGATTACTCTATTTTTTTCTATAGGCAGGTAAAAATGTATTCTAGAAGTGAATCCGTCATCTTTAAATAATACGAAAACGATACCAAACTTGGCATAGTAGCTATATGTGGTCAGAAATCAATCGCTGACTCGATTGCGGGATATGCACTTTTTTCCCCCTTCCCCCGCCTACCTGCGGGGTATCTCCGCGTGTCTCCCGAGCTGATAAAGCTCAGAACCACCCAATAAAAGTGGTGTTTACCTAGACGAAAGTGCAAGGTCGGGTCCAATAAAATCTTTAGGCACACTTAAAAATAGTCATCATCAGATGTGGCATTGTTTTTACACCCAAATACACAACAGTATATTACTATTTATTTTATTTTATTATTTTTCATCACATTAACTCGTAAAAAATGTCATTGCGCTGTCACGCGGGTGCTAAGACCTAAATTACTTCCATGGGCTTTGTTAATTTTATTTTTTCTAAGGAAAGCGCGCGTTCACAGATCCGGTATACCTAAAGACGTTCCTATTCAATCAAACATGTATAAGAGCTGTATCGTTGTTAAAAACAAGAACTACGCGTGCACTACAAGAGACCAGTTACCTACAAGTTTTAACGTAAACAAAACTTTTTGATTTATATATTCTCTAAATATGGCGGATGCGTTGTTTTCTTTACTTCTATTTCCGCCACTTCAATTGTGTTTTAGTGAGTTTATATATTTACCTTATATTTTTATTAATTTACGCACAATCATCATATCTACATTAACCCGGCTACAAACTCCAGCACAATTTTGTGAGTCGTGCCGGTGTATGTATGATCGTCCGGGAGGATATTTGCTGTCGCCGTCTTCATAGCCTTGAAGATAGGGACCTTTCGATATTATGGTTGGTTCGGGCTCAAGTGTCATGCACACAACCCGATCCATCTGGGCCAATGGCATTATAAGTCGTCATTATAAGACTGGGATGGACTGTGAGAATTTTATGCATCGTACCCGTGGAGGCAGCTTTGTTTAAGCTCAGAAGATCCTGAAGTCTGCGCAGCCGCAGGCACTGAGACAATCCTCGCTGTTATGGAATGTTTTATTCCTAACCTGCGAGTAACTGCCGGCGTCAAAAATCGACCGTGGTATAATAGGTCTTGCAGAGAACCAAAAATTATACAGCAAACTGGGTAGAAAGCTTGGACCATGGCTCGTCATAATAGGGATCCGAATATTTCTGAATAAAAACGCAAATTAGTTCTGCCTCGTGGTTCAATAAGAAAGGTGACCTTCTAGTGTATCTCACACACATCGTCAGGGGGAGGCATTGGCATTTAGCCTGGACATAACGAAGTCGTTCGATCGGGTCTGGCACCGGGGTCTTCTATCGAAGTTGCCATCTTACGGAGGGCCTGAGGGTTTGTGCAAATGGATGGCAAACGCATGCGAGCCATTGTTAGACGGTAGTTGCTCTGATAGAATGGACATTAATGCTATTGCGTGGGGAACTTGTGTCTTAAATCAAGGCCACTCTGTCTAAGGTCTCTGACTGGGTACGTGTTGACATCTCCAGCGATGTCCAGTTCCGAGATAATTTTCAAGACAAGGTAAACTGGCGTCCAAAAAACTTGGTGAACTCAACAGAGCGAAGCAGTACTTCACGTCGGGGCATAGGTTGCTGCTTTACAAGTCGCAAGTTCGGTCCCATATGGAGTACTGCTGCCATCTCTGGGCGGGTGGACCCTGATACAAGCTTGGCCCTTTTGACTCAGTTCAACGACGGCTGTGAGAATTGTCGACGATCCCAAACTCACTTGTCGTATCGAGCCCCTTAAGTCTGAGGAGAGACTAGGCTCTCTGTGTGTGTTTTCAAAATGATCGCGTACAGTGCGGTTTCAAAGAAACTTCCTGCGGCGAACGCTTGGGTTGTATAATGAGCTCCCTGCCTAGGTTTGCCAGCGTCCATCAGGCGGACCATAGGCTTGTTTGATACCTTAGTAATATAAAAAAAAACAAATGTGACGAAAAACATTGTATGTTACGCTGGTGGTATGGGAATTGCAAACTCGAGTTATTAAAGCCTTCGTTTTCTGAATAGCCTCTCGTTAGTAATTTTCTCCTTACTGTACTATAATTCGCACAAGGACGTACCTATGTGCGAGTGCGAAGCGGGGCAAACGGTGGATCAGTTCTGATAAAAGTAGGACATGGTATCAATTGTCGGAATTTAGATCTGATGTTTTTTTCGAACAGATAATGACTAGTCAAACAACTTTTGTTTTTCGAAAAAATCTATAACCTGTTTTTGGGGTTAAAAGGTGAATAATTTTTTGTGTCAAGAAAAATTAACTTAGTTTTTTAATAGAGTTGTTTCAATAACTTAAATTTAAATTGAACACTGCTCAGAAGAATCATAGACTGACTTTGAATTCGGTCACTATAATACTAAGCGTACGACTAATAGAAATAAATAAATATTTTTGGACATTTCACACAGCGCCATCTGGTACCAAACTAAGTAAAGCTTGTGCTATGGGTACCAGATAACGGATACAAATACATACATATACTTTTTGTAAATACATACATATTCTACCCACATAAAAAACACCCAGTCTCAATACAAACACAAATGTTCATCACATAAATGTTTATCTTGTGCGGGAATCGAACCTACACCCCTCGATTTAGCAGTCGGGTCATTACCCACTAAGCTGTCAAATTCATCACTTTTACACCGCTCAACAAAAGGTCATTGCCGCTCAGTAAGCTTTTGTTTTTAAATACAGTCAAAATAAGTAATTTAATAATCCAGTCTCTAAAAAATCATTATATAAAGTTCCGTCGAAATAGCTGCTCAAATTTTAGGAAGCAAATTACATATTTTATCCCATTACAGAATTATTTTGTCCACACTCACTATTTCCAACGTTTTGGCTAAATATATTTCATTGTTCTATGGTAGGTAGGCACTTAAACTTCAAGTTTATGTGAGTCCTTACATCAAATAAAAAACAAACACAAAATTAATATAATTAGCTAAATTTGTAATCAAAAGTCGGTTAATATCAGGTAATACATGTTTTGGAACAGGAAACAAATCTATTTCACTCCATGTTTGGAGATGTGACCAAGATATATAGATCATTACATATACATTTTCTAAATACTACACATATACAAAAACTGCATAAATTAGGATACGTGATATAGGGCTGAGGTAAAATACTTAACAGAAAAATATACAAGTCATTTGGGTTGTAGAGTTGTAAATGAAAAGACTTAACCCTAATTTATTGGGTGGTTATTTAAATTAGAACAAAAATTATAATTGGATAAAGATCCATTAAAAAATCATTAAACAAAAAGTATTGTTTTAGTAAAAAGCCCAACCCAACACAGTTTAAATGTGTTAAAACTCCTTTACGTAATTCTCTTTACATAGGATCAGTTTTCCACCCTTTTATCTTTTTCCTGTCTGGTCAGGTTTTTAATATGACCGGTGTAGACACAATCACAGGTGACCACGTGACAGGGGGAGGGTTAAGGGAGTCTCAGGGGGTTTAATCACTTTGTCGCTAAATTAAGGTGGTCCGCCGTTTCTGCTGAAAGTGCAGTTTGAGGAAGCAGTGGAAAGGGTACTGTTCAATGTCCTTTTTTTTTTAAAGATGCAAAATTTTAAATACATACACTCTCATGTTGTTAATAGTTAACCGCTATATATAATTCTGTAATAAGAATAAAAAAATCATAAGAGCAGAATGACGACATTGAACACGTTTTTTAGCACGCCCATTGTATGGGGTTTCGTTGGATAAACATTGCATTGAATGTTCTTTACTGACATGACTTGTTTTTGAATAAATCACGATAATAAAAAGATTTATAAAAACTTTCAAAGATAATAGTTAATTCGGTTTACAATCATTGCAGATATCCTATTCTTCTACTATATTTTAATCTAATGAAAAACATTCTTAGTAAATTATATAAGGTTGTGACACATCTTAACGAAATTGGATTAAAATTAAATTTTGGATAAAACCCAATATCCTGCAGTTCCATTCACACCAAAGAGCGCCCCAAATTTTAAAAATCTTTAGATCCTAAAGAGACATGTAGACTCTTATTTAAAAAATTTAATATACTCACGGTTACATCGATATATATTTATGAATTGTGTTCCTTTATTAAAAAAACCCACATTATTTTCATTGGTTTGGAGATGATGTCGACAAGAGATATAGGTAGATCGAATAGAGTAAACCGACTGCAGCTACCCAACGCACGACTATCAGAACGGTGCATACTACATGGCCATAAAAGTATTTAATCATTTACCTGCCTATCTACAGAACCTTGAAGGCAAAAAAATTTTCATTCAACTTGAAGAATATTTACTAAGCAAAACTTATTATAACATTAGGGAATATGTTGTTGACAAACTGTAGAAAATGTGTACTGAAATATTATAAAAATATTGACATTTTATAAATCATAATCTGACATTAATATTTTATAAGGTAAAGCTAGGTATTAGGATACTAAATTGTGTTATTTTTGAATCTTAATATTGACATACTTAAAATATTATACTCTTACTTCTTTCTTAAATTAATGTCATAAAATTTTTATGATTAATTAATAGGTTCTCAATTATTTAAAAGGTTATACTTTCCAGGTGGTTCCATATTATTATAGTGAAATTAAAACTTTTGGAACAAAAAAATTAATGTTAATTTGGAACTGGTGAAACGTCTTTTATGTTAATGATTGTATAAAACTTTGTTACGAATATCGATGTTTTTAGTGTACGAGAAAAAAAAGCAATTCGTCACTTAAAAGAAAAAAAATAAAAACTTTTTAACAAAAAAACAACCGGCTTCAAAAAGATGCACTAAAAATAGTATATAACACACTTTGCGTGCATGACACCAATTTAAAACTGTAATTCAGATCAATTTTTTGGATATAAGTAATTATATTTACCTTGTTAGTGCATCTTTTTGAAGCCGGTTGTTTTTTTGTTAAAAAGTTTTTTTAAACCTACTGTTGGTACTTAATTTTTTATTAAATATTGGGTAGTCAACAAGTAAAAAAGTAATAATTTATTAAAGATTTTATTGAAAAAATTATGAATCTACTGCTCAGGTGCCTGTCTCGGGTAAATTGTATGTAACATTATTAACACAATTAATTATGTACTACAATATGTTAGTAAGTAAATAAATAAATAAATAATAGACTCTAACAGCCTTTTCGCATGTATTCCATGGATCCCAATTACTGATCTAACCATCTTGACATGTGTCAATATTGTAAGAACAGTCGATCTGTCATGGCTTCGGATTGCATGGACCAATAATTGGAAGCCAATTTTATTGTACACAAAATCACTGTCGGTTGTATGTGGCTGAGTGCCTGAGTTACAGCATTATAACAATAGCGTTATAAAAGGATAATTTTAAGGTACACGAAGGTTGTGACGTCATAAATTTTTTCTAGTAGGCTTAATATTTTTTTCATGAACGCAAAAATTTTAAACAAAAACACTCAAATAATAAAATAGGTAACATTTGAATTAAAATTATTTAGGCGATCACTTATAAAACTAAAACTTTGCATCTTTCTTCTATAAACGATTAAAAGGATTCTTCTAATATTAAAGATAAGCCCAGATTACTTGCAATTTGATATTACTAGCAATACTCATTGATTTATTTTATGTTGATTTTGGGAAAAATTGTTTGAAAAGGGGGTCCCATGTAGAATAACTTAGAGAAAAAACCATGTTTTTGAGAACTGGTGAAGGCGTCATAAAATTATTAGCTAGGTATAACCCGTATTCACCATATTAATAAATACACCACGTCATGACTTAGATCTGAAAAGAGTGTGGGCAAAACTGGTCCAGCGGTTTGTTTTATATCGCTGATGTTCGCTGACGTGCGGTATTTGCTACTAAGCTATTTTTTTTCTTTCATACATCCAATTTACTTATTCTAAGTATAGTTTATTAAAAAACATAAAAATATCTAAGCCAGCAAAGCAGCATAGCGAACTTCTGTAAAACAGCAGCTACATAATTATAAATAATAGAACAAATACTTCACAGAACGTTTGCACGTCTAATATAATCGAAAGAAACCGTAGATGAAATTATTAAAGCTGTTGCAGCTGCTGACTGTAATTGCATTACCCACCGGTGCATCGGCGGCGTCGCGCGCATTCATATGTATTTAATTAGGTTGAGGAGATAAATTGGATTGGTATTCTGTTCACGAACAGACGCTATTAGTTTTAGGATTCCATAAATAAACGGAACCCCGAAGCTTTGGTCATGTCCGTCCGTCCGCCCAAAGAAAGATGTTTATATGTGAACCCGCATACAGTTTTGTATAGAATTTTAATTCATCAAGTGGTAAAATAAATTACACATCAAAAATACATTTTCTGGGACTAGCGGTTCGTAGGTGCTTCACGCGCCGATATAAGGGAGATAACTTTCTACAGGCACTGTATTATTAAAAAAAAATACTAAAAATGGGAATTCATGAAGTATGGTTCGTAAACTAGGTCGTAAACTGTTAATCCCAACCCGAGTCGCAGTACATATATGAAAATCTTTTATATGTACATAAAAATATCAATAGTTTCAGCAACAAAAGTGACATTCACAAAGTAAATACTAGAAGTAAAAATAAGCTGTTGGTGCATGATACACGTCTACACAAAATAAGTAACTCTTATATGGGGCAATGTATACACTTTTACAACAAAGTTCCCAATAAAATTCAAAATCTATCAGTAAGTAAATTTAAATCTTTTATCAAGCAGGTACTTTGTAAAAAGGCATACTACAATATTTCAGACTATGTAAATGATAAAGATCCTTGGGACTGATGATGCTCAGTTACAGGATGCAAAGGTAAACCAAATTAAAATGGAAATAACATAAAATTGTACGACTAAAATTTTTTTATTTAAAACATTAATTGTATTTTAGTTTATTTGTATTATTGATAGTGTTTTTAAAAGAGTAACTATCGAGTTTCTTGCCGGATTCTTCTCGGTAGAAATTAACAACATTGTGAACCGGCGGGAAGGTGGGAGGGTTCAAAAAATAATATTTTATAACTTTGAAGATTCAAAAGTGATTGTAAAATCCTTATTTGAATAAACCATTTTGACTTTGACTTTGACTTTGACTTCGAGTCCGACTCGTACTTGACCGGTATTTTCCTTCTACATCAGTATCGATATCCGCTTTATCTTTCAGAATACGTGCACTGTCTCCAAACTGGACGCAAGCAAAATTAAAAAGGATTGATTGAGTAAGGGTTCCGCGTCTAGAAAGCATAAACACAGGTTTATAGTCTCCAAGCATAGACAACCCCTGTATTAAGAGCGTTACCCCTGCTAAGAAGCGCCACCAATTGATATATCTAGGTTACTATTTGTACAAAGCGAATTTTAAATATTTGCGTTTTTCTTCGTTTTAATTTACTCTTTGTACGAAGAAGAAAAAATCGAGTTCCAGTGGCAACGCTAGTTACGATAGAAGTTTAAAAGTGCAGAACCACACTTAAACTTTTCAAAAAACTTCCGAATTCTACGCGAGCGAAGCCACAGGCTTAACTTGAAGTCATAATTAAAATGTTGTATTTTACCAAGAAAGACAACGTAACAGAACCATATCATGACACAAAAAAATTCAGCGCCATCTAGCTTAAATTATATATAACCCAATAAAATATTAACTTCTCTTCTTTACGTTTCAAGACTTGGAGAATCATTTGCAATCATTTTCAGAGTGATGTCTGTGTGTGTGTGTGTTTGTGTGTGTGTGTGTGTGTGTGTGTATGTATGTATGTTTTGGCTTTCGAATTCTCAATAACTAGTGGACCGAATCGCTCTGATGACATATCAATCGATACGCCACGTCATGACTTAGATCTGAAAGGTGTCTGAAATAAATCGGTCCAGCGGTTCGTTTTTTATCCGAAAAAAACTGACTTTTTTATGCACGCAACATACATTTTATGTATAATTTCATGTATCGAGGGGTAGTAAAGGGTTTTCGAGGGTGCTAATTTCGAATTTTTTATCAGTTTTTTAAAATTCAAAATGGCGGATCCAATATGACGTTATTTTTTTGTAAAACAATTTTCTTAAGACAAGTTGCATGTACGGTACTTGCTGCCGAAACAATTTTTATCTGTACAGCTAACACCGTTAATGGTTTGCCAAGGTTTTCTCTAATGACTACAGTATGGGGTTCTTCGAGAAAGAAATTATTAATTTTTAAAGGCCGACCCTTCCCCAGGTGTTGTAAGCGTTCATAGGCTGCGGTGACCGGTTACGATCAGGCGGACTGCAAGCTTGTTAGCCACCTTAGCGGCAGCTTACTTTGACCACGGTCTCAATTAAATATCTATATATTTATAAAAACAGAACACAAAATCTCTCTAGTCAGTCTAAAATATAATGCATAATAAACTTAGCACTGTATTGATATAAGGTTGACTGACAAAATCACGCCGAAACTTTGCGGGTGGTAGACCTATATTTAAAATAAGTAAATTACTTAGGTAAAAAGAATATCATATAATAATAATCATATTATACCGGCTTAGAAGTTTATATTCTTAAAAATTTAGGTGTTAGTTGTTTAAATTTAAATAGTTGTTAAGTGGTATCATTCTTAAGCTGAGAACTTTATATGTTTCTCTTAATTATCTACAAATGCAAAGCTACAACGACACCCATCTGCCTAAAGCTAGAGTCTTTCACGAGCGACAAACTCGCGAGCGACAAATAACTCAGCCGCGTCGAGATTTGTTGTCGTTGTCACCATTCGTCGTCGACGACGGCGACACGGCCGTAATGAAAGCCGCTTATCTCAGCTCAGCTCTGCCTCACGCTGACAGTTATCTGCCCGCTTCTACTTCAGCTAATCACAAAATTGCCGTCAGTCGCACCTAATTTATATTTTTGGGCAGATATGTATCTGAATTTGCGTTTGTTGTCGCACGACACAGACACAGTAGTGGGGTGGCTGCCTTATTTAAACAATATGTTCACAATTAATTGAACAATTTGACTTAATAAACATGTGCAACACTATCAAAGTGCGGTACGTTATTCTTGTACGTTTTTTATACTTTCTCTGCACATAAAGTTCTTCCATTGACATGATGTCAATCAATAGCTTGAATAAGTATGCAGGAATCTTCAATTTTCAGGGTTCCGTAACCAGAGGGTGCCAACAGAGCCCTACTACTAAGCCTACGTTGTATGTCTGTACGACCACTAAGGGGCTTTTCTTTCAGACCGAAGTAGGTACAAGCCTGAAATTTACACAGCATATGTGTTATAATGGCGGATTATGTGACAAGTAATGAAAAGTTAAAAAAGTAAAAATTTAAAGGAAACATATAAGAAACACGTTTTTGTTGTTTTTGCTCTATCGTAAAAAACAGTTATATGCACACAAGCTCCAAACTTGCAATGATTATAATGTGAACTTTACAGTATATTGTCAATTAATAAAAAGTGTGAGACGGGACACATTAGAAAATAGATTATTAAGAGAAACAGTCACTCATTTGTTTATTGGAAACGATATTCAAAGTCAAGCAACGTCGGAATTGGTCAGTCATTAGATGAGTGCTGCTTAGCGACATACTTTTTTGTGTTAGAGTCCGACTCGCACTTGACTAATTTTTATTTTATTTGAGAATGAACTGAGTAAGGCTGCTTTTTGTCTTCGAAGGATGACTTACCGATTGGCTATAGATTAACTTAGATACTGATAAAATATGTCTCCGAAGCCAATGAATGCGTCAGCCGCGCTTCCGGCACAGAGCATCCATCGAAAACAGAAAGCGGCAAAACTTAGTTTATTATCGAAGCGTATAAATATCGGTCCATTACGAGTCGGACTAGGGCACAAACTAAGGCGGTAGGTTGCACAATGCACACCGCAACAGGATACGCGTACGTGCGTAAATAAAAGTTACCTCCGGATTTTGCAAAAAAAGCGGACTCAATAACAGCTTATTGCGAATCCAGCTCACATTTTCGGATAGAATGATAGTTGGACTTCACTCAACCCAGTACTTAAAGGGTCATAAAGAGCAGCATTTACGCGGGCACTGTTTAGGCTACAACCGTGTCAACGTAGACGCCGCCGCCGGGAATAGATTACTAGGGAAATTTTTGCCCGACGCGCTGGTTCTGGGCACGTCTTGTAGCATCTGCAGCCTAACAAATATCAAGGGTTGTTACGACGTTGTCATTTTATGGCCCTATGCGCCTTACAGGCGTAAGCAGATGACGTGGATGTTGTATTAAACTATTTAAATATTATAAATGCGAAAGTCACGTTGTTTGAACTCTCTTCACGTCGCTAAAGAGCATCCAATTTAACTGAAATTGAGCACAGGGACAGCTGAAGAGACTAAAAAGACATAACTTTAATTCCTGTTAAATTTAAAAGTTTCTGAAGGAAAGAAGTTTTGATTTGATTTTTTTAGAGATGTAGTACGAATAATTTGAGTTAAATAAAATTGATTATAACATCGTATCGAGACAATTTATGATAAAGTGTTAATCGATTTTGACCAAACACTTAAAAAACACTTAAAAAACATAATGAAATAAAATAGGTTAAAATATTTTATAAAGATAATTTATATTAAACTTTTAGTTTTTTTATTTCTTGTGCAGATGTTATTTTGCATAAAAAAATGGAAAAGAATTATCCCCTTATACACATGAAATTCAGAAACCAGCTGAAACAAGGTTTTTAGCTCGTATTTTATAAAGTTTTGTTTTTGTAAAATTGATCCAGGCCAAGGAAACCATAACATACAGCCAAGCTTGAAGTTTCATCAAAATCTATCTTTAAAAATAAGGTTCAACCTTATCACTCTCACCCGTGTCACCTCTTTGAAGGGATAGTACTTTTAGGGTTCCGTACCTCAAACAAAAAAAAACCCGGCAAAGTGCGAGTCAAGGCGCATCAAGGGTTTCGTAATAGTGGTAACCATTTACGTATTTTACAGAAAGAAAAAAGTATACCGCTAAGCGGTCATCCCTCCAAGTACTGACTACCATTTACATTAAGTAATCAAAAAAAAGGATAATTGATACATAAACTTCTGAGACTTAATCTCATGATGGAAGAACTATTTATATATGATAAGTTTGTACGGAACCCTCGGTGCAAGGGCCAGACTAGTACTTGGCCGGTTTTTTTTCGCTTGGTAATATTAATCAATGATTACATCTACGGATCTTAATAACTTTGGTTTGATATTTTTTTGGTCGAAATCATTAAAATTAAGATCATAATGAAATGATTTAATTTTATACGATTTTGACACCTTAATGGTCTATAGAAAACATAATTTTTTATAGACCATTAAGGTGTCAAACAAGCCTACGGCCCGCTTGAATGTGTGTATATATATATATGTCATGTTGTATAATATATATGTAAATACATATACACCTAGGTCAAGTACGAAAGGTTAGGGTTGTGCTATTAAATTAATACCTTCTTCTAGTCTGCTAAATCTAGTTTTGGCCGCTTTCGGCCTTTACCCGTAACATGCATAAGTATATGTATAAAAGTACAGGGTATGACTGATTCATCAACGTCGAGCTGAAACTACTGAAGCTAACAGCGTAACATTTTGAACATTATAGATTCTTTTTATAACTTAGGGCTACAGTAAGAAAGGATTTTGCGATGTTCCTTAAATGTGTGAAAATAGGGTTAGACGTTTGTATGAAAGTCTGTAATTTTTTAAGTTCAATCCTTGAAAATTGGGATTTGGGCTTTTAGTCGAAAACATATAATGAAGTTGAACTATGGTAACGTAATCTTATTGAGTCTTTGTTACCATTTAATTGAGATTTGAAATTGTTTGATACATTTACTTATAGTTTCCTTTTAAAATTAGAAAAAAAAACGACGATATTTGATAGGCATAGGCAGGCTGATGAAGAATAAATAAATGAAGAACCGTCAAGTATAGTAGTATACTACAAGTATAGCAGTGCACTACATTGCTTTGAGTTTGTTGACTTTACCATACTATGACTACCACTATCAATAGCTATACTTTTTTATGTATGAATGACACTTATTACCAGCTAAAATGCTGCGTGTGGCCAGGATCCTATCCTATACAGACAGAGCCTGCCCAACACACAACGTGGGCGGATATGAGCAGGAAATTACAAGCAGTGTGCGTTGCCTCCATATTTTTGCATTTACGTCAACTTGAAAACAGCTAAACAACAGTTGTTACAACAACAAAAGACTCGCTCAACAGTCAGCAAGTGTTGACAGGTACAATGCGTATACACATCATAAATAACTTTGTTATGATCGTGTTGGGTAAGTTTAGATAGATGCACTACTTTTTAAAATCACTCTATATCTCTCAGTACAATAACAAAATAAAATTAAATAAAATCTACTTATACATCATTCGTTATCCTAGATTTCCATATGTTAAAGCATAGACTTTCCATACCGGATAGTGCCCTACGAGTAAAAACAAGCTATAGTCTATCTTCGCGAGCTGATAGTCGCAAGTTAATTCCAGCTTCATAATAATATAAACATATTTAATACTTGTATAATAAATATTCCTAGGCTGAGCTTTAAAATACGCTATAGTACTTAAATAGCTGTTTCTGCAATTGTTGCAAATGTGAGCACTTTTTAACACGAGTGTTAGTAGTAACGTAACAATAACGTTTTTATGACAACTTTAGAATCGAAAAAAAAACGATTTATTTTTAGATTTTCGTAGCTGGTGAAACGAAACTTCGTCATGTCTCTTCGTCCGCCTGATTGTCACAAATTCATATTATGTTTTTATTCGACCATAAATATATAAATTTACAAAGAAAATTGTACCTGGCCTACATATTTTTTTAACTTTTGAGGTACGTAATAAAGTTTTGGTAGCAACGGTATTAAATCAGGGGGCGTGAGAATATTAATGTAAAAAATATTTTTAAGTTTGAAAGCAATTTTGAAAATATGAACTCAATTCAAGCGCAATCATGCGGAAATCAAGAAGCACGATCTATCTATTAAAATAGAAAAAAAAAATTATTATAAAAGTAATCACATAAGGCAAAAACAAAATCTATCTATCAATTAAGCGTAAAAAGCTAGAAAAGTGAGTCGTACCCGTTTTTAGTAATAAATAAAATACCCAACCCTTATCATAGCACACACTTGTCAAACTTAAACCGTTAAACCGTTGCGACCAACACTGCAGAGCCTTCCTCTCGTTTAGTCTATTATAAACGAATTACTTTATCTAACCTTTATATTAAATTTTCTTTCCTCTTCTCCTGAACAATACTCTCATAAATAACAAAAAAAAATCCACGAAACACCAGCCTCCCCCAAATTAACCCCCCTTTCTAAACAAGGGGAAAATTGTCTGTTAGCTGTATTGTTTAATAAACGTAAGGTTCCGTTGTATTTTTATTTTTACGAAATATCTTGGTTTTTCAGTAGTAAATAAAATGTACTCTAGTGTTGTTTTTACCGTGTCAGCAGTTTATATTTTTTATAAGGCATAATTTTACGTTGATTCAAATTTGTATAAATATAATGAAATAACAGATAACCGACTGCTTCCCCGCGGTGTTACCCTCGCTATTTAACTTTTCCCACCGTCAACATACTTTTACATATAACGTTGTATTTTGAATGACATCGTGTCAGACGGTGGAATTCCTGTTTAAACTTTTTTTCTGTACTTAATTTTGTGGAGCCCTAAGTCTTTAACTAATACGTTTTACTTGTTATGATACTGCTTAGAAATGCAAAAAGTAAGTCTTAACCACGTACATAAGTTATAGGTCGCAGAAGAAGTTATGGTACGAAAAAGTTATTTTGATGTATTTAACAGACATTATTTGGATTAAGGATAGCCAGAAAATAAACGACTGACATGCTTGTTCCTAAGACAATCGCAGGAAAATAAACGACTGACATGCTTGTACCTTAGACAATCGCCGGAAAATAAACAACTGACACGCTTGTACCTTAGACAATCGCTGGAAAATTAACAACTGACATGCTTGTACCTTAGACAATCGCCGGAAAATAAACGACTGACAAGCTTGTTCCTTAGACAATCGCCGGAAAATAAACAACTGACACGCTTGTACCTTAGACAATCGCCGAAAAACTAACGACTGACACGCTTGTTCCTTAGACAATGGCCAGAAAATAAACGACTGACACGCTTGTACCTTAGACAATCGCCGGAAAATAAACGACTGACCCGCTCGTACCTTAGACAATCGCCAGAAAATAAATAACTGACATGCTTGTACTTGAGACAATCGCCGGAAAATAAACGACTGACACGCTCGTACCTTAGACCATCATCAGCAGGGTGACATTGCAGTAGCTGATACTGATCAGGTTTTATATGTCGCAAGACAACGCATCTGAAGAAGAATTCGCACTGAGCAAATAACAGTTTGAACTCATGAGAAGAAGATTAAGAAAGTAGCCGGACGAAACACTTAAGGCCAATGTCCTTGACCATAGATGATATTGATGTACGAGTTTTGAATAATTGCTACATTACATCATACACCATAAAAAATCTTACAGCTCAGTATAATGTCATGTTTATAACAAAAAGGACTGTATTCAGATATATGTTTATTATATATTTCGTGACCGCTAACGTAGATACCAACAGAAAGCGATGTTGGAACTTCAAACATGACAAATTATTTTTACGAGGTATAATGAAGGACAAGAGGAACACAATTTGCAAGACTAAAATACAAAAGCAAAGTATTCCTTGCCATTCTAAGTACTTTGACATAAGTTAACTGTTCATTAACAAGCAGCATGGTCACCAGGCGTTTTGATGTATTTTGCTGCTTTTTTAGGCCAAGTTATGAGCGTCTACTGAAACAATCAAATTCTATTCTTAGAAAAAAATAATTAATTATAGAAAAAAATAGTTTCATCTAACCTCAGTGGTTAAGCTTAAAAGGACTAGTTTTTTGAACCAAAATTACTTATAGATATATTTTCTAACTTTCCTAGAAGTGGTACCCTAAAAAAACGGAAAATCCGTAAGACTTCGTCTCGCAGAGCTAACACATTTTCGTCGCCGAAGCTAACGATTGCGAAGTGAACTGTCCCATAAATCTGGGCGGGCTGATTGATACATGGCGAGGGTTGACGCCCAGCCGGTAATTTAGTGCCGCCCGCCCACCACCAGCCCGATACCAAGACTTTTGTTTTGCATTAATTCCTTTTCGTTTCCTTTGTATCAGCGTGCTCGCTCGGAGCTGTCTGTCGGAGATAATGTGATGTCGGATAATGATGGGATTTACTTTGTTAAAGGTTGTAGCAAATGTACATTAAAATAATTGTTACTTTGTTTTATGGGAATAAAATTTCGATATTTTATTACTATCTGACTAGACCTCTGTACCTAAACATAAATGGACCAAAATACTTTTTAGTGCCTAGAATAGAGATCAAAACTTATAAACACTTTTACAAAATTGTAAATGTATCGAAATATTTTTTAGCGGTTTTACAAGTGCTTAACTTATACTTACACAATAAAAAGAAAAATCACTAAATAAAAAACTGAAATCTTTAAGTATTTATTATAACATATAACCACCACAAAAAAAAAAATGCCGTCCAAGTGTGCCGCTTGTAATCGTTTTGTTTCCTCACGTATGATGGGGTGTGATGGTAAGTGTTCTGCATTGTATCACCGAGCCTGCGTCGGCGTCCCTACGGGCAAGGCTATGCCTGCCGACTGAAACTGTCCGGAGTGCAAGCGATCGCTACCGCGGGACAACAAGCAGGAGACACCAGTGAAGCTTGTGCAGCCGCCCCCACCAACAAATACCAACGAAGAGAGTACCGTCGATCTAGTAGGTGAGCTCCGACTTTTTCGGGCTGAATTGACGGCTATCAGAGGAGGACTTCGGGATTTCCGGGCAGAGTTCTCGGATCGCGTATGATCGGGTCGTGTATGATCAGATGTTGGAATATGTTAAAAAGAACAGCATTTTGGCACATCAAAATCGGGTTTTCGCAAAGGCCGTTCAACTGGTACAGCAGTGCTCGATGTTGTTGAAAATATTCTGCATGCGCAGGATTCTGGAAAAAACATTATCTTGGTGATGCTGGATTTTACAAGAGCTTTTAACTGTATAAACCTGCTTGCTATTATCCAAGATGTCGTATAATGGATTTGACAATGTTCGGTGGTTTGACAGCTATCTCTCTGACCGGACACAGGCTGTTGGGCTATCCGGCGCACATAGAACTGTGCTGTCTTCTTCGAGGCGGTTAATAAGGGGTACAGGTATCCATTTTAGGCCCACTTCTATTTATATTGTACAGTGCAGACATTGTAAAATGTATCCAAACCAATAACTATCATCTCTATGCTGATGATGTTCAATTATATGCATCTTCTGTACCGTCTAATATGGTTGAATGTGTAACCAGCATAAATAAAGAACTTGAGCGGGTCACGGATTGGTCTGGTCGGAATTGTCTTTAAACAGGTTTAAACCCAAATAAGTCTAAATATATTGTACTCGCAACCAGATTTCAAATCCAAAACACATTGGAAGCTCTGATAGACCTTGATATAGCCATTGCGGGTAACCCAATAGAGAGAGTAGAAGAGGTAAGGAATTTGGGTGTATTGATGATGGATGGATGGTGAGCTTTGAAAAACACCTTCTTGGGGTAGTCACAAATTGCTTTTATCGGTTATAAAATGCTTTATAATCCGTGATTACCTAAGCGTATCCATCTTTGTGAGTCAAAGATATTATCAAAGTTTAACTACTGTGACGTCATCTACAGTGGCTGTATTTTCGGTCGTACTCAGAGATTGATACAGCGGGTTCAAAACTCATGCATTCGTTTTTGTTTCCGAATTCCACCCCGATCCCGCATCAGCCCGTATTTAAAAGCAGCAAATTTTTTAAATATACAGGCACGCAGGCAACTTCACTTCGCCACTTTGTTGTTCGGTGTCTCTACACCAAATGATTTGTACTTTAAACTTAATTGGTCTCAGTCCTCAAGAATGTACCACTCCAAAGTGAGGGCTATCTTGCCAGCGCACCGGTACGGTGCTTTATTTAGAGGAAGTTTCAGGTTTGCTGCGTCCAAGTGCTGGAATAACCTCCCTCCTCCGATTCGTAATGCAGCTAGTAAAGTTATTTTAAAGCGCAAGTTTAGTGCTTATTTGCCGTAATTACTTAATTCATGATATATATCCAGCACATTGTATCTGTATGGGATGATAGAAATATGGTAGTTTTATTCTCAATTTTGTTATTTAAAATCTCTGTTTTAATTAAAAATCTTTAAATCAATGTTTTATTCTAATATAATTTATTTTTATTATTAATTCTTACAATATGTGAATGAGAATGTATGTTTTACCTACGCTTTTCATCTTTTTTTGCACTTTTTTGTTTTTTTTTTATAGAATACATTTTAAATGATAGTCCTGTGTAATGCTCGAGAGATTTGTGAACATACACTTAGTGTGGCCCTGACTGAAAATTAGTTTGTGAATTAAGGTCTCACATAAATTCTGAGTCAAAGGCCATTTCATTGATACGGAGACATCCTCCATTTTTGTTTATTTTTTATGTATATTGTTTTATTATTTTGAATTTGTGTTAAATTGAAAATTATTTATGTATGTTGTCTTTCTATCAATGAATAAACGTTTTTCTTTCTTTCTTTTATATATTAACTAGATACGTGTTTAATTTCAACACATCACAGCAAAAATGGAAAACATTCGTCAAGAAAAGTTATTTCACATACAAAGCTTCGGACAGCAAAATTAGCGCCTTGTTTCCTTCACCACACACATTCACAGACACTCTTTTGTAAATTTTTAATGTAAGTTTTCATTATTTCAGTGGCTTACAAAAACAACAACTAATTCTCCCCTCCTCTTTCAGATCCGGACTCAGTCCCATAGCGTAGACACAGGGCCGAATTAAAGCCTTTCTTGAAAGCTAATCTTTAGGACAAAAGGCTTATTACAGTCCGCCCCTGGGTGTAGGTGAGTGTTGCTATTGTTTGTTTTAGTTTTTTCGCGTTGTGAAGCTACAGTTTACGTTGTGTTTGCGTAAGGAGGTGGTACAGGGTTTGCTGAGTGTGCAGCGCTTTTAATTAGACGAGCTTGCAGCGACCGGGGCGGCTTTAAAATGACCATGGACTTTTTTCCATAAAAAAAGAACTTTTCATTGAAACAAAGGAACTGTATTTCTTTATTTACCAGGATATAACATTGTAGAAAAACAATTATTTACATACAATAGCAATAGATTTTAATAATACTTTGATTTCAAAAACGTCAAAAAAAACAGGAGTTCATAGGAGATACTCTCTATACCTAACTACTGAGCCGGTTGCGAAACTCACTGGTATTTAAAGAGCTCCTGCAAGTAGCAGGGTGCAGAGGGATTATTAAGGACAGTATACAAAAGAGTGAGAATGTGAGTGAGTATCACTGTTCTCTTATCACCCGGTAATAATTACCGAATGTATACCAAAATGTGGTAATAACACTTTTTATTTTCTCGCTGTCAATGGTAAAAATTAGAGTATACAACACGAGAAATAAAAACATCTCGGTCCTTTGTAACCCTCGCTCCGCTCAGGATTCTACTCTAGAATCCTTCGCTGCTCCCGGGATCCAACTTAGTCCCTCGAAATAAATTGTTATTATTAATTTCACTTGTTATTATTAATAAACGCGCTAAATTCAGTTATTGGTGTGGGATTTATAAATTTTAAAAATTCAAAATCTTTTTATTCAAATTGGTTACTAAGAAAACTTTCGAATCGTGAAGTGCATGATTAAGACATTTGATGACGATATGACATTACTAACTCAGAAAATAACTGGTGACCTATGGGGTATATATACTAATCTTATCCATAATATTTAATAAGTGTGTTGACGAAGGGATATTCCCTGACATCATGAAATATAATAAAATAATACCACTTTTTAGTGGAAGTAAAGATGAGCCTAATAACTTTAGACCTATCTCTATACTGCCTGCCTTAAGTAAACAACATCTATACTGCCTGCCTTAAGTAAACAACATCTTTTCAAATATGTTTATAGGTATACACACATACACGAACGTACTCCACATATAAATATATATATATCTACGGTGACTATTAAAAAGCCGGCCTAGTGCGAGTTGGACTCGCGCACCGAGTGTTCTGTACCTACCGCTATTTACGTAATTTACAAAAAAAACACAACACAAACAAAAATGTGTGCCGCTAAGCGGTCACCCATCCAAGAACAGACGAAGCGCGACATTGCTTAACTTTGAATATCGGTTCCAACAAACTAATGTGTTACTGTTTCTTTTAATAATAATCTAGATGGCGCTGTGCCGGCTTGGGCCCGTCTCATACTTGGCTGGTTTTTATTATTTGTTGTTATACTTCAGAGTTCAATCTATTTTTAACTGCAAGTTTGAAGTTTGTATGTATTATTGTTTTTACGATATAACAAAAACCACGGAAATGTGTTTCTTGTATGAGGACTCCCCAAACAAATGTGTTACTGTTTCTCTTAATACATTTGGCCGATTTTTTATTTTTGTTGTTATACTAAAGTATAACAGTTCACACTGTTTTTTCATTGCAAGTTTGAAGTTTGTATGTATTACTGTTTTAACGAAAGCAAAAACAACGAAAATGTGTATCTTGTATGAGGACTCCCTTTAAATTTTAACTTTTTATTATTTGTTAGATATCCCCTCATTATTACGCATACTCCGTGAAAAATTCAGGCTTTCACCAATTTCGGTCTAAAAGATAGAGCCTTTAATTGGTAGGACAGATTGACAGTCAGACGGACAGATAGAAATAAATCAAAACCTATGGGATACTTAACGTTGTCCTAGAATCATAATATTTGACACAAGGTCTTACATCAAAAAATAGGAAAAAAACCGAAATTTGTTAATTTGTAGTTACAACATATTAAAAAAAAAGTTTGTCCGTCTGTCTGTCTTTTACTCAAGAACGCGTGATGGCGTCAAGTTGAAATTGATATCAAATTCTGAAGTCTACAGTCTTTTATAGTCCAAAACAATCAAGCTTTTAACTCAAAGCAATAAAAAACTTGACATTTTGGTCAAGTTTTGGTCATTTTTGTCGCATGTTAATGAAAGCATACACCTGTGAGACTTGATGATGGAAGAACTATCTACATATAATAAGTTTGTACGGAACCCTTGGCGCGCGAGCCAGACTCGAACTGTTTTTTTTATACATCAAACAAGTTATTGGTCAGCCTGCTGGTAAGCAGTCACTGTAGCCTTTGGAATGACCCTTAAAAATCCAATCATTTCTTCCTTAAAGTTCTTCCTCTTTCTAATAGTGTAGCCTTAGAGAATACCTTGGCAGGGAGTGCATTTATGAAATGCCTAAGCGCTCGCGGGAGGAATTTAGGTGCTAAGGTGTGATAATTTCCCTGTTGATGGCGAGCGGTAGAAAGTAGCCGTCGGCATGATTTCGAACAATTTATCAGAACACATCCTATTATACAAGCGGTAGAAAATACATTATAATGTATGTAGTGTTTATTCTTTAAAATATATTAACAAATAAAACAAAACTAGTTTTTTTGTAGATATTTCTACTTATGATAGAAGGAATTTGATGTTTAGTTAGACCTAATTAAAAGGTATAATCTTAATGTTTGTTAAGGTAATAACATACATAAAAATATAAATAACAATATTGAAGTTAAAAGGTTTTGTGAACAGAAATGCTTTTATTTTGATAAAACGATTTTTCTCTGAGGCAAACACAGCACCTATCTGCATTCTAAATTCACTCCAGTGAACCCTCAAAGCCGTTATCAAAACGAAAACATCTCACGTATACTGAATGCCCCATAATGCACCCGTGAACACCTGAAACTACTAATATTTCAATCGTGACCACTAGATGGCACTTTGGCAAATTTGCCAAATTACAATTTCATTTCTAACAAAAAGCCCTCGCCTCTACGATTTAAGGAATAGACACTATTTTTGAACAAGCATGTCTTTGACAAAGACCCAAACGCCATGTAGAGATAACAGTTACGAAGGCCCCGGCGGTCGCGGGTAGCTTGAAATATGCAGGGGCAGTATTGGCGAGACCTGTACAAAGAAGTACATTGGTAAGACAGTCCATATGGATTGGGGCCTAGAGGTCTGCATGTGAACTTGACTCCATTATAACTCCGGGTACGAGATGAATTTTACAGTAAACTGGTGTTCTTTAATTTTTGTCGCTAAATTTTCAACGGTCACCGCAGGATATGGATGCTTGCAACACCAGAAGCATTACGCGCGCCAATGCGAGCTTTTAAAAGTCTAGTTACTGCCTTCTTGAACAACCCCAATTCCATACAGTCCCTATAGGAGGCTATTTTGTAATTTCAATAATGATCATATTGAAGCCCATTAGCATTTTCATTGCATCAACTATACCTACGCCCATGGCATTGACCTTGAAACAAATACCATCGGAGTTAGTTGGGCTATTACGAAATCACCCCGCCACGAAAGTTTCTAAAAAGACCAAAAAATACAAGTAACATTTCGCGTTAATTTTTTTATTATAAAGTTTGTTTTTAAAAATGTTTTTTTATTTAATTTTACTATAACTCATTTGGACAACACGTATTTCACAAAAGTAAGATATCAATTTGTAATAAAAAAAGAGAGACAAATCGCGCGTTATGTAGCCAAGCGGCGCGGGCGTCCTCGCTCGCAATTACCCGCAATAGCCATACAGTCAGGGACCCACGGTGGACCCGCCCGACCCCCCTCACCGAACCTCATCTTTACTCTGTTCAAGTACATAAGTTTAACCACTGTATATTATTACATTGTGGAATTGGCTCATACTTAGCTAAAGTTAAAAATAATGCTTTAATGTAATTTGGAATTGTGAAGCCTGAAATTCGATGTTTTTAGCCGTCAAGGAGAAAACTAAAATTACTGTCTCAATCTTGATATTCGGTTAGCTTTGTCGTCGTCAGTTACAAAATTTATTACATACCTGAAGTTTCCGATGGAAACGTGCACCCTTACAGTCAGATTTCAAGAGTTACCCTACGGGAGGAAGCGTGTCCGCACAAAGTGACCACCACCGTTAAACTTGCATTGACGCTTAAGCACAGGTGTAAGTCTTGCACCTCGCTTTGTGACACAGAAATGGAATGAGGACTAGTGGTATTTGCTCGATAATTCCATGGTCTTAAATATTGAGTCATAAGGATTTCTGATTTTCGAACTGATAATGGAAGATCAGATCATAATTATTATTCTTTTTGGCTATATCTATTGAATTCCATACACTGTCCTACAATGAGGCGGTAAATATAGTACAGTAAATGACGGTAAAAATATGGTACAACCTAGCAATTCTTTCAAGAAAGATGGATTTTGTCTTAAAATTTGGAATTAAGCTCTACTTACCACCCACTTCAAAATCTGCCGATGTGTGCTTTTGACACTTAGGGGTGAATACTACCCATAATTGACAAAAATTGTAAGTTTTCTCAGATGCATTTTGGCCTAGAGAGATAAAAAAAAGGGTTTTGTAGGGAATTCCATCGCCTATAAGCTCATGTGAGTTTTATATTTCTCAAACCCTTAAAATGTTTTTTAACGTACTTTAAAAAATATTCTGAGCACTTTCATCGTAAAACGTACCGTTTTTTCGTAATTCAATGTCGAAATTTGTAAATTTGTCGTTAAAAAATAAGGCTTACCTTCAATGAGCTATAACTTAGTTTGTATTGGGTCTACATTAAAAAATAAAAAAAGAAATTCTTTGATTTTTTATAACCTATCATTTTGATAATCACAGATTTTTTGATTAAATCAATAGTTTATGAGTTAAATGTGAAAAATTGTTAAAAAAACGTGGTTATTTTCGAAAACAATTAACATTTTCGATCACGAATATCTAAAAAAATATTGATTTTTCGAAAAACTTCTACAGAACATTTTTAGCTTTAAATCCATCTTTCTGTCGATTCCTTGAGTTTTTTTATAATTACCACCCCCTAGTTGGGGACGTATTCACGCCCCGCAAAAAAGCACACCTTGGTACAGGGTAGATTTTGCGTCTTGGGGTATTCCCTACTAACTGTCAAAATTTCAGCAAAATCCATCTTTCTTGAAAGAATTGCTAGCCAAAAACCGTCATTTACTGTACTAATAATAATCAATCGAATGATTTTTTTTAATGTAAGTAATTTTTTGAATTGATGCAGACATCGGAATTAAAATGCTGTATTACACAAATACAGGTAGACGAACATGACAAATATATATATATATACTGCTGGACATAGTCTTTTCCCAAAGAAAGCCACCACACTCGGTCCTCCGGCTACGGCTCTGCACAGATATGACCTGCCTACTGCCACTTTAGGTTGCTTATTCTATTCATTTCTGACCATAACCTTCAGAGAAACACTAAGTGTAGCTCTTTCCATAGCCTGTTGAATGACTTTGCTTATTGTAAGTATCCACGTTTCCTCACCGTAGGCAAGACGCATAAACGAGATATGGGTGACGTGGAGATTCGAAATAACTTTCCGAATGCTGCCCAGCCCAACTTAATTCATCTGTCTGTTTCCTGGTCGTAGTTGTTTAAACCTAATGTAATCGTCTGACCTAATCAGACGTATATACTCTAGAACAGCTCCAATCCTGAAATTTTCGACGGTCATTTGTCTCGAGTCTACGTGTACATTTGACAGAACCTTATTATTTGTAGGTTCATCTTGAGACCTAGTCGTCTAAAAGAACAGTTAAGGCTGTTCAGCAATGTTTCAAAATCCTGTAAAGATTCAGCCATCATCTGCAGATCGGAGGTGAGAGATAAAGTTTGCCGTTAATAGAAAGGCCTTTTAGTGTTTTGAAGACTTCTGCTTCTCTTCTTCCAGTGCGCAAAAAAAATGTCTTAGGGATATGACATCTCCCTGTCGTACTCTGTGTGTTTTGTTTGCTGGACTTGAACTTGTACATTCATTGTAACGGTGTTATTGAAACATCTTAGCACCTCAGTATATCAACTTAGCATCGCTACAAGTATCATCAGTCCAAATTTTAGGGCTGTAGTCCACAAGGGTGAGACATATGGGCTGATCATACTCTTCGGTCTTCTCTATAATCAGCCGCAGTTTGCATACGTGGTCCACGGTGCTGTAAACATTTCAAAAACCTCTAATATACAGTTTATTAATATATTAACAATATAATTATATAATAATATATAAAAAATATGTTTCATCAAAACAGTCATGTGTTATCATATCAAACAATCTATAGAGGTAGCCATTCGTCTAATTCGTTTAACTTTTCCTCTAAGTATGTGAACAAAATGTAATCGCTTTGTTCCAAAAGATTGAAAAACCAATAAAGACAAATGCAAGGCAATAAGACAAGTCCTTGATCGAAAAGTACGTACGTATAAGTATGACGGGTGGACGAGCGGGGCCCTCCCGATCGATGACGTCTGAGTCTGACCCCTTCACCTGGCACGACTGTCCATCCGTCTTGAAATCCGCTGCAACTGCTGTTAAGGGGCAGTCGCTAAGTATGTCCAAAATGAATAAAACAGTTATTCCAGCTGAGAACAACGATAAAGAGAAACATGTTCTATTTGGTGTGAATGGACTTGTGTATATTTGTGTAATTTCAGATTGTATACTGGTAAAGGAAACAAATTAGACATTTATCAAAAGTTTACTATAAACTCACTCAGTGTTCTAGATCTACGTGAAACGGAAACAATTAAATTATTCCTATCAAATATTAGCTTACTGCCGCAGCATTGTCTGAGTAGACTTTTGAAAAAAAACTTTTAACTGTTTAAGGTTTAACTACAAAAATAAAATTATTATTTAAAATTTTATCCCCTATTTTGCCTTTTGGGGGATGACTTTCTAAATCAGTGAATTTTTAAATTAATTTGGTCTGTTATCACTAACTAACTTAGTTTAATGGGAGTACTTCACCTTAAGAGGGTGGCGATACAACGTGCCATATTTTATCTGTCTCCCGGTTCACTCACTCTGTCGACTACCTACATGTCCTAGTGTCTTTGTGCTCTTTGTGTTATACATGCGACAAGCTTTTACCCTCTGCTCTTTTCGCTAAGATCTTGAAAGTGTGCTGGCAAGCTGCAGCAATTGGAATTTTGTTAAAATTATCCCTGCGAAATCATCTCAATTCACCAAAATAAAATGTGCCGTGTGTGTTAACGCAAGGTATAAGCTATCTCTATTCTAAATTTTAGCCAAATATTATGGAATTCCTGTACATCAGTAGCGCTTACAAAGAAGCAGCTTACAGTTTGTTTCTATCACGAAAATTGCAGTTTGTTCTCCTTTCGCTAAAACCAGAAACTCATTTTCATATTTTAAGGCATCGAAGCAGCAAAACAAACCCACAACTCAGCGCACAATAGTTACATACAGCGCACTGCATTAATGTGCACTCTACAAGGAGGTAACAAATATAAACCTGCTGGAAGTGATAATATCTCTCAGAAAGGTAGCAGTTTTTTTTTTATTTTACTTAAATATTCTAATTATAAAGACATTATTTTACTATCCAACTTTTACATAGATAACTTTCATTGAGATCGATTTATCATATCAGAAACCTACATTATTAAAATGTATTGAAATAGAGCCTACAAGAGCTGTATACCGTATTAAACAGTGTAGATATCGGGACCGCATTCAGGTATATGACTCTGTATCTATTCGGTGTGTTTGTGGTATCTTTGACGTCACTCTCACATAGCTTCTTTTTAAAACCTTTTATATTTATCGAAATATTTACTTTTTCAGGTACGTTTTATGAGTTTGTCGACTATTACTCTTACTACTTACTTGACTTGACTTTAGCAGAATTAGCACTTTGAAGCTCAATATTTGGCAAACAGATTCTTGAATCGAAAAATGGTTTTGATCCACCCGCAATATTTTTGAACAACCTACCCACCGGCACCCTATATTATGAGATAAACGAGAAGACAAATTTGTCCCCACTTTACGTATACTAAGCTTTCTAGTACTAACAGTCTCTGAGCTAAGCCGCAGACAGATATACAGACAGACGTGGCGGACAGGTTATGGTGAAATTATAAGGGTTCCTTATTGACTACGGACCCCTTATAATTTTTGCATTATTTACATTTAGGTTCATTCAGAGTTCCTTTTCAAGGATTCATACATTATTGTTACTACTTATTGAATCTGATCTCCTGCTGTATTCTACTTTTTACCTAAAAATATACATATATTTTGTAATGGTCCTTAGCTCTTCTATTATAACTTCTATGCATATGTGCATATTTACGACAACCGCTTACCGCGCTGCGTCCGGGGTCTCGTAAAATTCTATCGCCCGGATTGTATCCATTGATCCGTCTACATCAGCCCCGCTAGTGCCGATACCACAGTATAACACAACGTACTTGCATTCAAAGCATTCAAAATATCTTCTTACGATACGTAAAACCATTTTTGTGCTCAATGTCGACTATTAAAAATTGAAAGTATATACTTGTTTTTAGGCTAAACAAAATATGATATAGAATTATTTTGTTTTCAAATACAATATATAAACATAAAAGATTCTAAATTGTTTTGTTTTCAAACACAATCTATAAATATTTAAAGACTTGTCCTGACTGACTAATAACTGTTTCTTTTCAAATAAGATCTATAAATATATAAAGACTTGTCCTGACTGACTAATAACTATTTTTTTTTTCAAGTTAAGCCGGCATCGTGATTTACAACCTTAAAATTTTAAATATAGGTTCTTTAAATAACATAAATTCCACTGTAAAAGGATTTTCCGAAAATCATGCGTAAATGAGAGTTGGAACCAGAAAGTAGGAATTAATCCGTCCATTTTAAAGTTATAATCATGAAAATTGATATTTGGCCTTTTGGTTTAGAGTTAACAACGTCGCGACTCTACTTCGTATGTAATCCGGGTATATTTTCGTAAGTCAAACTATTGAAATCGGTAAAAAGAATTTCATTAGAAAATAAGGAATCGCATTTTAGCATTTTAGGAAAATCATAACCTAAGGGGTTTTACTTGTACCATAGGGAAAAACCTTTTATGGGACAGGAATATTGAAATATCGCGAGTAACACCGCGGGGAATCAACTAGTAATAAAATAAAATAATCGTGGTTTATAAGATTTTACGTAAAATATATAACTATAATGAATCAGATTATAAAAATGTGTTGTATGTATGTATGTATGGCTCTAAATTTAGACATTATATATTACTTGAAGTCTGGCACAGTGATAAAAGAACAGTTCTTGTAGAACGTAGAACGGTACAAATGAATTATTCTACAGAATATCACTTCATATCACTTGTATTTTATAATTCCGTATAGGTAGGTCCAATTCTTAGTAAATCGGAGTATGTTTCGATACAGCAGCGAGCAATAGAAGCTAAGCGCGGTATTGCGCGAGGCTTGCCAAATCGAAATCTGAGCTCAGTCGTAAGTTGTCTCTATCTCGTGATCGCACAACTTTTCTATACGACTCACATTTGCACACATTACGTGTGGAATTGTTGCGACTTTTGAAAGGAACATGTTTTAAGTCTTAAATTTAAGCTAAAGTTCAGATAACCTTGGGAATGTTAAATTAATTCTTAATATAATATATCAAAACTATTTTTTTAAAACACATTAGACAATATCTACCTAACTGTAAAAGATAAATAATTCAACAACAACGCATTTGGTGCCCTAGCACGGCTATGACTATACCTGCGATCGTCAGGTGCAGCGCCTTCTGGTGGCCTTAAACCGTAAAAGAACTTGTTCTGAAATAAAAGCTATATACCACATCAAAATAAGCTAAAGCGTGTTTTTAAAAAAGTGCTAGTGCAGGTCCCTCATTTAGCCTACAGCTATAAAACATGATAGACACCCGGCTCTAAGGTGATACCGAATTAAAATTGGTCCTGTTTTTTTTTCAAAACACATTTTCTGTAGAACTTTATGCGCAAAGCATGACTAAGAACGTGCTATAGAGTAATACCTATGTCATGCAACAAAACACATCTTAATCAGTTGAGTATTTTTATAAAACATGTAATAGACATATTTACACTCAAGCAAACTCCACCCTAAATGCGTATATACCCTCTCCGTTCTTTCTACTGTCACGGATTATTAAGGTCTAGAGAGGACGTCAAGAAGACATCGCTACCCCTTTTGCAGCGTGATGGCACTTGTCTTACGGTCTTGGAACTGGATGGTTATCGCAACAGTATAGTTAGGTCATAATTCCGTTATAGCCCGAATCTTAGTTGTTTCTAAGCTTTGGACAACGTCCAGTATATCCTCGGTGAAGTGGCTCTTAGATCTTTGGTTCATAGGGATGTGGGCCTATCTGTATGTTACGTGTAGAATTGTCTATAAAATAATTCGGCTTCTGCCGAGATCTCTGGTTTGGAGGTAACTATTCTGCCTTCTACAGATTTAAGTCTCATCAAATGACTCTCTACAAGCTGACGAGCACCCCTTTCACACGCACTTTCAACCCTTTATTTTGATAAATGCCAATGCCCAATACTTCCTTAATGCAAATATATAATTTGTAACTGAAAATACTAAAATCGCTACGGGTATGCGTATTATTTTCTGGCGTTCCCTCAATTCCTCATGGATCTTATCATCAGAACTGGATTTTGATAAAAATGGAGTCAATCTGGAAGTATAGGTATGGTACCTATTTAAGTGAAAAAAATATTATTATTAATAAAATATTGTTAATAAAAAAAATATAGTTCTGAGATAACAAACATCAGAAAAAATACAACCAGATTGAGGACCTCCTCCTTTTTTGAAATCGGTTAAGAACCATACAAAATATACTTACATACAATACACTTCATGCTTGATATTTAATATACCTGATAAATCAGTTCTATTTGAAATTCTATAAGTTGAACTTTTATTAAGTATTAAAAAGCCTTTATTAAACTTTTAAAAATAAAATTGATATTTTGAAAAAATGTACTAATATAGAAGTAGATTGTTAGCTAAGGGATGAAAGATATCAGGAATTGATTGACGAGATATTTAACTTTGTTCGAGCGCCAATAGTTCGAGTCTGAATTGGCCTTTTACCCGAATTAAATACTCTACCTTTCATTTCGAATAAGGGGAATGCAAACACAAGCCAAATATGAAAAAGAACTTACTATTATAAATTATTTTTAATTTGTAATGATCTACCTAAATTAATTCAAACGCGGTTTTCCAGTTGTATTAAACCACATATCTGGTATAACTGGGTATCTTAAATAACATCACAAACAAAGAATCTACAACAAAATTAAGAATATAGCTAGTATTGATCGAAGTATGGATGTATAGATAACTAATCTTGCCCAATGATGTGACTGAATTTTCCTTTGTTTACTTTTCGGTTCTAAGGCTGACATATCATATGTTAAATGAATTTTTTTTTTTCGTGAGTTACTTTAAATCCCGTCACATAGTAATTGAAGACTTTTAACGTCTCACATGGTGCCCCCCCTAGGAAAAACAATAGGCATTTAAAATAGTACCTAAATTTAGATTGTTTTTAAATCAAACTACATTGTAAATCTTGTTTATTCAGTGTTTCAATACAAAACATGTATTCATTAGTTGATTTACTATAATATTATGTTTCGTTTCTGATTTTACAAAGAGTAACTATTGGACGCACGCAATAAAACAGTACTTAAAGCTAGTTGTAGTTAATTTGTTTGACGATTCGAAAGTGTTCTTAATAAGCCATTCGAATAAAAAGATTTTGATTTTATTTTGACATATGCTACTTCCCACCCACTTTTTAGATAATATATATAATATAGTCTGTTTTTTAGAGTATAAAAGATGAAAAAATATTTTTGATTCTGTTTCATTTATAAAAATTTGTTAAGAGCTTAGCCAGAAATAGTAGCTACTTGTCAAAAAACCTTAAAATCAAAAATCCCAATTTAGAACCTCTTTTATTGACCGTGTATTCCACAGAAACGGAGCCTTCGTAAAAACATTCAGGCAATAAAAATAATCATTGATCAGACCCATCACCTGTAAGGTCAGCAGATAAACAAAGCATCACATTACGACGGCAGATTTACGCGGGTGGTGGAGAGATTTACGCCGCCGGTGAGTGTAAATTTTCTTACACCATCCCCTCTGATAGCAATGCATCGACAGCACAGCGTGCTGACACGAGGAGCGTCAGTAGAAAAACACTGAATACGAGGTTGAACTGATTATTGTACTGTATAAAAAAACTTGGCATAAAAAAGATCCAACTTTTTATGACTTCAGTCTAACGAAATAATTTCACTGCTCGATAAAATTCAGTTTTTGACAGAGTTGAACTTTTATATTGTTTTGTAGTTAGAAGCCATTTCCATGGCTTTACTTTTTATATTTTTTTGCCCATTTAAATCAACCTCGTAGAAAGTGTCCCACTTTACAAATATGAATTTATAGGCTACGGTGACCGCTTACCATCAGGCGGACCGTAGGCTTGTTTGCAACCTTAGTGGTATAAAAAAAAATGTACAATTACGTTATATTCGCTAGCGACACTTATACGATTTTGTAGCATTTTTGAATAACAGTTTTGTTTTGATAATTTCTAGGATATTGTTATATATTTTCTTCCTTTTTTATTACAAGAAGTACTATGTTTAATTATGACTTACAATGTTAGCTAATAAAAAATAAGCTAATAATAAAACTAGTCATCATGATTTTAGGACAGATGATTCTATCTGGATCGAGCTATATAAATTATAATTAAAGAAAGAAATAAATAAATTCAAAAGAAAATAACACAAAATTATCTGAAACACGTCGCAAGAAATTTGATATCAATAAATCAAATTTATCTTCAGACCGTACTTCCGTCTCCCGAATCGTTCCACCGAAAATTTTCGTTCGAGCCGTTTCTAAAGCGCCTTTTTTAATCTCTATAAATCAAATTTATGACTTGTGTAAGCTTTCTGTTTTATTTACCCTTTTATAATTTTGTTGCTTACGCCTGTATAGGTACCTATAGATTAGGTGGAGCTATTACCAACACTAGGAAGTTAGAAGAGAGAAGCGAGAAATTACCCAATACTAAAAGATACTTCCATTGATTTTACCAAAATCTACTTTCGTGATTTTGTATTCTTACTATTGATGTCAATAAAATGGAACATAAAATGCTTATTAGTCAATTTTATGTTTAAATTAAAAAAATACATATTGAAGGACAAAAAACATATTGAGATAACCTGCCAATTCGGCATCTTTCAATTCATTCGTTTCAATATTGTAATTGAACTTAACAGGTTGTTGACAAAAAATACAAGTAAATAAATTAAATATTGAGTAGATTATTGTTATTTGGCTTGACTAATAATGACAAACAATTATTATTGCAGTAACTGTAGATCCTTAAAAAAAGGGTAAACATATGAATATGCATTTTACACACAGACCAACACACAGCCGACACAACACAGATTTTAGTAACTCGTTGTATATCCACCTATTTTAGTAACTCGTAATATTTTTTTAACTTAAACCTATGTATAGAAGAATAAACTGACTGACTAACTACCTGGCTGATATATCAGCGCACAACCCGAAAATACCCGTTGATAAATACTTGAAATTTCCTATCCTTAGATACTTGAAAGGATCCTATTAAATATAAAGTAGGCGAGCATGAAAAAAAAAATTCCCGTAAAATGGGGGTTGGAAGTTAGTATGGAAATGGGGGTTGGAAGTTTGTGCGGAAGTCTGTAAATTTTAGAGCTAAATGTTTTATTTGGAATAGATATTAATAATAAAAATTAAAGTTGACGTTGTTTCAACGTTTTTTTGAAAAATCGTCCCCTAGAGGGAATAATAGAGGATGAAAAATTGTATAGGAATTCCCATATTTTTGTAGGTTATTAGGTATAAGAGTTAAAACCTTTCTTTTTTTATAAAAAAATGTTCTCGTGGACGAAGTAGTTTCATACATAAAACTGCAGTAAAGTTATCATATATTTACATGTATTTTTAAGTTTTCAGTCAATTTTTCTCTGTGGCATTCAAGCATATGACTAGCTAAGCATTAATGGCTCAAAATACTTTTTGAGGCCTATAAAAACGTCCCTTGTACATTTTAAAGCATAATTTTATTCTTATTCGGATAACCCTAAATAATCATATTATTTTCTAATTCAGAATGACATAAGCATACCCCACTCCATTGAAGATTTTCATCGAAATATTTGGGCTCAAAAAAAAACTTGTTTGTCAACCCAGTGGACATTATTTATGAGGAGCGGTACCAGTGGTAATTTAAGTACCAAATGAGAATGTTTTATGATAAAAAACCTATGAGGGTGGGGAAATTTATAATAAATATTGAGGCCCGGTTGATAACTAACGTAAAACTACTAGAAAAATATTTCGAGACATAAACAATTTTTTAAAAGGGTTTATAAATTTTCATCTCTATTTTAGGCACTAAAAAGTATTTTGGTCCTAATACCATCGCCTTAACAATCATTTCATTCATTCAGTCCGCCATCGAATGCGTCTAGACAGTGCAATCGTGGGGTGCGGTGTGTGACAAGACGGGGGACGAGCGCACCCGACTACCCTATGTGGTCACATATTATGTACTAGCTGACCCGGCGAACGCTGTTTCTCTTTTTGAAAATAACTGCTGCGCCACCTATTCTGAAAGTGTTGTACTAATTCAGAAACCTTCCCCGGCGTGTGTACAACTTACCAAAATTTCAATCAAATCGGCCTTAGTACGTGAGTCCGACTCGCAATTGACCAGTTTTTTCTGTCTCAGAAACGTTTTCCGACGTGTGCACAACAACTTATCAAAATTTCATTACAATCCGTTTACGTGAGTCCGACTCGCACTTGACCAGTTTTTTCTTTCTCAGACATCTTCTCCGACGTGTGCACAACAACTTACCAAAATCTAATTGCAATCGGTTTACCTTTAGAGCGCGAGTCCGACTCGCACTTTTTTCTTACATACAAACTTTTCTCTAACAATAACAAACACAATAAAAAAGAATTATCTAAATCGGTTTAGCCGTTCTTGACTTTTTGTGAGACTAACAAACTTCAATTAATTTTTATATATACTGGTAGATATAAGTGAGAGGGACCATAGAAACAATGTTCGCGGGAGACTTAGTAATATATGTACCTAAGCATCTTATTATTGGTTATGTTATTGATAGATTCAATTAAAAGCTTTTTGAGAGGTAGTTAATCTAAATTATCAGTTCTTTATTTTAACGCTTTCGCTTATGAATTGCAAGCTAGAATTAGATAGAAAACACCTCAATCATCTACTTTGCCGCTAAGGAAGTATACAGTCAGATTGCAGTTTTTTCTTTTTGGCTATTACTGTGGTTCCCTTAACATTAAATGTTTAATAATTGTATGCTTTTGTCAAGTGTTTGCCGCCACTGCTGCTGCTTCCGCTCGTGACTTACACTCTTAAATCAGCCGCCTCCTCGGTGAAGGTTTTTGTCGTTTCGTTCGCGCGTTCCATCTGCGATCGCTTTGGGCGGGAGGTAATTAATTTCGGCATTGTTCGGGAACGCGTGTCGCCGAAGGAGTTATTGGAGTGTCTTTGTGTTGCGATGATTTGTATCGCGTAACACCCGCCGTTTTCCATACATAATTTGTGGAAAACTTTTTGACTCGCATTCTTCAGTACGTTAAAAAATATTATAAAGTGTTATATTAGTTGGTTCCACGCTGTGTTACTTGCGCGGTTTTTCCTTTCCCACTCCATACAAATTTATATGCTTCATTAAAGAAATGCATGTATGCATGTATTATAGATTTCAGCTCGTTTATGTAGATTGTAGCTGCCTACTAGTCTTGGTATATTATTATTATTTCAAATAGTGAAATAAGTTTTATTTTAAACCAAGTTTTTATCGCGGCTCTGCTCGCATTAAATTTGGTTATGGACGTGGGATTTTTATAGCAACTACTTGATTATAGAGAAAATGTTTGCTTTAGAATACTATAACTGTAGCTATAGTGCGTCCATGCAGAAATCGGTTATAGTTATTCCTGAGAAAATATTAGGGTTTAGTCGGAATAAAAAAAGCCTATGTCCTCCGTCCCAGCAAGAATCAACAGTACCAAAAAATCAGCTTAATTTGTTGTTCCGTTTGTCGTTTGTCGGACCGTAAGCAATAAAAATACAAACAAATAAACAAATAGACATTCATAAATATATAAAAGTTAGGATCATTTTGATGTCAGTAATTTTATTTAATTTTTTATACACCTAAGGTGGCGGAGTAGCTTTCGCCTGTCACCGCAGTCTATGAAAGCTTGCAACACCTGGGGCATCACTGCTCTCACATCACTTGATTACCTACACTGAGCAGTTGGTGATTTTTACTTGATTACCTACACTGAAAATCTGGTGATTTTATCTTGATAATCTACACTGAAAAGCCTTTTACCTAATAAAAGGCTTTTCAGTGTAATATTTCCAGTAAATATGTTATATAAGTTCAGGGTTTTTCATAACTTCTGTGCTCTTCTTTGGACAGCGTTCTCGATGTGTAGTTACTTACCCATAGATCTCATATCAGAAGTAATCTGCTCCAGGATTCTTTGCAATAATATTATTGGACATGGAGTTACGTAAGTAATAATAATTAGTAGCAAATTTGTTTGTAAAAAAGCAGTCCAAGTGTTACCATGTCGGTCCACACAATTTACCTTTAAAGCATTAAGCATTATGGACGTACAACTAACTGCTTCGATTTTATCAAAAACGCAAAATAAATATAACGCTTAACACTTAAACCTTAGTGGCTATATTGTAACAACAACACGCGAGTTACAGTACACTTAACAGCTGTCAATTAGTTTTGTCCCTGTTGTTAAATCAAGAAAATATGATATTTTAAATAACTTTTAGTCAAAATATATTATGGTCAGATTGGCCTCGTTTTTTCATTATGAATAAATGTTTATATTAATATAAATAAAAACACAGTATTATGAAATATTTGGCCGATTTATTTATTAAGCCGTCGTCAGTCATACATAAAACAAGTTGAAGATTATCATACACTTACGTCGGTATGCTGACAGTTTATTTAAAAAAAATACCATTATTTAAAAATCGATCAACTACCGCTAGGTACTTACAAGTATGATACTGAAATATTTTTTTAATGACTGTTTTTTTTCAGTATAAAAGGTCTTTAAAATATATAATTTTATCAAAATAACTGTCCCAAAATATTATTGGTACTATTTGGAACTTTTACACCAATTTAGGTGTAAAAATAATACAACAAATTTATTATTAATGATGTGAATTCATTTTAAAATTTTAAAGCCAAAATGTAGAAAACATACGGAACTCAAACACATATATGTAAATAACCTACACGAATCGCACTTTACCATTTTTTTGTTTTCTTAGTATATGTTACTAACCATTTTCGTTTGACGAGCGCCGGCTACTCTTTACGTCACCCACACAAAGTCCTCGACGATTACACAAAAACGCGAGAAGCGCTTAAAAGGGGGGCAGTGAGGGTGAAAGGGGGGACAGAAATGCAAATATGAAATATGAAAATGAAGATGGCATGTAATAAAAGTGATATACTGGGCTCCGTAGAGCCATTCCGACGCGGGTAGTCGTCTCTCGTCAGTTTTATGCCGGGCCGTCTATCATGTCGTGACAGCGTTCATGGTCGCTCCTTGGGGCTGAGTGGGGCCAGAGGGGCCATAGGGGGCCAGGGGTGGACCGGCCCCTGCCTTCTCAGATTTATTATTTCAATGTAAACTCGCGATGTTCTCATATTATGTGTGGCTGTCGGCGTGTGAAACTTGGATGGATGGATTGTGGCTTGGCAGCTTTGCCACTGAAACGTTTCAAGGACTTGCAAATATACTCTTTGCTTTAACTCATCAACTCTCATAAATCTCTCAGTCTTCATGTAAAACTCTTACCGTTTTTAAGCTTACCTATGGAAGTAGTGTGATGTAATGCATAACCGAAATAATTATAAATCCTGTATTAATAATATCTATGTTATATTCTATTTATCCTTTGGATTTTAACTGCAGCTGGAGATAAATCGCAGTCTTAATATCGGACATTTTTTTTATTAATGATTAGCACTGTTTTCGTGAACTGTCCTAAATCCAAAACTTTTGCTTATATTTGTTAAAGCATAATGCACAAACTAGGACTAATTTTTTATGAGGTTAACGTTATTAGAACAAATAGGTGAACTGCAATAGAGATTTGTGTCATTGAGTTACAACAAATGGGAGCGAAAAAATAATAATATAACAATTTTTAATCATGGTTCATAAGATATTGAAATCCTTCCTTCTTCAATCGTTGCAAAACTGAATTCTCATGTATTTATATAACTGCTGAAGTTGTACTCATATAGGTATATGTGTTGATTCATATTCTGTACATAACTGTGTTTATGTATATTGATTTATATTATAACTGTTTTATTGTTTATAGGATGTATATATTTATATATATGAATTATTATATATATTGTATTTATGTTTGTATTCGTTTCTTTTTCATACTAATATTATTAAATATTGTTTTGACGCTACCTATATAAATCTGAAATTTATTAGCTTCCAGAAACACCTTAATCTGCAAGAAACAAAATTTTGCGATAAGTTCCTCTTAGCGCATAAATATTTGTAATTTCTACTTACGTCGTAAAGTTCTATTAAAGGTATTGTAAAAGTTACATAAATAAATTAAAATTCACGCGAAAAAATTCGCGAAGTAAAATTTGTATGTTATGAAAAAAGTTATAAGTTTGTTTAAAAGTCTAAGTATAAAGCAGATATATTAAAATTAAGGTCTGCATATTCGGAGCACACAGCTGGAGCGATGCAAACAAGTGGGGCTTAATGCAGTGCCCTCACTCGACGTTAGCTCTTTAATATATCCGTTACCGCGCAAGTCACCGCTGAGGGTAGCATCAGCAAATAAATTCCGTTTTTTACATTAGCTAAGATTCATATCTATACAAAAAAAAACAGCCAAGTGTAAGTCAGACTCGCGCACCGAGGGTTCCGTCAAAGGTAAACATTATTGAGAGACAAACTTAACTTTGCCGTTGGACAACAACATAGGTCGCGGTTAGTTACCCTGCAAATAAGTTTATAATAGCAAAAGAAATATTTTTTTTTGCTTTTTTCCTTTATGTGTGCTACATAGCATTGCTTTCTGCCAAATTTCATGATTCTAGGTCAACGGGCAGTAGGTTTTGATATATTTGTATCACAATTCGACAAAAATAACCGTATTTTGAATATATTTTTTTATTATTATTATATTGTCAATAATTATTGTCAATATTTAGAAGCTTGATTTTTACAGTTTCAAAGGATCACAGACCTTAGTATTTAATATTAATTTAACTTGATACCTTCACGCGTTCCTGAGAAAAAGGGCCTTGGCAGACAGACAGACAAACTTTTATGTAATGCATTATAATTACAAATTAAGGAATTCCGGATTTTTCCCTATATTTGTGATGTAATACCTTGCTTTGTGTGAAATTTCATGATTCTAGGACAACGGGAAGTATCCCATAGGTTTTGATTTATTTGTGAATGTCAAAATACATGTCAAAAATGACCGTATTTCGGTCGTATTTTTTTATTGCTTTGACTTAGAAGCTTGATTTTACATTTTACAGCTTCAAGGAACCGTCGACCTCAGTATTTGATATTAATTTCAACTTCATACCTTTACGCGTTCCTGGAAAAAGGGTCTTGACAGACAGACGGACAACAAAGTGATCCTATAAGGGTTCCTGTTTTACCTTTTGAGGTACGGAACCCTAAAAACCGGAAAAGTTCGTGTCGTACACGTATTCAGTCAGGGTTTCGTAAACTTAAAGTCAGACCTCAGAGAAACCAATTCCAGGCCCGATCGAACGCATTCGCTATTTATAGGGGAATATACTTAGTACTCATCGATGTGTCAAATAGCCAAAAACAAAAATGTCACCGGTTATGAGGCCGTGTTGGCGGTCAAATCGAGTTCTTCTAGGTATTTTAGGACACGCAATGTCACCTTAAAAGTGATAGCCCAAAAACTTCCGATAAGATGACGCTTCGAAGTCGATTAATCGGAAATCGCCCGTAATTCGATAAATCTATTTTTATTCGTTGCAACGTCAAACATTTTTTTTTAAATAATCAAAAATGAAAGTCTAAAAAAAGTAAGAAATACCGTAAATTTACATAAGGAAACCAATAGCACCTACTGAAATACTTCTTATAAAACTTGCAAAAAATTAAAATCATTCGTAGAATCCGAAAATTTTGTACAACGTTTGTTGTTTGACATTTTGGGTGTGGATAACTTTGGACCAATCAATTCTGCTGACGGTACTTACTTGAAATGTACTATACTATAAAAATCAGCTTTGCAGTATTTGTTGCTTATATCTCTGCTAATTAACTATAATTTATAGTAATGTCAAATAAAGTGTTTTGTTATTGTAACACAAATCTTATGTTTAATTTTTTTTAGGAAAAACTTTTCCTCATTAACAGGTAGAGGTATCAAGTAAAAATTAATATCAAATACTAAGTTATAAAACTGTAATGTAAATGATGTAGGAATCTAAGTATTGTAAAAATTACAAAAAGTACAATCTCATGTCTATTGGTTGTTGTTGGAAATGTTGTCACATGAATAAAGGACCAGCAGGAAATCACAGAACAAAACATAATAATATAAGCGAAGTAAGGTAATGGTAGTAACCCAAATCTTTGGTTAATTTAGCACAATGATAGTTAAAGTAATGATGTAAGGCATGCGTCGCATAAATATAACTAAATAAGTATTGATCTGCTTTATATTTATCTTCCTTTTTTAAATTACACATCTTGTTTAATTTTTATGTTTCTAAAGGTTATTTATTAATACATCGGTAATGATCATTTAGAAGATCGCTCCTCACCCACCAGCTCCGCATGGGTCAGTATGTTAGCGGTTTTAGTAAAGAATTACCGTGGCGGTGCATTGCCGAAGTCGCATAATATGGCATGAGTCAAGGAGTGGACCTAACTCAGTCCTTAACACTCGCTCTAAATACTCGCTAAATACCTGGCGTTCTGTTAAGGGGCAGTTGCTTCATAAGCAACGACGAAACTTTATATCCGTGATCTACCTAAGATAGGTATCGAGATTTACCAATACAACAACAATTATCGCAATTCGCTCTGGTTTTGGATGAATCATGACATATTTTTTTCTATGCTAATTCTGTAGTTCTGTACCTAATATGTATTATGTAGATAATAGCGCACTGTTAACCCAACAGTTTACAATATATATTAGTTTTTTTAAGTTAAGTATGCTTTGCTGAATAAAAGCTATGATAAAAAACTTTCTCGCTAGTGCATTACTTAACTTCTAAACTAAACTTATTTATATCTAATAGCTACATCTATTGGCGACACAACTGTGATCGGAAGAAAATTATGGCAAAGTGAAATATTTTTTTCGAATAGTAAAATGAAATTAATACGCCTTTTCTGGCTGTTCATAAGGTTTGTTGGTTCCAATATGGATGTACGGAAGTCAAATATTTACTTATGGCAAATGAAGCATCAGCGTTGCAGAGTGAAGAAAAATGTATTTACAAAGATTGCAAAAGGATGTTAATATTTTTGGGTAGGTATATTAAAAGAATGGATGCAGGATGAATAAAAGAGGATGTACGAAAATAATATGAGAGTCAAAAATATATGGAAGAGTAGGTAGAGATCGATCTCGTCGAACGGACCCTAATCTAACTAACGGAATTACTAATATACCTAATTATTTAGCTTATTTTGCTATGGAATAGAAGTCCGCAAAAAAAGCTGCACCTTAACAATGCAGTGACCACTCGTGAGACAAAAACTGCAAGTGTGCGGTGTTCTTTACGGTGGCTGCGGCGTCGCCGGACTTACTCTTGCGACTAAACAGATATTAAATTTAACACGTTACGGGAGATTTGGTTTTTGGAGCTTTTAGTGTTGAAACGGGTCTTAAATTTCGTGCTCGAGCTTTGTTAGAGAAAATGTTGTTAAGGTAACGTGCAGTGTTTGGAATACACATACCTTTTCGTACATAGGTACTGTGTTTAGAATACACGTATCTTTTTGTATGTTATAGGTGCAATGTTTAAAATACTTCTTCTTATAAAACGTCTACATCTAGTTTTTACTTTAACATATTCGTGATCCACAAACTAATATGATATTATTTTGATATTTAATAATAATAAATAAATATTACTGGACTGCTATTGCGTTTTCGCAATATTAATAAAAATTACTGATTCTTAAGGCACAAGTTCTAATAGTTCTACTTCTTTCATGTATTTCAGATAAAATTATTTTGGCATGTTTTATTTTTATTTTAACTAGTTATTTACGCCCGCTGCCCCAATGTTTTCATAAGATTGTATGCTGGCAGGGTTGCGGGCTAAAGAAAGTGTTTTGTGATATGCCTAATTTTTTCTGAATAATAGTTATCAAAAAACTTGTCCTAATTTAAATTTTTATCTTTTTACAAAGAGATAATTCAGTAAATTATTACCTAGGACGAAAGTACCAAAATTTTAATATTGTATAAAATAAAGAAAAAAATAATATCACGTGATTTGAATAGGCAAGAACCAACCATGAATATAAAAAATCATAAAGAAATTAATAACAAAAAATCATTAAAGTAAATAGAATTATAGGTTCTTCAAGAAAGAAGTTATTGGATTTTTGAAGGATCGGCAACGCGCGAGTGCCACTTCTGGTGTTGCAAGCGTCCTTAGGCCACGGTGACCGCTTACCATCAGGCAGACCGTGTGCTTGTTTGCCACATTAGTGGTATAAAAAATAAAATAAAAAATATCCGCAATTGCAAAATCATTATTATTAATAAGCTCAAAAGCAGTAAGATCGTATTTATTTGAATAATTTATTAATTGTGTCAATGCAAATTATTTTAGGAGGTGCAATTGCACCCAAATACGTCTGGAGCTTCAAAAAATTTCATAATACCTGTGGAGAAAGTTTGACACTAAACAATTTGACAGATGGGATTAAAAAACAGGCCCCATATTACAATATCTTATGCAACCTCCATAAATCAGGTTCCCAGTTGCCCTCAAGGTAAAAAAGATAAAATTGAATTATGTGATGCACTATATCTTCTAACATTGATCCACTAATGACTCAAGTACTTATTTCCCAACGTTTTCATCTGACGATCAAGTCCTAGAAAACATTGATGATACTGAAAGTTCTGAGCATTTCAATTTATTTCAGACTGAGCCCACGGCTACTTTCCATTACCGCCTTGCTCGCCATCGGCAGAAAATTCATCCTCACACCTTAGAACATAAATAATCAGGTACAGTGTGGTTTCAGACAAACTTCCTCCCGCGAACGCTTACTTTATGGAGTGAGCTCAATGCAATGTTTTCTCTAAGGACTACAATATGGGGTTCTCTACGAAAAAGTTATTAGATTTTTCAAGGTCCCGTAACGCGAGAGTGTTGCTAGCATCCATAGGCAGCGGTGACAGCTTACCTTCAGGATGGACCGCTAACTTGTTTGCCACCTTAGTACTGTTAAAAAAAAAACCCCCAATGTAGCAATTGTCCATTATGGTATCAAAAATCTGCCACGTCTGTAACATAACTAATCAGTTCTGACTCAGCAAACAATAATATCCATAAAGCACCGTCCATTGCCTGCCACCTTCCCCTAACGTAAATATTTACCTCGTAAAAAGCTTTAATGGCAACAATGCCGTGAATCAGGACGTTAAGATATATAAATCCGTCGTTAGATGAACGTAAAACAGTATATATTTTGTTGTAGGTTTTAAATCAAGAAACGTGCGCGTTACGGCTAGGGTTGATATGTTGCAAGTGTTGTAGAGACTTTTTAACCAACTTCAAAAAAGGAGGTTGTCAGTTTGACCCGTAAGATTGTATGTATGGATACCTAAGGTCCCATGGTCATCAGCTCAGGATATATTGATGGGATCCTGGAGAAAACCAAGGAACTCTTGAAATTTCTGAGGGAAACTTGAAGCGATTTGGTTTTTTTTTACCACTAAGGTGGCAAACAAGCCTGATAGTAAGCGTTCACCGCAGCCTGTGGACGCTTGCAATACCACGGGTTTCACTCACGCGTTGCCACCCTTCAAAAATCTAATAACTTCTTTTTCGAAGAACTCTATAATGTAATCCTTCGAGAAAACCTTGGCAAGGAGCTAATTTCACGCCCTAAGCGTTAGCACTGTAAGTGACTATTTAGATTTCAAGGTGTGAGAATGAATTCCCTGCCAATAGCAAGCCATGCGATGGTAGAAATTAGCCGTAGGCATGATTTAGAACGATTACTCAGAACACATCCCATTCTACAAGCGGTAGAACACACACAGAGAGGCAAAGGCTTTCCTCAGACGGGTTAAGGGTTTGATACGGCTTGTCAAATTGGGATCGACAACGATTTTTTTAGTGTACGAATATTTTTTTATCCCATTACAAAATGTATCTCATATCTAACCTAGAAATATGGTTAGTTAGCTTTAAGTAGAGTATTAAAAATGTCAAGTACGTGTTGCTCTCGCCATAACTTCAACAGAATGGGACTTCTAAAATTTGTATCCAGATTTTAAAAATAGGTCAAATTTTTTTTATTAAAATTTAATTACTTGCACCGTTTTAAGTATAGTGCGATATCTATGTATGTTGAATATTTACGCAGGTGTTTACTAGGTATTCCAAACAGAAAAAATATTCGTAGAGATTTGTTGCCATAGTAAGTAAGAGATGATGTCCCAAACAGGGGCGACACATTTTTTTATTGGCCGGCACTTTTAAGATTTGGGCCCAGTTTTTAGGGTTTCGTACCCAAAGGGTAATAAGCGGACCCTATTACTAAGACTTTGCTGTCCGTCCGTCCACCCGTCCCTCTGTCTGTCACCAGGCTGTATCTCATGAACCATGATAGCTAGACAGTTGAAATTTACACAGAGAATGTATTTCTGTTGCCGCTTAAACAAAAAATACTAAAAACAAAATAGAATAAATATGTAAAGGGACTCCCATACAACAAACGTGATTTTTTAGCTCGATTTTGCTCGATATTGATACCGGCAAAAAGTAGATGCTTAAAATATTCATAGAATATCTAGTTACATAGTCACTTTAAAATAAATAATTAAATTCAAATAAAATAAATATTGAATTGGGCTCCCATACAACAAACGTGATTTTCTTGTTTAATAAGTTGGCTAAAAGTTGTTGGAATAGATCTTCAAGTTCCTATCATTGTGTAATTGGTTCCTTTAATCTCCAATTAGATAACTTATTCCTACATTGTACGCTAAAACATGAAGGGCATAATTTCATCGTGCAGTATTAGAAAAAACAACAAAAAATCATACTACAAAATATTTTTCCATAGTTAAAAAAAATTACAATATAATATGTTACAGTTTGTGAATAAAATGTGGTCACAAGGTTACAAAAACGTTGTTTACACGTCCTCAGTGAGAGATGTCTGCTCGAACAATTCGTCATCGGGAGAATTAATCCCTCATCACATCACATCACCAACCACACAGGTTTGGTTACAGAGCTTAGAATTCTTAGATTTTTAATATTAAAGTGTAAAACGACGCTTGTAAAGATCTCCTTAATTGATCGTAAACTTTATTCTTACCAACGAACTTCGAATCTCGAAGCTATAGCATTCTGATTACAGTTAATAAAATCAAATTAATCTTTTAAATCACATTATTATTTATGTGAATTATTTAAATAATAAATTGATTTGAATAACTTTAGGTATCAAATATACCTATACCATATCTTCTATCCTAATCATCTTCTATTTATAATATACTCATATATTTGATATCAAAAATTATTCAAATCAATTTATTATTTAAATAATTTACATAAATAATAATGTGATTTTTAAAGATTAATTTGATTTTATTTACTGTGATCAGAATACTTTAGCTTCGAGATTCTGAGTTCGTTGGTAATAATAAAAGTTTACGATCTATTAATGTTCACCAGAATTAGACAAAAATGACCAAAGTATGCAAATAAGTTTTAATGAAATGAATTAATTAGTTAGATGTTGCAGCGAAATAATGCTGCTGGCATTTTAGGGACCATGCCACAAGGGTCTAGAAAAAGTATACTTTTTTTATTTTGTAGTAGGTAGGGACGTTTTATATAGGATATATCTGTTTCTGCAATGACGTAGAGCGCCAACATTACTCGTCATGCTCCTTGTTGTGCCCACCGCTCCCTGGTTTGTCGGTTTTTGGCGCGAGTCAAAGGACATAGTGCGGAGCATCGCGATTAATTGCGCGAGTAGAGCAGTGAGTGGACAGAGAGGGCAACATCGCGGCAGAGCGAGAAGCAGAACCACGAGCAGCGCAAGGATCATAGTGTGGCAGGGGGGTAACTGCTGAATTTTACATGTTATACTTAGTAAAAAACGTTAGATGTCTTGACAAAATTAACGTTGGTTTAGTAAGAAGGTGTTTTAGGATTTTTATTTATGGTGATGAAGTCAAAATGCAGTAAAGAGGTTTCACTAAAACATGTCAATTTGACCTTTAACGTGGCAGTTTGCCATTGATTTTTATATTTTTTCATTTGGCATTTTACTTCATTACTATGCACTTAATACAAAACACTAAATTTGTAGACAAAAAATATTCGATTAATACTGCCTTTTTTATATCCTTGTAATAATGTCTAGACTCCCCGTTAGAGCACGAGTAAGCACATAAATTTAAATAAACCATTAATTTAAAATAAAAAAAGAACTACTACCTACTTTAAGTACACAAGCAAATACTTTATTACAGATAAAATATTTTTTTTCAAATTCATCATCATCAGGTAAAAGTTTTGCTCAACAATTTTGCACTCTTATATTTTTTGCTCTATTATTTTGCATTCTTATATTTTTTCTTTAAAATGTATTTTTTTGGAGTAAAATGCAAAACACCAACCCAACTCTCAAGTAGCAAGTTACAAGTAGCGAGAAAAAAAATATATTCGCAAACTGAAATCCCACAATTTGAGATATTTGTGTTTCCTTTCATTGGAATCTAGTTCCAGTATCTTCCTAGTTCCAGTAGACTAATGAGTTTCTTGATAATCCCCATTGTCAAAGTTCCATTCTTTAGATATTTTTTTTTAAATTAAGAAAACTACTGCACAGCACAATTTTATAATAAAAATTACTTGGTAAATAACTATCAACGTAAATAATATTGTTACAGCAAAGATGCAGTCAAAAGATGGACCTTGAACCAGGACTTGAATCTGCAACAAACCTTACAGTGTAAGTGCTCTACCAATTGAGTTATTAAGGCACAATTTGGGTCAAAGAAAATCTCTACTTACATACAACTACTGTGGACTTATGCAGTACTAGTACATCAATCTTACAAACACACAAATCTTCATAAAATAAAATAAAAACATTGAAATAATCTTTTTTCGTTTGAATATTTTTGCTTCAGTAATTCAACTAGGACGACCGGGACTTTCGTCCTAAACCGGAAACATGTTCCGACCGTCGCACAGATGGATAGCAAACCTAGGCTAGGTGCGTGTCGTAAACGTAACTTAGTATTCCGCACGTCTTTTAAACTATCGCGCTTTGAACACATTAATTCGAGAACCAAAAAAGATAAATGTTTGTTCGCGTGTAAGATCCGAAATATATAAATATAATTTATTCCGTCAGTCAAAAAACAAATTTCAAGATTTTTCCCTAAAAATTCTTCCACGCTATAACTCTATTGAAAAAAGATGAGTAAGATCCAATTCAAATAGCCGCATATCAGTCGTCGCGAGCGCATCCACGCTCAACTCCCTACAGCTCAGGGTTCGATAATGGACAAGACAAAACTGGTGCTGGTAATTATATCATAGCTTGCATGAGCTGTGAATCAATTTATTGAGCTAAAAATAAATAAAATATACCTAGCTTTTGTCAGCGGCTATGCCCTATATCCCTGAATTTGGTTATCGGCGTGGGATTCTTACGTCAACTCCTTGATTATATGAATGAAGTTTATTGAAGCAAGTGGGATTCGGTTATAGTTCCTCCCGTGGGATTTTCCGGGACAAAAAGCATATGTCCTTCTTCGTGTCTTTAACTTTCAGATCAATGAGATGCTCTGTTACGCTGGGATTGAGTAGCAAACGTTATAGTTATTCCCCCGAGAAATTTTGCATTTTCTAGGATAAAAAGTAGCCTATGTGCTATTCCAGAAATAATCTTTTATCCAGATCCATTCAGACGCTCTAACGTGATTGAGTAACAAACATCCATCCATCTAAACTTCCGCGTTTATAATATTAGTACTATAGATGTATCTAAACATAAAATATAATTTTGGGGAAATATATGGAAGACTACTATGATTTTTAGGCATTCCTCAATTAATGTTATTAATATTAATATTAATATTATACTTTTTTGTTTAGTTGCCCCCCCCCCCCTTTTCTTAAGTTTTAATTATAACCCTAAAACGAATTACACCCATGTGTACTTATGTGTTTGAAAAGAGCTGAAACTGAAACACCTTTACCCACTAGTAGGCAAACTTTCTTCATGTGGGACCAGAAAAATTAAGAAATTTCAGAAGAGGGCAAAAATGCATTTTGATTTGAAACTTTGAACTTATCATATAAAAGTATAAAACTTTTTTTAATTGAAATCGTTTAATCATATGCAATTATAAGCACTTTCTGAAATGTTGCGCAATTTACAAATTACAATTTAACTTTTATTCGAAGGCCCTTCTACAGTCGGTACGTGAGACATATGAAATTGTTTTTGTTTTACTATAACACACTCCGCGCCCCGCGACCAGTCCGCGGCATGTACTACGTGGCTAGTCTAGCTGGCTCCTTTACTTATGCATCTATTATTTTTTATAATTATCGCAGGCCATATACTAATTCTGTCGAAGGACCGGCGGCGGGCCGGATGAAATCCTTTCGTGGGCCGGAGCTGGCCCGCGGGCCGTACTTTGCCCACCACTGGCTTAACCCATAGAAAAACGAGATTTTTACCGTAACAAGTAAATTTGAAAAACAATTAAGTGAACACCAACACTTAAATTAAGGGTTCAGATTTATGGAACAAATATAAAGTTTAATATACAGAGATAGGTGTAATCCATTGCTAGTGTTTGTTGTAGCCATCAAAATATATAGAGATAGGTGTGTTTGTTTTATACGATTTAGTAATGTAGGATAGTTGTAAACCATCACTAATGTTCGTTTTAGCCGATCAAGAAATAGATAGATAGGTGTAGTCCATCACTAATAATTGTTTTAGCCGATTAAGAAACGACTAACATCAATTTTTTTTTTTTCAATCTTAAGCACAAAAGCGTTTTTAGCTTTTTTTTTACAAAACCTATGTGTCTACTGTAATTTGACACAACAAATACTTAGGTTAATAAAGATTTAAATTATATGAATATCGTTTATGTAATTAAAAATAATAATTTCAAAGTGAGAGATACAAAATGTTAACCGCAGTCAAATGCATTCACCATTAAACAATTCATTATCAGCAAAAATGAGGCTTTGTATTTATTTGTGTGCGAGCCGACGCGACGCCGCAAACGTCACAACAACACGAAGCCACTCCCCGTGTCAGCGGAAAAACTAGATAAAACTGATTATATCCTGTTTGGCACGATGACGTGCAATCGTAAATCAACAGATTACTGCACTGACATGAGGATATCTGTATCTACCACTACCACTTCCACTACCACTACCACTAGTTCATCCCCAAGACCTACCGCACGATGCGATCCATTTTGTTATTGTAGCGATGTTAGTGTTGAGCCAGAGAAGTGACAGTATTGGTTTCGCGGCGATTTATTTGCCACTTATGCATAAACCACTATACTGTATTAAATCTTGCATTTCTGCGATAAAATTTTTGCTCAAGAAATAAACTCTATTGCAAAAAATAGAGCTTTTAAACCAGTACCAGATATGAGAAGAGTTCGTGAGGTAGGGATGCGGGTATGTAAGCATTTGCGCAAATTAACAAATGCTTTACAAGATGTCGTCTTCAAATATGTGCACAAATGTTTGAGGCTATGTCAACCGCTGGGTTAACTTTACATGATTCCAGAGGATCACTAATGCTAAAGAAACGTGGTGGAACTGAATTTATCGTTTTTTACATAAACTAAACTCTGGAAATCGTAGTAGTCATTGTAACAAGGTACCTATTACGTCCATTTGATTTTGCAAAACGCAAAAGGACAAATATACGCATATGGACTAATTCGTTTTGCTTCGACCAACTCGCATTTTGACCGTTTCGCAAAAGGACCAATATGTTTGATAACTTACTCTGGTATGACAGAGTGGTGCAGGGGTCAACTTAAACCCTCAACCTACTAAGACCTCTAGCTAAAACAGTGGTCAATATTACAATAAAGTGTCATTACTCCCACGGGCTTTTTCTTTGTAAATTATTTTACAGAAGTGATAGATTTTATCAAAATCTTCATTTCAGTTGACAGCTGTCAAACTAGAAACGGTTTTAGCTCCGTAACTTTTGATCGTAGACTAGTAGTTTCTTTACAGAAGTGATAGATGTCATCGAGATCTTTATTTCTAGTGACAGCTGTCAAACTAGAAATGGCTTTATCTCTGAAACTTTTGACCGTAGACTAGTAGTTTATTTACACAAGTGATAGATCTCATCAAGATCTTCATTTCGGATGAGAGCTGTCAAACTAGAAATGGCTTTATCCCCATAACTTGTGATCGTAAACTAGTAGTTTCTGTACAGAAGTGATAGATCTCATCAACATCTTCGTTTCGGATGACAGCTGTCAAACTAAAAAATGCTTTATCTCTGTAACTTTTGATCGTAGCCTAGTAGTTTCTTTACAGAAGAGATAGATTACATAAAGATCTTCATTTCGGATGACAGCTGTCAAACTTTAAACGGCTTTATCTCCAAAACTATTAATCGTAGACTAGTCATTTCTTTACAGAAGTGATAGACCTCATCAAGATCTTCATTTCGGATGACAGCTGTCAAACTAGAAACGGCTTTATTTTTGTAACTTTTGATCGTAGACTAGTAGTTTCTTTACAGAAGTGATAGATGTCATCGAGATCTTTATTTCTAGTGACAGCTGTCAAACTAGAAATGGCTTTATCTCTGAAACTTTTGACCGTAGACTAGTAGTTTATTTACACAAGTGATAGATCTCATCAAGATCTTCATTTCGGATGAGAGCTGTCAAACTAGAAATGGCTTTATCTCCATAACTTGTGATCGTAAACTAGTAGTTTCTGTACAGAAGTGATAGATCTCATCAACATCTTCGTTTCGGATGACAGCTGTCAAACTAAAAAATGCTTTTCTCTGTAACTTTTGATCGTAGCCTAGTAGTTTCTTTACAGAAGAGATAGATTACATAAAGATCTTCATTTCGGATGACAGCTGTCAAACTTGAAACGGCTTTATCTCCAAAACTATTAATCGTAGACTAGTAATTTCTTTACAGAAGTGATAGACCTCATCAAGATCTTCATTTCGGATGACAACTGTCAAACTTGAAACGGCTTTATCTCCGAAACTTGATTGTAGAACAATAGTTTCTTTACAGAATTGATAGATCTCATCAAAATTTTCATTTCGGATGACAGCTGTCAAACTGGAAACAGCATAACCTCCAAAACTTGATTTTAGAATAGTAGTTTCCTTTCAGAAGTAATAGATCTCATCAATATCTTCATCGCGGATGACAGCTGTCTATACTAAAAGTGTCAGCAGTTCAGTTGCATTGCGTCATTGAACTACTTATACTCAAAAGTCTTAATAGCTAAAAGTGACACATGTCAAATATACAATCAACAATACAATCAAGTATTGGGGATAATGCCTTTTCTAGTTTGACAGCTGTCATCCGAAATAGAGATCTTGACGAGATCTATCACTTCTGTAAAGAAGCTACTAGTTTACAATTTAAAGTTACGGAAATAAAGCCGTTTATTGTTTGACAGCTGTCATCCGAAATGAAGATCTTGATGAGATCTATCACTTCTGTACATAAACTATTAGTCGACGATCAATATATAACGAGATATAGCCCTTCCTAATTTGAAATCTGTCATCCGAAATAAAAATTTTGAAGTTATCTATTATTTCTGTAAGAAAACTGCTAGTCTAAGCTATTCACGCAAACATGACCCTTTCTAATTTGACAGCTGTCATCCGAAATAAAGATCTTAATGCGGCCTATCACTACTGTCAAGAAATTACTAATCTACAATCAATATTTTACGAGATATAGCCTTTTTTGGTTTCACAGCTGTCATCCGGAATAAAGATCTTGATGATATCTATCACTTCTGTTAAGAAACTACCTCTTTTTCTCTCTCTCTCTCTCTTAAAAATATAAATGATAGTAAAATATATAAGATAGGTTGGGAAAGCATTCGGAATGGGCAGCGTTATTCTTTTATGAAGCTCGATTACACTACACATATTTTTTTCATACCACGGGCTTTATATCGTTTCTTAAGAACTCCAAAAAGAAGGTACTAGGAGCCCATCTACACTGCATCGCTATAAGAGGTTGTGGCTAGGCCCCTGGAAATAGGATTAGAGCTCATTAGTCCATTCGCGTATTTATCCAATCGCGTATTTGTCCATTCGCGTATTTGTCCAATCGCGTATTTGTCCTTATGCGTAAAGCTTATTGGTCCTTATGCGAATTGGTACTAATGCTTTTTTGAGATTTGAAAATATTGGTCCAAATGCGAGTAAACCGATTGTGCCACCACTTAAAATTCAAATGAACATGAATTGCGAAAATACAAAATGACAAGAACACAAATTATTGTCATTATGTTATTGCCATAAATTAATACGATTCCGTTCTAAACGGGAAATTTATTTATTGACTGCTTTTACATGTAATACCTCCGATATATTATACAACTGTCACGGTGCTCGTGGTAATACATCATTTGTGAATATAATTCGTACAGAGATGATTTCTAATAGTTTTTTTGTTTAAAAATATTGTAGAATATAAGCAACTTATAAACCTAAAAAATAATCTTGTTCCGTGAATTTAAAGAATTTTGTTATTTTTCATCACATATTAATTTATTTTTTCTAACCCTTACGGTGCAACGAGAGCTTAAAACTTTTTTTTATCTCACTGGCTCGGAAAACCTCACTTTGTCGTTTAAAATCTTATTAAATCTGCGTGGAAAAGCCTACTTTATTCGCTTGCGCGCAAAAAGTTTTTCTTTTATATTCTACAAAATCAAACATTAATGAAACCGTCAAAAATGTGTTTCGTCTTTACAACTTCATACATTAGTGATCCGCTATTAAAACTTTAATTTAATTGATACTATTGCATTAAAGTTATGTTTTGTTTAATGTTATTTAATAAATAATTTATGTAGTTTGTTAAATTATTAAATACAACACGAATAAGGAAGTGTTAAGTATATTTTTTTTTGTAAGAATTTTAAAACTGGCACGGTGCAAATTCGGAACACACCTTAAAAAAAAGAAAAGAAACATTATTTGAAATAACGTATTAGGTAATCATTTTGGTTGTTTTTACTTTTACTAAATAAACGTAGTTATTTATTAAAAAACATGACCTCTCCACCAGTGACGTAAACTAATAAGTTTACCTGCGAAAAGTACCTGAGCGTGCAGTTTGTTCACTACATGGAGACATACAAAAAGCGCTAAACCTATTTCAGAGACTTATAATGTTGTTATCATGTTATCAATACTTAATTAAGCTATTTAAAATAAGTATACTTGTTCCATTCATAAGTAATGAAATACTAAATATTGTTTTTCTTGTATTTTGTTTATATTTTCCTCGCTGTAGTGAGATGAAAAATGAGATGTGTGTTTCGCACGGCTGAATGAGATGTGTGTTTCGCACGGCTGAATGAGATGTGTGTTTCGCACGGCTGATTTTTTTTTCGGGTTTCGTGCCTTAGAATTCCTCGCTTTGTTCAGGATTCAATTTTTGAAATACTCGTTTCGCTCGTGGGTTTTATCCCTGAAACCTTCACTTGCTCGATATTCAATAGATACTCACACCAAAAAGCAACTTTCCCGGCTTGCATTACAAATAAGTATTGTCTGTGGCATTTTTATTCAGTGATTCTATTTTGGTATATACTGGTGTCTAGTGTACAGCAGATATGATGGGACCAAATAATAACTCAATGAAAATACCATATTATTCTTCTCACCTGTGACCGTCTTTACAAATGATGTTGTTATGCAACACCAATAGCCCACAAATATGCCAATAAATAAATTGTCATGACAATACTTTTGTACACGTTTGTTTCACCAGCAAACTACACCGTTAGCACCGCTCTGCTGCGGTCCGCCATGCGCCAGCAGCGTCGAAGTGCGCCTGTAACGAGATGCGTCACAATAATTCTCGTCGAATGACAATGCTGTAATGTGGCTTTGATTCATTCGCATTTCGTTTACAAATGAGGTTATCATTTGCAGCGATGCCGCCGTTATAATGGATTTTGCTTTTGTCGAGTGCCGGACGTTTTGTGTGGACATTTTATGACGTTAGCGGTATTTAGATTTTCAGGTTAAATTTTAATTTTAAATTGCTATCTTTTATGGAAATAATGTTAAATTTCATTTTATTATTTTTTTTTTGCTTATTTAATTATTCTTTTCTGTAATTGGTTACATATTGAATTTGTATCTTTAATATTTTTATTACTTTAAAATACTACAAGAATCTGCCATCTGGATTAAAAATCCTTAGTGTAGCGTACTTATCCTAATTTTGCACTAATGAATTTAATAGAGTCGTTTATGTGTTCGATTTATTTAAACATGATATACCTACCCTCTGTTTTCAAGAAAGTCTTTTTTTATATATCTATTACATATCTTATACTAACAACTACGCTAGCTACACGTAATTAAAGATAGCAGTTCATTTTTCATTATTCGTGTAGTTTAATTTTATTTATTACACAATAACTTCATTGCTACGACAACATGTCTGAACTTCAACATCCAACCCCTTCAATAGTCACTCCTAACTCGAAATTAACTATCCAACTCTCTCGACAAAACGAACACCTCTATAAATCGTGGCACATGGCACACTGAGTGAGACAGACATGTTCGGACGTCGCGACGACTCAGCAGGGCCCTTATCACGAACAGTTATTTACGGCCCGCCCTGAGTTATGGCCAATTTGCAGGCAGTCATTAAGGCCTTAATGGCCTTAAGGTGTCCGGGTGAAAAGTTTGCAGGGTAAGGGAGTCAGCGTTTTGTGGCTATGATGTACGGCGGCCTCTGTCTTACGTTGTTTAGGTTTTAATGCTGCTCTTGCTAAACTTGCGAAGTTTAATGCCCAAGGTGGATGTTTAACGACACATGTTGAAAAGGAAGCGAATTTTGGCTGAAAATTTAGTTACTTAGTTGTTACGTATATAAATGACTTTTCAAACCTGTATTTATATGTTTCGGCTTACCTTTTTGGATTGGATTGATGCATAATTTCATACATGTGCCATCTTCACGGGTTAACTGCGATGTAGTGAGGGTCAGTAATTTCTGACTGCCCTCGTTATTTTACGATTACTGCGTCCCGTTGTTAGTCTTGTGCGGCCGGATTACCATTGTCTACACACTGTAACTCGACACACTACACTATAACATTATAATAGGGACTATTGTCCACACACTGTAACTGTAACTGTAACTCGACACACTACACTGACGGTGTCATTAGGTGCACTCATTTTAGGCTTTAAACGTTTTTTTTCTTTCACAATTTAACCACTAAATTCCAAGTACTTGATAATAAAGTCTTTCGCGATTGAAATTTTTATATTTATCGATTTTTATCTCTTCTGGCACCAATTTTTGTGGTTCAGCATTCTTTCGAAAGAATTTTAGGTTAATGTAATACCTACCCAATGGTTAGGAGAATGCAGCAAATGTTCATCGATTGCCAGCTTTTGGGTGTCACAATTTTCGACTGTCTTCTGACCGCTGTTTTCGTTACATAAGATACAACGGCTGTAAATGTTATAGACAACTGGCTTCTCAAAAGTAAAATGATCTTTTGTCGAACGTAAATACTGTGCTTATTTTTGTGAGAAAAGTAGACATGGTTTTTTGTTTTGTTGATAATTCTTTTGGTGTTCGGGTAAAATGCGGATTGCCTTTCATTCTATGTAATCGACTATCCTCTTTACGTGAAGGCTTCAGAGATTTTATTTGATTATGTTTTTCTTTAGAACATTATGCAGGGACTTGTTTCAGCTCCCTATCAACAAGTTTCGTGTCACAAAGGTCATATCCGCGGTTGGTGAGATACGTTACTCCGGATTGTAGATCCTTGGATGATGGTGTGATTTTACATATCTATTGGTATAAGTAAAGGTTTTATAACCACTTCGACCACTTGTGGTCTGGTGGTGTGGTATGCGAAGTAATTTGCTGACTCGTAAAGGGGAATAATATTTCTTGATTTTGAAATTTCTTGATTTTATTTATTTTTTAACCGCCTTCTGGTCTCTAGACTTTTGTTAAAAAAAATAATTGGTGTTAATTTGGAACTGGTGAAACGCCTTTTATGTTGATGATTGTATAAAATTTTGTTACGAGTATGAACGTTTTTAGTGTACGAGAAAGAAAAAGCTCGTCAGTCAAAAGTAAAAAATAAAAACTTTTTAACAAAAAACAACTGGCTTAAAAAAGATGCACTCAAAAGGTAAAAATATTTATTTTTTTCCAAAAATCCGATTTTTTGAAGTCGGTTTCATGCAAGTGAAGTGTGTTATAAACTGACAATGACATAGACACCAACTTCCAACTGTAATTCAGATCAGATTTTTGGAAATAAGTAATTATTTTACCCTTTTAGTGCATCTTTTTGAAGCCGGTTGTTTATGTGTTTTTTGTTAAAAAGTTTTTATTTTCTATCTGCTGTATATACTGTTATATACTGTATATACTGTATATACTGTCAAAACTGAGAGTCGGGTGTTAATTCTAGCCGTGGGGTTGTCATTTCAACGAGACGAAGTCGTCGTAAAATCGTCGTCAGTTCACCAGCAAATCTTTACGTCATGCAACTATACCGAAATATCAGGAACTCAATGAATTCAATCGTGATAAGCGATACTCATATAAATATATGTAAGTGCTGGATGAGAACGGCGGAGGAATGGGTGTGGGGCTTATATTGGGAAAGGCCTATGTCTAAAAAGTGTACTGCTGTACTGCTAATTGAGTTTACATACCTTTATACCCACTTTGTACTTAGAATATAAAGAAACAAATATTTAATAAAAGCATTTATTTATACATACTTTTTTTGCATTTGCACTCAACATTTCTAAAATCCAAAATTTTTTATCGTACAGCGACGTAAACTCCTATAGAAATCACTCCAAAAATAAATCCTTTCGATTTTATGATATAGTAATAACCTATTCTGCTTGAATAGGTAATTAAATAAAAAATGACAGCCAACGATAACAAAAAAAACTTGTAGCTCTGCACTAAAGAACCGAAGTCCTACAATTCAGCAGCGGAATTAGCAATTACTTAGTTGAAATCTTCTGGACCGCACCATTATCTCGACTCGGCAGTAACTCGCCTGCTAACTGTTATGGCGTCATTGTGCTCTTGATTTAAAACAAGACGCTGCTTGGCAACTCCCGTGGTTTGGGTCATGTCGAGATGAAAACCTGGTGCTATTGGTGATTCATTCATTCTTTTGTTTCTGATTACGCAACTAAAGAACTATCTGTTTATAGTTGTTGTCTTAATTGCAGTTCTGGAACCCTAAAAAATACCAAATGTATTAGGTACCTTTAACTGTCCCTAAATTAGATTTTCCCCCATGATGCTAAATAGCTAGCTATGCTAATTTAATTTAAACGTGACTACTCCGTTACAGTTTTCTTCTTATTTTGCTTTAGAACGAAGGAAATAGTTTTTTTTCTACACACTTAGTCTTATATTGCACTTATAACAATAAAGACAAAAATATATATTTTTGATTCATTTAGTTATTTAGGAGATATAAACGTTAAACCGTTATAGCTGAGTGGAGTTCATATAATATGAATATGAAAATATGAAATTCAAGAAAGAAGTTATTGGATTTTTGACGGGTCGGCAACGCGTGAGTGTTACAAGCGTCCATAGGCTACGGTGACCGCATACCATCAAGCGGACCGTAAGCTTGTTTGCCACCTTAGTGGTCTATAAAACAAAACATTTATTGCTTTTTTAAGTTTTTCTTATTTTTGAACATGCAAGCGCAGCAAAGAGTGGTTCTGTACGAGTACGAATTCGGCGTGTAAGTGTGTATGTACGTATATTTGTATGTACGGGTATGCATGCTTCATGTATATTTGTATGTATGTCATGTATATAAGAGGGGGTCAAAAAAACGAATTTTCGATTTGCACAAACTCGTACATACCTGACATTTGAAATATAGGTTCTTTAGGGGCATGGGGGTGGGAGGGTGAACACGGTTCATTAAGGATTACGATATAAATCTTGGTAAGTCCATAACTCCGGCTAAACCACGAGTTTTTTTTACACACCGTATGTAAGTTCAACATATTCAGCAATTACTTCCCGCTGTAATAACTTCATGAAAATATTTATTCAGTTACTCACAGACAGGAAGCGTAGAAAAATACATAGAGTAGTTAAAACCATTAAGTTAGTGTTTCTAATGATTTTAACTTTGGTAAGAGATTTAAATTCGTCAAGAATAACTCACATTTTAAAAGATTACAAGACAAGCTTTTGCCCGCAGCTCGGCCTGCGCTTAACTTAGTTGTTAGCATAGGATTCCTATGACTATTGACTTATTCCTGCAAAAACTTTTGACATATCCCAATACGTGTAATCATCACAATGTGTTAATTCAGAGTATCAGCTCTATCTATTCTAAATTTCAGCCAACTCTTCTTATTTTGACAAACTGAAACAGGAAATAACAAATTAAAACTCCTTCCACTTGATTTAACATGTTGCGCAATTGTATTACCAAACAACAAATACGGTTCTTAAATATTTGTATAATTTAAAAACACAGTATCAAGAGGCAACAAAATTGGCTCTACTTTAAAACTATTACCAACCTTCCCTGTGTCGAATCGCCCCGGTATTTGTCCTCGCCCCCCTCCCGCGGATTACTCGACCGGGGGAGACATTTAGTCGTGACATTTGGAGTATTTATTCGCATAATAATAATTCCTCAAAGCGTCGACGGGGGCGCCTTCACTGCTACCGAGAGTTACGGCTTAGGGAGACACCTTCAAGGTGATACAACTGCTGCGTCACCTTAAGATGGATATTATTATGGTCTTCAAGTGTTTTTTCCTTGTCTCTTGATTGAAATATGAAACCCATTTTTGATCTTTTTAATTCATTCTTTATTCTGTCATAATGTATATTTTTGCACATATATTACAATTTTGACACTAACATGAAAATAGAATTTAGGAGTTTTGTGTGAAAACTTATATAAGTGCATTTGTCTGAATTATTTAAAATGAACCAACAAAGTAAAGAAATTATCGATCATCGCACTGCATTTGGACGTCTATACCTATATTACAAAAAGGTAAAATTAGTTAGCGTAGGCTATTATAGATAAAATATTTTGATTAGAGTAAGTTTTTAATTCGAAATATCAGTTATCGTAAACCAAGTCGTAAGGAAAAAGGCACCATATATTTTCGTTGCAACGAAGCAATGAGGTGTGCGCAGGGATATCTGGGAAAATTGAAAATGATATAAAACTTGTACCGATCGACAGTGGCCTCGGAAATATTTTTTGTGTTGAATTTTTAGCACGTCATAAAAATACAAACAATCGGCTTTATTTGTGGCACCAAGACAGGTTTAGGGACAGAGAAAGACAAATTATATTTTAATCCTGATCGAAAGTTTCCACGGGAATAAGTTTTTGGCACATGAAACCATGAGGTTCGGCATGTGAGTACATAAAGCTAAAACTATCTAAGTCGTGCAGAAAATTCTAAAGTTATAAGAATCTAAAATCCTTCGAAAAAAGTACTAAGTTATGTTTTAAAGTTTAAATAAGTACATTATGTAACCGTATAATTATTTATCTAGTATGATGATCATTAAAAAACAATGTAATAAATATGTTGACGTTTGCAACGTTCAAATTTTAATCACCTTATCCACTCTATTCTTTATGACGTCGTCCACTAAACGCCGATTACAGCTTGTCGTCGTTACAAAACATTGAGCTTCAAGTATCGCTAGATCTGCCGTTACGGTCATTACTTTAATTGTTGTATTAGAAAAACTAAAATAAGCTAAACGTTTGTAGCAGGCGTCTGGAGAATGAAAAAAGTGTTTGTGGATAAGGAGAAGGAAAAAAAAAATCCGTATTAGTATAGTGATTTCTGCACGATCACTTTTTATAGAAATGCCTGCAACTGCAACTTACGTATAAATTGTAGAATCATCTAGTTTTCTATTATCAATATTTGGATTTTAAAAATTCTTATTTTACAAAGAGGCAAATTGTCGCTGAGATATAGGCCAGATCCCGTAAATACGCCGTTTTTGTGCAAATTGTTTAGCAAAACTGTAGTATCTGAAGTACCTATTAAAAGTCAGTAAAACCATTATTGAGTATTATTTTGCCAAAAAGCATAAATGTTACTACAAGACGCTAATATCTAGTTTCATACAAAAATCGGAAAGTTTCAAGACGTGATTGTTATATAAATTACTCATGATGTATGACATTATGTAATGAATTTTAATATATTCACACGCACATCATTACAAATTTGTAATGTGATGAATTATGATTGCTAAGTAGCTGGTGTATGGGTATGACCCTTTGTTAGTGGCAATGTTGCAGGGAATAATATTTTCAAGTAAAATATAAATATTTCAAAGCTAATTTCTTGGTTTTTAAACTAAATGAAACATGGTGAGCCTCCTCAGAAGGTCTGTATATCATTGTAGTCTACCTCGTGCGGTCTGAGAACATCACAAGCCCTGATTACCGCATCAAAATGTGCGCAGCAAATATCCCGAGCTTTGCTTTGAAGAATTAAGACGTCTGTCGCCTGCTAGTGCTACCTACTTGGGATTGTTCTGCTCCTGACATTTTAAGGGTTAAGATGTCCTTTGGTTAATTTATAAAGGGCTAGTACCGTTTGTTTGAGACATTTTATTATTACATAAACAATTCAGTTTGTTGTTATGAAAATTTGAAACTATGTTATTAAACACAAAGTCTAAAACTATGATATTAAAACACAAAACTTTAAACTATGTTATTAAACACACAATTTCAAAACTATGTCATTAAACACAAAATTTCAAAACTTTGTTATCAAACACAAAATTTGAAACTATGTAATTAAACACAAAATCTGAAACCATGTTATAAAACAGAAAATTTAAAACTATGCTTAGCTATTAAACACAGAATATCATCCTACATGCAAATTGATTCGTGTTACACAAATCAACAGTCCTCATCAATTTTGCATGCAATTTGACCCATTCTCAGTACCTATCCAATTGTGCTAAAATTTGTAATAATATGGTACCCTGGACCTGACCTGATGATAAAGCCGAAAGATAGTCATAGAAACTCCTACACTAAACAAGATAGCCCTGTCGTGTTTAGGCTCTTTAAATTGGTCTCTGGACTGGATTTTTGTTTATAAAATGAAAATGGTACATCCCTTGACAGAAACAGTTGTTTACATATAGCAATATGCATGTCAGAGCAAATTTTTTTAAAAGCAAACCCATTTGGAAACACGAAAAATCCCCCTACAACCTACAACAGAAAAATCAAACCGACAAACCGAAATATCTGGAGCAGCTCAGAAAGTCCCACATAATAGACCGGGAGCCGACTGGATATATTGCCGACGATAAAAACGTATCCATCCCGATATGCCGACACTAAATCACCACTTAATAGTCGAGGAGGCCGTAAATATGTCAACGCACGCCAATATCTGAGGATATACACACGGAGGAGGCGTTTTTTCTCGTTACATGCAGTCTGTCAGGCTTACGGTCTAAGTAATTTGTTATCGTGCCTACTTAGTGAGGCACTAATTCGTGATGTATTCAGCTGACAAAGAATCGATTCGGGATAGAAAATGTTCTTGGAATTTTGACTATATTTTATTAAAATTGCGTAAACATAAAAATATAAAACAATAACCTACATTCTCCTTAAAAATGCAATATGTATTTTATTTGCAATGATACCATTGTGACAAATATATAAAATGAAACTATCTTAACAAACTTAAAAAAATACAAAAAACTACAGTACATATGCCTACCTCATCTACTAAGGAAAACTGACGTTTTCATTGTACTATTATTTGGAAGTATTAGGGTTGAAACTTTGGCACTTTCCCTTGTCAAGGTTCTAATCTAACTATCTTTACATGACTAACAAATAATAAAAATCTGTTAAATCTATATCTATATAAAATAATAATAAGTTTTTGATCATGAATTTTAATTCTTTTTAACGTCTAATCGCGTAAGTACTCGGAGAAACGTTCCAGGTTCCTCGGCACAGCGAAGAACTAATTAAATTCAAATTAATCGTAAAAAACGGAATCACGTCAAATTGACCGTAAAATTTCAAGAAAGAAAAACAATGGGTTCCGCCGATAACGGAGCCGGACTTAAATTAAATCAGAGTCGTTTCACAAACCCTTCACTTTTGTAAACATACGGCTCCACATTTTTTGTCTACGCTAATTTAAAAAATTAAGAATTTTATTTTAATTTGACTCACGATCAAATATATTCTAATACAAATGTAAAAAAAATGTGATCCTTAAGTAATTCATGTTACATATGGAGGTAAAGTAGGAAAAGGTATTAATTTCAATGCATTAACTCTAATAAACACAGATAAAATTGAATAAATAAATATCTTTTGATGTGTGCAAAAGCAGGCTTCTGATAAATGATAACATTTCTGAAGTTAGCTTGTGCACGCTATTTTGAACCCCACAGCTATAATAAGAGATGAATATAATAGATAATAAGAGACGATATTGATTTGGTTTATGCATGCACAGTTATATTTAGCGTATTCTGTAAATCGCCAAATAATCCATTAATACGTTCGTATACTCGTTATATTACGAAAATATTGTGTAACATGTGATATACACGCGTATGTTCCTAAATATGTAAAGAACATAGAAACAGGTACACCGCTCGGGTTTTTTGTCTTTTGTTAGCAGTAATCTACTTTATAACATACGGAACAGTTTTAGTTATTTCTTTTCGAGTGGTTTAATACTCAGTACAACTCTAAGATCTCACGTGTGTTAGCTGATAATATTGACATATTATTTGTTCAAAGTAGCGCGTAAAAAGCATTTTTTACCTGCGTCAATATTTCAGTTATACTCTTACAAGAAACCCCAAGTGAACAAGTGATGCTGCAGCAGTTGTTATTGTTTTTTTTATAATATTGTGTATTATAAAGTTTAAAAATAGAAAGTGTATATATATCCATCAAACTATTATCAAGCCAGGCGGTTTTGAACGCAAAATACAACCGTATGTTTCCTCGTCGGACGTTCGCTCTGAACTTTCGCTAAGGTATGAATATTTACGAAAGTATTAATTATTTTTTAACTTTCCTCCACCTTAAGAGGCTTTTCTTAACTTAAGGTGGGAAGTGCTGAATGACTGGGATAATATTTAGTTAGGGGAAGGATTCAGTAATTTTTTTTTTAAACGTAGTTTTTGTGGAAGAAAGTACTTAATAAAATTAATTAAAATCATGACTTTGTTTTTCTTAAATAAATATTTTAATTGGTATTATTTGAACTTTGAACATTAAAATTGCTTACTTTGGTACTTAAATACGAATTGCTATTGTCACTATTTTTTCAAAAAGAATTAATCGAATTATATAATTCCATGTGCAGAAGTTATATATTTAAATTTTAAATTTTATTTGGTTTACCAATTCTGTTTGTTAAGCAAAGATGACAGGTTTGATGAATGACAGGTTTAGAAAGAGTGTTGAGGGTAAGGGTAAGTAACGTCCGACAAAGGTTACTTTTTGTAACTTGTTCAATCCTTAAAATGTTCAAGCTATCGACTTAACATATAGTTCCGCATATAACTTATTTTCTTAACCCCATTTATCTCAAGTCTGGAGTCAAAACTGGAACTTAAAACCAGGACTGTATAATTTTCTAATTAGTTACTGAAAGGTTTACTTTTATAGTGATAAGCACTATTTTACTCCAACAGTTCTGGTGCGAATTGTTCAACTTGCAGCAAAAACAATCTTGTTTGCAAACTAGCAAATCCTACATTATCTGAGAGGCCAGTTTAAACTTTGATATTTCATAAGGCGGGCGCTGGAGTTAAGTATAATTTAAGTTTATTTTTCTTATTCGCAGTTAACAAGGCGGCGTTATCGGCGGACCGCCTGTGGAGGCGCAGTTACGCCAATTTATACTTTCGATTACACCCCCACCTACCCTCGCGGATGAATAAAAAACAAATGAGCTGAGAATTTGTTGGTATGGTTTGCTGTGCAAAGGTGGGCCCGTTGGATTACTGTAGACATGGCTGTGTACCACTTTTTGTCGCAAATCTATATTTATAAAAGGCAATGTCCTGACGGTAAGGCTCGACCGAGATCTCGGTCTCGGTCTCGGCATTCTCGGCTTCAAATCCAACCGAGAAATTTGTCTCGGTTCTTGGCTAATTATTGCCGAGATTCTCGGTCAGGACCGAGATTGTAACTTTGTTCGGATCGGCATTCAAATTTTACTGCGTGTAAGTGCGCGAGAGAGCTGAATTGTGATTGGTTGAAGTCCCGGCTGCGCTTTTTCAAGATGTCGAAACTCGGTGGTATTTAATGATGGAACGACTGCTTGAGCAAAAAAATTTTTTGAACCTATACCGTATTGAAAAAGGAGGCATACTAGAAATTAACAGTGATGAATGGAATTTCATGAAAGATACAGTAAACGTTTTGCAATGCTTAATACCAAGCTACGTTGGATATCTCTTCCGACTCGTCTCGCTCTCGTTATACCGTTGGTGGCAATGTTTAATGGAAAATTGGCGCCAACACAAAACATTCAGTCTTTTAATGGCCAGGAAGATGAAAATGAAAATCACGCATAGACGATGAAGAGAAAGCTACAGGATGCACTTAATTAGCGGTGTTCATTTGTTAAAAGTTGTTGTGAGTCTTTTAATGGCCAGGAAGATTAAAATGAAAATCACGCATAGACTATGAAGAGAAAGCTACAGGATGCACTTAATTAGCGGTGTTCATTTGTTAAAAGTTGTTTGCCACTAGTTACTGCATCACTGATCGATCTACGGTTTAAAACTATATATCTAACTGAAAGCGAAGTTAACTCAGCCAAGCTTCATATTATCGAAACTCTCACTATCAATGAAAATTTAGGATCAGGTTCTCGTGAGACGACATGGGCATCTTCAACTAACTCGTCAAACATGGCTGCAACAAATCAATCTAACGTATAGGCAGCTCATGATTCGATAGAGTTGGAAGACGAGCCAATGACCAATGACGAATACAGTTCAAGATCTGTGATCGAAATAGCGCTAGAAAGCTCCCTTAGAGAGCCAAGACTGCAAAGAAATGCAAATCTTTTTGAGTATTGGATTTCGTCGACTTATAAGGTGCTTAAGCTTGCAGTAAATAAGTTTTATCTGCGCCGCCTACTAGCGTAGCAAGTGAAGTTTAGCAAAGCTGGACAATTGTATGACGAGAGGCGACACTCTTTGAAGGGCGAAAATGCCGAAAAATTGGTTTTTTTATGTTATAATATAATGTTATTTAACTTTTATTATTTAAACAGTTCATTTTGATAAACAATTAGTAGTGTATTAAAAATTTAACAGTATTAAAAAAAATTTTACACGCTTTGTCTATTCTCGGTCTCGGCCGAGATATTATTTTATTCTCGTTCTCGGTCTCGGTCTCGGCCGAGAACGAAAAACCCAATTTGGAGAATTAGTCTGTTATATATTGAAGGCTTCGTTTAAGAACGGGGCTCGAAATTTGTATGAAAAATCCCTCATTTTTTTGGTCAAATCTAAGAAACTTGGTATTTGACCTTTTGAGTAAAAACCAAGGTTGAAATATTTCACTGTTTTTGGAAATTCATCCCACAGGGGTGAAATAGGGGATGAAACTTTGTATGGAAATCAGGTTATTTTTGTGAATAAAACCATAAAAATTTGTTTAACAAGTATATATAGTTATATATACTTGTTATATAATAAGTTAAACATTAACTTCTGATTGCAAACAAAGAATGGCGTTTTACAGTAGTTTGGGAATTTCAACCTTTAAGTTAGTAAAAAGGGATAACAAATTTTGAAAGGGAAAAAGGTATTTTTATAGTGAAATTAACTCTAAACTTGCTATTAATGCTCTTGAACACAATTAAAAAATTGCATGTTTCGAAATTTTTTAAAAATAAAGCCCCTAAGGGAGAAACGGGGAAAATAATGTGAGATAAAATATTTCTTGACTCAATTTACTTCAAACTTGGTATATATGCATTTCTAAACAGATAATGAAAAAGGAACTTTTGGGGTGCTTAAAATTAAACCTCCAACAGGAATAAGGGAATGGCAAAATTTGTATGCAATTGGCAATGCTAATGCAAATTTATTTTTGAAGTCTAATTAAGTCTTTGTATCAATGCTCTTCAGTTTAAAATAAAAACGCTAACTTTCGTGTTATCTTCAAATTCGACCACTAAGGGGGTGAAAGTAGTAGCAAAATTTGTATGGAAAAAAAAATCAAATTTGCTTAAAACTTAGCACTGATAGCAAGTACCTGAAGAACCGAGCTACGCTCGTTTTTTGTTTTTTAGCAATGCCATCTATTGTCAAGTAGCTGAACAACCGCCATCTATTATCAAGTAGCTTTATCGTTGCTGTTTCGGTAAAAATAATAGTATTACTACTCGCCAATAGATCTATGTCAGATAGACGATGTATCGCCCCCGAAACCCCCCAGATACTTAATTTCAAGAAAATCGTTGGAGCCGTTCCCGAGGTTCAGATATATATAAATATATATATATACACAAGAATTGCTCGTTTAAAGGTATTGCTCTTTAACACAATTAATGACATACCTACTAATTTCTTAATTTTAATAACTCAGCCCCTAGGGCTCAAACTCAAACTCAAACTTAATATATATGCTTTTTAAATACAAATAATAAACACATTGTTTCACGGATTTTTAAATTCTAACCATTAAGGGAATAAAATGTGTTGCTAATTTTGTAAGGTATTGCAAAATATTATTTTCAAATTTTCACAAATCTTGGTATCAATGCTCACCGACACAAAAATATGTAAATTACGCATTTCGGCGTCTTTCTTTATTTTAAGTCAATATTTTCACAGTTATATTATATATTCATGTAAATTTTCTATACCAAAATTCATTTCTGGAAATATTGAAATTAAGCCCCTTACAAAGTAAAAGGGATGACAAAGTTTGTAAGGAAAATAATATTTGTATGCTTAAATTTACTTAAAACTCAGTATTTATGCGCTTACACACTAAATAAAACACGTATAAAAGCATTTTTTAAAATTTAACCGCTAAGAGAAGATAGGGGTAGATAGAAGATAGTAAGAAATTTTGCACAGGATTTAATATTTCTACAGTCAATTTAATTGTAACATAGTATATGTGCTTCTTAACACAAATAACAAACGAAGTGTTTCGAGGTTTTAGAAAACTTAGCCCAAAGAAAAAGGGAATGACAATTTTTTAAATGGGAAATAATATTTTTAGGATCGAAATTCACTTGTAACTGTTCATCAACACAATAAAAAAAGTATGTATTTCGTGGTTTTTAAAAATGGATACACTTAAGGAGAGAAAGGGTGTGTTACAATTTTAACTGGAAATAATATTTTTATATTTCAATTTGTTTAGAGCTTAGCATAAAACTTTCGAAATAAATAAAATACGTGTTTTAGTGTTTTTCTAAATTCAACTCCAAATAGAAGAAAAAATATTACCAAGTGAAACTGGTAAAACTAAAAAAATATATGAATATTCTTCTCAAGATACTAAACAAACCATGGGTTTCGGGTTCACTTAAAGTTCAACCCCTAGGGGTGAAAAGTGGGTGAAAAAGGTGGGGGTAGGAAAGTTTGTTAATTATGTTAATATTTTTATATGTTTAAATTTCGTATACCTACAACTTCGGTAGGTATACATGTCCTTCAATAGAAGGAAGGAAGGAAAAAGAATCAAGTGTTTTACGGGTAAAAAGTGGAGAAAAGGCATGGCAAAATTTGTAAGGTATATAGTAAATTTTCTGTAGTCAATTAACTATGAACATTGAATATTATATGATTCCAAATATACTCAATAGAAACTGTGTGTTTCGAGTTTTCTGAAAAATTAAACCCGTAAGTAGAAAGGAGGAAATTCTTGATATGGAAGATTTTAAAGAGACTGATTTATATGACTTTTTCAAAATTCACTCATAAGAGCGTCAAAGAGCGTGGTCAATTTTGTATGAATTATCTTATTCTCATATTACTCAGAAATAAAAATTCGGAGAAGGGGTTATTTTATTGTAGGTTTTGTGGGCACTTTGAAATTTATACTAAGGAGTGGAAGGGTGGTAAACTTTAGCTACTGTGATTAAAGAACTGTGCAATTCTTATAGTCTATGCGAGCGAAGCCGCGGGTGGAAAGCTAGTACGTAGTACAACAGGACCGAACCATAAATAACGTTTGACGACCAGATTTGTTTTTTTTTTTAGAAAAGAAGTGTGATTTATCCATCTTAATGTAATATTATGACAAATAAAACAGGCAGACATTATTATAACCCCATAAGTTTTATAAATCTGAAGTCCTATGTATATACTCATCCTGAGGTATTTACTCAAGTCAAGGTACATACATGTCAAATTAGTGTAATCATTTAAAGTTTTGAGGTAAAAAAATCATAATTTCAGAAAATTAGAGACCAGAATAGTCTGTCAAATACTAATATATGATTTTTTAGTTAATGTAGTTTAGTGATTTAATGATGTAATTAATAAGGTGTAAATTAATATAAGAAAAGGAAGTAAGATCAAATTATCTTTTCTTAGAGATTAAGAAATGTCTATCGATTAATATTTAGGCATGATTTGTGTAGTAGTTTATATTTTTCAATTACGTATTATAGTTGTAAGCTATATCGTAACAATAATAAAGTTAATTTTAGAATTACTTGTGTGAAAAAAATTACCATAGCAAAACAGATTGTTTTTTAAAACAAAATAATTATAAAAAGAATTATAAACATGAATTGATGATGTCGTTTTTTAAGAAATTTATCACTTTTTAAACTAAAAACAAATTTAGTTAGACTTTGACCTAAGTTGTGTGTGTTTTCTAACAAATGTGAGTTTTAAAACTAATAAATATATTTAAAATTTAAGATAAAAATAGTAAACCTAACCTTATCCTTTCTTTCCTCACGTCACCATCTGCAAAATATTATTTTCAAATTTTCACAAATCTTGGTATCAATGCTCACCGACACAAAAATATGTAAATTACGCATTTCGGCGTCTTTCTTTATTTTAAGTCAATATTTTCACAGTTATATTATATATTCATGTAAATTTTCTATACCAAAATTCATTTCTGGAAATATTGAAATTAAGCCCCTTACAAAGTAAAAGGGATGACAAAGTTTGTAAGGAAAATAATATTTGTATGCTTAAATTTACTTAAAACTCAGTATTTATGCGCTTACACACTAAATAAAACACGTATAAAAGCATTTTTTAAAATTTAACCGCTAAGAGAAGATAGGGGTAGATAGAAGATAGTAAGAAATTTTGCACAGGATTTAATATTTCTACAGTCAATTTAATTGTAACATAGTATATGTGCTTCTTAACACAAATAACAAACGAAGTGTTTCGAGGTTTTAGAAAACTTAGCCCAAAGAAAAAGGGAATGACAATTTTTTAAATGGGAAATAATATTTTTAGGATCGAAATTCACTTGTAACTGTTCATCAACACAATAAAAAAAGTATGTATTTCGTGGTTTTTAAAAATGGATACACTTAAGGAGAGAAAGGGTGTGTTACAATTTTAACTGGAAATAATATTTTTATATTTCAATTTGTTTAGAGCTTAGCATAAAACTTTCGAAATAAATAAAATACGTGTTTTAGTGTTTTTCTAAATTCAACTCCAAATAGAAGAAAAAATATTACCAAGTGAAACTGGTAAAACTAAAAAAATATATGAATATTCTTCTCAAGATACTAAACAAACCATGGGTTTCGGGTTCACTTAAAGTTCAACCCCTAGGGGTGAAAAGTGGGTGAAAAAGGTGGGGGTAGGAAAGTTTGTTAATTATGTTAATATTTTTATATGTTTAAATTTCGTATACCTACAACTTCGGTAGGTATACATGTCCTTCAATAGAAGGAAGGAAGGAAAAAGAATCAAGTGTTTTACGGGTAAAAAGTGGAGAAAAGGCATGGCAAAATTTGTAAGGTATATAGTAAATTTTCTGTAGTCAATTAACTATGAACATTGAATATTATATGATTCCAAATATACTCAATAGAAACTGTGTGTTTCGAGTTTTCTGAAAAATTAAACCCGTAAGTAGAAAGGAGGAAATTCTTGATATGGAAGATTTTAAAGAGACTGATTTATATGACTTTTTCAAAATTCACTCATAAGAGCGTCAAAGAGCGTGGTCAATTTTGTATGAATTATCTTATTCTCATATTACTCAGAAATAAAAATTCGGAGAAGGGGTTATTTTATTGTAGGTTTTGTGGGCACTTTGAAATTTATACTAAGGAGTGGAAGGGTGGTAAACTTTAGCTACTGTGATTAAAGAACTGTGCAATTCTTATAGTCTATGCGAGCGAAGCCGCGGGTGGAAAGCTAGTACGTAGTACAACAGGACCGAACCATAAATAACGTTTGACGACCAGATTTGTTTTTTTTTTTAGAAAAGAAGTGTGATTTATCCATCTTAATGTAATATTATGACAAATAAAACAGGCAGACATTATTATAACCCCATAAGTTTTATAAATCTGAAGTCCTATGTATATACTCATCCTGAGGTATTTACTCAAGTCAAGGTACATACATGTCAAATTAGTGTAATCATTTAAAGTTTTGAGGTAAAAAAATCATAATTTCAGAAAATTAGAGACCAGAATAGTCTGTCAAATACTAATATATGATTTTTTAGTTAATGTAGTTTAGTGATTTAATGATGTAATTAATAAGGTGTAAATTAATATAAGAAAAGGAAGTAAGATCAAATTATCTTTTCTTAGAGATTAAGAAATGTCTATCGATTAATATTTAGGCATGATTTGTGTAGTAGTTTATATTTTTCAATTACGTATTATAGTTGTAAGCTATATCGTAACAATAATAAAGTTAATTTTAGAATTACTTGTGTGAAAAAAATTACCATAGCAAAACAGATTGTTTTTTAAAACAAAATAATTATAAAAAGAATTATAAACATGAATTGATGATGTCGTTTTTTAAGAAATTTATCACTTTTTAAACTAAAAACAAATTTAGTTAGACTTTGACCTAAGTTGTGTGTGTTTTCTAACAAATGTGAGTTTTAAAACTAATAAATATATTTAAAATTTAAGATAAAAATAGTAAACCTAACCTTATCCTTTCTTTCCTCACGTCACCATCTGAAGGCGCAGACCCAGAACATTATATTTAATGTTCGCGCCGACTTGATTTGAACGTAGTATCAAACTCGCAACATTGTTTGTCTCTACTTATTACTAATTTGTCCCTTTCTCTCATTGCTTTAAGGAACTTGAATTAAATTTTATGTGAAGCTGCTCTTTTTTGAGGTATATAATGTGCTACGCCGAGCTACGCGGCTACAGATTCTGCTACGAACTCCCGAGTCACTAAGTAAGGTCTCCGCTACGAACTGCTACGATACTAAACAAAAAGTTCTAAGACGAACGTCTTCGTTGCTGACGTGTTTAGATAATATTTCTTTGAGTTTAAAAATAACTGTATTGACAAATTTAATAGCAGTTTATTTATGTTTTATAAATGCAATATATTCGTCGGCTCCGTGGCTCAGTGGGTAGTGACCCGACTTCTGAATAAAGGGGCGTGGGTTCGATTCCCGCACAAGACAAATATTTATATTTATGTTTGTCTTAAGACTAATTTGTTTTCTATGTATAATATGTATATATTTACAAAAGAAAGTATATATATTCACCCAAAGGTTATCTGGGAGAGATCGCATCATAGCGATAAGATTGCCATTTGTTTTTTTTTTCTATGTAAATACTGTGTCTGTTATATTATGTACACTAAAGTTTATTATATTTTTATTATTATATATTTGTATCCGTTGTCTGGTATCCATAGAACAAGCTTTGCTTAGTTTGCTACTAACCAGCGCTGTTTGTAATGTCCAAAAACATTGATTTTATTAATAATATATTTATATCTGATATCTACCTACATATAGTCTTTTTTTATTACATAATTAGAAAGTGATTGATTTTTATATAATTTAATTGTGACATTTAGGCTCGTACCGTATTTTTAATTGTCGAAATCGTCAAAACTTCAAACCCATTAAAGTACAGAACAATCCTTAATTATTTGATTAATAAATTCAATTTAATACAACAATTGAGATAAAGTTAAATCCAATCCCAGTTATTCTACATTTAAAACCAAACGATATGCATTTAAAACTGTTCAACGTATTTATGTGTCGCATTATAGTGTTGCCGGTGAGTATTGGCGCGCATCATTATCGTAAAATGGTACATGTTTATGTATTTTTAATTCCGTCGTATATCGTTGGCGGTGGCGATAAAATGGCGCTGGCAATATGGCGGGAGCTGTATTTGTTAGTGAATAGTATGTATTATAACTATTAATATAGTCAGTATATTACTAGGATTTTTATGAGAAGTTTTAGGGTTCCGTGTACCGAAAAGCAGAACTACGACAACTTTTGCAAAGTAATAAATCACTTTGACCTGTGTTATTTTTAAAAATTAGCACGCAGAAATTGCTGGAAGGTCGCAGCCGATTATATATATAAATAGTTAGACGATAAATAATTTGTTTTTATTTAAACTAAGTTTTTACAAACACTTATAATCGTCATAGTTATGGAATACTTTTTTTTTAGGACACTTATCTCAAAAGAAAAAAGTCAGAACACTTGTGTGACTCTATCTATTTATGAGTTAAACCGTCCGTCTGTTACATACATTTACATAAGATACTGGTTTTACATAGAAGCCACCTTAAAACATCTAGTTAGCTCTTGCACATACTGATATCGATTATTTTATAGTTTTTCTGTATATTTCATCTAATGAAAAATGTTAAGAAGCATAATCTGGTAGATTTTCATTTTCAGAATTTAACTATCTCCGTCTTTATTCCAAAGATTATTAATGTCAAAAAATCCAGGTATATCAATTTTTCCGTCAATTTACGGTGCTGGTCTTCAGTCTTGAGAAATTATTCGATTAGAAATTATAATAAATGTATAAAATGTTTTTCAAAGACCTTCAAACAATCACTGTTCGTCTTGTCACCACTTATTATTAAAACATTTTTGACTGTTATAGATTTGAACTTATTATGAATGTCTAATCTAATTGTTCGGCACCACGCCCGCAATGAACTCGTATATACACGGGCACGGCAATACGGGGCCCGGACAACGACCGTCGATCGCTTTTTGATAATGTTATTGATATTGGTGAGTGAGAGGTTGCATTTGGTGTATTTGTGAGGGTACAGTCAGCGGAAGAATTAAAAAAAATTACTTTACCGAATTAAAAGTTTTTAATTGACATAACGTAATAATAAACGTTTTACATAGATAATTCAATTAATAACTAATTAATTTAGCAGTTGTTTAGGACCCTAACATATTTATATTGTATAATGCTCCATGCGCTTCCTTTAACAAATCAACTAACGTACGTGTAACGTGTAATATTTTGAGCAAAACAAACACAAAGCTTCGTCGTTACTCAAAATATCCGCTACGAAGCTACGCCACGCCTCACGGTATACGCTACGAAGCTACGCCATACCTGACCGCTACGAGGTATGACACGTCATACCTCGATGGCACAAACTGTATCATGCGCTACGCTTAAGCATTTGACCTCATCAGTACCTGTACCTTTTTCTTCCATAATTACGTCATGCTTAGCCGCTAGGAAATAAAGCGAGTGCTACGGGTGCTAAGTAACACATAAGTTGACACTACGGATTGTATCTGATACGCAACTTAGTACTTATGTAAAAACCTCGAGGGAAGTAAAGTAGCTTTTAAATTTCAACGTGTGAAGAACAATCACTCCTGATCGCTACGAAATGTAAAGTGTAACTTCAGTTTCTCACGCACCCGCTACATATAATTGCGTTTAAAGTTGAACGTAAGCAAGATGCGATATCTACTGCATATTGCAGTTACATAGGTACATTTTACAAGTTGTTTTGAGATACGTATTTGAATGAAAATAAAGCAGCTATTGTAAAAAAATATAAATATATATAAAAATATAAATATACAAATATACAATATATATATATATATATATATATTAAATATTATTATATTATATGCATACCTTAAAGTTTGAATACCTATATCTTCTATTGAAACATCCAAGTTTAGCAAACAATAACCTTGAAAAATTTAGGAATCTTACAGTTATTTAACATAATATCCAAAAATATTTATAATATATTTTTTGTTTTATGTATTTAAATTCAAACATTACTTCAATAGGTTCCTCTAATCAAAACACATTCCCCCAGTTTTATGACATCGAGTAGGCTGATGAACACGGAGCCGATTGGCCGTTAGTCGGATCGGTCCGTATCGGCCCGTCACAGCCGGGCTGCAGCCGTTACGGCTAGTATACGGCCCCGGTCATTGCAATCGAGTTATCGGCTCATAGTTCGTGCATTTGATTGGCAGACCACTCGATTTGTTCGGTTATATTTCGAATTGAGTGTTTCGACATTTTGCTGCAAACTAATATTTTAGTAACTAATATTCGTAAATTTTAGATTGTCACTTGTTTTCTATATCTATACTTATATTATAAAGAGGAAAGGTTTGATTGTTTGTTTGTATTGAATTGGCTCCGAAACTACTGGACCGATTTGAAAAATTCCTTTACCATAAGAAGCCGACATTATCCCTGATGAACATAGGCGACTTTTTACTGCGGGAAAATGCTTCATTCCTACGGAAAAACGAGTAATAGGACAACGGGTAGTAAGATTTATCCTTCCGTACTTATATTTTTCACATAACTTCTAAACGACTGAACCAATTGGGTTGAAATTTTAAATGAGTATTTTGCTGGTTTCTTGAATGATTTAAAAAAACAATTGGACCCGGTAGGTGGCGCTGCTGTCGATATGTCAACACTAAACGGCTTGACCGATTCGGTTAAAATTTTGTATGTGTATTTATTTCCATGGTTTCACAGACAACATCGTGTCGTGTCCCTTATGCCATTAAGGGAGAAAGATTTGATTGTTTTTTTTTTCTATAATTGAGGAGTTGCCGTAAGAACCTACGCCGATAACGAAATTTAAGGCTGGCAGAACGACACGAGAAATGATACAACGTTAACGATACAGAAGCATAAATTAAAAATCTGCTAAAATAAATCATTTTTTTAGGTTATATACAATGAGCATTTCATGTACGTATCAATGCTGATTTCAAAAAATAATTAACAATTCAGTTACGTCACTACATTTATTTCATTTAAGTATACACTCTTAGTATAAATCTGTTGCAAAAAGAATATAGAATATTAATGACTCAGATTATATTTTTCACTTTATATTTGATTAGGATTACCTCACATAAATAATTTTTTTTTGACGTGACAACGTCTTATAAATTGGTTTGCCGGGTGACACTTCAAGAAACTGCGTTACGCTCCGCTCACGTTATGCGCTCACAATGAGAGCGAGTGAGAGGCACGCGGCATGGTTAGCCCGCCTAAGAGCGAGAGAGACAGACATAAAAAGTGAAAGGCACAAGTTGTCACGTAAAACTTTCGCCCGTATACCGACTTTACAGGCAACCAGTTTTTTATTTCTAAAAGACGTTTCAAAAGTTATCTACAAACAATCAAACATGCTTCCGGCCACCAACGGGTTAGTTTGTTTACAGGGTTGTCACACGCCGCAGTCTCAATAAACTGTGTCGCAATTATACAAACGCCTCTGTGTGTCCACACTCCACATGCAGTACACTCTGCCAAAATGGATCCACTCAGCGATGATATTACACCTTGCAAGGTTATTAAAATTGGTTTTATGCCTTGTTAAAACAGAATAATTATTTACTTCGACTTTTGATTTTGCTGATAAATATATTAGCAAAACTACGAAACGACTCTTTACTTTGATAACATTCTTTTAAGGTACTGAAACTACACAAGGTAGGGATAATATTTTATTGTGAAAATTCGGCTGTTATATAATTCTATATTCTTTAGATAACTTTATAAAGAACTACAAACCTAACCTAATTACTTCTTAATGCTATCAAATTAGGTTTATTTTTTAATTTCGTATAAATAAGCTACTTAAAAAATATAAAATCTTTATAAAACTACCTATATATACAAAAAGCTGAAGAAACAGATATCTAAAGAATAGACCCCTAAATATTTTTTAATTTAATAAATTATTACCTAATTGTCGTAAGTCCTTAAACCTCAAAGAGTATGTTGTTTCCTGTCCTGTAGCATTGTACAACTATCCTTACCATTGTAGCATTTCTGCGTTGTATCTCTCAGTTTATATTTCTGCGATGTATCATATGGTAATCATCATGTTACCTGAAGCGAGGATAAGTTTTTTCGTCAAGTTTTTGGCACAATAGTTTTTTTATCCTCAGACCACGGTCCCATAGTTCAGTGTTTACGCAGCTGAGTGGTTTTAGCGGCGGCTCCAGCCTTCATGGAATTTGAGAGATAGGACAGAGCCAATGTGTCTACACAAGTGAAGTACCATATTATCACTCGTCCCAAACACCAAAATACCGATGCAACTACATCTGTTCTCTTGCCAAACTATCCTTAAATACGATTCGGTACAAGAATTGATGGTATACATGCCGTGGTAAGAGAGCGACGTATCAATTCGTAAATGGTGCTATATTATTATGGTGATAAAATCAATAGTGCACTCGATAAACCGTAATGACCTGACTGATCCATGCTTTTTCCACAGAGACAAAAATATTTTCTGAGATCTGAAATATATTGCAACACGCAAAGTATTGGCATCGAGAATAGTACCAATATGCGAATATATACGTAGAAAGCCACTGCTGCTGATGCTATATGAGTTTTTTTTTTAATTTTGCATTAAATTTAATCTTATTTAACTGCAATTTATAGAAGTCTGATTAGGTGTCAGAGTAGGAAACTAAATAAATAATATAATCTGAACAAATTTTGGACATCAATTACTCTAAGTCTTGGTAATTTGAATACGAGTTAATTCTTTAATTAAAATTAGTAAATTGACATTAACTGATTAAGAAAACGATCCATTATTGAAATATCTTTGAAATGAGTACAAATATTTAATAATAAAATCGATATGAAGGAAGAGGGTCTAGCAACTCTGTAGTATATTTACAAAGTGTGACCAATTAAAACAAGGCAAGTCGACGTCAGCCATCTTAAATCTGCGTAGCCGCGTATTGGCAATATCTGTGCGGACATAACTTGCCGGTCGGCTTTGTGCCCTGTGTGCCGTGTGCCGTGTGCGCTACACGCTGGCAACCCTGCGCCGCCGCGATTTACTAGCAGTTGCGGTCCTGGCCGAGATTAGACGTACTGTGATATACAATCAGTACACAATGTAACATACACATGCTCGTGTGTATATTGCGCATGTTCTTCGAAGGGAAGTAAGATTAAAACCTAGATACACAGGAGAAAATATTATAAAGAAATAGAAAGAAGAAATAAAAAATATTTATTTGGTCTACATAACTTATAGATAAAAAAAAGGTAAAAAAGGAATTATTCAAGTTAAGTACTTACTAACGAGTAACTAATGAGTTATTCAATGCCAAAAAGGCTTATAAAGATTATAAGCCTTAAAGAGTTGTGATATTATATGATAAAAAAACTTTATTCACCTCGGGTCAAAGATTGCTGATTTGCGTATGTATTATATGCATATAATCACGAAGACAAGGAGACATAATGTCTTCGAATCTGTTCATGGCAGTCGTAAGCTATTTTCAGGGTAATTGACCGGCTTCAGTATCAAAATCGAATACATCGCTTACGTTTCTTATCTTTATAACTGAAGTGGCAACAGGCAGACTTGAGTCACTCCTTAAATTAAGGTATGAAAGTGGAGATGATGACGTGTGGACTGATGACCTGATAAAAGCTACGGGAAGTCAGTGGGGGCAAGAGGCTCAGATCCTTTTATTTTGAAATTGTAAGGAGGAAGAGGAGTCCAGCAATAGATGTCTTTTGGCTGATACGTTGAACAAACAGACATAAAGATAAGCATTCCATTTTACAATATGTGAGAATAAGGGGAAACCAACATTTGTTTTATTTCTCTAGTAAAACTGGTTATTTACAACTTATGGGACATATATGAAGCTCGTTATTAACAACATATGGGACATATATGAAGCTGGTTCTTAACAATATATGGGACATATATAAAGTTACCTTAGTCCTGATACGTACGCTAGCCCCTGTCAAGATATAGGACTAAAATTGTCGGTAAAAAGTGGCTGTCCACCAAATTACTATGTGGGTATGTGTCCAGCCTCTAGTTACCCACTTCTAGAAGTCAAACCGTGAATAGAATCCATGTAATGTACGTAGGTACATAAAATTATAATCCGCATTATACATTTATTATCTCATACTCAATAATAATGCACCAACCGGATAACAACGGCACTAAATATGATTTAGTGGTAACATTCCGACTGCGGACTGCGCTAGTGTCACACAATAGAAATGTTTATAGAAATTTATAAATAATCTTAATAATGTTCTATGATGACGTGTTACCTAATGTTTAAAAATACTTTCAGTGTTTTCTAAATATAATCTTCAAGACCCAACAATTTATAAATAAACCCTGAAATGAGTTTGTAATAGGCATGTGTTAATAAATTATTTGTTAGTCAACAAATAAAATGATAGACAACTTGGACAACCCTGAAAACTACACATTTATTATTTATAGTAAAATTGTCATTTTCTTTATTAAAATATGCAGGGTTACAGGGAAAGCCTACCTGAATATTGAAGTTAGGTCATTGCCAAAAAGTTTGATCCTCTATATTTAAAGATATATATAAACATATATATACCTTCTATCCAAAAGTTAACATAATTTTTGCTCCAAAATTTTTTTAATTTTAGACCTTAGGGTCCAATTTTTTGCTGTTGCTGTTGCTGATGGCTGCTCGATAACTATTTGAGTGTAAATTGTTTCACTAAGTTATGTATATCACGCTTCCCATCTGTAAACAGAACAAGATTCTCGTAATCTTTGATAAGTGTCATTAAATATACTAACATCAGGGACTCAGCGAGCAGGCAGCTTATTGGGAACAGTCTCGAGCCATTCAAACTCTGGAATTCGAAAGAAAAATGTATGCAAGTACATCCACGGGTTTCGAGAGATAAGTCAGTCTTCCATAAATTTTTGTCTTGAGTTCCAGAGTCTGAACAGCTCGAGACTATTCACAAAAAGGACCCAGGATAACGTTATATTTACTCATTACTTGCACCCAATTCTACTGTAACGCAGTAGAATGTCAGTGTATTCCTTGTTGGTAAACGTTGCCATGATAAACAGCGAATTCATGAACAGAGATCGAAATTCAGTACAAGCCACATCAAACAGTTAGAAGGTAAAAAAGTCCAAGATCCAAGCCAAGCTGCGTTTTAAGAGACAATTGCCAAGACACCTACCATGAGCAGACTAAAAAGGATTAAATATATCTTGTTAATAAACAATAAAAGTTTTAAAGCGCTACGAAAAATAGGGCCGGAAAAATAAAGTATGCAATTGATTGAAATTTAAAATTTAAAATATTTAAGCTATTACTTAATGTATTTTATGTATGATGTAAGGACCCGATTATTACTATATCATTTTTACAATATAAATGTAGCTGTCAACAAATCCTTAAAAAAACAAACTACTATTTTTGCGGTAGTTATAATCATATTTCAAAGTTCCTCTCGTTGGAAATGCTCCCTGCCTCCATAATGAGTGCGCCGATTGTCCCGGTTTGATTTAATGACTCCAAATAATAGCAATCAATACTATACCCTGCACCCGGCTCGTGATGGGCTTGCGAGTTATTATATACAGGCTGATAACAAAATTATAGTTACCCGAGTAGGAAAAAGTAAGTAGAAGTGGTGGCATTAAATAATTTCCTTGCGAAGCTTTCACTTAAAGAATAATTTTGGACAACCAATTTTAGTAGATAATTTTTATAACGAGATAAATAGTTTCTATTAAATATTTGTACTCACCATACCTACACTAGAAGGAACCTTACACTAAAAATAAATTTAAAAAATTTACACAACGCAAAAAAAAGGTGTCACTTGCATAATTTGTATAAATATTTTTCTGTAGCTTCATAACTTTATACCGAGTATTTTGAACAATTTTAAAATTAAAAGCTTTACATTTACAACTTAGAGGATTAAAAAAGAAAAGGCCAGAAAAGTAATTGGTTTATAAAAAAATAGATAAACAATAGAAGGCTAAGTATCTGTCTTTCAGAGTTATTAACCGTTCTGTCCAAATGTCTATGTACTAATAAGAAGCAAACAATAATAAATACATAATAGTACTAAGGATTTTTAAAACATTAATTTTGAAAACCTAGAGATTGGATTCAAACATTAAAATTAGAATCTAATGTTTTCAAAATCTTAATTAATATTATTTTAATTTATGGTTAATTAATAATAAATATCTTACACGCAAGTCCCCACTATAATTTACTATGCCAAAAGTTTAAATTCCTAAATTCATCATTTCGTTTCTTTTTTGGGAGGGAACTAAGAAAATGTGAAACTGTGAAAGGGTTACGTGTGAGTAATTTAAATAATTTAAATCGAACACTATGGCGACAGTTTGGTAATCTCTGGGATGTGAGTTCGCGCGCCATTCGTTTTGATAATTTGAAGGGCTCTTATACTTAACATATCTAAAAGGTTTCAAAGAAAATAAAAGTAACGTTCAAACAGAAAGTTATTGTTTTATTTTGCCAAACAGATTATAGTAATACAAGATAATAAGGCTGTCCTGCAAATTTTAAATTTTTAAATATTGAAAATAATAATTTACAGTAGATTTCTAAAGAGGTACAACCTATATAAGGTTATATATAAGTTTCTGGCACATACCACATTATAGACGGGAAAAGTCGCGGTCAAAATCTAGTAATCAGTAAGGTATTGTAATATTTAAGACCAGCCTGTATACAGTGCGGCGCGATGACACCGTTCCTGTAATGGCGACCATTATTTTCAAGCTAATTAATTTATGATAATGCCCGATAAAGGATTCCTAACAAATAAATTTTCCAAATTACTTTGCAATGGCATTAATTGAAAAGGTGGGCGCTAGATTAGGATTTTAATATTTTTCAGTTAAATGGAAAGAAATAATTGGTATTTAAAATGATATTTGATTACTTTAAACCCGACTGCGCACAAGTTTCTACGTATTTACCTAACTATTTGGGATACACTTTAGGTACCTTTGTAGCAACTGAACGGTGAAAGCCTCAGTGAGAAGCCTTATTGTGAATATTTTGAAAAGAGTAGCTGCTGAGTTTCTTCTCAGTAGCTACAACCTTTCGAACCGGTGGTATAGTCATAATTAATTAGATGAAGATTGTTTTAAAAAATCCTACTTGAATAAGCAGCTATTTGAATTTGAGTTTAGTAATCATTATATGTATAATTCTACTGTACGTGTGTATGTCACTGTACTCCTCCTAAGCGGCTGGACCGATTTGAATGAATAATTTTTTTTGTATGCGTTTAGGTGGCGCCCTGGATGGTTTAGATTTACAAATCAGCCCGGCAGATGGCGCTGCAGTCGGTATCATGCAAGACAACGTCTGCCCGGTCAGCTAGTAGATTATATAAAAAGAAAGAGCGACTTTACTTCAAGGGGTCACATATTAGGTCATACAATAAGTGTCAATTTAATAAATATGGCTGCCGTTGGACGCCTAATACATTAAAATCAAAAAAGTGCAATCTGATATAAATATATTGTTAATTACATCTATAGTAATTCTCCTTCTCTAACAAAAATCATCGGTAAAAATCCCAAACAATAAAGAAACCGGCCAAGTGCGAGTCAGTAGAATTTCATACCATTACATATAAAAACGGCAAAAAAATCACGTTTGTTCTATGGGAGCCTCCTTAAACAATTTGTATTATTTTAATGTATTTATTTATTTTTAAAGTCAATATATCACTTAATATTCTGTCAATATTTTAAGTGGATACCTGTTCCCGTTTTCTCTATCGAGCAAAAAAAATCAGGATTGTTGTATGGAAGCCCCCTTATATATTTATTTTATTCTGTTTTTAGTATTTGTTGTTGTAGCGGAAACAGAAATACATCTTCTGTGAAAATCTCAACTGTCTTACTATCACGGTTCATGAGATACAGCCTGGTGACAGACGGACGAACGGACGGACAGCGGAGTCTTAGTAATAGGGTCCCGTTTTTTACCCTTTGGGTACGGAACCCTAAAAATAATGCAACTTGAAATGAAATCGAACGAAGAGAGAGAGAGAAGATAACTTTGAAGATAATTTTTGTTACCAACGCAAAAAATGAAGTCTTTATGGTGTCTTCTCGTACTTAACTCTCCCTCCCCGTCACGAACTATTAATGTTGCCGCCGTCGCAAGAGAGTACCTATGGGCTTATTGAATGGATACAAATACCTAGATTCACAGTAGATATATTCTTTTTGTCTAGATTTACGTGGGACCGGAATCTGTGTGTCGGTTCGTCTAATGCTAGTTGATGACAAAGACTCTATTGATATTTTTGTTACTTAACACAGAAATTATGACTGCGATAAAAGTATTCCTTTTAATACGTAAGTAATTTACTGTAATTTGCTTTATTGATAACCTTAGATGCTAACAAAGAATAAAAACCTCGCTAAAATTTGGGACTGTTAGCAGACACACAGCAACTAAAGACAAGCTTAGTATAAGTTAAGTAAGGATTGCAGATATTAGCTAATAAAAATAAATATATTATTTTATTCTAATTAAAGAAAACATTTTGAAAGAAGCAATTATGTCTCGCAATTTCGTTAGCAAAATTCGTGTTCCACGTTAAACAGAACTGAAAAAGGACACTTGATTATTTCGTTCAATTTTCGTGCTTCTTTCGAATACATATTTTCTATTATTGAATTAAATTCGACCAAAGAAACAAACAAGGTTATCTTTCCGGACGTCATCGAATACTTTCTTGGCAAAACATATGGAATCTATGCATCATGGGAATATCTTCCTCTGGCACTTAACGAACCCAACAATCCGTAACATACTAAACCAATAAAACACAAGAATAAATAACAATAAGTGCTGAGTTATAAATAACGGCAGAGCACTTCCATACAGTCGGTGTATCTGGAGCTCAGCTACGTCATAGCTGAGTTATAGCGTCACAGTTATACGCTGAGTTATGGCGTCACATGACGTAAAATATACAACAAAAACTGTTGTTCTTTCCAACAATTTTGCCCCATATTAAGAATGAGCACAAACGGAATGTGGACTCGGAACAGAAGCAATGGAGTAGCCAAATAAAAAAACTTTCTCTCTAGCATAATTTTCGAGATTTTGGTTTTTCAATACGACCAAGGTGCCTAGCAAGCTTACGGCCCGTGTATTATTGGTATTCATAAGGGGGATGTCTTAAGATTTCAAATATTTTGTCGATCGTTTAAAATTAGGCGGCTGATTTTGATTATACAGCTTAAATTTGTGACGTGTTAACCTTCATATTACTTGATCGCCAAATTCATTGTATTGCCAAAATAACGAACGCGTATTGTCAGAACTAACGAACTGGTATTATCAAAAGTAAAAAAATAATATGTACCACAAGTTCTAATAAAAGGTAAGACTACCTTCTCTTTTTTTTTAATCGAAACGCTAGTAAATAATTTTGAAAACAATAGAATGTAAGATATGTATGTTTTTTGTGATGAATTTAACAGATATATATATATTTAAGTACTTCTGATACGGTTTATGCTTACAAAACTTAAAGTACCCTAAACTCTTAAGGTCAACTCCACGCAAACTTCTGGTCGAAGCCCTTAGCTCGGGTTTGAGCCCCGTTCTGAAGGTAATTCGTTATTTTTATTGTTTTTTGTTATTATGATTCTGTCCGTCGGATTACAGTGTGTGATACAGTGCCGCACTGGATGCGTTTAATTGCCTCCGACGGTTTAGCGCACACGATAAATAAAAAGATTAAGGTAGAAATAGTGGATTTCGCTGTTTATGAAAGGCTATTAGTTTCTTTCTTGCATATTTTTGCTGTCTTAAATAATATAGTGTAGTTACGATAGCGTTTGTAGAATACAAATTTTTATTTAATTTATTTTGAAAATTCTTAATACGACACCATTATAGGTAGATTAGATAGGTAGGTACCTAAATATTATAACGAATATTTTGTGAATTTTTATTTTCTAGTTCAACTCTTTTAATCAGCATTGTAACTTGCTACGTAATATGATTCAATCAATTAATAATTACCAAAGCCAAAAATCAAATATTCATTACCTTTAGCAAGCCTTTCCTGAATTTTAAAGTGACAAACAAATGACCATCAAAACTTTTCCTCCTTATGATTTTTTTTCACGTATTCCCTATCTTCTGACCGCATAGCACGACCTACCTATGAACCCAGATTTTACAAAATTCAGTTATACGGATAATTCATAAGTACAAGTTTGTGTTGAAACATACCAAGTAACTATCAGACGAGCAGAGCTGCACTCATATAATCCTTAATATAATAATGACTCAGCAATTACATCTTGAAATAACATTGCAATTCAAAATAACAGCTCTCAGGTTCCGTCGCCTAAACTTAATGAGTCGGGAAATACTCGTAAACACATTCAACACGATTATTACCTACATATTGTCCCCGAAATCCCGCTCAATTCAAATAACGCCATTATAAATCCAGCAAAATGCTAATTTCTGACGATAATTAAGCGACGAGCGGCCATTGCCGACAAATGTCGTTGTTTATGCCTGCACGCGTGTTCACGCGTAAAGCGAAAATTACTACGCTTCATTACGTTACGCGTAATGTAGGGCGAACACTGTAATGGGCACGAATATGTTTCATAATCACAGCATCGGCATAAATTTATTAATATGTACTCTTTAGTGATTCAGCCTAAAAATAGCAGATATATTTCCTTTTGCAACACGCGTAATGTACCTACATTGCTAGACATTGGCAAATCTCATTAATTACAAACTCTCCTGTGCTTAAGTATATTTTTCTAGCGATTCATATATCTCTACTTATCTGTATATATAAAAGATCACCGTCACTGACTGACTGATCTATCAACGCACAGCTCCAACCACTGAACGGATTGAGCTGAAATTTGGCGCACATAAAGCTATTATGATGTAGGCGTGCGCTAAGAAAGGATTTTCCAAAACTATCCCTCTAAAGCTAAACGGGGTTTCAAAGATTGTATGGAGCACCAAGATCGCGAGGTAAATCTATTAGTTAATTAGTATTTGAAAAAGAAAAAAGAAATGTTAACCCACAGGGTATCAGTAGTATAGTCAGAGAATAGGTATGGTCTAGTATCAACAAAAAGTAAGAAAGGAAAACTAGCTGGTATTTTATTAAATTACCGACTTTAAAAAAGGAGGAGGTTCTATGTTCGACGGGTATTGTTTTTTATGTGTGTCCACCGATTTCTCCTTCACTTGATTTCAAATTCTTTTTTTATTCGAAAGAGTACGTCCCTGAGGTGGTCCCATACTAATGAAGTGGATTTAAAACTTAAACCTTGGAGAAAAAAAATTGATTCTATTTTAAACTGGTAAATGCGCCTTTTTTGTTGACGATTGTATAAAATTTTACAAGTATGGATGTTTTTAGTGTACGAGAAAAAAAAGCAATTCGTCACTCAAAAGCAAAAAATAAAAACTTTTAAACAAAAAAAAAACAACCGGCTTCAAAAAGTTGCACTAAAAAGGTAAAAATAATTACTTTTTGCCAAAAATCTGATCTGAATTACCGTTTGAAGTTGGTGTCATGCAAGTGAAGTGTGTTATAAACAGTTAGGTACATAGAAACCACTATTGGAAGCCGTTTCTTTATTTTTTTGTTTAAGTTGTCTTTCTTAAACTAGGTTTAACATTTTTTTATATTGAATGATTTTAATTTCAAAAATCAAAAGTTAGTATCGACTGCCGATTGTGTCTTTAATTTGGTTTTAGTGTTTTACAAAAGTAATTTTTGTTGACTTTGTTTGGCTGTCCATTATTCAGCATTCTGTTATCACTTCAACCCAAACAACTGTTTATCGTTACCAACCTCAACTTAAAAAAAACCGTATTAAGAGTATTTTTAAGATGCCGATAGTTCTGTCTGTATCATTGTAGAAACGCAATAATTATTTGGTATAGGATCCATAGAATTGTACCCATAGGAGATTTTTTTTTCTTTTTCTGACTGACTATGCAGTTGGTTGTTGCAGCAAATTAATGCTGCACCGGGCTTTTTGGGGCGAGACCCTGAAGGAGTCTCAGCCCATATAGCGCCCAACGCTCAAGAGCTCCTCGCGGGGGGAGCCTAGGCTTAGGTTGTTGCTCTCGGGAGTGTCCCTTCGACACCAGGAGTATTATACAGTCTGTGATATAGGTATCGTTTTATGCTACAGTAGTACAATAGAGTTTCTTATTTGAACCAGCTGTACTGTGCTTAATTGTTGCTAAACTGTACTACCTACATTCTTTTAAACAGAAGGTTCAAGTAATTTTTGAGACAAACGCGGTCATACCTACAAAGAAAAACCCTTTTTGGTGGCCTTTAAAAGTAAACAAACTGTCCTTATGTCCTGTAAACAAATCCTTTTCACAACAAATTAAAATATTGTTCTAATTATGGGTAATCATTAGCTAATGAATTATTTTTTATCAAGAAAACCTTGAGTAAACAACAACACTGGCAAACAAAATAAAGATTGAAGGTAGACGCGTGGCTGTTAACTAATGACCCCAGATTGCATCGCATCGATCCGCGTGCGATATAAGATATAAGTCACGTAAATTTAATCACTGACAGTCAGTCGCCATTCCTTATTCAACAGTAACGTATACAAAATGAGCAAACAATTGTTGGACGATGAAACAATCCTATCTGGGAACGAAGAGTGGACAAAACTGGACCACGACTGGGGAACTCCCATCGACCTGGACACAGAAGATACCCTGCAAAATTCCAATCTTAAACCTGTCTTTAGTTCCTTAGATCTGAGAAAAACTACCTTTGATTCATCGTTCCTCTTCAAAAAAATTCGCAGAAAAGTTGGAAGGAGCCTATCGAAAAAATCAACAGCCTCCATGTTGAATTATAAGCAATTTATTCGAGATCTACAAAGAGAAGATTATAGTGAGCATTCTCCTAAGCAGTTCTATTACATCGGAGGGGAGATCTTATCTGCCGAGTCTATAGAAGAAATTTGCGATCAAATAGATGACGTGTTCAAATCTGTTGAAAAGCTGTGTTCTGCAACCAGTACCGTGAGAAAGAAGAAAGTGCCGAAAATTCCCGAATTCGTTCAGTGCAGTATATCAATAACTGATCTTTCTTTTGATGATACTGCCGAAGATCTTGAAAGGGAGAAGAATGATGATGATGACGTAGACAGATTTATTGATGAGGTTTTTGAGCAGATTAATTTTACAATGGCAAGCATGTCGGTATTGGAAGATGTTGAGGAGGAAACTGGTAAAGAAACGGTTACTGCGCTGGTGAAGAAGTTTTCGAATTTATTAAAGAGTCCTGCAATAAAATGTAGCCCAAGGAAGCAAAAGCAGTGCTGTGTTAGATTTAAGGATTTGGCTGAGTTTTGGAACAGCCAGGCGTTTAGCGGTGAAGAGTAATAAACAACCATAGGTAGTTTAAAGGTTTAGGTAAGTGTTAAAATTTATAGTTTTTACTCGATAAACATACTTTTTTGCCGTAAACGGCCGTGAAAAGTGTAAATAAAATGTTATTTAATTTAATATTTGCATTTATAAATAAATAATTAGTTTAGGTAGAAATTAAAAATAAAATAATACCATGTTGTATTTTAATGTTAGACTTTATTATCAAATGTCTCAATTATCAAATTTATTATCAAATAGATTTTTATAATTATAATATTGAAATATTTAACTAAGATGTCGCGAATAATTGTAAAATGTTTTAAATTATACATATTTATGTATCTTTTGTAATTTCTTATTTTCAAATAAAACATGCATCGGTTTAATATCTATTGATTTTATTAAATTTCACATAGAAAAATTGCCATTATGTTTACTACATAGTGGCACATTTTACACTTTAGGAATAAAATAAAATTAGTCCTAAACTTTGGAATTAAAGTTTGGAATATGAGACTACAAGGAATATAAGACTTGAGGTTGTCTCGGTAACATTATTAATATTTATTTTTTAATAGAGATATTATTAAAAAGAGCCCAAAGATCTCTCTTAAAAGTTGCTTTTCGTTAACCCTACCCAACTAATGATGTATACAAAAAATGTGAAGTCCTGACAGTCCGTCAATTATTCGTGCTGTATACAGTTCTGAAACAACACACCATGCTTATCTATGTTCCCACAAAATTCGCGAAGTCACGTAGAAAAGATAGTAATTTGTAAAGTGAAAAAATTTAATACAAGTTTTTCACACCGCTATTTCTGTTACCAAGGCAGTAATTTATATAATAAAATAAGCAAAGTACTCTCGATTTACCCACTTCCAAAAGATACTTGCAAAACAGTAATCAAAAAGTGGCTGTTAAAGGCCGATTACTACACCACAGAAAAATTACTTACTTAACGGTTTAAGAAGCTCTAATTATGAGTATTTATACCTAAATTCATTGCACATAAATACACATACATACACACACACACACACACACACACACACACACACACACACACACACACACACACACACAACACACACACAGTCACACATAAATACACACGCGCGCGCATTTGATTTTACATTCTTAAAACTATAATCTTAATTTTAAACAAAGAACAAAAAACATGTACGTATATTGAAACTTAACTCAATTTTTATTTATTTACTATCAGTTAAATATATATTAATATGTTTTATTCACTCATATGTAAACAAAAATGAACGAACGTAACTATTATAGTTAAACTTTGATATTTTAAGGTTATTTGTATAGTATAATAAAATAACTGTTTAATTATAAAAATTGTATTATGATAAATTGATACTGTATCAAAATAGCAACAATAAAACAGCAACTCAAATAATGTAAAAATGACCCGCTTCCGCTTCTCGCTTGAGACGCATGGCGATTCGACATAGTGACCAGTCGCACAGATATGTCACAAAACCTGCTCAGCTGCATTGCGCACGCACTGTTCTTGCCGTTATAGTTATTTTGTTGTAGGGTAGTTGTTACATTTGAATGTTATACCTACACAAGACTGTATCTTGCCATATAAGTAATCTAAAAAGATTAGTTGTATTATGAAATTCTGTACCAAACTAGGCAAGTGTCTGTGTTATTTAGTTTCAAAAATAAACAATAGTACTTACGTACGGTAAATTACAAAAAGAAATTGATATATGTGTTCTTATAGGTAAGGTGTGTCTTTAAATTGTTCCGAAGGGTGAGGACCTGGTGAATCTGTAATACAGGAATATACCTAATTCAGACACTAGCTCCTTACGCATCGTTAGACTACTTAATCTTATTTAATATCTTAGCATATACCTATTCTAAGTCTAAAATTGTAATGAGAAATAAAGAAAATAATCACATATATCTCTTAATTATTCAAGTTCAAGAATCGTCTACCTTTCATGACAAGTATTATAAAAGAGTTAATAAACCTTTGCCGGTTTATTGATACTTTCATTATTAAGTTGTTGTTTTTTAAAGTCAAAGTAATCAAATCAAATCAAACAATATTTGTTTGAGTAGGTATCTGAAAACACTTTTGAATTGTCAATCTTAATGACAATCTTAACAATGCTAATTTCTGACAAAAGGAGCTGGCAAGAAGTTCTATTTAAAGCAATAATACAATATTTTTATAATCAAAAACAAGTATACATATGTATACAATATAATATCCTTACCATTTTAAAAAATAGTGTAGTTGTGCTCGATATTCAGTATTAATATACACAACTCAGTCCACATTTATTTAAAGTCCAGAATGGCCATAATTCTTTGGGTAATAGGGACTTTGCACCTGACTCATTTCAGTTAGTCAGCCTATGCCCATAGTGGCAGTATACTTGTCATTACCGCATTCTGGGATATTTGGTAAAGTAAGTACGCATGGTGGGGTATTCAATCAAACCCACAGATAACCGTCCGACCCGTTTTATAAGCTGACGTATTGTATGACAAGAATCTCGATAAATATAAACTTCAATTTACTTGTAGACTCCTCTTCTGACAAATAATTTTTCTGTTGTCGGAACTCGGAAGAGAACAAACTAACATTAACACATCCCTTAATTACCTGATTCACTAACAACGAATATGAATTCATGGTTCATTAAGCGAACAACGGCGACGGGTTCCGTGGGTCCTGCAGGGCAGGTCCAAGTTGGATGCTAAATCACGAGTCTTGCCTGTGTGACCTCTCCAAGAAATACACAGAGACGAATTATGTTGAAGAACGCCGTTGACACGCTTTCAATTTGATTGAGTTCTAATTAAAATAGTAAATTATGACACAAGTGATAATTTAGTTATTTTTTACAAAAACACCTAAATTATGACACAAGTGATAATTTAGTTATTTTTAACTACAAATCACATTCGACATTTGCCACCTTAGTGATTTTAAGAAAAAGTTTTTTAATATATTTGCAATTGATTGTTGGAAAATCACCATTAGCGTTTCCCCTTCCAAAAATTGAGCAGATTTTCAATTTTTTGGGTCTGTAAAATTCTCAAGCATTAGTTTTAAAAGTTTTTTGGTAAGGGATTTACGGTTTTGGTTCAAATAAAAAAAAAACCGCCAAAACACATTCGCTTATTAAAAAGGACTAAAATGAACACTCTTTTAAAGACAACCAACTAAAACACGTAATTTTGTCTTGATATTGAACTTAATCAAAATAAAAATATTAATTTTAAAAACATTTTTTTGTGTTCCTCAAATAAAAAAAATATATTTGGACTAAATATAATATTTAAGATTTATGTAACTAAACTAAATACTTTGAAATTATTTATTTCAAACAAAAAAATGAATAATGTCTTAAATAACCGTTAAAAATATTTTTTTTTACAAATGTCGTTGTACAAGTTTAATGTATTAGGTTTACTTTTTTCCTCTTTGTCGTGCAAACATAATTTTGGCCTCGTCTTTTTTCCCAGGAACAAAACAGCCAACCGAGGATTCCCAAGATAAACTCTTAAAGGCTAATATTATCATGAAATTTTTAAACTATTGAAATTTTACTACAAAAATTTTATTTGATTTGAAAATTTCAGGTGTGACCATCCCTACTTACAATACATATCATAATCATAATAAAAACAGACCTCAGAAAATATTGATCGTTAAGTTAGCGAGCTATTTCTGCTAGATTACAAAATCTTACAAATGTGTATTGGATTTAAAAGCAAGAACTCGCGGTAACAAAACATAACTTTGGTAACCGCGACAGTTCCGCTCGCAATATTTGATCGTGTGTTCCAGCACAACTCCACGCGCTGACCGTCTGTACGAACGAACTTATTCCGAGCGCTCACTACTCTTGGACAGTTTGTCAATTTATAGCCTCAGGGCACAACAGCGGCGGGAGGGGACGCGGGGCAGGATTAGTTAATTGAGTTGCGCTACTTGACGGGGACATACCTATTAATTTGGTTCCGGAAAATGTCCCAAACTTTCCGAAGAGGGGATGTTGTTCCGGCCCAAAGTTGTGACGTACACGTTGTATGCATCGAAATTAAAAAAAATGGCAGAGCGGATCTTCCTCGTGATTTTTTTTTCTTTTTCATTCTGGATCATCTAGCGATTGATTTTTCGCTGATTTTATAAACGTGCTACTGGATACTGGCAGGTGCGGCTTAAAATTGGTCTTTGTAGAAAAATACAGGCGGAGACCTATATTTAGCTGTTTACGTCTACAGGCTAAGATGATGATGATTATAAACGTGTTATACACTTCTGTTGTCGACCGTAAGGAACACATTAAACCTATAAAGTGATAACAAAAAATTAAAGCAAATCGAGGAAATAGCTTTCGAGAAAGAAGTTACAAAGAAATTATTGTAAAAAATTTCGTATCGTCCTGAATCTAGGGCCTTTATTCTTATTCGTTTTTAGATTTTTGTTTACATTCTTTATCTTGGTGTTTTCACAACTTCATATAAATCAGTTTTTAACCATCTTCAAAAAATGAGAAGGTTCTATGTTCGACTCCTTTGTTTTATGTTCTCCGATTTCTCAGCGACCACTGAACCTATTTAAATTATTTGAACAGTATTTGTTTGTACTTAATATATAAATCCCTCATTTGAAGAATGTCGGATCATAGGAAGTGGAGTTATGTAGGTAAGGAAATGATGATTCTAAGATTTGCTTATTTATGTTTGGTAGCTCAACTAGGTTATTTGTGTGTATGTTAAACTATATCTTTGCTGATTGTAAACAATGACGATGATCTACTACCTACTAATAACTTTGTTAAATTTTCATGATCATTATTGTTATATTTATTTACTTATAAGATATTTATATATTTATTAAGCTCAATAAATCCAATAGCGGTAAGCCTGTAATAAATAAATTTTTGGCGTCCCATTTCCAAAAAAAATAAACACTGAACCCAATGATCTATTGTTTTTTTGTGTCGTTAGTGTTTTACTGTTTATTCACAGAAAATAAACATTACTTTGGCGTAGTTTTTGTTAAAACGTAACACTTAAACTACATGCCTATAAACAAAAGGGCTCTATTTCTTCGAAAAACTGACTAAACTAAATAATTTACCGTACGATAGCTGCGTGATGTGGTAAAAATGCCATTTTAAGATTTAGAACACCACTTAGGACATTAAACGGTATCCAAGTATCTACCCCAACTCATATTGCAGGACCCTGAGTCGTTGTCCCCTACACTAAACGTCCAAACTTGGTGTCTACACGTCGGCCACAGCGCATGTTTACGTCGGGAACCCTAATTAAATCCCATACGACCTGTATTTCATGAGACACAACAGCAAACTCGGTTACTACAGCTGTAGAAAGACCAATCTACGAACCTAATTCACCAAAGTACGACGTAGTAGTATACATTACTGATTATATTTTCTTTTTGTAGAATATCTAATAGTACCTGCAAACGTTAAACATAAAATATAGAAAAATAAATCTTTGATGAAAAATAAGGCTAACTTAGTAACTACTGAGAACTAAGAAAAATAAGTTTCTTTAACCTTAGTAACCAAGGAAAGAAACTGTACCCACTTAAGTGTATACATTTTTTTTTCTTTAAAGTTTTCCTGTTAAATTTTTAAAAACTACATCAGATTTTAAAGTCGTTTTAAAACTGACATTTTTTTGTATTGTAAATGTATTGACCCTTTTTACTGTAGGTACCCTAGGCAATGACAGAAACAAACCTCTTATAAAAGGAATTGGGCAGTTTCTGACCCTCTTTATTACAAGCGGACAAAACAAAACCTGTCAAAATTTTTGTAATACTGTACCACTATAAATAAATGTAGTTTTTTTCGTGGCTGAGACCACATGAGGCGGTGCTTAATTTCGCATATCATTTTGAATTCAGTTAAACACTCCCAAATACGTATAAATCACTTCCAAAGAGAAATTACTTCAAATCCAAGATTGAGTTTTTAATGGAATCTCCGGAGGTGGAAAAACGTGACTACTACTATTAGGTATGTGTCATCCAATGATTTAAGTAAAGATACGGTACCTTCATATTGTTCGAAATCTAAATTTGATTCGCTGTTATCTACACGTACAATGGAATAAATAATACGGAACGTGTGAAACAGAAGGAGATAGCTATATTTAGAAAATGAAATGTGACTGAATCAAATTACGGCAGTTGTATTAATTTTGCTGCCGCAGTTTTTACGTGCTAGTACGATATCTATCTACCTTTATTAGTACATACACTACTATTGATGTCATCTCTGTCCGCAGTGGGTACATTTTCCATAGTCAAGTTGACAATGTCCTGTGTATGTGTATGTCCAACTAAATTTCTTGGAGCCTAAAGGGACTACATCGTTAAAATTTTGCGTGGTTTTAATATTTCACTTTTACATTTTTTGTTTTAATTTAGCGCTTTCTGAACTGAGAACAAGCAACATAGGGTAAACATATAAATATACTCGGTGGAAAAGTAAGGGCCAGGTTAAAAGTCTGGTTCGTTGGCTAGAGATTATCTATCAGGCCCCAGGATTTTATCGAAGCGAATTGCATTTTATTTATTTATTCTTTTTGCACAAACAAAAGTGTACAGTGGCGAGCTTAATTGCAAACGGCATTCTCTACCAGCTAACCACAAGCTTCATATATAATTTGTAAATGGTAGTGCAATTAAACTAGGGTTAACTTATTATTCGAACTATTTAATAAAATAGTGTTCCAAATTTGAAAGTAATTTCACCACTGTTATTAAATGCACCGGAATGAACAACTTTACTCGCACTTATCGGGGAACGCTTCGCCTCTTTTTGAATGGATGGGACGAAAAGTTTACCTATTGCACTGCATTTAGAGTGTATAGTTACCTACCTACATTCCTTATTCATAATAGTACAATAATCCTATCCTACTAATATTATAAATGTGAAAGTTTGTTTGTCTGGATGGATGTTTGTTACTCAATCACGCTTTAACCTTTGGACGAATTGGGATAAAACTTGGAATACATATAGGTTAGGTCCTGGAATAGCCTATAGGCTACTTTTTATCCCTGAAAATTCAAAAGTGAATAACTATAACAGAGTTAAACGAACTATTGCTACAACTAATTTAGCAATTAATTGGAGTTAATTAAGGAGTTTCACGCCGATAACCGAATTTAGGGCGGGCGGAGCCGCTGGCAAAGTCTAGTAAATCATATTTTATCCTTCTTTGTTTTTAGGGTTCCGTACCTCGAAAGAAAAAACGGAACCCTTATTATATAAAGTGGTCAACTTTGTTGTCCGTCCGTCCGTCCATCATTCCGTCCGTCCGTGCGTCCATCCATCCGTTCGTCCGTCTGTCCGTCCGTCCGCCTTTCTGCCGTCTGTCAAGACCCTTTTTCTCAGGAACGCGTGGAGGTACCAAGCTAAAATTTATATCCAATCCTCAGGTCTACTTTCCCTTGGAGCTGTGAAAAAAATAAAACTTCTAAGCAATTAAAAGATACAGCCGTTTATGCCGCAAATTTTCGAAACCCGCAAGGGAATCAAAACCTACAGGGTACTTCCCGTGAACCCAGAATCTTGAAATTTGGTACGAAGCAACGTCTTATAGCGTTTGATTCCCTCGCAGCCTAGTTGGTATTGTGGCCGACTGCTGTGCAGAGGGTGTGGGTTCGATTCCCGCACTGGCCAAACATTTATGTAATAAACATTTGTGTTCGTCTTGAGTCTGGGTGTATTAATGTATGATATGTATTTACAAAAACAAAGTATTATATATGTATTTGAATCCGTTGTCCGGTACCCATAACACAAGCTCTGCTTACTTTGGGGCCAGATGGCGCTGTGTGTAATGTCCAAAAAATATTAATTATTATTTATAGCACAGATAAAGGAAAAAATGCGAAAATCGTAAATTTTTAGTTACATCATATAATAAAAAATATTTTTAATAATATACAACAACAAATAATAAGTTTGCACGGAACCCTCGGTGTGCGAGCCAGACTCGCACTTGGCCGGTTTTTTATCCTATTTTATCTTTATTTAACTTCGACTGATGTTACAATATATAGGTTGTTTTTTTCTTATTTCACAGGTTTAATTCCTGGGTCAAACAGGTGATTTACCTAAAAATATTTCAATGCATTTAACTTACTTTAGAGCAGGGTTTTCCAACCAGGGAGGCGCGCCCCCCTAGTGGGGCGTAGAGGGATGTCAAAGGGGGCTTGAGACGTTTGTGTTTTCAATAAAAACTCATTTGCAAATCTTGAAAGATGAATTTCACCGATACTATCGGGACATTGATTCGGAATCAACAATATGGCAGATGACCAGAAACCCTTTTGTTGTCGATGTCTTAAAATTACCGGAAGAAGTTCAGGAAGAATTTCTAGAGATGAAGGCCGATTCGACCATGAAAGACGACTTCCATCTCTTGACATTGGAGAAATTTTGGATCAAGTGATTCCTAGTTAATCCAAAAGTTGCCACTCTTGCTTTGTGAACACTTGTTCACTTTACTTCAACTTACTTATGCGAGACTGGCTTTTCAGCTCTGGTTTTAATAAAAACTAAGCAGCGAAATCGTCTGGGCGTCGATAGCGACCTGATGATAGCTCTGGCAAAAACTGAACCTAGGATCGACCGACTGGTACAGATAATGCAAGCTCAAGTATCTCACTAGTATTGTCACTATACTCCCTAGTACTCTTATAGGTTGGTTGATATAATCGTTTTTATTTAGTCAAAGTTCATTTTGTGATTCTTTTTGTACATTTTACATAAAAATAAATGTTGTTAAAATAAGGCGATTTTTATTGTAGGTACTTACTTACTGAAAAAATTATTGGGGGGGCATGAAAATATTATTTGTTATCCGGGGAGCCTTGATGTAAAAAAGGCTTGGAAACCAAGCTTTAGAGAATAAAGGAATGTTTCTTTTAGCAAAATTTTCCATCATCAATATTTATGGTACTTTCCCTTTAACCAGTCTTTCTTTCTTTTCCACTCTGCATACAAACCTTATGTTTATCTTCATTTATAGAAAACACCTACATTACTGATTTAGGTACTCAAAGCATTACAAGTTGCAAAAAACAAAAAAAAATATAATGTATTAAGTACCTAAAACAAACTCATTGCTATCGCGCGATCTTTCTGTGCGTTTAGAGTGGATACTTCAATAATTTTATTACTATATTTTAATCTTGTATGGTGTATAATAAATACATATCTTCATATCTGTCTTATTTTATTTATATATTTTATTAATACTAAAAGATTCGAATCCTTATAAACGGCATATAAACTATAACTAATTGACAAAATTAACTAAAAATATATTTTTCTAGAAAACTTGAAATGCTGATGCAAAAGCCGTCAAAGGTTTTGTAACAAAATAGTCCCGAATTTTCATGTCAATTATCTTCAATTTTAGTAACGTAGTTAGTAAAAAAAAGCACAACAGTGCGGCTCCATTAGTGCCGTTGGCCGCTCTCAATCAATTTGGTCAAAATCGCCGCCGTGAAGTGTTTTTTAATTAACTTTTATGAATGAATCTCGTCACTGGACAGGAGTGGGGTGGATTTTCTTTTGTTTATTAGATTTAAATAAGTTGTTATGATGGCAGTATATAGTAGAAGAAGGCAACTAGGTGTGTTGATCAGATTACTGATTGTATCACTAAATTCCCGAGGCATGGGTTTCGTGTTCTGGAATAGCTTAATATTGTAGATATTCGTTGGTATTAGCGCTTAGGTGTGTGTGTATTGTAACCAGTTAAATAAAAAAATCCAGATGAACTTTGTGAGGATGATATTTTATTTTTAACCGACTTCGAAGAAGGACAAGGTTCAATGTTTGAGGCGTAAGTTTTTCCTCTTTTTTCTATATGTGTTCAGTAATTTCTCAACAGGCACTTAACCTATTTGAATTGCTTAGTATTGACTAAACTGGAGCTCAAGTATAAATTGAAAAAAATTTGATCTTCGGGAGCGGAGTTATAGAAGTTGTGAAAATGTTTTTGTTTATGTATATTTAATTGTTTAAGTAGTTGTAAGTGTCTTTGTTACGCGGTGTTTTGTCGATAGTTGCCTACTTGGATGAAGATAATCCATACTATATGCCCATTTGTTTACCAACTAAAAATAAAAATAAAATTATAAAAAAAATGTGAAAAAATACGTAGTTGAAACATTGACAAACGTAGTTGCAGTCTATTCTTCTACTTAAAGTGGAATGCCAAGACATTAGGAGTAAATATCATCAGATTTGGCATAAGCTGTTATTGTTGCAAAAAAATATAAAGTCGGAATGTTTTTTTGTTAAACCCATAGTGTAGAGTATCGTTGGATAGGTCGCTCAAAAATATTGCAAGAATGTCACAACTTTTATTCGATTCAGGAATCCGTTTACAAAATACTAAGATTTGAGGTCGACTAGCTTATGAAATGTATATTTGGAGAAGTAATAATTTTGTACAATCCACATTAAAAATTATTTAGAAAAAGTTATTAGTTGTGTAAAACAGCTAGTAAATATAAGATGATCCGTGTAAAATTATTTAAGAAAATCATAACATCCTTAATAATAATAATTCCTAAATTAATAACAATGTTGAGGTTCGAATAACTCATTGGGATGGTCGGTGCTTAACGGTATTTGGTGGTACAGTGTTTGAACAAAATCGGTTTAAGTACAAGTTTTTCCAATAGGTATCCACAATAATTATCATTTCTCACAATAAATATCAACCCTAATTTAATGCCTGTAACACACGCACTTGTCCATTTTATGTTTAAGTTCCTCTATATTGACTCCATGGTTTCCGTATCCCAGCGACATCGTCGTCGTCAACGCACTAATTCAATATGGCCGACGTAAGCCATTTATGTTCGCTCTTGACGTACCCGTAAAAAAAACAATTACGATCTTTTGATAGCCACACGGTATCTGAAAATAAAGAGATAACTTTAAAATTATTAAAGGTAGGTGTCGAAAGTAGACATACCAGGGAAACAATTTTTAAATACACTGAATTTATAAAGCATTAAGTCAACGTCTTTACTGAACCATTTGATTAAAAAAAATTTAGATAGATTTATTCCAGACCGCAAAAACACATTTTAATAAAATAAATAATCATCCACATCGGCGTATAAAGATCTGTGGAAGGTGATAATTGTAATGTTTCCGAAATTTATTGTTTGACTTTTTGTCGTTATGTCCTTGAATTGTAACTTGTTTTTGTTTGTTTGTCTGTGATTTTAGTTGTACACTTAAAATTAAAAATTTTACTATATTTTAATTTAAAATGTCATCCAAATATTTAACATCTCGCTATTCGATAAAAGTAAATTTTTCTAGATAAATCAGTGTTTACCCAAACATAGTAAATTGACTCCTAAAATTCGAGCGTGATACTATTGTAAAATTTTCACTAAAATCTAAATTAATAAATAGTCTAAATTAACAAATCACTACAGAAAAAAAAATATTTCTCTTGAGCGTTTATTCTATCAATTGTTCATCATATCAGCTCATGTTGGTCCACTGCTGGACATAAGCCTCCTCTATGCCATTTATCCCTATGGCGCGCCATTTCTTCCGGTCCTCTGCCTTCCGCATCCAGGCATCACCAGCCACTTTTTTAAAGTCGTCGGTCCCCCGGTCTGCAGGGTGTCCCACGCTTTGCCTTTCCATACGCGGTCTCCACTCTAAGACACGTCTGCTAAATTAGCCATGGGTCCTCCGACAGACGTGGCCAGCCTACTGCCACTTCGAATTGATAATTTCGCGAGCTATGTCGGTCGGTAACTTTGGTTCTCTTCCGGATGTCCTCATTTCGGATTCGATCCCTCAGAGGCGCTTCATTGAGTACTGTGCACCTTAAAACTTGTGGACCAGGCCTGCTGTAAGTGTCCACGTTTCACAAATTGCTCATAATGCTCAAAAATTAAACTCATACAATTTCAACAATCCTTTTAATAAAATTTTGTAAGCAATTTTTCTATTGACTAGGTCTTCTTGGTTATATTAATTTCCTGTGCGCTTTGCACGTTCATGAATTTTCTTTCGAAAACCCAATTTTTACGTTCACTTCGACGTTTTTTTCATATGATCTGGGATTTCATCACTGTCTGATTCTGATGAAGCACTCAACAGTGGAGCACATGAACTTGATCCTGCTAAGTTTTCGTTCGCCATTGTAAAAACGATACCAACGAGCAGATAACTAAACTTCACACGCGACAAACGCAAGTGTTCCTGCGTGACTGAATTGGAGATCTGGGACCTTATTTGGAGCAGACTCGAGCTTTTAGACTCTGGAATTCGAGAGAAAAATGTATTCAAGTACAATCACGAGTTTCGAGAGGTAAGTCAGACTGCCATACATTTTTGTATCGAATTCCGAAAAAAAAGCGGATAATACTTGAAGTTTTCAAGTAGCTTATGTCCTTTTCCGGGACTCAAAACTATCTGCATGAAAAATTTCATCTTGATCGGTACAGCGGTTTCAGCGTGAAGAGGTAACAGACAGGTTGACTTTCGCATTTATAATATTTATTATGGATAGTATGGATAGTATGGATAGTTTTAAGTATATGTAAGTATATGTATGATTGTACAAAAATATAATTATGATGGCCCTAATGCTACTAGTACTATTAAATATCGGAATACTCTTAAATATCTGAATTGCTTCACTCGATTGACGATATTTGACGCATCACATGGTGCGCCCCTAAGCTACATAAAAACAAAAAAAAATTGACATGTTTGACTTTGTTTTAAGTAGCTTACTAACTTATTTTTTTATTACCTTCTAAGTGTTGCGGTACATATTGTATACTCTTTAGCTAATTATCAATGTGTTATCAATGTTTAAACAAAAAAAACAACTAAGTTTTTATTAAAAGGAAACGTTCTCCTACAAAACAATTTTATCGAACACGGCACTGGACATGTGCGCACGCGAAAATAACTATTTCTAAAGTGCTAAGTAAAATTAAATAAACTTACTTCCCAACTAATAGGGTTGTCAGCTCATATAATCATCAATACTGTAACCCATCGATAAACATACGTACATCGACAAACTGGAGCAGCCCTACGTCAGCACACGCCCGCAAATTAATCCAGTTAGCGGTGGTTAAGTCGGCCATCACCTGGAGTTCCTCTCCACACGCCCCCCCATTTCTCTTGGTGTTGCTTTAAAGAAGTTAGAAATGACTTCATTTTTTTATATTTGCGTGTGTTTACTATTTATGAATACGGAACCAAGTGTTTTAAACTCTATAAACTGTTTTCGGCTACCTTAAACGTCAAACTTAGAGATAGATGAAAAGATCTTTTACAATAAAATTACATTTTTAATTTTAATTACATAAGTAGATTAAAAAATATAAGTCTCCAAAGTCTAACAAACTAAACTTTATATATAAATAAGAGATAAAAAGAAGTTATTGGATTTTCGAAGGGTCGGCAACGCGCGAGTGATACTTCTGGTGTTGCAAGCGTCCATAGGCCACGGTGACCGCTTTCCATCAGGCGGACCGTGTACTTGTTTGCCACCTTAGTGGTTTAAAAAAAAAAAAAAAACCCTAATAGCGCTCGCTAGCAAATTCTTAGGAAAAATAGGACTTTGATTTGTTTCAAAAACTATTATATTTTTCTGTTATTATAAATAAGTTGTTGCTCGCCTGTGTGTTTCTTTAAATTCATGTAATGTTACAAATTCATTTTGCCTTATTACATTAATATATCTTTATTTTAATTTAATGAAGTAAATATGTCCTGACTATTTTAGACCTATTTAAAAAGTTGAATTTGCAAGTCGAATGATTTTACACTTTACACACTTATATTTCGCAAAAAAAATACTACTGAATCGGTCAGATATCACAATTCTTATTAAATAAGTTCAATTACATTTTAAAAGATTTTTTAACCTGTTTACTCTTGATATTCGCATTTAATCTCTAGTCACTCAGAACCTGGACGAAGTATAGGTATTTAATCTCTAGTATACCTGGACGAAGTATATTTACTTTTTATTTTTCATTTGAAATAAATCTAACAATATTTTAAAATTGTTAATTTTTAAGGAATTGGTAAACTTTTAAATTAGTAAGGAATAAAGTGATACGAGAATGTAAAGTTATGAGTAAATAATGTTTTGGGTCTCTTCTAGATTTTCTTTATAAGAGTTAAGATATTCTCATCAATTCCTGCTGATACTGTGAACACAGTCGGAGATTAGACAAGCTGTTTGGACATATACTACTGTTATCAGGCATAATAGCCATATGAACAGATTCTGAATCAATTAAAAATATCTAAGAAGTCATCTATTTCATCTCCATTAGATAATATTCATATAATAACAAATTAAAAAATTAGTTCAGGTCTAGGTATCGATGGGCAAAAAAAAGCTAAGAGACACACACACAAAACGGCAAACGAATCTCCAGGTCTCAAAACGTAAAGAGAACTTAGCTATTTCGATTTTCGGAGCCATAATAACTTATCTACTAAGTTAAAAATCTTTGGCCAATCGTTGGGCTAAGGATGTAGGTTTCGATCAAAATCAACGCCGGTGTCCGCCCCTCAAATGAAATTTAATTTAATTTATGTGTCAAAATTTAGTTTTATTTTATTTTAATTCGTTTAGAGTAGTAACAACTTAAAGCACTAAGTCTACCTTTGGTAAGTTGAGATTAATGTGATACCTAATTAACGGCACTAAGCCTTACACAACGTTTATTTGTGGTAAACACAAATTACATATTTCTAGTAAATACATATATTATTTGGTATGACAATTAATTAATGTATTCACGTAATTGGTATCGTTGTACAATAAACGGGCACCAAATACATGTCGTGTGCGAATTTATCGACGAACTTGGGCAGTTTGTCGCGAGCACGAGCACTGGGTGCAAGTTTCGATACCGTTCAGATACCAGAGACACATAAATTGATAATACGTATGCAACGGAGAGTGATTTACTTTATTGCAATATTTAACATATTTCATAATAGCTTAAACGTTAACGAACGACACAATTTAGGTTACAATCGGTACCCTTGTCGTGAATCGGGTCGATTTGTTGATGGCTGTGCTAGAACTTCTAACTTTACAAATTTACCCTACAGATTGGCCCTGCGGATTATAAGCCGCATCGTACCTTTTTGCGTTAATAAATATCCTTTTCCAAGCCGTTGTAAAACGCGAGAAGGTAGACAAGGTAGGCAATGGTTAGAAAAAATTTTAGTATGTTATTTGTTCTTTACGTTGGTAACACATTATCTTCCGATCTGTCAGCGTAATGGCGTTCTTTTGTATTTTCTTAATTTACTTTTAATTAAAGTTATTATCCTGAAATCACATCTTTTAGTGCGCTCTGCTATTTTACCTGATTACAAGAAGGTAGACACATTTAATATAGTTTACTGATTTTCCCACGTCAGGTATCGTTTTCTATAACCGGTCGCTTGGAAGTTTCAAGGTATGTTTCGAAATAAAGAAGAAGAAATAGTATTCAAATTATTTTATCAATTTAAAAAATGAAATAAAATTGGTCAGGCAACAAGTGCGGTGGTTGTTACTTCTCTAGAGTTAAAAAAAATTAATTCGATAGAAATCGACAAACTTTTGTAAATTATAATGGTCGTTTATTGGGTCCGCTAACTTGAATTTATAAAAAAGCTGATATTAAACTTAAATTTGGCACCCCTGACAACCCAACAAAACTTAGTTTTATCAAAATCAAAATATTTCTTAAAAAAATCGGATGCCATTAGATCAAAAATCGTCAATAAAAAAAATTGATGCGTTCTTAAAGCCCGGTCTCCTTCTCTTGTTTCGCCGAAACATAACACTAAGGCTGGGTTGCACCAACTAACTTTGACGGGCCGGTTAAGATTAAAAAAAGGTGCCTATGCAAATTTTCATACAATCTTTCATTTTTGAAGGCTGGTTAACGTCAAAGTTGGTTGGTGCAACCCAGCCTAAAACATCTACACAAGACATTGTTTCGCTACACATTGTTTGTTTTTAAAACTATGTTTTTGTTGATGGTAACAATGTTTTTGCTTTCCAACTCGACGGAAAACATATAAACATTTACCCTTGCAGGGCAGAATCATTAATTTCGTTCTTATATATTATCTGTATAATGTATACATATATATATATATATATATATATATATATATAGGTATAGGTATAGGGCGTTCCATTTGACTACTTTTGAGCAGGCATTGTTAGTGGTTTGCGTTTCATGCTTTTGGTAGCACAAATCTTATGTTGACTTTTAGCGTTTCATCTGAGCGATTTTGCTACGAAATATTGCTACCAAGAACTCATCTCGGGAGGTGGGTATTTTGCGCTACTTTTTGACAGCTGTCAAATGAAATTTAGTTATAAAGTTGTTTTTTTTTTAAAGAAAAGTTTATTTTTGCATTTTGAACTTTGTTATTATAACAAAGGTTACTCTTTGTTATTATCTATTTAAAAATTTAAATAAAATATTCAAACATGTATACACAATTAACTGTCAAAAAATTACGCGAAACGCATTACGTTTTAACAATAATAGCGCCGCTGAAATTATCAAATGCGCTTAGACGGAACGGGTAGTTGGTGCTAAAATGAGCTTTTACTATTAAATTACAACGCGGCTCAGAAGGAACGCCCTAATGGTGTGTGATTTCCAGTCCCTTTTAGGTATTGTCTGATTTTAGAAGTTAAAAATCTAAACCTAAAAGCACAGTAGGTATTAACTAAAAGACCAAAAATATTTTTTACATGTATGTCGGGACGTGGTTTGTGGATGGAAAAAATCCCGAAGCGTTTTTTTTTCCTTCACGTCCCAAGTGGCGGAGGTTCGAACCCCGGGGTCGGCGTGTAGCAATAAGGCTTTTCTTAATTTCTCAAGTACACTGATTTATTTTATTTACACCACTGGCTTTTAGGTGAAGGAAAACATCGTGAGGAAACCTGCACAAGTCAAAAAAAAAAAAGTATGTGAAGTACACAATCCGCACTGGGCCCGCGTGTGGACTATGGTCCAAATCACCCTCGCTTATGAGGGTAGACCGTGCCCCAACACTGGGGACGTACGAAGGCTGGCAAGGTATACTATTATACTACTGTTTATACATAGATATAAATATATCTATACTAAAGCTCGGGCTCATATTGTACGGTAAAAATGCAATAAGACCTATTCCTATTCAGAATGAAAAGCAATATTAAAAAGTAAATGTCCTTCAATATATTCCAGTCGGTAAATACGTATGTGTGAATATTCCCATAGTTCAGGCTAATGTTACAACGCTGCTCATAATTACGTCGTTGAAAAGTATTGGTAATTAGAAGCCAGCCGCAGTAAAATAGAACACAGTGTCTTAACTATAATATACAACTCGACAAACTTTATATATATAAATATCTTTTTCAAGCCGTGCCACGAATTTTAAGGTTCCGTAGTCGTTATTACCTACTTTGTCAAAGTTCTAAGTCAAGCTGTACTTGGTCTAGTTACTGTCGTATTATTTTTAAAAGTTATTTCTGTATATAGTGCTTTCGGGGTAATCCCTTATTCGATCTGAAAATCGTCACTTTGGAGCTTTAAACTCAAAAAAGCTGGGTAACTCAGCATTGAACCGGCTCAAAAACGCAGCTCCAACCGATTGAGGCTGCAGCTCAGATCTCAGATCTTGCTTGATACAAACTATTTTATTAAAAGCTACAAGTCTGTCGCTAATTCTGTACTGTGTCTAGTTGGACGAACGTACGTGCAACCATAAACATGTCACGTAACTGTGCCCCAGGTGGGCCCTGCATCTATTGTATGGTTAGATAGATAATATACTAACCTCGTTGATGATATTTTCTCGCCGTGGCATGTCAATTATTAATTATTAATAACATATATTTTTTTACTGCAAGTAATTAACATGTAAATCAAAAAAACATAAAAGTGGTTGCTCATTGCAAGACGTACTAACATACAACCATACTGCCGCGGTGTCCTGCTCGCTACTGTGATGTACTAACATACAACCATACTGCCGCATAGTATTATATAATCTGTGCTGCCGCAGTGTCCTGCTCGCTACTGTGATGTACTAACATACAACTATACTGCCGCGGTGTCCTGCTCCCTACTGTGATGTACTAACATACAACCATACTGCCGCAGTGTCCTGCTCGCTACTGTGATGTACTAACATACAACTATACTGCCGCGGTGTCCTGCTCCCTACTGTGATGTACTAACATACAACTATACTGCCGCGGTGTCCTGCTCCCTACTGTGATGTAATAAAGAAACTTTCAAAGCTAATGTGAAATTATGCAGTAAATAATGACGTAGGCCTTTGCACATATTTTTATAATGAACCTACTTTTGGAGATGGTGTGGGACAAAAAAATTTGTGCTTTTCTTAAAAAAAAATGTTGCATAAAGTTTGACAGCATTCAACATCTTTATGATGAACTACAATTCTCCCACGGATCCGCCCGCGCGAAATTCGGCTGTCGGCGTGCTCGTTGATAATTGTTTAAAAGTTTATTAGGTATAATTCGGCTTCTAGGCAGCACGTATCAAGATCAAACCTGCATCAGATCTTAAGTTAGACCTCTAGCAATACGGCTGTAAAGACCGCATCCAATTTCATACAGTACATACAGCCAGACTAATAAATAAAAATAAAGAAAAATTCCTACAACACCAATACACTCAAATTCAAATTTAAAATCTTTTATTCAAATGGGTTTCTAAGACCACTTTCAAATCATCAAATGAATTAACTACAACTAGCTTTACAAACTAATTACAATACTGTTTTATTGCGTGCGTCCAACAGGTACTCTTTGCAAAATCAGAAACGAAACATAATATTCTCACACTTTTTAAAGCGCCTATGTCCTTTCCCGAGACTCAAACTATCTCCATGCCGCATTTACCACTAGCCCTAAATTCGATTATCGGACCTGGTAGACGTTGTCCTGCCCGAAAAAGCAGTGCCACATTAAATGTCCATTTGTTAATTCAAACCCTGCAGAGACCCACTCGAACGTTCACAAAAAATATAAAATTGTCCCAACCGTTTAGGAGAAGATCAGTGACACACCGACTGCAGCGCCACCTACCGGGTCCAGTTGTGAATTCAAACCTTGCAGGGAACCACTATCACGTACATAAAAAATATCATTAAAATCTTCCCAGCCATTTAGGAAAATAGATCAGTGACACACCGACTGCATTGCCACCTACCAGGTCCAATTGTGTTTTTAAACTATCGAGGAACCCGTTGAAATATTCAGACAAAATTAAACCCACAACGTTCAAGCCGTTTAGGAGGAGTTAGGTGATAAACACACGTACAAAAGAATTATACGTAAAAAAAACCGACTCACACTTAACGTTTTCAAGTCGACCTTTCCCGGAAATCAGACTATCTCCATACTAAATTTCATCTTAATCCGTACAGTGGTTTAAGCGTAAAGAGGTTACAGACAGACAGACAGATAGAGTTACTTTCGCATTTATAATATTAGTATATGGATTGATGCCTCTTACCGGTATTCGAAACAGAAACATTTGACATGGTAGTTGCACGCTATACGATTGCGCCACACGACAAACAAACAAAAGTTCTAAAGATAATTATTTTGGTTTCTATTGCACTTTGAGACACCCTTCATATTATTTTTACTGAAATAAATCCCATATACAGACATCGGCCAGTTACAATTTTATTACACTTAATGTAAAGATATATTCAGTCGTGTGTCTGTCTAATCTTTATTTAATTTATTTTGTCGTAATGATGTTCATAGAAATGCTGTAATTAAATTGATGCTTCTGAAGTTATTTCTAATTAATAATAATTAATTCTTTATTTAGAAACCACTCATAATGTACCTTCGTTTGTTTCGTGCCAAAAATATTACAAAATCTAGATATGATGATGTTGGTGGTGACATTGTGGTCTAATTGTTAATAAATTTTATATTCATGGAAAACAATTATTAAGAAACCCAATACATATGTATTGCTTAAGCTCCTAAAAAATTAATCATTAAAAAATCAAATTTGACACTTAGATTTATTCTATATATTTTATTGTAAAATTAAATCATTACAGACAATTTTCTTTATTAACAGACAAAATTTAGTAGCATGTTGTATTGTGACAGATTTCTTCTCGGAGATAAAACAAGGTGTCCATTCCACCGTCAGTCCCGGGACTGACGAAGGCTGCCACGGCTAATCCCGGCCGACTTCTGACGACGTTTCAACACCTGACATATCGTGACGGGATAAGTCGACGTCCCTACCTTTGGGAAGGCTCTCTGATAAAATTAAAGGTAAGGCTTTGAGATAAACAAAACATACATAAATGTATACTAAGATTTAAATACCTTTATGTATGTACTTTCTGTTTTATTTCAGAAATATTTTTGAATGGACAGGTTTCCTATTTAGTTAAAAAGTTAATTGCTTTGACTTATTTTAAACTTCTTAAAATTATTTAAGTTTATTGAATAGCATTCAGCAACTTGTGCTATTTCACTTTTACAAAGTTACAGGTTGAGTTTAGTTACGAAAATTCGGTACGTGGAGCGGCCGAAATCACTACATAATTACTTGATCGACCACAGCCTATAAAATAAAAGTATAAAATTACTATTGTAAGTTTGTTTACTGAATTAATATTGTAAATATAAAGTATTTTTATTGTTTTTTAAATCTTACTTTACTTGAGAACCAATAGTTCTTGAGTAAAATGGATTTTACTAAACAGACGAAAGGGTACAACGAATCAGTGTTCGTTTCTTTAATACGGAACCTAGGCTACACACTGCCGGAGTTGCCAGGTGTCCGACTTTATCCTGACATGTTAGCTTATTACGGTCATGTATGTCCGGCCAAATATTTACCTGTTTGGCTTTTTTTGGGCTTTTGGATAGTCCGATAGTGCCGTAGCACAGCGCTTCCAAATTTTAACAGGTTTTGTGACTGTAGTTAACTAACCGATTTTTAGAGTTACCTACGTAGTCAACAAGGAACCATTATAATTTTGTCATGTCCTTTCGTCTGTCCGGACACACCCGGACCCGGTACACACTCTTACCTACCCTACACCTTACACATAAAGTGTAGATGATTTTTTTTTTCGTCTATTCCATGGTGTGGGATGTGATTTTTTGTATACCGTATACATAACGAAGTTAAAATGAAAAATATTACCGCCAAGTAGGCTTTACATATAGTCGACCAACTTATGAAATGTACTTAGAGAACTGTGATGGGCAATTACGGATCTCTACACTGCGCGAGGTCCAAGTCGCTTTTGGTCGTTTGTCTTAAAAAAGGTATCGTTTTGAATTAAGTTTTTGGGCCAAAATCCTGACTAATACAGTGTTGATTCTGGCTTTTGGATTCTAGAACCTAGCAGCCCTACCATACATTAAAAAACTAATGTGTTTAATTAACGAGCTAATGAACGATACTATAATGTCATTTGAAAATCTAAATTTAAACTCACAAATCACATTAAAAGAGGTAATTAATAACCCCAAGCAGCATTCTATTTACTTGAAACCCACTTCAAGATCTATTTTTTGATGCCAATTCCATTAACCGTAAATTAATCTAAGCTAACACACTAACACAACTTGGCGTAGAGTGACCATTCTTCATTAACACAAAGGCGGGACCCTTTGTCTCGGAGCTATTCATTTGCGATTGTTCACTCGGAGTGAGCTCCTGACGTCCGGCCGTGATCCCTGTCAACAAATCTACAATACTGGCTGACTCGATGTCACCCTACTTCAACAATGAAATGATTAATGGACACCTTTCTTGTACTGAACTATTGGGTTTAGATTCGACGTGAATACTTGGGCAAAGGTGAATTATGTACAATACAAATGGTATGCTGGGAGATTTGTGTGTGTTGACATAGCTAACCTATCTAAGTATCTATATCTTAAAGGATTTCACTAAAGGTAGTAGGTATATCCCAAAGCAGCTTTCTCATTTATAACATGAAATTTCATTATGAATCGGAAAATAATGATAATGTAATTTTTGCCTAAAAATTATAGCTTTCTTTATAGAACTATAGACAGTTGTTTTCCTGTATCAATAAAAGTGCAAAGCCCAATTTGGTTTTTGTTTTTTTTATATATTTATATATGGAGGAGCTTGTGGCTCATCGTCTATCGAAACCGATATTAGAAGTTAAGCAACGTCGGGCGTGGCCACTACTTGGATGGGTGACCATCTAGCCTAGCTAAACTTAGTGTCACATTTTTCTGAGCTCCTCCATCTTTCAGAGGGCACGTAACGATCGGTCCTGACTGTATATAATAGATTTGTACGCGAAATAAAAAAGCATAAGAGCTTCAATCGTGAGGATGGATACAAACTGTTTCCTGTATGGAATCGAGTCATAGGGAAATACAGCTCTCGAGTTTCACCAACGAACGCACCCGAGAACACAGTTAGTGTTGTGTGTAGTGATTATGATAAAAATCCTTGGAAATGATGATGCTCAATTACAGGATGCATAGGTAAACCAAATTAAAATGGAAATAACATAAAATTGTACGACTAAAAATTTTTTATTTAAAACATTAATTGTATTTTAGTTTATTTTTATTATTGATAGTGTTTTTAAAAGAGTAACTATCGAGTTTCTTGCCGGATTCTTTTCAACATTGTGAACCGGCGGGAAGGTGGGAGGGTTCAAAAAATAATATTTTATAACTTTGATGATTCAAAAGTGATTGTAAAATCCTTATTTGAATAAACCATTTTGACTTTGACTTTATGACAAGTATAAAGACGAAGTGAGGGTAGTTCAACAGGGTGCCTCCACTCGAAGCCGACGACACCGCGCACCGTCAGTCTACCCGTGACCAAGGCTGGTGTAACCCAGCCACGTCGGGTAAAAGGTAATTCAATTTTTCACACTAACACATTAGAATTTACCGTAAAAATAAAAAAAATCTTAAAATAACCACAGCTTTTGTGACAAAATAGTTATTTGTTTGACAAGTGGGCAAAGTTGATTTTTGTGAAGAGTGCCAATTTTAAATCCAGAGCTAGCGAAGTAGTCTACAATTGAATCACGAGCGTAGGAAATGATTCTTATATAGACTACCGAGCACAGCGAGGGATTTGAAGGCACGAGACCTAAACTAATTTGCTCTCGTGTGAAACATACAACTTTTTACTTCTACCAGTGCGAAAAAATAGGTCTTGGGCAAGGAACACACTGAAGGCCCTATTAGGCAATAAGTTTATTCTAATTTACAATCACTACCTAGTATATCTACTCCTATAAAAAAACAATAGATAGGTACTAACTATTCTTTTTAACATTAGCACCTTTTGAAAGTCGCCAATTATTGAACAATTCGTACTTCTTCTTCTGGGGTTCTTCAAAAAAGAAGTTATTAGATTTCTGAAGGGTTGGCAACGCGCAAGTGATGCCTTTGGTGTTGCAAGCGTCCATAGGCAACGGTGACCGCTTACCATCAGGCGGACCGTAGGCTTGTTTGCCACCTTAGTGGTATAAAAATAAAAATAAAAAATTCATTATGAAAACAGCAGAGGAAACACAAAACTCGAGAAACTGAAAGAATGTTTATGTAACCTTACCTTTTTTGGTTTAATAAAATATCAATTCAATTGATTATGTGACGTCTACCAATTCTCCATCCAGTATGGGATCCGAAGAGACTCATAGTTTTTACTATAATTAATATAATAAATATCTCCAGAAACAATGCATTTTAACTTCAAATAAACAGAGATTTAATTGCGGAGTCAGAAACATAAGGTATATTCGGGAGTTTTGCTGGTGCAAAGTGTAATCCTTGAGTGAAGTTCCTTCGCGGTTTCCTGATCACAACCCAACTATTAACTGCAGCAGAAGTTAGTATTTGGCACCGTCATGTGCTAGCTTAGCTAAACCTACTCTTGGTAAATTTGGTAGACGAATTCTCTGAAAGACGATTTACAGATATAAAGCTAATTAAGGAGCTTATTAGGGCTAACCAGCGCTGCCATTAGATACTTTAAAATTATAAATAAAAACTTTATTTTTTTCATAAATGTATGCAAAAATGAGAGAATTAGTAGTTATTTTTAAAATGTGTTGTATTGTAACGACTGACGATCACGTTATCCATACCTGAAATTCCAGCCAAAAAAAGAAGAACCCAAAAATGCTGAGCTCTAAAATTTTTGCTCTTTCTTGAAATCAAATTTCGTATGACAAAATTTGACCACGTTTAATGTTATGATTATAAACATTATTATTTTATGCTATGCAATGCTTGACATATTATCTGCATTTAAATATAAATTTTGTAAAAAAATAGAAAATAACAAAAATTGATTGCTTTCAATTTTTTAATAAATTGAAATATATTAAAAAATTGAAAGCAATTGATTGTGAGCTTCAAAAGAAACTAACTAAAATTCTCAATTTGCAATTCGATAATCGTTCTTGTGCTTAAGCAATTCAACCTGTTAAATTTGGTGGCATCGGTATTCGCACAACTTCAAGCGTGGCTCTTCCAGCTTTCTTGTCCTCTTCTTACAGCGGTATCCAACTGATCAGAAAAAATTTAAACCTAGATTAATTAATTTATCTGATCTAGAGGTTCCGTGTCTGGCTGAGGCTAGATTGGCTTGGAGTGTTGTTTGACCTGGTGAGAATTCTCCCTCTGATATAACCAAACAGAACTCGTGGGATTTGTGTGGGACTCGTTAAAATTAGTTTATATTTCTTTGTTACAAAATTGTGGAAATGTTAAAGACAGAGCTCGCTTATTAGCTATTTCAGAAAAAGAATAGGGTGCCCGCTCTTCCGTCCCCCAATTTAAGTACTCTAATTGATGCCAATGCGTTACGAATTGCAAATGCTTAATGTCTTGGCATTAAAATTTGTAACTCTCATTTGTGTGTTTGTGGTAAATCTGTAAATAAACTAGGACATCATGAACACTCTTGTACAAAGAGCGCTGGCCACTTTTACGGTCACGGTACTATCAATGATTTAATTCGCAGATCTCTTGCTACTGCTTCCATTCCTGCAATTTTAGAACCATCTGGCATGTTAAGAGACGATTGAAGAAGGCCAGATGGCGCGATGGTATGGGTTGCTACGTGTGCTGACACACTAGTTCCTTCCTACGTCCAGAGTACTTCTGCTAGGGCCGGCGCTGCAGCCAAACAAACACAGTTACGCAAGCGAAGCAAATTTTCCTCCTTAATTAGTAATAATTACGAGCTAGTCATTACCTCGCTCAAAGGCTGAGCATTGCCATTCAGAGAGGTAATGCCGATAGTTTATTAGGCACCATGCCTAAAAAATATACTTTAGACGAGGTATTCTTACTATAATAAAATTATATATATATAGCTTTAGTGGTAGCTTGATTTTGTCTATTTGTTATTGTATACATAAAAAAAAATAATATCAAAAAACTTAATAATTCAACAAAAACTATATATGTATAAATATCAATTTTATTTTAATTTTTAAAATAGTAAAATTTTGGGAAAAATGAGTGTAAGTAATAAAATAAATTACCATAGAATTACATTTTCCTTTATAATTTGCTGATATAACACATTATGAGAAATTTTTACTCTGCTGTTAAATCAGAGCTCAGATTTTTACCCCAAATACGGGGTCAAAATTAACAAACGTTTTTTGTTCAGGTAAATGTATGTAGTATAAACAGGAATTAACATTTATAAAATTAGGAACTATTTAAACGACACCTACTTTAATGGTGATAGCATAGGATATAACAAAATAGTAGATTGTTGCATTAATTACTTTGTTTCTTACAACTACCAATCTACCTACCGTGATAAAATAAACCTACTCAAATTAAAATCTCAAGTTAATGAAAATATATACATTGTTTAGGACAGGTATTTAATATAAATACATTGCGGGGTAATTAGAATAACTTCAAACATGTCGCAAGTAGTTATTATACTTAGCCGGCAATGTACTTCTATTAAACACTTGCACTGAACAGTGTTTATACCGGTCGTAATGTGTCCACGCTTAGATTACATACCTTTAACTAATCTTTGTTGCTAAATATTTATTGTCAAATGCTTCATTTAAAAATGTTTCTATATCATCACATGCAATCTGAGAAACAATAGGCAAATTTTGATTGTTTTTTTTTTTTAATCAAGCTATTTACATTGTAAATCTTGTTTATTAAGTGTTTCAATACAAAACATGTATTTATTAGTTGATACATTATAATATTATGTTTTATTTGTGATTTTACAAAGATTACCTATTGGACGCACGCAATAAAACAGTATTGTAATTATTTTGTAAAGCTAGTTGTAGTTAATTCACTTGACGATTCGAAAGTGTTCTAAGTAACCCATTTGAATAAAAAGAATTTGATTTGATTTGATAACCTGAGTTGTGAGCACTTTTGACTTTTTGCTCATATACCCATCTGATAGCCGCTTCAGAAGCGATGATTAATTTAGAGTATTGTTCTATATCCACGTTATGCTTGGTATTAACTGTGCTTTTTCACATTGATTATATGGACCACAATGAAGATGGTCTCAGTTTTTTTGAAATCTCACTGAAATACGTTAAAAATACGCTTTCGGACAGTGATTTTACACGTCTTTCGTCTATCCACTTAACAAAATTTTCATAAGCTTTTAAATATTTATCTCGCGACTTTAGTGGCAAAAACTTATTAACAATTTCATTTGCAGCTGATTTTATACTTTCTGGGGTTGAATTCATAAAAGCGATAGCTGTCTATTTCCATTTTGTTAAACTTTTTTTGCTTAATATGAAGTATCAAAGTTTTACAATGGTACAAAATGCGCGCCATTTGTTTTTTTTTCCCAATTAGGTTTTATTCAGCTGATTTTTATTTTGATCTAATGCATACATTTTATATTAAACTAAATGGGAGACATTAAAACTTCTTTGGTAATTTAAAATTTAATATCTTAATAAAAAAAAAACAGTGCATTAATGAAAAACTGTGCAACCATGAGATTTCATTTCTGCACTTTTTTGGTTCTAAGCAAAAAATACGTACTTTGTGATGGGTTTTGTAGTGATAAGTGATAACATTACTACTTAGTTGAAAGAAAAACATATTAAAATGTTTTATAATTTAGATATTAACTTAAAATCAAAATTTTGTTAATTGTAGCCCAAATTACCCCTACTACATTTTTCAAATCTTAACATTATAAAATCTTAGAATTTGGTTTGTTATAGATTTCTCCTAACACAACCACAAGATTCATTTAAAAAAACATTTATTTCTGTAACTACTGACAACTAGTTAGTTACTTGCTAAAGTTTTTTTTGCCACTTAGGTGGCAAACAAGAACCATTAAGGTAAAAGTTTTAATTGCTTTTGTCTAATATTTTGTTTTGTTGTTACGACATTGTTTAAGTAATGGTAAGATTTTTTTATTTATTTACGAAATTTGACAAAATACTTGTACAAACATAAATAGTATACCGAAATTCATTACAAAATTGCTTAATTGCGAAATATTGCGACAAAGCTCGTGAACCGCAAAGCGAGCGTGACAGAACAAACTTTACAAACCGGATTGCACCGGTAGAGGGTGGATTAAGCTAGTTATAGAAGCAGTTAGAACTAGTTTGTCGAGAAGGTGAGATCCGAGCCATGACGCGGTACTTACTATAGGAATTATTGCGTTTTGGCAAAAGCAAGATTGGTTATACAATTTAGAATAATTACGAATATTTTCAAATAAAATAGTTTGCTACTGATTTTTTTAACAATTATAATATGACGTCATCTTAGGTATACGCTGCTTAGAAGCATAGCAGGACACACTTACGGGACTGAAATATTGCTTTCACGTGTGTGTTGCCATGATTAATGAGAAATGTAATATTTTTTATACAAATAGGCAAGTAAGGAAGTGCTATGAAAACTGATACTTCATTGTTTATATGACCGACTTCACGAGAGATCAACTTCATTATTATCTTTCCTTACATAATCTGGTTAAGTCAGGGGTTTTTTTAAATTATTTTATCCTTTTTCGATTATATGGGTACGTTTTGACCGTCATGGGTTTTTTCAATATTTTCAATTTTGCTTTTTATAATATAGGTAATTATTATAATGTTAAATGTTGCATATTTCATATTTATGGTATAAGGCCACTTAAAAGATAAGCTTCGACCATTTACAGTTGTCTGTAAAAGCTCGAATAGTAGTAACTTAGTTAACTTTGGCAAACATTTTTAAATTCTCTATACAAAGACAAAAATAACTGCATTTTTAACTGTCTCTGTAATTTACATTTAGACTGCCCTTAACATTAAACATAAGTTTATTAAGGAAACAAACACGTACAATAGAAATAGGAATCACTAAAAGGACAAGGTCATTTCAAAAGTAGCTGCAAGTTTCAAAGATCAGTTATGTGAAGTGATCGACGCATGTAAAGCGACCGACGCGCTATCCCGACGGAGCACTATTAAATCAATAGGTCTTTGTCCAGGTACCCTAAGAGCCGGTTTGATTTAATATAATGGCCACATGTGCACATTAGACGATCAATTGCCCATCAATTTGTCGGTTTAATTTGCAGTAAATACGCGGTTATCCTCCTCCGTATACGTTTACGACCAGGTTTGACAACGATGACGCCATCTTGATTTGACAAGTTGGTAAGACAAGTAAACATGGTCTCAAGAAAATTCATACGTTTTGAAAATATGCTTGGTGAATAATTTGCTTATGGATTTATTTAAATACAACAAATCAAAACTTTCTCGTCAAATTTATTTGGTTTTGGGCAATATTTGTGTTGAAATTTGGTTATTTCAGGTCTTTCTAAACCATCGCTAACCAGGCTGAAAATGATCTTCTGCGTTTGCGCTTCGTCATAGAAATGCTTAGCGCTAGCTTCACCATATGATTTTTGGGTCCCTACAAGCTGTACCATCGTAAACGTTCCTCTGTCGTGTCTTCCTCGGTTCCCACTTCGTCATAGAAATGCTTAACGCTAGCTTCAAAATATATTTTGTTGTATGATCTTTGTTTGTGGCCCATCAGTTAGGTGTATCAGTGTAAGCCATACAGTTAAGTGTATCAGTGTAAGCCATACACTTTTGCTAGTCTTACTGCTATTTTATACATTTTACCTTAAGCGTAAGTGGAATTTTGTTGTTCTGTAGGACACGTCACTGTCTATGCGTCGGGAGTATTTTACTGAGCCTACTCAAAACTGTTTACTCTAGGTAGTTGGACATCATCTTTTTGATGTCTGTGATGATGATGAAATGTTATGAAGCTTTAATGAATTCTAAAATGTAATTTATTGTATTTTGCCCGACTACTAGTATGTATTTTAGCATGTTCATCTGTTTCAGGGATGTTTAATAAATAGTCCACTTCGTTATGAAAACAAGATGTTACACTAAATGTCTGTTAAATTTATTGTTTAAAATATGAAATGTGTGATACAGTTCTACCTTTACATATAATATACTAGCTTTTGCCCGTGGTTCCACCTGCCTTCAATTCGGTTGTAGGTGTAGAATTTCAACAGCAACTCCTCAATTATAAAAAAAAGACTTACAGTTGACGTTTTCAAGCAATCTATGTCCATCCCAGGGACTCAAACTATCTCCAAATTTCATCTTATTCAGTATAGCGGTTGAAGCGTGAAGAGGTTACAGACAGACAGGCACACATACAGAGTTACTTTCGCATTTATAATATTAATATGAATACACCAAATATTACTCAATTTGATTGAAATTAACTTTACTTTATTATTAATTTGTGACTGCAGCAACTAACAAATTTAAATTAATTTAATTTTGCCTAACACCAATATTACTAAATATGTCTTTTTAACTAAGCGAAAATTGATAACACTTTCATTTAACCAATCAATTTCTATTCCATATAAAAGCCACATTTGTCTTAAACGAGGTTCGGCGTTCAAATTAATTACAGATCTAATTCAGGTCGCAGAGTATCTCGCCTGCAAATCGTTGGGCCATAGCTCAAGGTGACAAATATCTATCAATAGGGGACTGGCGGGGCCTGCGGGGCTAGAAGCGGGGCCCGTGCAGCCTAGCTCAGAGCCCCTTCTGCCAATACACGTTCAACAGTAAATTGAGATGGCCAATTTACGGCTCTTGTACCTATCTCCGGTACACGTACAGTCGGCAGCAATCAATTTGTAGCACCATAAATACCATATGTTGGTGTTAAGGTACACTAGTTCTTTGAGATCAACACTTCATAGTTACCTACGCATTAAAAGATAGTTCTTTTTGAATAAGTTACTATCTTTTTATTATTACTAATTATAACAAAACCCTTTATGAGCGTTGTGAGTATCTTTCTTTGGTGAATATATATGAGAAAGGTGTTTCGGACTGAAATTTTCCTGCTTCATATTTCCGAAGATTTTTTTATGAGTAAGAGTATTTTTTACAGGTTATCAAACTATTTACAATACATAGTACATTGAGCAAATGATGACACGTCTGTATGAATATTTAACGATCTCGTCAAACTTTCCTAGTGTCGTGCCGCACTAACCTCACCGCGCGTGTTCAATCATTTGAATAGAATTTCATTGACGTTGTCGACTTAAATCTTTCACCGTTCACAAAATCAAGAACACCCTTCACTACACGTAAATCAGTTCATATTTTACTGTAACTGGGCTAAACAAACGGCTTAGCAGCGCTCGACGGCTTCATTGCGATGACATATTCAATATAAATTATTAGAATGGCTGGATATGGTTTGCATACCTATATAAAGTGGAACGTTACTCCAAAGTCTTTTAAGGGTTCCGTAGCCAAATGGCCAAAAACGGAACCCTTATAGATTCGTCATGTCCGTCTGTCTGTCCGTCCGTATGTCACAGCCACTTTTTTACCAAACTATAAGAACTATACTGTTGAAACTTGGGGTCCCCATACTTAGAACTGAAACTCAAATATTTTTTGCATCACACCCATACGTGTGGGGGTATCTATGGATAGGTCTTCAAAAATGCTATTTTGGTTTCTAATATCATGTTTTTCTCAACTGAATAGTTTGCGCAAGAGACACTTCCAAAGTGGTAAAATTTGTGTGTGTGTCCCCCCGCCTGTAACTTCTAAAAAAAACATATATTTTTGTTTGTGTTTGTAAAGTACGTAAATGGTGGTAGGTACGGAACCCTCGGTGTGTGAGTCCAACTCGCACTTGGCTGATTTTTCTTTAAAGTTACATCTAGATAACACACAGTGCCATCTGGTCCCAAGCTAAGCGAGGCTTGTCGATACTATGGGTACCAGATAACTGATGCAAATACTTACACATGTAAATACATGTTAATCACATAGGTCAAATATTGCTGCTTAATTACTTTAAATTCATTATTAACTACGCCTTAAAAACAATTAACAAACTACCGAGTTTTATTGTGCACAAATCTAAAAAAGAAGATTTACTCGTATTGTCTATGTTTTCCTGAAGCACAAAACTTCAATCAAAAACGTAAAACAAGCAACAATAAACAAATTCGACACCGCCCGGCAACCCCGCCATTTATTCCACCTGGCCACACAGACCATAAACAGTGAACAAGAAAAGCAAAACGTATGGGCCCTATTGGCGGCAAAGCCCCGTACAAATCTGGCCAGTGGATAGCGGGCCTGATCGACAAATCCACCAGATTACGTTCTGATACTGGGGCATGTTTATGAGACAAGCTGGACTTCGCCGGGCTCTATCGTCTAGGGCTGCCAAATGTTCCAGAAAAAATTAGGTTTATTTCTTTGAAGGAAAATTGAAGGTTTGCAACAGAGTGTGCTTTGTTTTTGTTCATTTGTTATTTATTGTATTTAACACCCCTAAAGTAATAATATGGTTTTAAACGCCTATACCTTTTCCGTTCCGTCGTTGGTATTAATGAGGATTACACATATTTTAATTCTCATAAAACAATTTGGTTTTTTCTTACAAAAATATCAAATTTTCCATCAGCTGCATTCTTGAGTAGCTACGAATTTACTACATGTTGTAGTTATAATAGTTGTTATAAAGTATCGAAATGTTCATACAAATGCCTCTTGATTAAATTGCTTACGTTTAATAACCTCATTAGATTACGATGTTTTGGAAAATTTAAATTACAGTTACTTCTGATGATTTATTATAATATATATAAGTTAGTTTATGAATTTTTTGCTTAAATTTCACATATTTTATTAAATATTACAAATACCAAATCTAATAAATATCACAGGTTATCTCTTTTAACTATAAGTCACTGATCTCGATTACAATTCAAAGTTCTTGATTCAGCAGCTACTGAAGTTGCAGTCAAAATTTAATAGTTTTCTAAAGACCTGCAACTATATTTATGGTAAACTAAATCCAAAGTAAGCGAACAGATGAACAAAATAACAAAATGTACATATTTTGTTGTAACTAGCTGCATTATTTAAAGTCGCAAATCTAAACAATGTCTTCACATAAAAATAGTCTATGTTTAACCGAATTCACGTACACAAACTGCACTAATATAAAAATGTAAATGTAGTTGGCAACCCTGCTTCGATACAGCCTTGCTCGCGAGATAGAGGGAAGGTAGTCCGAATAATATTTTGGCTTACAAAACGAGTCCAAGTTTTAATAGTGTACCTCCATGTTTATGGCATGGCCTCTGAAATGGGGACGCGCATAGCGGGCCCCGGGGACTGTCTTTGTTTGATAAAAGATTTACGTATTGAAGTTCGACATATCTTTTTTTAAAATCTAAAGTTTTGATGTCTGTTTTATCTGAGGTTTGTTTTGTATTTTAATTGTTGCCTAAAAATGCTAAATATTTATTTTTGTATCTACGTTAATGTTTCAGTTATATGAACTTTTAAAATATATAAGAACAAAACTTTTCTTTGCACACATAAGTACATATTTTAAGTAATTTTTATGTAAACTTTGCTTCACTAGTTGTTTAAACGTTATCTTAATTCCTCTTTTGATTTATATTTTCAGCTATTTATGGGGTATTGTATAGTATCATTAACACTTTTAGAAAAAATATTACACAAGAAATATTTTTTTTATTTTAAAAATTTCATTGAAATTCATAATTTTCATAAACTGAGTTACGATATTTTTCCTTGGTGGTGTTGAGTATTACACGACAGGAAGTATAAATTAAAGCCGATCAAATGTAGGAATCAGTATATGTATAATAATATATCTATATACATGATAATAATCTCTTATAAATAATATGGTATCAGCCTAGTTGATAGTATGGACACTGGAGTAAAAATAACTAGTCACTTGCATAGACGACGATATTTTATAAACTAGTAAAGATACCTTCATGGAACAAAACATATATACTTTTATAAATAGTTTATTTTACACATAAATAATTAAATATGTTGTTGTTGGTGTCCAATGTTCCTTTGACTTCACAGAGCATGAGTTGTTTAGGAAATATTGTCGTTTAGTTATTTTTGCTCGTTAGTGTATCTATTAGTGCTATTAGGGATTGACGCAACTGTCTTTACTTATACATAATGTAAACAGTTATAATACCTGCCTATCTTATCTGTATTACTGATATCGTTCGCTTCCGTAAAATAATATGATCCCCAAACTATAACGCAGGTTCACAGACGCACTGGAGCCCGAATCCCTAACCGGACATATTTAAGCTATTTTATTTACTTATTTTGTGATACAAAAGGCCTTATCGGGGGATATTTACGCTTTTGCAGTCCGTTCAGACTTGACTAATCCATTTCATTCATCATCCTTTCATAGTTTATTTTTATAAATGAAGATAATTAGATATGTAATATAAATAATAATAATTATTATTAAAATTACTTTATATTTGAGTTATATTTAAAATAGTTCATTGAGCTTCAAGAAGCGTTTAAATCGATGGACAATTATTCTGTTATATTGTGTAAATATTTTCGTCCTCTATACATTATGCCAGTTTATTGGTGTTACTGTTCAGGTGTGCAATAACTTCGTATTTATATTGTAAATTTCTGACGCACTATTTTGGGTTCCATAGTCAAACAAGAAAACCTTAAATTTTTTCTGGTCCTATTTTGTAGATTTATATCTGATAAGGCTCGTGCTGCGGATGGGTTCATGTGTTTCAAATAGAATGTAACCACTAGTGTTGGTCGCATGCAGAATCCGAGCAATCGATCATCTAAAATGGGATGATACCAATGATTTTTAAATAAAGATACGGTACCTTCATATCGTTTGAAATCTAAATTTGATCCACAGTTATCTACACGTACTAACCTAAGACGAATGCAATACTATAATACGGAACGTGTGAAACAGAAGGAGATAGCTATATTTAGAAAGTGACATGTGACTGAATCAAATTACGACAATTGTCTTCTTTTCGTCGCCTCAGTTTTTGTGTGCCAGTACGATATCTACCTCTTTTAATATTTACACTATCATTGGATGATACAGTAAGAACATATTTCATGTGTCTAGGCAGATTTCCCTTTTCAAGCCTTATTTATTTTTAGAAAGAAAATAGGGTAGGTATATGTTACGGCACAACACTAGTTGATGAGGTCTGCACTAACGCCGCTATATTTCGCAGTGTATCTATGGATTGTATCCATGATCTGTGGTTATATATATTGTTGTTTTGATAATACATGCGTGTAATACAGTAATACAGAGGCATTGTAGCCAAAGGCTGCCCACAAGGAGGAGTACTCTCTCCTTTACTGTGGAACATTGTGGTGGACGATCTGCTGAAACGTCTTAACGATAGATGCTACTACACAGTAGGTTACGCGGACGACATTACCATTCTGATCAAAGGCAACTCAGAAAATATTATCTGCACTCGCATGCAACTAGCCCTCAGAATCTTGGAAGAGTGGTATCACCACCATGAACTGACGGTAAACCCCAACAAAACAGAATTAGTCCTTTTCACAAATAAAAGGAAAATTCAAATAGCTACCATGCCAAAACTATTTGACATTGAGCTTACCCTTTCAAGTGAAGTCAAATACCTTGGGGTAATTTTAGACAACAAACTAAACTGGAGTAAGCATCTAAGCACAAAAATAACCAGGTCATGTACAACCTTCTGGCAATGCAGAAGACTAATAGGCAAGAAATGGGGCCTTAAGCCATCCATAACCCTATGGCTTTATACAGCCATAATACGACCCATGATAACATATGGTGCAGTAGTTTGGTGGCCCCGAACTCAGTTAAACACAGTAAAAAACAAACTACAAAGCCTGCAGCGTCTTGCCTGCCTAGCAACCACAGGCAGTATGAAAACGACTCCCACGACAGCATTAGAAGTCATCCTCAACCTCAGACCCCTTCATCTTGTTATACAACAAGAAGCTGCCGCTGCAGCCATACGACTTGAGAAAGTAGGGCTCTGGAAACGGGACGGCAGAATCACTCATGCACGGCTCAAGGAGGCGGTGGGAAACGAGCTTCCGATGATAGAGGCGATATGTGACATCATCCCAAAAACCTTTGTCTTTGACAAAAAATACCATATCCAGCTTCATGAGGAAGAAAAGGATAGCATCCATGAAGTCAGGATTTACACCGATGGCTCCAAAACGGAATCAGGAACGGGCGCAGGAGTATTCTCCCATGACCTGAACATCAACATATCAACGAGCTTGGGTGCACTCAACACCATCTTCCAAGCAGAATGTGTTGGGATTACCCGAGCTGCAACAGCGGTCCTGTCTAAAGGCATAAGCAATGCGTCGATACGCATCATCTCCGACAGTGCCGCTGTCCTACAAGCTCTCAACAACAACCGCATCAACAGTGGACTAATCCTGGAGTGTCACTGTGAACTGCAAAAAATTGCATTGAAGAACCAGGTCACTCTTCAATGGATACGAGGTCATAGTGGGTCTCTAGGCAATGATGCGGCAGATGAGTTGGCAAAGAGAGGATCGGGCACTAAAATAATGGGACCTGAACCAATTGTACCGATACCATTCATCCAACTCAAACCATGGTTACGTGACAGAACCTTACAACAACACAACAAACAGTGGGCAGAACAGACAGACTGCAAACAAACCAAGAATGTTCTTACATCCTTGGACGCAAATCTGTCGCACAAACTGTTAAAACTTAGCAGGAAAAACCTACGCTACATAGTTGGCATAATAACAGGTCACTGCCCGCTAAACAGGCACTTTTTCAATATCGGCGTTACTGACAGTCCTCTATGCAGGGGCTGTATGGAAGCCGAGGAGACACCGTCTCACGTGGTTCTTCATTGCAAAAGCGTGAGCGACCAACGGACAAAACTCCTTAAGAATCCACAAACCATGAGAGAGGCGCTGAATAACATCAGATGCCTCCTTAAATTTTGGATTGAGCTGGGATGGTAAGAGTAACCAATGACAGGTATTGGTTACCTACGTACAATGGCCCTATTATGAGGCTAAGTGCGGAAAACATAAGTCCAACTAACTAACTAACTAACTAACTATGCGTGTAATAAAAATACTTTAATAAAAGAGTATTACTCCATCCATACATACATATAGTAATTACTCCATTGAAAAAGATACAATAGTATATACCTACCTCCCATTTATGTAGGTGCCTACGTAAACTAGGTATGAAAAACAAATTTTAGGTACTTCTTCGACTAATCGCTGTGAAATTTCTCAGAATATAAACGGTGGTCCTTGGCTTCAAATGTTACAACCGCAAACGGTTCAACAACGAAATTACTAGGGCTACTAAAGAAGTCTATTTCCTCCATTTATGATTTCAAGCATAAGCAAATAACTTTCTACCCTCTTTTATGACCTACTCAATTTAATTTCTGAATCTTAGTTAAAAACATCATTTTAAATTCTGGAATAGTAAGGATCAAAAAGGGGGTACCCGAGTGTGAACACAGAGTCCGGCTGACGTCCGACCTCTCAATAAACAAGGCTTCACCCTTATCGGACATTGATGGCGCCCGCCGACAAGCCCGGCGCGGCGGCGCTCGCGTGCCGGTGCGCGGCGTCGCACCCGCCTAGGGTTGTTTAAAATTTGTATGAAGATATATAATATTTGAATAAGAATTTAGAATTTATTTTGCGAGAAATACGATAACGTATATAACCGATATAAGTATTTAAATTTTCGCGTTCCATTATATTAATTACAAAAAATATAACGGATTTTTTTCTTTTCTGCCTTTACTGAAAATCTAGGTGTCTGAATAAACAATTTACTTGAGAAACTTAGATAAAGGCTCATTGGTACACGACGGGTTCTAACCTCCACTCAGAACGCGAGCCAAAAACAGCCTTTTAACAGGTGGAGAGACTAAAGACTATCCGCTATGGAGACACATGAGGGGGGGGGGGCTTATTTATATTCAACAAAAGACGTCTTCTGGCTACACAATGACGTTGATACTTTCGTAAAAACACTCCGCAAAAGATTATAATTATTTACTGGTTGAGAACGCCCCTTTATAAAGTTGTTTAAGAATGTAACTCTAAAAGGCCAATCTATCATACCTTAATGTCCACCTGATGACCATAAATAAGGGTCAGGTGTACATCGTACATTACCGAGAGCGGCTGAGGTACGGCGCGCACCGACACTTAGCCACAACGGAAACATTAACATTCATTTAAAATATTATTAACTGTTATTTTGTAAGGACTGAAAAAATAAGAACGTAAATCCTTTGAAAATTAGTTTCATAATCCAGGTAGGAAACTGTCGTTTGGTTGCAAGGTAAGGTAAGTAAGTCTTACATACATTTATATTTTTTTTTTTTTGAGTAGTTTCTTTCAGTTTAGCAGTACCACTGTGCTGTTTGAAAGTTCCGATGTAAAAATAATAATGATGATAAAGATACATATTTACATAAGCGGTTAGAAATATTATATCCATTATCTATATATATCTTTCGATACATAGAAAACCACTGTTTTTTTTTTAAGTTATCCTCGAGACGGCAAAATAGGGACTGAAAATTTGTATGAGAATTTCGATATTATGGTAGGTGAATCGTTAACAGTCAAAAGCTGTCTAATTTTTTAAAAGTCCACTCAGACTCAATTGCGGGCAAAAGCTAGTAAGTACATAAAAAAAGAAACTCAATGACATATCAACGAACAGCCCATACAGCTGAGTCTAGAAATTTGAAATCTGGCAAATGGGTTCGGATCTTAAAGTATGGCTTCATTAAGGATTTGCGAAATTCATACCCTAAAAGGGTAAAATGATGGTTGGAAGTTTGTATGAAATCCTATAGCTATATGCATAAAAATTGCTATTTGGTTTTGAGGTTGAAAATTAAGATTGACATGTTTCACCGTTTTTGCATCATCCAACACCTTTTGTAGGCAAGAAAATACACACTTCAAGCTTTCTTTTTTGAAAAGTCCACGCAAATAAAGTCGTGAGAAACTGCTAGTCTTCTATATAACAACGAAAAAATTATGAATTTTCAATATTTAAAATTAAAATATTAACTTTTTATAATATGTTAAGGTTGTCACCATATTTAATCGCATTAATCCGAAAGATTGTATGAGTGATTGTTTTGACGTACACATAAAAATTGGGTGCATCTAAACTTTTATATATAAAGTTTATTAATAATCATTTTCTTGGGATACAAAAGAGTCTTTGTTTTTTCAAGATAGGTATGTAGTAATTTATTCACAACAGAAATTAACTTAATGATAGTGCAAAATAGTTGCAGAGCGACTTACTGATTATTTTAACGTGGAAAACAAAATGATACAAATTACATTGCTTGGTATAAAAATCAATAATAAGTTACTTATCTCCTTAGCTCTTCCAAACTTTACCAGCAGCCATCTTGATGATATCATTAAGGGTAAGATGACACCAAATGACCGTAATTACACCCAGTTAAGGGGGAGTAATCGTCGCGAAGCCGTTGTTTTTGGCGAATTTACAAGAAGCTTGCCTCTCATTGTTTATTAAAGTTTTTTTATTGTTATTGCCTCAGTACAGCAGGGAGAGGGTCTAATTGGTGTTGCGGATCGGAGAGACGAGGGATTCGATGGGCACTTAGACGTTTTAAACGGTAACTATGTACGTTTTAAGACCTTCTTAAGTTATCTTCATTTGTAAATGAAGAGAGGTTATGTGTTTCGGATATTTTAATTAGTTATTTTAAGTTTTTGTCATTTGTTAATATTCTAAATCCCTAGGAACGCTGTTGACGTCCCTGCCGTAGGTAGTTTATGCTCTAAACCAAATTAAATAGAGATTTGAATGTATTTATCAATCACTGTCAGCCCCTTGGCTCAGTGGATAATGACCTGACTCCTGAATCGAGGGGCGTGGGTTCGATTTCCGCACAAGACAAATGTTTTTTTACTTTTATGTATGTATATGTATGTATTAACAACATATATATCTATATGTATTCGTATCCATAGCACAAGTTTTGCTTAGTTTGTACCAAAATATCGTTGTGTGTAATTGTAATAAAAACTTTCTGTTCGGCGGACTACTTATTAACTCCTACGCCTCTGGAGCTAGAAACTTAGAATTCGACATTTTTGGGTATTTATACGACTCGTGGCTTAGAAAGGATTTAGATTTTATACATTTCAGCCAAGCGACTTGGCAACTGTCAAGTGCAGGATATATGGAAGCTTGGACATATCCCAAAAACTACGAACATGAAGCGATGGGTACAAAGATACACACATGCTAAAATCAGTTTTAAAATAACCATTAGCATACAGTTTAGGTAGCCTTAAGTCATAGAAGCGATTTCTTACGACCTACCTTTGGGTAGACCAGGAGAAGAGGTACATACGCAAGTATGTTAAAAAATACGAATAAAATACTACCTGACCTTAAAAACGTTATTAAATTGTGTATTTAACCTTCGCTTGAAACATTCTGTAGGTACCAAAGTAAAAAACTGGATAAAAACCGTTGAGTAGTAACGATGAAAATTGTAGACTTTTTAGTCTGACTGAAAGTAAGACAATATTTAAAATTATGAGATTGTAATAGGAATTGGTATTAAAATATAAAAAACAATGGAAATAACCCGCTTTGAAGAATATAACCACTTATATAAACGGCGCCAATAAAATAACTAGTAAATAATTTGCAGTCGCTCTTGTAACGGATATGGGCAGCACAAATCTTGGCTGCGACACGCACAATGATAAACAGCGTTAGAAAAATGTGGACAAGATAACTAAAAAATCGGCCAAGTGCGAGTCGGACTCGCGCACGAAGGGTTCCGTACCATTATTTATATAAACGGTAAAAAAATCACGTTTGTTGTATGGGAGCCCCCTAAAATATTTGTTTTATTTGAATTAAATGATTTATTTTTACAGTGAAAATATAACTAAATATTCTGTGAATATTTTAAGCGTGTACGTGTTGGCGTTATCAATATCGAGCAAAAAAATCACGTTTGTTGTATGGGAGCCCCCTCAATTTTTTTTATTCTGATTTTTAGTATTTGTTGTTATAGCGGCAACAGAAATACATCATCTGTGAAAATTTTAATTATCTAACTATCACGGTTCATAAGATACAGCCTGGTGACAGACGGATGGACGGACGGACAGCGGAGTTTTAGTAATAGGGCTCCGCCAACTACCCTTTGGGTACGGAACCTATGTATATGTATAGACAATTGTTCTTCATGAGACTCTTTTCTCTATTCAAATCTATTCCTTCCTATTAAAAAGAAATATTATGACGGATTTTATAACATGAGAATGTAATAAAAAACGACGGCTAAGGCCCCTCTTACAGCCCACTAGCGCCGCCATTTAATATCCTTAATTTACTCTTCGTGAAAACGAATTTCTAAAATCCAAATGTCGCAAATATAAAGCTGGTCATAAGCTATTTTTAGAAGGTTTTATATAGTTTCTAAATAATATCTGAGTTGTAATCAAAAATCCAATAACTTCTTTCTTGAAGAACCCCATTGCTGTAGTCCTTAGATAAAACCTTGTCAGGGAGCTCATTCCACAACCCAAGCGTTCGCGGGAGGACTTTTCTCTGAAACCGCATTGTACGCGAATATTTCGGTCCTAAAGTGTGAGAATGAATTCCCTGCCGATGGCGAGCAGTGCGGTGGTAGAAAGTAGCCGTGGGCATCATTTCGAACAATTCTTCAGAACACATCCCATCGTACAAGCGGTAGAACAAACACAGATAGGCAAAGTCTCTCCTCAAACTTAAGGGCTCGATACGGCAAGTGAGTTTGGGATCGTCGATAATTCTCACAGCTCGTCGTTGAACCGAGTCAAAAGGGCCAAGCAGGTATCGGGGTGCATCCGCCCAGAGAAGGCAGCAGTACTTCATATGGGGCCAAACTTGCTACTTCGAAAGCAGCAACCTCTGCCCCGACGTGAAACACTACTTCGCTCTGTTGAGTACCTAAACCAAGTTTTTTGGACGCCAGCTTCACCTTATCTTGCAAAAGATCTGGGAACTTAGTATCGCTGGAGATGTCAACACCAAGAATCCTAATGCTCTTGGAGATGGAGAGGGGAGTGTTCTGGAATTGTGGTACCACAGTGAATGGGATTTTCTTAGCGGTGAACGCGCAGACTTGTATCTTTCTAGGGTTGAATTGGACCAAGTTTTTCCGTCCCCAGTGAGAGATCTTGGCCAGAGTGGTCTCGATTTGAGACGCAAGTTTTCCGCGCTTTTACTCCACAACGGAACGAAGGATCCACTCTTGCAATGGGCTGATGATGATGATGATGATGAAAAAAAAAATACTCCTACTATTATATGAAACATGTCCTCAATAATCTTTCGTTAAGATCGTAAATAACGCCGAGGACTAGTGAAGAGCGGTGACGCGGAAAAACCTACTAATGAATTAATGTAAGCTTTCACTGAGACATTGGCTAGTATAGGCGCTGTCTCCGTAAATTTGTGGTAAAAATAAGATTTTATAAGACTAGCTTAAAATAATCGCCAAGAACATGTTACTTGCAGACGATCGTGTTCCTTATATAGCTGCTGACTAATTTAAGACAAACTTATTGCAAAAAGTCTGGAATCTGGAAGACCCTAGGGTCTCGCGTTCCCGTGGGCAAAATGTTTCATACATCTCAATTCTTGAGACCTAGTTTTTAGATCTCGTGCGGTGAGATATGTTTTCATACATTTAGCCTCTTAGAACGATATCCCGAGTAGGTGCTCTAGACTGTTCGCAATAAGCTTACAGATTACGCTTGATGTGAGAAGAAAAAAAAAACATTTTATAATATAACGAAGTTCTCTAAAAATTGAAATTGGAAACACTCATAAAAATATACTTAGAAATAACCTTTTATAAATATGTACTATATTATTATTATAATAGAGTTTTTCTCCTTTTATTTCTTATAAAAGTATTCTTTTAAGACATATTTCAATTGATAACAGAAAATTTAAATATTTCGCCTATATTGACGACTGACTATATTGATGACGAGAATATTTTATTTTTTTATACCACTAAGATGGCAAACAAGCTTACGGTCCGCCTGATGGTAAGCGGTCACCGTAGCCTATGAACGCTTGCAACACCGGGAGCATCACTTGCCGACCCTTAAAAAATTAATGACTTCTTTCTTGAAGAACCCCATACTGTAGTCCTTAGAGAAAACCTTGGCAGGGAGCTCATTCCACAACCTAAGTGTTCGCGGGAGAAAGTTTTTGTGACATCGCACCGTACGCGTCCATTTCGGTTCCAAAGTGTGAGAATAAATTGCCTGCCGATGGCGAGCGGTGCGATGGTAGAAAGTAGCCGTGAGCATCATTTCAAACAATTCATCAGAACACATCCGATTATACAAGCGGTAGAACACACGCAGGGTGGCAAAGTCTCTCCTCAGACTTAAGAGGGCGATATAGGCCAGAAAGCTAATTTCTGTAATTCTAACGTTGTGTATGTAAATGCACTATAAATCATTAGATAATGTCATATACATTACTATGAGATATATATGTTATATACTTCTTAAGTAATTTATACCGTAATGACGCCTTGAAACTTAAAATTTTTTCTATGGAATTTAACGTTATTACCGTTTTGTAGCCACATTTATTGACTTTTTGCTACAACTTAGAGTCAATACACTAGATAACAAGCTATTCTAATTATTTAACCAACTTTCATTACAAACAAATGCAAAACACGCTTCAAAAATTTGCACAAGTGTTGAAACAATGGTCACTTCCAGATTTTTTATTGCATTAAATACAATAAATGAAAATAATTCAGTAAGGTAATGCACTAGACAAAAGCCAGTTTTATAACATATATTTTTTTCAATCCTTTAGATGTTTTAGTTTAGCCACAAAATTTGCACAAAAACGGCGTATTTTCGCGGTCTAGCCTTAAGGGCTCGATACGACAAGTGAATTTGGGTCGTCGACAATTCTCACAGCAAGTCGTTGAACCAAGTCAAAAGGGCCAAACTGGTATCCGGGTGCACCCGCTCGCATGGCATGGCAGCAGTACTCCATATGGGGCCGAACTTGAGACTTGTGAAGCAGCAACCTTTGCCCTGACGTGAAGTAAGTATAGTTGAAATATTTCAATTTTCTGTTTTTTATTAAAATATGTAAATAATACTATTATACCAAGAAAAAATACTATATTTAGATTTTCAGTTCATACCCACAAAACAAAACCATATTACTCATATGTGACACTGCTACTGTTGTGCCTGCACTAACGGCGGTTTTTCTTACGCAAGGAAGGAAACTTTCATCTCGAGGGTAAGAAAAGCTATTTTGTACACGGTAATACGTTTTTTTCTCCTTACTCAAAGTCAGATTCAAATTAAAACGCCATGTTTTCAAACAAAAAAACGTATGACTTTTATAACCTTGCCCTTGCGAAGTGGTCTACCGGCCGGCGCGGACTGTCAGAATAATACTTGTCACTCCAAATACCAATACCAATGAATTTCAACCATTATTTCGTACTGACCTCTAAGTCTTTTCGCACCGGGGTAGGTAGTGGTAGTTTTATTTTAGAAACTAATATAGAATACATACATACATTCTTCGTTACAGCCCAATCTGGAAATGTTGCGATTTTTTCAACCAAATAGATGAGATGAAATTTATTAATTAACTATTACAAACTATTACAACGAGACTAATAGTCGCAGCAGGTGATAAAAGAGCTGGCGCTTTCCTCGCACAAAGGATAAGTTTAGATTTTTTGATTAGGAATTATTATTTAATAGCTTTTGCCAGCGGCTTCGCCCGCTCTTAATTTGGTTATCGGCGTAAGATTCTTACGGCTTGCCTTTCATACTCGTATATACAGATAAAAAATATAGAATATTTAATCGAACTTGAGAAAATTGCTGTCACTGCAACTATCACAAAATAAAGATAATTCAATACAAGCACCGTTTTTACAGATTATACTATGACGCGAGAATTAAAATACCAATTGTGGGTAGTACCAATTGACAAATATACCAATAAAACATTGTCCAATAATGATGTTTTGGCACATTGTTAGTTTCTTACCACTCCATTTTAATAAGTTTTTTAAGTACCTGAACTTCACATTCACTTGCGGTATCGAACCCTTAAGTCTGAGGAGAGACTTTGCCTCCCTGTGTGTGTTCCGTTTG